>OZ014532.1:122733414-123333414 GCA_963966105.1 Volucella zonaria | reverse complement strand
CAGGGCTTCACAATCAGTCACAATTGTGAAATGCTTACCAAGTAGATATTGTCGGAATCTTTCGGTTGCGTCCACTACCGCGAGGGTCTCTAGCTCGTAGCTGTGGTACTTGGATTCTTCCTTTGTAGTTCGTCGGCTGTAATATGCTACGGGATGAAGTTCCCCGTTTTCTTTTTGTAATACGAGTAGTACTCCTGCAAGGCCCTTGCAACTGGCATCAGTGTGTAGTTCATGCTCCTCCTTTGGGTTGTACAAAACGAGTACTGGTCCACTTGTCAGTAATTTCTTTAGCTGGTCGAATGAAGCTTGTTCCTTATCCCCCCATACGAACTTCTGATTTTTCCGGGTCAGGTCAGTGAGTGGTGATGCGATCGTAGCATATTCCTTTATAAATTTCCTAAAGAAAATCGTGAGTCCTATAAACTGCCTCACTTGGTGTTCGTCCGTGGGGTTTTCGAATTCCTGTACGGCTAGTGTTTTGGCCTTCCCTGGTTGAATTTTCCCATCCTTGATGATGTGACCCAAAAATTCTATTTCTTTTTTTAAAAAACTCACACTTCTTTAAATTTAGCGTCAGTTGGGCTTCACTGAGGATCTCCAGGAATCTTTCTAACTTCCTCTTACCATCATTCAATGACCTGGCCGGTATAACAAAGTCATCCATATAGCTGACAATCGGTTCAGGTGACATTTTTCGTGTGATGATGTTCATTACTTTTTTAAAGTACGCTGGAGCGTTTACAAGTCCGAATGGCATGACCTTAAATTCGAATAATCCATCTGGGGTGATGAAAGCAGCACAATAAAATAATTATACCCTACCAGTTTGTTCATTTCCTCGTCGATCACTGGTGAAGGGGAATTGACCATTTTGGTGACCGCATTGAATCGTCGATAATCCACGCGCATTCGATCTTCGCCGTTCTTCTTTTTCACAAGAACTACTGGCGCGGCAAAATCGGACTTGGACTCTTGAATGATGCCGCTACTCAACAGTTTATTCACCATAGAACTGAGAACTTCTCGTTTTGCGTAGGGTACTTTGTATGGATGTTGGGACGTCGGCTCGGTCTTGTTTAGTTCTATTTCCATTTCAACCAGATCCGTCCGTCCTAGTTCATTTTGGTCTTTGGCGACACATCTTCGAAATTTGTTAAGCAGTTGTAATAATTTTCTTGGTTGGTAGTCTTCCGCCACGTGTAGGTCAGCTTCATTTATTTCCGTAGAATTATAGTCGCCATTTCTTTTCACAGTCAGGATACTTCCCTTCTTAGATATTATGCAGGCCGGATCATTAAGTACGTCCTTCCCAATTAAGACTGGTGTTGTTAGGGTTCCATCCGGAGCGACTAGTGCCTTAATCGGAAAAGGATAACCATCGATTTCGATCGTGCAAGGGATCTGTTTTCTTACTTGGCATTTCCCATCACCAAATCCATGCAGTGTAACGCTACATGTTTCAAGTTTTGCTCCAGTTTCGTCACCGACCGTTTGCGAAATCATGGTCTGATCACTACCTGAATCAATAATTGCTAAGTATACTTTGCCGGCTAACATTACTTATTTATTGTAGCAATCCGATTTTAACTGGCGGTGGATTATGTTTACTCGAAAGTTTTTTTCTCCATGCTCCTCGATTTTATTCGGCACGACATAGTTGTTTTCCTTTCCAGCAACCCATGGTCGTTTTCTAGTTTGAGGACATTTCCGAGAGATATGTCCGACTTGGTGACAGTTGTAGCATGTTGCTGTGTTCCTTGGTGATAATGCTGGTCGGTGGTGAGGCTCCGGGCGCCGCTTTCCTCTTTTTTCTTATTATAAAACTTGATTTCCCAAAAAATAATGAAATCAGCTCAAACACAAACGTGGAATGTATGCAAAATTTCAACTTTGACTGATGATAACAAAGAGCAAATGTCAAATAGAGAACTAGAGACACGATCGCGCTTAGAAGAGGTATGTTATGTTCCTGCAACATTGCTCTGATTTGGAAAAAAATATGAACCTACAATTCTTATATCATTAAATAGAGATTGCTGCAGACACGCAACTCAGTGTAACGAAGGGTTAAACTGCGCCTTCTTTCAAAACTTTAAAATTGTTCAAATAATATACATAAATGCAATAATTTGTCTATTAACGTTACATAGTTTGCAGAACTATTGTACTAGCTGTCCATGTTTATTTTTGCATGCTTCTATTCTGGCTTTTTGGCCCTGGCATGTTTGTTTTAGTATTCATCGTTTATTAACTCGTAAAGGAAGACAGTGTCCATCTATTGCAATATATTTTCAGCGATTGAATCTCTTGCGAGTTTTTTCTTCGATATGCTGCAATCTTAAAAATGTTAGCACATTGCATTACTCTCTTCATGTAAAATTCTGTGACTTGATAGTAGTTCGCCCAAGAGCACTATAGAACATCTTTCTCGCCGGTTAGCGTTACTCCAGCAAAGACCATCTATCTGGTATTGTCCACCGCTGCAATATGTGATCTTGCTTAATAAATGAGTATTAAGTGCGATTAAAATAAGCTAAGATATCTTCGAACGCTAAGTAACACGATCTGAAACCGTTTGATATTCATCGTATTTCAAGTGTGATGTGTGTTTAAATCTGCACTGGTGAAAAGAATTTTCTCCGCTGCTAATCCATTTAAGAGCTGATAAAAGTCGCCGCCAAATACATCTCTTTCTGATTGCTCACTTCCTATTTACATATTGACTATTGACATCACAATTGATGCCATAAAGAAAACTGTCCCGTCGATCATCCTCCTTCTGTGGTATTCTTCTTTTCAGATAAGCTCAATAAAAATCAGACCATCTATGTTCGCTTCTGAAATTAATTCGAATCTACTTTCACTGATCCCGCAGTCAAGACGTTGATTGGTTGTCCATTATGTGATGGCTATCTGACAGGCTCACTGTAAGTAAATGAGGGGATCCTATTCAAACACTATTCTACCACGCAAAATCTAATGAACCGTCTGTAGCACAAATATCTTAAATTCAAACTTTCCGGAAACACAGAGGTTATAAACACTTAAAACAAGTGAATCACTTGCTAAAATTCAACAACGGTGGGGCAATCTAGAACATTGGTGTGAAATGGAAAGTTGTACAAGGCATCCCGAAGTCATCATATGTCCTTCATGTAACGAAAGGAATCGAAGCAGCTGGCAAACCTGTAATATCTATCTCTCATGCGATCTCCACTTAGAGAGTCTGCTAATATACATACATACACTGGCGATCACTAGGATGAGGCAATATATTTTGCAATCGATTTTCACTCTTTATACCTGTTTGAAATTTTGTACCCGCAAACTTTTACTACCTGTGAACAGGTTGTACATATTTCCTCAACAGGAAGTCATAAAATAAAAGGGCAAATAAGAAACAACCGATGGTATTTCCCAAGATCAAACAGTGAGCTTCTTTAAAAGCGTATAAAAAGATGAGCGACTAGGATGAATCCAAATGCAAAATCTTCGAAAGAAAGGAAAAAATTAATAAAATGTGTACATTTTATGGTTTTAAAACATTTATTTATTATTTTTTTCTACATTAATAATGAGTATACCCTCCATTTCTCGATATGACCTCTATAAAACGGTTTGGAATATAATCATACGGTTTTTTTTTTTTTTAAATAATCAAGAGAAATTTTGGGCCCAGGCATCACGAATAGCTTCGATTAAAGTGTCCTTGTCTTCAAATTGTCTGCCGCCTTCATACACTTTACGAGATAACCATGCCCAAACATTTTCGATTATGTTTAAGTCCGCTGAATAGGGCGGCCATGGCAAAAGTTCCACGTCTTCTGATTGAATCCAACTTCTAACAACCCTGGAAGTGTAGATGGGGGCATTGTCTTGTTGGAATATCCAAGGCAGGGGTCAGAAAATGTTTTTCACTATTGGAAATGACCGTTCCAGCAAACATTTGTAGTTATTTCCGTTCATTGTTGTAAACAAAAACTCCAACTCGATTGTGCCATAGTAGGTAATAGCTTCCCACACCATTACACCTGATGTACGGCTGTGGTGTCTTGCCAAAATAAGCTCCTCCTTTCTTAGATCATGAAAATAAAAGTTTTAACCATCGGGGCCGTCAAGGCTAAAATTTTTTTTCATCCCAAAAGACAACGCGTTACCATTCACTGCTCCAAGCGACATGTTCTCCTGCAAAATTCATTCGATGCTCCTTGTGTTCTTGCCTCAACACAAGGTTTCTTATTAAGTTTTTTTCTCTGTATAGTACGTGTATTTATGTGGGTATTTATTTTAATTGAGAAAAATGTGTTCATTGTGTGCTTTGTTTTTATTTAATTAGATTTAAAAAAGAAAAGGAACAATGTAAACAAAAGAATCTATGAATTAAATTAATCTGAGTCGCTTGAATTAGATAGTAAATTTATCCAATGTTCGTCAATATACATGCATTCTACTGATTCAGTAGATTTTGATGTGCTGGGTATGTCAGGATTGGATGAATAACTGCAACTTGGTTTATTAACTTCTGATGTGCTGGGTATGTGGATATTTGTGGAACTGGAACCTGGTTCGGGTTTTTGTTCTGCTACAGCTTGGTGTGTTGTTTGTGCATGGAATTCAATGTTCCAATTATGAGATATGCACGTCAACTTGCCTGCCCGTTTGGTGGTAAGGCGATTTCGTTTCTTATTGTGAATCCAACTAAATGTACTAAAGGAACGTTCTGTGGCTGCCGAAGTTACAGGTGCTGATAAAATGCGTGCTGCAACTTTGCTTAAATTTTTATTAGCACAAAGGCCTTTCCACCAAATCAATGGTTCCATGGAGGAAACATTTAACCAAATGAATTCTTTACCCCAAATACCTTCTTTGGACCGATAAAGGGCCAAATCGGTCACGACTTCAATTCCAATACTTTTGGAAACCTCATAAATAAATTCCATTGCTGTAATTTGGTCAGAATCACTGAGATGGCATCCTTGATTTGATGGGTCAAGAAGAGCAGCGGCGAGAGATATCGGTGATTCTGTGAATTCCATTCGGTCCTTAAATTTTTCGTTGAGATGTTTCTTTTCTAAATCGTCTAGAAGTCGAACTTTATCGGATCCTAATAAAGTAGACATTGAATTTTCCAGTTCTTTTAGCACTTGATGGACTTTGTGTATTAAACAATTATTGGATTCAAATTTCGTTATCCACACAACTATTGGCTTAATAATCTCAATTACAACAAAAATATCATTCCAAAAACAATCTTCGTCCAGCAATGCAGTCTTAATGTCTCTAGCGAGTGAGGAAGCCTTATTAACGGCCAATGTCTGTAAGCTGACTCCATTACTCACTAGGTTTTCTAAGGAGAATACATAGCTCCCCCACCGAGTTTTGCTTGGAAGTTTTAAGGAAATTTGTATGCCCTTTTCTTTAGTTATTTTATTAAGGAAAGCACTAAGCACTTGACTATTTTTTATTGTTTTCACTATCACCGTTGCTTTTTCTATCACACTTTTTACAGAAGAACACTTGATAATATCATTGCAACATAAATGCAATGTATGCGCTATGCAGCACAGTGGAACAATATGGTTGTAATTGTCTTTCAGTAAACGAAAAGCTTTTTGCATATTTGCGGCATTATCTCCGATTACAACAAAAAAATTTGTCCGCTTGATATTTTTCGATTATAATTTGCATTTGCTCCTGTAGGTATTTTCCCGTGTGCTTTTTATCTTCACTTATTAAAAAGTCAACAAAAACTGGGTCTGACTTAGATATAATAAAGTTTATAATGCCTTCGTTGCGGATATTGCTCCAACCATCACACTGAAGATGTAAATGTTGTGCATTTTGTAGTTGGCCTGCAATATTGGATTTTACAGCGTTGTATTCTTCCTCCAGGTAATTTGTGGCTAACTGCTTTCTTGATAGCAGTTTGAATGATGGTTGTAATTGTCCGAAAAATGAAATCCACAAAGGATGTTCAACCAGTGATAAAGGAGAGCCACTAACATATATGGCTCTTGCTAACGTTTTATTTAACGATTCCTGAAATACGAGGGCGGGTCAATAAGTCCGACTTTTGGATTAAAACACAGATTTTTTGATAAAAAAATAATTTTATTTTTCAACGTAGTCTCCCTTGAGCTCTATACACTTTGTCCAACGCTTCTCCAATTTTTTTATCCCTTCCAAAAAAAATGATTTGTCGAGGTCCTCAAAATAGGCCTTTGTTTGCGAGATGACTTCATCATTGGAGTCAAATCTTTTTCCACCAAGCCATTTCTTCAGGTTTGGGAACAAGAAGCAGTCGCTCGGAGCCAAATCTGGAGAATAGGGTGGATGAGGGAGCAATTCATAGCCCAATTCATGGATTTTTGCCATGGCAACTGCACATGTGTGCACCCTTGCATTGTCTTGGTGGAAAAGAACTTTTCTTGGCCAAATGAGGTCGTTTTTTTTTCAAATCGTCATTGAATCGGTCCAATAAGTTGACATAATATTCCCCATTGATTGTTCTTCCCTTTTGAAGGTAGTCAATGTGGATTATCCCGCGTGCATCCCAAAAAACAGTCGCCATAACTTTATTGGCTGACAAACCCACCTTGGCCTTCTTTGGCGCCGATTCACCCTTAGAAACCCACTGTTTTGACTGTTGTTTGTTCTCTGGTGTGTTGTGATGGATCCATATTTCGTCCACGGTTACAAAACGGCGCAAAAACTCCTCCATATTGCGATTAAACAACGCCAAACCTTCCTGTGAAGTTGTTACACGATTGCGTTTGTGGTCGACTGCGAGCAAACGCGGCACCCATCTTGCGGAAAGCTTTCTCATGCCCAAGTGATCATTCAAAATTGAAACCACTGAGCCATGCGAGATCCCTACGGCTTCCACAATCTCTCGCACTTTCAATCTTCGGTCGGTCAACACCATATCGTGAATTTTTTCTATTGTTTCGGGTGTAGAGACCTCAACTGGGCGTCCAGGACGTTCGGCATCTTCAGTGCTTGTACGGCCACAACGAAATTCAGTAAACCACTTTTTTACCATTGAAATCGATGGTGCAGAGTCCCCATAGTATTTATCAAGCTTAGCCTTGGTCTCGGTAATGGTTTTTTTTCGCAACAAATAATGCTTAATAAGCACACGAAATTCACTTTTTTCCATTTTCTCCTCAAATTAGTGAGTAGTCTGATAAAAATAGCTGTCAAACACAAACTAACTGACGCAGCAAGTTTAAATTTTGACAGGAGTCAACTGACAGATGCCTGTTGACAGGAGCAGTATTGCTGTTTCAGTAAAGAAGTCAGAAATTCAAAAAGGCGGACTTATTGATCCGCCCTCGTAGTGGGAACAAAAAAATAGGAAGCCTCGAGTACCTGCAAAGATCAAGCCGTCCACGCAAATTGAATGAAAGGGAAATGGCCCTGCAATTAAAAAAATTGTCTCGGATACATGCAGAAAAGATGTCAGCACGCGTATTGTATTGACAAGCTACAGTAGCATTTTTAGGTGTCGTACGATGAATTATGTCGGCCTGTGTATATACTCTCTGCAAAAAGGGTTATTTCTTTTCCTACCTACTTTAGCACATCACTAATTACCAAATGTAATAACAAAATCATTCAGGGTTATCGGCAGTTCCGAGGGAATTTTTTCCCTCGAGTTCTACATGTTCTTTGTTTTTGCTTAGGAGCATTTCCAAAAATTTCGGGGAAATTTTTATTCACGATTGGCATTATCACTAATTACCAAATATAATAAAAACTCATATTTGGGTGGGAATACCGGGTGAGTATAAAAAATCTGCCCATCACTACGTAGAATTAACCGCTTTTCTCGCAATGTTGTTGCTTCTGCCATGCGTCCGCTCTGATTTTCCCATAGTTTTGTGGATCTGCAAGATAACTGTTTATAACAATCTTGCTTCTTTTAAGCCTACTTGCAATTTCTCGGCCTGAGAGTATTAACTCATTGAAAGCATCTTATTTTTCCTCTTTCTGTCGCTGTAAGTCTTTCTGGAACACATTTTTTTTTTAAACTAAATAAAAACAGTTCTTTTCAACGCTTTTTTAGATATTCTTAACAAAACTTTGGAAAAAATCGCTGATGTGAACTCCTGCCATATTCGCAATGGCGCATAATCCTAGTGGCGCATCTTTTTATACGCTTTTAAAGAAGCTCATTGTTTGATCTTGGGAAATTCCACCAGTTGTTTCTTATTTGCCCTTTAATTTTATGACTTCCTCTTGAGAAAATATGTACCTGTTCACAGGTAGTAAAAGTTTGCGGGTACAAAATTTCAAACAGGTATAAAGAATGAAAATCGATTGCAAAATGTATGGCATCATCCTAGTGATCGCCAATGTATATCGAATTGTCGTCGAAAAGTCATTAATCTCCTTCGAGTTCTAAAAGTCTATTAAATATTTATTCTTTTGTTTTTTTTTAAATTGTTTTGCACATAAATATTTTATTCTTCTTTCGTTTCACCAATTTTCTTTTGTTCTATTTTGTACGCTTACAATCAGAAAAGGAAATTAGAAAAAAAAAAAAACAAAAAATCATAAAACATTTCTAAATTAAAAAATACAAAAAATAAAAATTACAAAATATATACTACCAGCTACAACTAACGATGTTTTTTTGTATTTTTACTTGAATTTTTGTTTAATTTGAATTGTTCTCTTTTTGTTTTTTTTTAGTTGTTTAGTTGTATGTATTTAAATAAACTGCTAAAATTAAATTAATAAGAAAAAAATATCACATTTACGATTAATTGTTTAAATCTAGGAAAATTATAAAAAAAATAATAATTATTATAAAAAAACAAAAAAAAAAAAAACTACACAAGACGATGGACTAGAATATTTTGCAAAAGTTGAACTAAAATTTCAATAAAACTTTGCATATTTTGAAAATTTACACAAAACGAAAACGAAACGAAGCCATGTAATGTTGAGTTTTTTAAACGAAATAAAAGAGAGAAAATAGTATTTAAATTAGTGTGCGTTAAAAGCCTGCCATACAAACATACAAATACGCATACAAGAATATCTTCGGTTTAAGGGTTATACAATCAATTAGAATTGAGTTTACAGTACGGCACAATAAATTAATTAAAAGCTAAATTCTAGAATAGTTTTTAGATTTTTTTTTAGTTGACTTGAGAGCTGAGATTTCGCAGAGGCTCTATCTCCAAAATCTTCAGCACTATCTTGTTTGTCGTTCGTTTGTGGGCGTTTTCTCTTCCTTTTTTTTTGTTTTTGGTTTTTTGCTCTTGTTCATTTGATGCTTTGTTCGTTAAAAAAGAAAATGAATAATAATAAAAAAATGTCTCAGGTGGATTGCTGAAGGTCCTGTTACAATAAAAGCACACACATTTTTAGTTTCTAACTTAGGCGACCAGTAACTCTTCGTGCATGCCGGGTTCAGAGTCTAATGACTTGTTCGACTTGAACATGTAGTTGTTATTTTCTCCTTGACTGGATGACTGTGACTTGGAACTCGACGTCATATTATACAGATCATCCAGATCCGTACTTCGTCTATAACTAAAAAGTAAAATTTTCTTTGTCACACTTTGAATCTTGTGATATTTCTTCTACAACTTACCTGCTAACGGGACGACTGTAATTGGACATCGCTGGGCTGCCGGGGTTGTTGTCATTATTACTATCGTTGTCATCTGCTGACTGATATAGATCACAACGATCTAAATAATCTGAGGTCAAATACGCCGGAAGTTCGTTTTCATCATCCTCATTGTTTACATAGTCTTGGCCATCGTCATGGTCTTGCTGCTGTTCCACCATGCTGAGCCATTGCGAATTATGATTGCGGAATTTCTCCAACTAAAACGAAATCATTTACAATTTGAAAGCCAAACAAATTTAAAACAAACCCACTTTTATGCGTGAAGCCCACTCTGAATCGGAAATGGCGATAATGTCCAAACAATAGTCGCACACTTTTCTAATCTCTGAATTCTTATCATGCATCAAATCAATCAAATATGCCGGCGATTCGGTCTCTTTGATCATGTACTCTCGTGTACTTTCATGTCTCAGAATTCTTTGAAATACAAAAATGATCTGCAGAACGATTTCATCGTCCTCCTGCTTCGCCTTTAACAATTCAATCAGAGACAGCACAACCTTCGCTCGACAGAATAATAATGCACATAACTCGTCTCTCGCACAAGTGCCAAGGTATACAATCGTGTCCAGCACGATGTCATCTAGTTTTGCTCCTGGCACAAGAATCTCCCGAATCCAAGGTATCAACTCAAAGTTTTGCAAAATTTGCGAATAATCTAAATCAGCCAGAGAGAGATTTCCTAAAATCCCAACACATTCCACAATAAAATTTTCATCATCGCACATGGTTATGATGCGTGCCAAGTCACCAACGTAGTCTATAAACTGATGCTGAAGGTTCTCGTGCTGTGAGAGGTTCCTTATCAGCTTCATTAGCAATGCATCCTGGTATTTAAAAGCTCTGTCCATTAAGCTGTGCAATCGATTGCCTTCGATCATAATTTGTGCATTTCGTTTGTTAAGTGAGAGATTAATGCAAAGTGCAACTAGATCCAAGTCGACTTTGGTATTTAAATTGAGTATTATAGCATCAGTTGCCATTTGTACACATTCCGTGTGAGTAAACATTGATTTAACCTACACAATGACAAAGAGATTATTCTTCGTTTTAAAACAAGACGAACTCACAATTTACAGTTTTCACTTACCTTATCATCCAGGCTCATGTGATACAGAATCTTTACGGTAATCCCATGATGCTTCTCATCATTGATAAACATAACCAGCATTGGTAGGAATGCAGCTTGCACCATTTTTCGACGCAACGGCCCATCAAATGATAAATTGAAGACTAGTTTCAGAGTGACTTGTACCAAGTCAGCGTTACCACTTTGAATTAAACGTGGCAATTTTGTTATAATATTCAGTTCGTTCATATCATCCTTGTTGTCACCAACAATTGAGAGTTTCTTAAGGAATGTCGTAACCAACATTAGAAGATCGATATTTTGTCGATCCAGAGCTTTGACCAGCATCTTGACAATGTTTTTTCGACGCATTTTCTCTTCCAGTTTAACATTTTCGGCCATATTTAATAGCAAATAGAACGCAACTCGCAAGAGTTGTTCCTGCTTTTTGGCGAACATTTTCAATTGTTTATTCAGCCTGTCATATTCTTCTTTCTTTATCTTTGGATCATTAGAAGCCAATGCCTCATTGCTATTGGTTTTTGCTTCAGGAGAAGTAGCACCTGAAGATAAGTGCTCATGGTAGCTAGTATTTAGAATTTGACTCTTCGCAAGGGACGATGACATAGAACCATGAAAACTGGCCCAATTGCCAGATTTCGGACGTTGTTTCAATTCTGGTATGCGACGTCTTGGGGGTTCCATCTAAATCAAGACAACGCGCAATCAAAATCATATAAGCCATGACAAACTGTCTCTAAAATCAAAGAAATTCTTACCTCTTTGGGTTTCTCTTCATTCATGATGTCAAGAAAATCTTCTGAACTACGATTTAGTTTTTCCTTGCTCATCTTGTTGCCGGAATTCTTTCGAACATCCAGTTCGTTACGCATACTTTCGTAACGTCTGAGTTCGTAGTCTATAACGTCCATGCATAAGGAACCGATCTACAATGAAATCCAATAAGATTGTGTCATTTTTGTTGGATTAAGGGCTAATGGAAGACACTGTGTTTCACAACCTACCTTGTACTGCACAATGACTGGATGAAACTTTGTGTACGTGGAGAAACAAAAGAATATATAGATTATATTCGTTGAAAGATCTAAACTCTTTCGCCAATCTTCTCGTAGTACCCTTGAAAGGGCACTCAGTGCAGCCTCTAAATAAGCAAACAAGTCAATAATTGGATTTTCGTTTTACTTACGGACTTACCATTCTTTTCCAATTCTTCGAGGTTATCTGGATTTCTCGCTACTTGCAGTATCATGGCTGAGCCTCGTATTCGTTCTCCAAGATCTTCGTAAAGTAGTTCAACATATTCATCGATGTGATTGATCGATACATCGGGCTGTTGTGGTGCCGATTTTGTTGAGGAACGTACAGCTGAAGTTGATCGATGACTGTTGTTGTCTGCTATATCTAAGAGAGAGTAGCGTTACAAAGAAAACGATGAAATTTAAATGTGTTGCTTACCACTTCCAGCATTGTCTTTGCGATTTTTTAAATAGAAAATAATCTGTTCCACATCAGCGAGCTGCGATCTGTGAATAAGATCACAGCGTTCTACAACTTCTCTGGCCAGAGCGGCTGGATCTGTTTTTGCATTTAGAGTTTTTAGGCGGATGATTTTTTGACAATCCTGGAAGGAGAAAAAGAATTAAATTAATTTCTTGATTACAAGAATTTATTCAATTTAGATGCCATGAGATAAATTGTTCAATGAGCACATGAGATGACCCAAATCAAGAAGGAAAGTCACTTCAGAAACTACTTTAAAGTGGAAAAAGGACTAAAGTCCGTGCTGACTTATTTGGGCCTTTAGAGAGATTCCAAAAGTTGAAGAAGGTGAATGAGATTGAAAATTCTATTTTGCTGTGCAAATAAAAAACCCCCTGGCTTGATCTAAATTTGTCATTTAGACTTGTTGCACAATAGCTTCGAATCGCTTGAATGTGTGAAAAAAAAAACAAAAAACGATAAGACTACAAATGCAACGTTCAAATCTAATCGAATTGGTGACGGTTAATCACCAATTCAAAGTTTTTGAGTTCATCGCATGGTTATAAGTGTAAGTCGCCCATGGTTTTGAGGTTCTTTAATCCAGTCTGTGGGATTTCTAACATATACGAGTACACTTCAGTTTTAAAATTCATAAGAAAAAGATTCCTTAGCTGCTAAGTCCATACAAAAGGCTACACATCTCCAAAGTAGATGCCAAGAAGTGTTTAGCGGAATAGTAATTGACAGGTTATTGAATTGTGACCGTATGTACTTTTCAGTTCAAATGTAAGGAACCCTACTTCTTCTATGTAGCGAGCTGATTAGTCCTTTTGACACAAGTGACCCTGTATAGGACATTTATCAGAGAGAGAAAAACCAGCCGCTATTTTGAAGCGAATCTGTTGTCAGAGGAATATCTAGAGAAAAAGTCTTAAGCTTCAGCTAACGGTGAGATAACGCCTTTTTACAATCCGCCACAGGGCGGACGATGACTTTAAGTTATGTAAGTACAGCATCATTCGCAACAGTTGGAAAAACGAGCATCTCCGAAAATATCAACCTCACAGCACGGCGGAATGACTTCATAACAAGCACTTCCTACACCTCAACATCCACAAAAAACCTGCAAAAGACTGATCAACATTGCGAATGACCCAAGACACAGCTCTAGTTGTATTGTAGGTAACCGAACATTCCGAGAATCGTCAACACGACTTGATTTGGTGAGGAGTATAGACCACAACTGTAAAATATGGGAGGATGACTGATGAATCTTAATATCGTTTTCCCTATCCTAAGAAAGATGCCGGGAGTAACGATACCACCGACCTTTTTGAATGAAAACAAAAGAGATTTCGAAAAGGTGAGGCCCTGTCTTGTGATTTCTTCAACATCATGTTTGAAATAATTGCGAGGAACGCAAAGGTCAATCTAAGAGATACAGTATTTGAAAAATCTGTAGAACGTATTTGCAACACTGATAAAAAAATTGTCATAATGACAGGAGATCAGTTTAACGCGAAGGTATGACCAGAAAACATCGTAGAAATCAAGCGAAAAATCAACTTGGCCAATCTTTATAACTTTTCGATTAAAGGCACTACTATTCGTATCGTTCTAAGTAAGCTAAGTATTTGAATGCTGATGAGAATAGCAAACCTTCTGCGGAAAGAAATGTGGCTCGCCACTGAAGAAAGTCCTTTCGGTCTCTACCGTTGTGTTACGACAGGTGTATCACATGGGAGAGTTGTTTGGTGAAATAACATTACACCTAATTATGTCAGGGTGTCAAGTCACGACCTTTTCCACCACATCGGCTTTTGCTCCAAACGTACTGATGAATCATACTTCCCTTAACATTCATTTCATGGAGACATATTTCATTGAAAAGGTAATCGCCTTTGGTACAACTTTCACTGGAGTTTCGTTAACTTCAGGTTGGTTGTATTTTGATTATGGACTGTGTGACGAAATGACTGTCTTTGAACTAGAAACTAGCTTTGCTTGGATCGCGAGGGTAACTCTTTACGAATGGCTTCGAACTCAAGGATATTGGAGCAAGACTCTGCGTGGAGGACGATAGACTTCAATCCTAATTAGGTTAACTATCTTTTAAGAGCGTAGAGGATTGCAAAGAACAGGTGGCACGAGCTAAGCATACGTGTCGATTAAAGTTTCCCTAAACATTTTCACCTTTCTTCGCACTAATTCAAGTATGCTAGGTTTATCTGAACGCAGGCGGTATGTTGAATTTCAGTCTTGCCTGAGTCTTAGGTCGCAATGGGATTACAGAAAATGAGATCGCGAATGCATTTGCTATAAGAGGCATATGAGAAGTTCTTTGTACCTGAGTTAGAATTCACTGCTTGCCAGCTTAGAACTTCAATTGGTAATCGAGATTTTCGTAAGCACAATTTTTGTCATAGAAACAAATAAATACTTAACGCCATCTGTAAGAAATCAGTTATACCCTTGCTGTCATTTAGCGGCGAATGCAAAATATCGTCGATGCCACCTGTTCTGGCATTTCGCTGCAGAGACAGATTACAAAACGCTAGGTGCTTTCTTAAGCAGGGTGAAATTTAAGCGCTCGATCTTACCAACCCTTTTACCTTGGAAAGACTAACGGTAGGTGTTCAGAACATAGCTCGGTTCTCAGTTGTGGAAAGACAATGAGAGGGTGCTTATGCAAAAATGCTATGGGCTATTAGGTCTGCGTTTTTCTGTTCTACCTAGAAAATGATTTCTACTTGGAATATTTAACAGAATTGAAGAACCACAATTAGAATAAAATTTACGCATTCGGAATCATGTTGTTTTCTATAAAGTTAGTAACGAGCCCACAATTACTCCCCATAAACTTCCGTTCTTTGTAGAATTTGCCAACACTGTCAACAGAAATTCTGAATCAACGGGCGCACATATCAACGTTCATCGACCTTATCTTGCAACACATTGTTAGCTTTGAGCTTAGCATTTCCGTGTTAATCATCTGCTGCTATTGAGTCACTCATTAATACTCTCAGTTTACATTTGGAGCACTCATTTTCTTTGTCAAACATTAAGCCAATGTCCTCGTATACAACACTGGACATATCCATATGGAAAGTGCCATATAAGAGTATTTCATTGTCCATCCTCCCACTCTTGATATGCCTATCTGTGTATATTTTAAACAGAACTTTTGGCAATGAGTCAACGCCACTCGTAAGTAAAAAAAAGTAACAACATCGACCACTAACCTCCACCCTGACCTACATTCGAAGCGGCACCCTAGGGGACATGTACCTACTGCTCCCGCTCATTTTCGTACATCCCTTCTCTGTCAAAAATTTCGACAATAAGTAATTTAATGCCCTAGTAGCCTCGAAAAATGGAAACTAATTACCATGGACTGGGGGTTTATATACATTTTCGTAGGAATTACGGTCACGCATAGCGTTTTTTTCCATACGCCAATAGTCAAACAACCCGCCTTAGGCACTGGCCCTACACCCACTTTACTTTCAAGTTCATTACCTCATACTCATACTACAGCGCATATTTATGCCAAGTGTTACACTGACAACGACTATGAGTAATGACACCGAGACCAAGACGGTCACCGAGACGACAAAGGGGGACACTTGGATTATAAAAATACAACTTCATGGCCATCATGGAAATGACCAAATCGAAGCGCTGCTATTTACAACGATGCTCCTCCTGTCTCGCTTAGACTCAATTGTTGGATGGTTTAATGGCTCCTTCACTTCAAGATTTCAATAGAGTCTGAAGTTGAATCTGTATCTGAATCGGTGTCTGAGTCAGAACACAATTTTAAAATCGATTTCAAGTGCACATCGTATCT
The DNA here is from genome assembly GCA_963966105.1 of Volucella zonaria. Lineage (NCBI taxonomy): Eukaryota > Metazoa > Arthropoda > Insecta > Diptera > Syrphidae > Volucella > Volucella zonaria. Next base: position 123,317,343 of record OZ014532.1, on the reverse strand, counting down.
CGGTAATGTCAGAGATGTGTTTCACTTTTTATTCCTACACACTGCACCGTCACCATCATTATGATCATCACCTCTGCGTATCTAAATCTCGGTATCTGTGGCTCACAGTTATTAAATGACTTCTAGTTGACCGTAAATAGATTGTCAGCATGACGTATGTGATTGGTGGGGTTTCGAATTAATTTTGGCACAGTGCTTAGCTAAGCTAACAACTGAAGCAAATAGAAATGACGCAATGCGTGATTTTCAGTTTTACGCGAGATAATCATTTTAATTACCATAATTATCTAAACAACATACATACCTATCCGTTGGGGGAGGAGGGGGTGGTGGCTGCAATTAATGTCATAACAGCACTCGGGGAGGGGGAACGCCGGAAAGATTATTAAACTGGAAACGTTTTTTATTGGCACGGTTAACGTCAAAATCATGTGGCATTAAGCTGTGTAGCTGATTGCGAAATTTTTTTTTTTTTATTTTCGCATTTTTACCAATTGCGCTCGAGCGCGAAATTGCTTAGGGATATGCGATATGGCACGATTCTGACAAAAATCTGTTGCCACTTTGTTTTTTTTTTTTTTTCTTAGTTTGGAACCTTGAAATGGGTCAGGTGCAGGTCAGGCGCTTTATCAATTGGGATGGCTTCACCGATTTATTTTAAATTCCACACACATTCTATTTCAGCCTTGGGCAATGGTCCAACTGGGAGCTGAATATTGTTACTACAAAAATACAAAAAAAAAAAAAGGAAAATGTTTTGCGAAAGTGATAAATGTACAGACTACGTCAAACGATTTTGGGGGGGAACTTGCTTTCTGTTGAATCTATTAAGGAACGTCAGCGAACTGAATAGACTTTTAACCTCCGGAATAATATATGTACGAGTATGAGTACGTGCATGTGATTGGATTTATGCCAAGTTTTTCTTGAGTTTATCCTTCAACAGGATTAAGGGAGAAATTAAATTTAAATTGAAAGAAATATCATGGATGTCAAACTTTGCAAGGACATGTCATTTGATTACCAATGCATAGAAGCATAGAAAGACAAATATGTAACTTACGGGTTGAAATGTATTTCATTTTCAAAGTCAAGATTCTGATATGAGTATGCCGAGAGCAATATCAAACAGCTAAAGGTTGTGCTGATAGTCATTGACATTGATAAATCAATGTGGCTAAAAGCTCCGATGTCCCTTAGGTTAGCGAGTTTTTTAAAAAAACACGTGATTTTGTCTAATGTCTTGCAACCCGTATTTCTTCATCTTCTTCCTTTATCAACCGCTGAAATATGTAACGCGTATAACTACATCTAACGCAACATATTTCTCCCACAAATCTGAATTGCTACTACGTCGCTTGTGGGTTTGGCTAAATCTAATTTGGATCACCTCGTTTACTAATGTTTTTGCATTCGAGTAATCGTATTATCTTTTTCGGGCTCTTCTTCGAACCTAGGCTGGAACTTAAGCCTCTGCTGGTTTTTGGGTCGGATTTTTGAACGAACAATATGACAAAACCAGTTGATTTGCCCAGCCTAAAATCTTTCCACTATCGGTTCCTGATGTGGAGGCCTCCTCCAGCTGCTCAAACTCTGTGTTTTTGAGTGATGTTGGTCAGTAAATTTCTTAAGATGCTTGAAGAAGCTTTTGTGTCTTGTACAGATGGCATTGCAAAACAGAATTACTGAAATCCACTAACAATAAACAATGACAGCTCACAAAGAAACTAAGAACTTGAACTGTTAATGAGGAGATGAAAAATCGAGTACATAAATCCTTAAGAATTAACGACACGTCGCTGATATTAAGTGACAGACAGAGTAGCAAAGCCATATTAACAGCCATCGTCAGATCCATGCTTATGCACGGTATCCTAGTCCGGTGGATCGCACTAAAAAAGAAGCATAAGATAAAATGTCTAAAGAAATTTTAAAGACAGTTAGGGATCTGTATAACAGCTTTAAACCTATCTGGTTGCTGTTTAATAGTAGATTTGTGTAGAAAACTACAGACAGCAGTGTACATTTAAGCTTAGAGTATCGTAGAATAGAAAGGATTTATCGATCAGCCACAGAAGGAGATGGGACATTCGTGGTAAATGTTTGAAGCCAAGATTAAGCTGATCAATGCGACGTCAGTAAGGAACACGCTAGAAGGATGGACCGTCCTTTTGAGGAGTTCTGCAGAAACTATGAACTGTCAAGCAGTAGCGTTCATGGAGAACATCATTTTGGGTTAGCATGTCAAACTCAATTTTACGATAGGAAAAAAATATTGAATAACACATAGCACTAAGAAGCTGTTGATAACACCAACGGTCGAATTTGACCCAATTTTATTAAGAGAACAACCGCACAACCGTTTTTTACCTAACCTAAATGTAGACCGAAATGATTGGAGAAACTTGTTATTTGAGGAACAGATGCTTATGGATTATAGGATAGTCAATTCTAGCCTAATATATGTAATATTATTGTAGTTTAGGACGAGTGCTGTAATTTTGCCCAACTTGAACCATTCTAAATAGGCAGAAGCTAGGCAGCAATGAAGATATTCGATCTAAGTACGACCGAATACATTCTTTTGGCGCCAGACTAGAGCAGCTTCAATAGAAAATCTTCCAAGATCTTAAAAAGCAATGGGACTTTTAACATTGCTTTTGTGTGCTCCATCTTTAACTTCAAATTCTCCGGATATATGATACCTGCTGTACATTCAAGTAACATTTTTTTATACGTCGCGGGTACATTTTAATATTTTAGCGCCATCCATAAAAGATCTCTGAAAACGACGAACGAACATTTTCCGAAGCTTTGCGATGTCTTACCCTGCCTGTCACAAAGTCCCACTGACTGGCATGGAGGTCAGTAATATTGTCTGTCGACTGTATAGAATTCTCTCATAGATTTACATAGTATGCGACATTAGTTCCACGAATCGGTAGTTGTTCCAATTTCTCGTGTTGCATTTGCCTTTATACAGTGGAACAAGAAAGCTCTCCCTACACTGGTTAGGCATTCGATCGGCTATCATCATTTTATTGAATAAAATCGCGATCCATTTAAATCCAAGATTACTGATTGTCGCCAATACTTGGGTGGTTAGATGATCCGATCTGACTGCTCTACCCGGGCTCCTTGATTTTACTGCTTCCATAACTTTGACTTCTACAACATCTGCCATTTCGTTCGCGACATCCGAAAGAATTTCGAATCCTTCGTAACGCGTTAAAGCGCTATTGCCATCTATTGCGAACTTCGTTAGCAAGTATCCCTGCTCATCTTCAATATATTTCTGCGATTAAATCTCTTATTGTTGTGTCACTATTGTAAAAATAATACCTCGTTCGCGTGTGCTTCAACGTTACACTTTTTCTACTGCTTTTCGCCTGCTTATGGTCACTTGTCCTTTTTTGCAACTTTTATATTCTAACCCAAGGCGCACCTTTCCGCTGTGCCTAGTCCACGCTTGGAAGACTTTTGTTCTGTTAACAACCACGTTTCTTTATTTATGTGAAATCAGCCTTTTGAAACACTAGTAAGCCAGTTTATTTTCTCCCCTGATACCGATTTTCGTCTGTTTTACTCTGGTTTCTTCACCAAAATTCCTGTTTACAGATTTACATTTTATGTTTCACTTTTGACATATGGAAATAATGTCGCCGTACTGCATGTCAGATTATTCATTCTTAGTGCCTTTGATTTGGAGAAGTGCGAACACTTTGAGGAAGCTAGAGATAACCAGTAACCATTGTACTAGGAATGGATTTTCGAACACTCTCCTGAAACCCGATGTTTCTCCATTAAGAACGAAGTTGACAGGTGAGAGCTGATGTAGACATCAACCGCATTAAGCCATCTAAATGTCTGGCACCTATAGTGCTAGTTTCATCTATTAAAATACCAAACGTCAGCAATATCGCATTACCCCTTACCCGCATGATAAGTGAAATTTAAAGAAAGGATTTTTTGGATGCTCAGAACTTGCGGCGGATGATATGGGGATAGCGCGAAACTAATATCTGCTGATAGCGACTGGGAAACCAATTATAAGAATGGATGGAATAGCCTCCGTACTCCTACCACTAACTATCCAGGGGAACAGTGGGTTGTTAAATGTCTTTACTGCAGAGCTATCAATACAGAGCGTTGGGAAAAAAATTAAAATGTAAAAATCCTCATTATCACTTCATCTAATGAACCTACTGATAGCAGTCTACTCGGCCTTGAGAAAAGACTCGTGAAATATCCGCACGCACACTAAGAGCCAACTTTTTCAACCTTAGTCTTATATCTCCGCAAGTCCCGACCAACGATGCTGAAAAAATTCTATCAAGCATATTTTAAATCTTTTGAAAGGATAGGTTTACACAGCCTGCCTAGATTTTGACGTCAAAATCATGCTCCGGGACTTTAATGCTAAATTCGCTAAGAAGAAAGCTATCTAAACTATTTATGGCTAGCCTCCACAAAACAGAATACGGCCTTCTGCTGATAGAATTTTCAGCTACAAGATTATGGTAGAAAGTAACAGAATTTATTTGGCCACCTGGAAAATGTCAGGCCGTCGAATTGACAACCAAATATACCATATATACTGGATTTGCTCCAAAAGCTTAATGTAAAACACTAAGAGTCTTCAATGACCGACTAAAACTAAAGCGATTTGGCACGCTGCCATCTTCCTCCGCAATCGGTAGCGAACGACGCCGCGCAATCACCAAAGAAAGTAGCCGATTAATCATCCGCAATAAAAAAATTCGTGTGTAAGGCATGTTCGTTAAGGAAACAGGAAAGGCATAAAAAAAAACTGCTGGAACAAAGGCCTACACCAGTTAGAGAAGATTACCCAAAAAGACAAATGGAAGAATTGGAAATCACCGAGCGTTCTAGATGAAGAAAATTAAAGAGATAACATCTGGATTTTGTATCAAACGAACCAGCCAGCAGCTCTATTTAAGCCTGATCCGCAAGCTTCAGGATCTAACCGAAAACTTGTCAGCGATTTACAGGGAATCGAAGTGTACTGTGTATGTGTACACTCGTATGTGCAGCAAAAAGCCGCACTTTTTTTTATTGAATAGGAAAACCCATTTTAGCATGAGGATTCCTTATTTTCGAAGTCGCCCTGATTTTCTAATCGTTTTTTGATTGTGAAGTGAAAAGTGCGTCATGAACAAGAGGCAACTAGTAAAATTTGGCAAACCCTTGCTTTTAAGGAGGAAAGTGAATTGTTGACAGAAATTTCTGGTCGATTAGTATTCATTGAGTCAACGATAAGAATGTTTTTAAAAAAGTACCAAGAAAGTGGTGTTTTAGAGCGGAAAAGCGGAAGCGTTCGAACTGATTCGTCAGCATTATAGATTTGATCTGCAATCAGATCTTTTTCCCTACAAACGTCCATAAATTTTTCCTAGAATGGCTTCATAGCTGCTTCATTATTCGACAATTTCTCACCGGTTAGTTTTAGTTGGCGTATACCATACTTTTTTTTTAAATTATTTAAATATCCTCTACTGGCACCTGACAAACGGACATTCTGTCTTCGCTGCTCTAAAAAACCACGTAAATAAAGCATCTTCAAGCTGGGAGTTTTCAAGAGTTTTTAAGGTTTTTCTGGTGCCTGGACCCTTTTCTGTGTCTATTTCAAATGATTTTATTTTTTCCTCCTTTTAAGGTCAAAAATAGTGGATTTTCCAACGTTATACTGCATTGCAAGGAATGATAACGAGATACCTGCTTAATCTTATCTAAAATCTCGTACTTTTATGATATTGTTAATGTGATATGTTTCTTTTTCTTCGATGTTGAAGCCATAATTTAAAAAGCACACGAAATGGTCGAAGAAACACCGCGCAGCAGTGTTAAATAAAACAAAACTGCCCGACAAACCGACTGTAAAAAATGTGAGCCAGATTTAATAAATAAAACAGTGTTTACTGATTTCACTTTTAAGGAAGATCCTCCCTCGTCATCTCGTTGTAGATGTCCATACTGAAGATATGCAGTTACACCTACGCAGTTAGCCTGTGGTCATTCCTTTGGCCTACTGCGCAACCAAAAATTTACGACCCCTTTTTGTTGTTGACGATGATGATTGACAGCTAAAGAGTTGTAATGATCCTGGATTGAGATGTCATCTTCCACGATTTATGATCCAAATGTTTGTATCTCCGTATTATTGGGATAGTTGATGTGAAGTCATACCATTCTATCGTCATCGTTCTCCGGTACATCTGCTTACTCTGCGCGTCAACTTAAAGTTACTGGAAAAAGTAAGGCCCGGTGCACAAAAGCTGCAAAATAGATAGGAAGAAATACAGGAAATATAGGAAGAAATTGCAGCTCATTTGCACCGGGCCTAAGGGAACAGACTTAGTATTGCGTGGTGTGTGTGGTACTGCGAATGACAGTAGACTCAAGTTAAATCAATTCTTCGAATTTTTGCTGTCGTCCCGGACCCTGGGTCGTTCGGATTAGCGAGGCCCTGCTGTATTTTGATAGTGGATGGATCCATAAATCCTTTAAAGAGGTTATAGAAAATGCAATGGCTCCCACTATAGAGGAAGTGAGTTAATACCACATGGATGTCCTTTTTCAGGGCGATTCCGCACCTTGCCATCGTGCTAAGACCGCAAGTAAACATTTTTATTTCACTAATTTTACCAATGGTGTTTTTAATCAGTTTTAACTAATTCTTTTCCCAGGTTCAAACTTACAAAAAATAAACGGGGATAAATTCATCCCAATGGCCCGGAAACAGTCCTGACATGAATCCTATTGGGCACGTTCGCCACCGAATAGATGTAAAGACCAGAAATTTCCAGGAATGAAGAAGTGGATGGCCGTAGTTCAAGTGGTAGTGTATTGGCTTCCCAATCGGATGGTTCAGGGTTCAATACCAGCACGTGCTCGAAAGACCTTTTTTCAGGCAACTAAAATCTCGTAAGATGAATGTTTGCCTAAATACAACATCAAGTAAATTCACGCTAATAATTTAGTCTTCTCATTAAATGTTGGATGCCACCCCTGGAGGGAAATAACCCAAACATCTTTCTCTCTCTATCTCTATCCAATTTTCCGAAAAACTTAACACGTGCACGGCATTTTAAGAGTAGTAATACCCTCTTGAGTGTTAACTTCGAAAAAATTTGGTATGAGGAAATTGACAGCAGCTATTACGATTCAATCCTAAATACGGTAGAATTGCTTATACTAAAAGCCAAGAGCGGCCACACGTATTTAATTTTATGCTGGAACAAATAGTGTGATAGTGTAGGATTAACAAGGAAGAATTACTTTCAATTTAAGGATATGAACATCGTGCTGGACAATTTAATCAGCTTCATGGAAATATTGTCTTAACCGCAACCGATACTTGGCCCAAAGGATCAGAAAAGATACGACTAACCTAAGTGGACATTTAGAATTTTTTTTAGATTTTGGAAAATTTGATTCTCACCATTGATATTTCTAAAAGCTTGTGTTCATAAACAGTTCCTCTTACATACGCATCTGACAGAATGGTTATGAGGTTAACAATGAATATAATGCTAGACAAAGTACATACGAGGATTTTTCAAGACCTGAGTTTACATTTAAACTGAAAAAAGAAACATCAAAATATAATTATGGAGAACATATTCTACAATAGTAAGCGTTTTGAGAATATTCATCGGTTTTATGATAGAATTTTGCAAACTGCACCGCCAATCCAGTTTAGAAAAACTTATTTCCCTTTCATTCAATTCCGTTGCCATTAACAGTCTTCTGTGCATCTCCATAGACTCATCGTTTATATTTATGGTCATCTTTTATTAAAAAATAATTCACCATCAGTCGGCAGTAAGTTCAATTCATTAGTATTGACGTCAGCACCTACTCCTGTCACTACTTATTGTCGTTATTCATAAACAACGTCAATAACCTATCAATCACCATTTATGGACACCGCCATTACTACTTGTGTACAACTGCCATCGCCGCCATCCATTGGTGTAAGTATCCGTGCCCAGTTTACGTCAGATATTCTGCTAAATTCAGTACTCGTGCTTACGACTGATATTTTAGTTAATAGAGCCCTTTTATTGTATTATATTGAATATTACCATATCCACCGTCATGAAGTTAAGCGAAATTATTTACTCCATTTAATCAAACCTAAAACCACCTCCATTAGTTCAGCGGAAACAGGGTCACATCACCAAGCGGAACAACTCAATAAAAAAAACCAAAAATTGGGAGCAAACAAAACATTAGAATGAAGTTAAATTATTGGATTATTGCTCTGGCCATTGTTCCATGACCACTAGCCGACGACCAGCATGTTGCTCCACGATAGATACCTACTCATGGGAGTACGAGCACTAGTACTACGTGGGATGTGGGTCAATTACCATCAGTGATCGTACATAGATACATATAGATACATTGGCCTGTAACTGCACGTGCAGTAAATGTATAGTACACACATTCGAGAAGGGTATCCCTTAGGCATTTTATTTTTAAGTAGATGACCTCAATATATTGGTTGGCAACTTAAATTTACAATTTGTGGCGTGGTATCGAGAATGTACGAGTATAGCAAGGCAACGTCCTTACTTTCAATAAGGCTGACCAGACTACATGGGGGGAATCTAGAAAAACTGCCTACCTAAAGCACCATTTTCTTTGAAGTTGTCTCAAGTGTTTCCACTGTAATGATAATAAATTTCTTATCCATACTTCGCACGCAGGGTACAGATGCCGGATAGCCTGAATACAAGCGGAAATATGTTTATATATGGTGGCACTATAACTCCAACCATCGGGCTCGTTGTCCGCCATTATCAACCATATCTTACAAATAAGTCGGCATATTAATACAGCGCATTCTTCTTTTTCTTATAACAGTTGATTCATTTAGACTTGTTTTTTTTTTAATAGGCTTTTTTTTACAGATCACGCGTAACTGGCCTTATGGTGTCGTGTTATTCTTATTCAGTATTGTTTGACAAATCAACATGGAAAAGGCTCACACCTCAACAACGTGAACGTCTCCAAATTATTCAGCTGCATCATGAAAATCAGCGTTCTGTGGAAAATGTTTTTCGCACGCTTCGAGCAACATAAGGTGTGCATCAGCGACCTCCCGAGTCCGTTATTGCCTTTACAATCCGCAAATTCGAGTCCCAGTGTACGTAATTGGACAATACGCGACCGAAAAGACCACATCCAGCCCGTTGGGAGGAGGACATTGCGGCTGTGACGGCGAGTGCGGCTGAAGACCGTGAACAATCGATTCGACGCCGATCTCAACATATGGGCTTATCGTATTTGACAACTTGGCGAATTTTAAAAGAGGATCTTGGTTTAAAGGCTTACAAAATCCAACTCATTCAAGAATTGAAGCCACCAGACTTGAATTTACGCTTAAATTTTAGTCAATGTGCTCTGCAACAGCTCAATGAAGATCCGTGGTTTTCGCATCGAATTTTGTTCAGTGATGAGGCCCATTTCTAGCTCAACGGTTATGTAAATAAACAAAATTGCCGCATTTGGGCAGACGAACAATCTAAAGAGTATGTCGAACTACCGCTGCATCTACAAAAATGCGCTGTTTGGTATGGTTTAGGGGCTGGTGGAATCACCGGTCCGTATTTCTTTAAAAATTAGGCCGGACAGAACATAACAGTCAATGGCGAGCGCTACCGCACCATGGTAACGAACGCGACATACTCCGTGATGTCGGCAACATTTGGTTCCAACAAGACGGAGCTAGCACACACAGCACGCGGAACAATGGCTCTATTGAGAAACAACTTTGGTGGACAGCTACGAGTAATTTCGTGTTTCGAACCTGTAGACTGGCCACCTGTGATATCACACTTTTAGACTTTTTTCTTTGGGGTTATGTAAAGTCAAAAGTCTTCGCCGATAAGCCAGCTACAATCCAGGAAACACCGGTCGCAACGCTGGAAGCAGTGATCCAAAATTTCGCCTTCAGAATGGACCATGTACGGCATAGTCGCGGGCAATATTTACACGAAATGATATTTAAAAAGTAAATGTCAGGCACTGTTCTTTCAGGCCACAATAAAGTTTCTACCATCCAAATTTATTTTATGTGTTTTATTTAAAATTAAAAAAAAAAACAAAGTCTTAATGAATCATCCATTACGAGTATGTACAATTTACAACTGTTTGCCTTTTACATCGGTTCGACAATTCACGGGCATGATCTCTCCAGAGTATCAACAGCTATCGCATGGCTCCAACATTGAGTTGGGCTTTTTTTTTCCAGTTCTCATACATATGTTATCTTTAGCTTCTTGTTATCGCGTTGTTCTTACTCCTGCTCTTAGCAAATCTTTCCTCTCCGGTGTAGGATATTGTGCATTACCCATTGTTGCAGTTGAAGGCTAATCAAGCTCAACGGATTTCATATTTCCAGTCCTACTTGCCTCTGGCCATGGTAGTTTCATGCACCACACTGGAGGGGTGCGTTTCACCTACATATAATTACGTTATCAATTTAGTTTATGTTCTGTTAATCAAACTAAAAATGTTAGGGACGGAGAGATGAGAAATGGCGATATTCCGTACTATTGCCGGCCGACCTGCCTGAATCCATTTTTTACAGATCTGTAAATCATTGTTCTTTGCTAACGGCTCGCTCCTTATTGCTCTATTGCGAATCGTCTCAACTTGCACTCGCTTCAATAATCTGGCATGTTTTCAAAAAGCCCAAAATTATTCTGCCGCTTGGACTTCTTCTCATGCAGCACCAGAAGCGCTACACTGAATTGTAAAGGTGGGTACTAAAACAGAAGATAGTCGTGGCTATTTAAACTTTCCCAGATTCGGCTAAACACGGAGTTCTAGGGTGATGGCAGTGTTTTCTGCTTACTATCAACTCTACTCAATGTGTACGACAAGGTGGTACAAATCAGTTCAGCTTCTGAGAGCCTTTGCAGTATGGCCAATTTTGGCACATATGTTATAAAACATCTCTTACATAAGTTCCGTCGATTTTTTCATTTCAATGACAAGGTAGTCTTGAATGTGTAAAAGTTGAGACGGCTATTAAAACCGCCGTCAATATTTGATATACGATAATAGCGCATTATACACGCGGCATAGTGGGTGCATAGGAAAACATTCATATCGTATCAGCCTGCCAATTGCTTGTGGGATGCAAGAACTAAGGATGACCAAGTTTAGTCAAGGTTTTGCTAAGTAAATGTAGCTAGAGGAGTCCATCATAAAGCAAAAGAGCAGGAAAGGATGTATCAGCCATAGTAATAAGCCTCTCCAAACTAAGACCCACTATGCATATGCACTTTTCTGACCAGGTCAATGTGCAGCTTTCTATTGGCTGGCCCTGCTCTGCTATTCGAAAGACATTCAACGAAAGCGTTGAATTAAAGACTCATTTGTTCTTTCAGAACAGCGATTGGTAAATGTATCTCTTCGTTTCGCTTCCGACGTGGTGTCACTAGAGTTAATAGCGAAGCCCCGAGATCTCAAAGTTAAAGCTTTTTACAGTAACATTCTGCCCGATTGGTCCATTTTGTACGTCCCTTTTTGCTGACAGTGTATACTTGGTTTTACCGGACATATGGCAAATATGTAGTTTCAGGGGTTCACACAAAATGGCAGACTAGGTCTTGTACACGGTGCCGGTACATATATTTGGCGCAGTTTATATTGTCTTCCTTCTTATGGATCGGACCAACGATGCTGGAGTTCCGTTCATAAGGCAACCATTTTTCCGAAAAAATCTTTCAAATGAGTTGGTACATGTTCGTTTATCTTTCGCTGCTTAAGATGTCGAGATGGACAAGGTTTTCACGGTTTTGCGATTGCAGTTTTTCAATGTTAACTCTGCTCTCTGCTCTCGGTATATCTCTGTTGTGGTATCGGAAAATGATCATGCGCTAGATAGCTTTTATGTAAGTGTTTGCCTATCAAAATTTGCATTACAATACATCTGTGTGTGTACAATATTTGTTTCTTAAGAGCTAAGACTAAGATTGCGTCTGGCTTAAAAGTAAGATAATAGTTTTATAAACAATTAAATCGAAATTATAAATAAGTTTATATAGCTTTGAAGTATACGCTTGCTCCCAACGTATTACATCGGCTTTGATTCACACGGCACTTAAAAACTAAAAACTAAAAACTAAAAACAAAAAAAAAAACAAAAACAAATGACAATTGAAAATCCTTAACAATATTTACCATATCCTTATACATATTATAGCTATTCACTTAAGCCTTTGATCCGCTTAATGTTTATACTATATATGATACTATACAGGGTGAGTTTTTTAACTTGAGACATCCAAATTACTCGAAAAATACGCGATATCGCGAAAAATGTTTCAGACAAAAGTCACAAGGTTCTGAAGGGGACATAAGATGGTGACCACGAGTTTAACCTTGACAATGCAGCCTATTTCAATTCAAGAGAAAATTTAAATGATATTGACTTATGGAGAAAGTGGAAGGAACATCGATGGTGCTGTTGCTCTTTACGCCCAACGTTTCCCAGACCAGATACGATCGCGCGTTTCCTTTTATCGGGTCATCCAACAATTCACTGGTGAAGGAAGTGTGCAACCAAAGAAAAGGAATCAGTCAGATAGGGTGGCTGTTGAGGACAATGATATGTAAGATATTACTCGTACATCGGTATAAATACCATCCTCATCATGTGTCAATGCATCAAGAACTTTCTGATGAGTCGACTTTCACCAATCACGGTACGATCAATCGACATAATATGCATTACTGGGCTACCGAAAACCCTTTTTGGTTGCGACAAGTTGAACGCCAGCACCCTTGGAATGTTAATGCTTGGGTGGGAATTATTGGGGATAAATTAATAGGTCCATATTTTATTGAAAGAAACTTGAATGGCGAAAAGTATGGAAACTTCTTGCGGGACCATCTTCCAGTATTACTAGAAGAACTGCCATTGGAGTTGCGACAAACAATGTGGTTTCAACATGATGGTTGTCCATTCCATTATTCCCAAGTAGCCCGGGGCGTATTAAACAATGTTTACCATCAACGATGGATCGGACGAGGGGTCCGAGGCAATGACCTGCTAGATCACCTGATCTTACGTCACTTGATTTCTTCTTGTGGGGCTACTTAGAAAGTGAGGTTTACAGAAAAAAGCCAACAACACGTGAGGTCATGAAAAGACGAATAACTGAAGCTTGCCGGAAGATTACGCCAGAAATACTTCTCAGTTCTGTTGGTTCATTTAGAGCGCGGATAGACAAGTGTATTGAAGTGAATGGTCACATTTTCGAGCATTTGTTGAAATAGTCTCGGGAACTAAACGTTGAAATGGGAAGAATTCAATGATTCAACAGTGGGAGCCAAGGGAACCCACTCTAATTAATCATCCCGAAGGAAACAAAATACTGCTACGTCCACGTCGTTGTTTGTAAAAACAAATGACAAGCCTACGAGCAATACGACTGAGCAATGAAAATCAGGAATTATCATTTGGAAAATCAAAAATGACCTTCGTTTGACCTTGAAAATGGGTCTCAAGGTCTAACTCGTGGTCACCATCTTATGTCCCCTTCAGAACCTTGTGACTTTTGTCTGAAACATTTTTCGCGATATCGCGTATTTTTCGAGTAATTTGGATGTCTCAAGTTAAAAAACTCACCCTGTATAGACAGAAGCAGAGCACTAGCTATAGTGATTATAAGAAAGCAGGATTATGAGCTACCCAAAAACAAAGCTGTTTCGTAAAAAGGAACTGAAGGTTTCGATTCGCATTTGGTCTCAAAAAAGGAAAGGATCTCGGGTTTAAAAGATTACGAGTAAATGGGGAAAGGTAATAATTTTCCTTCATACTATCGTTGATATTTGAGTCCAACAAAGATTTAATCATCGCATTAGGATGATCACATATATGCTCTAGCTTTTTTACAAATAATTCGGTTTGGTATGTCATTATGGGTGTAATATTCGTTTCGGAATACAGGGTCTTATTAGAAAACCATTTTTTATGTGGCCTTCTATATTTAGCGCAGCAGAATCTTAAACTTTTTGTCTCAAAAATCTGGAGCTCTTCGGCTACAGTGGGCGGAATTGTAAAGCAAGTATAAAACCCATATGTTATTATTGGTCTTATTAAAGTCTTATACATTAGCATCTTGGTATTCGGCGAAACTTGTTTAGAATTGAGCAGTGGTTTAAGAATTTCTGTGACCATTTGTTGAAACCGTGGTGGAATATTGTTTCCATTGATCTCTAGTTTCAAGGTCTTACTTTCTTTTACTGAAACAGGTTAGGCCACATTTAGCTGTATCAATTTTTAGTTTCCACTTTTTGAAGTATGCTATAAGGGTCGGTAGTTTGTCTTTGATCTTATTAAGCGCGACATTTGGCCTTTTGTCACTTGCTAATATCAGACTGTATAAAATAGCACTAGGGTCATCTTGCGATGGGTTATGGAAAGGAAAGTCATGTATATAGATATTAAACAAGATTGGCCCTAGGATCGAAACTTGAGCCACACTGGAAAGGACTGAGAAATAATCTGAGTGCTCATCACCTATGATAACAGAGCTGAACCGGTCTTTTAGAAAGCTGGAGATGATACAAATTAACCACTTAGGAAAATTTAGACCAATTAGCTTATATTGGGTCTACAAGTAAGTTTCCAGCGTTTGTCAGAGATGGCGCCACCAGTGGATCCCGGGCAGAAATGTCAGACCCCATGTGTTTTATTTGTAGGTTTTGTATCTGTCAACAACTTTGCAGCGTTATATTTGAGCAGTTCTATCGGTGTCGTACATTTTACCGAGCAAAATCATGGCAAGTTTCCAGCCAAATAAACATCATTTGCGGGAAGCGCTGCTTTTATTCTTTAATATGAAGAAAAGTGCGGCTGAGGCCTATCGTTTGCTTTCGGAAACTTATGGGGCGGAATGTATTGGTGAATCGACGTGCCGCGAGTGGATCAAACGGTTCAAAAGTGGTGATTTTGGAGTTGAAGACAAAGATCGCCCCAAAAAGCCGAAAAGTTTTGAAGACGAGGAATTGGACGCTTTACTGCATGAGGATCCGTGTCAGATTCAAGAAGAACTTGCTGCATCATTGGGCGTCACGCAACAAGCCGTTTCCTTGCGCCTAAAAGCACTGGGATTCATTCAAAAGGTTGGAAACTGGGTGCCGTACGAATTGAAACCAAGAGACGTCGAACGGCGATTTTGCATGTCCGAAATGTTACTGCAGCAGTATAAAAATAAATCATTTTTGCATCGTATTGTCACTGGTGATGAGAAATGGATTTATTATGATAATCCTAAACGCAGAAAATCGTATACAAACCCGGCGAGCCCGCCCAATTGACGCCGAAACGAAATATTCACGTGAATAAGGTCATGCTCTGCGTATGGTGGGATCAAAAGGGTGTCGTATACTACGAACTGCTTCCGAGTGGTGAAACCATCAAAGGACCATTATATCGAACCCAACTAATTCGTTTGAAGCGGGCATTAAAAGAAAAACGGCCAGAATATGAGAGCAGACATGAGTCCGTCATTTTTCATCACGACAACGCTCGGCCACATGTTGCGGTTTCGGTGAAAAACTATTTGGAAAATAGTGGATGGGAAATTCTGCCTCACCCGCCTTACAGTCCAGACTTGGCACCATCTGACTACCACTTGTTTCGTTCGATGCAGAACGCTCTTACGGGAATACGCTTCAGCTCAGTAGAGGAAATCAAAAATTGGCTCGATACGTTCTTGGGCTCGAAAGACGAGAAATTTTTTTGGTCCGGAATTCATAAATTGCCAGAAAGATGGGGGAAAGTTGTAGCTTCCGATGGGCGATACTTTGAATAAAGCATTGTAACTATGTTTTCATAATAAAACTTCAAATTTTGGAAAAAAAAACGCTGGAAACTTACTTGTAGACCCAATAGATTAATCCCTTGTGCCAGACAGAGTTAAAAGCTTTTTCTAAATCTATATCGAAACCTACAGTGCATATCCTGGTTCTTTAGTTTTGAATAATTTTATTGTGCAGTACCAGTGGGGCAGATTCCGTTGAATGACCCTTTTTGAAACCAAACTGGTTACTTGGTATAGTGTTGAAGTCCTCGCACGTCATACTTAACTGCCCTGCTATATGCCGAAAGCCTTTTATATCTCTTGCTCTCTTAGACTTAGCTATTGGGAATATTTTCCTTTTTTTCCAAATTGAAGGGAAATAGCCATAATTCAGGCAGTGGTTGAATAAAATAGATAAAGACGTGTTAAGAGAAATAGGACATTTTCGAAGAGTGAAGTTTGAGATATTACCTACCATATTCCAGCTGATTTTTTGTTGTTGAGGGCTTCTCTCAACAAACTCACACTATTTGGGAATGTAAATGCTTGTGCACTGTTGGGATTTATCGCGGTATTTGAGGGCGAAAAGACTGTCAGGGTTTGATTGAACTCGTTACTACAAAATGATTCTACTGTCGAGCAGATACCATTCTCCTCAGATTGATCTGGAACTATTTCTAGCATAAAATTGACGATATTCCTCGTTGACACTGATAAGATGTCTAACATTTGCATTATGATTTGATGATATAGAAAAAAGTGTCAAATCCCTGCTATAGTAATCTGTGGAAAAAATCCCGTCAAACTAGAAATAAACGCTGCAGGGCTTTTTCGCTTTTGCCGTTTCGCTCCAATACTTAAATTTATAATTCAATAAACGAAAATACGAGTAGTGCGAAGTTACCAAAGTGGTAACACTGTGTGCCAAAACGAATAAGTCTATCTGTAAAGTTTTTCCATCACAAAATCACGTAGTATCAAGTGATTCTAAATAAAATGTTGCCTGCGGCACAACTTTGGTAGTCATAGATACTCGTATGAGTGCGTACCTTCATGTCTGGCGGAGAGCATTAAAAGCTCAATAAGAAAAAAAAAATCCAAGCGAGTTGGTGTATTTCTTTCAGAGGCACACTTTGGTGTTCCTTTACACCCGTGCACGACACGATTTGGTTAAGGTTCTCTACTCTATCTCTACAAGTTGCCTACTTTATGTTGAGTGTTTTATACAGATTTTACCCCCGGAAGCGGAACTGCTTTTAAGACACAATGTGTGGTTCTTTCACTTGGATGCAAATGAATGTGCCATTGGCTTTGTTTGGCAGAATGGCTGGTAACCGTTGATAGCGTTGCATGAGCGAATCAATATACATAACATACATATCTAACTAAATAAGCCGGAAAACGAAGGTAGTATATATATACGAATATCTATCAGTATGATTAGATTGGAAATTTACTATCTGACGTTGATTTTAATATTTATTTATTATATATTGTAGAAATACAGTAGAAGGTTTTCCATCTGATACTGTTGACCATCCATTATCGTTAGATTTTTATTAGACTTTTTTTTTATGCGTTTTAGTTCTACAGTAATTGTTCGGCGTAAGCGCTAAATACGACGGATGGCAGGCAAAGGCTGTTCCGTGTTAGATAATTAGATAGTCAGTGGTTATAGATAGTAGGCACAAAAAATTTTGAGGTGAACATAGTTATTGTCTATGATGTGGGCTTGGAGTCTTTTTTTCGCATGTAAGTGCGAAATGGATAGCAAGGTGGTTTACCGCGTGATAGTGTTATGTAAAAGTTAATGTTTATATCTATAGTAGAATTGAGGTATTTAGTTAGCATGGCTAATGAATGGTTGGTTGGCAGTAAAGTAAAAAAAAAATTTAATAGAAATTAAACAACCAAGAATAATATCTTTAGATAGCTAATTGCAAGGTTTACATGACTACTATATAACTCTAGGATTCAATAAGGCGTATGAGGGGGCTATTCAAGAACCTGTTACTCAGCGGAGATGAGAACTGATTGATAGTATTCTTGTTTATTCAATCCGTGCAAACAACAACGATCAGCAGAATATTTTTTTTTAGAGATGAACTACCATCAGTTGGACTTTTGTTGGGCTATCAGATATCACCAGTTTTTTTTTTAATTGTTTATTTTAATATGCAGGCAGTTCTTTATTTTTTTTTTTTTTTGTGAAATTGTGACAAATTAACATATACTGGGAAAAGCGACTAAAATGTCTTAAATTGCAGCGACAAAACTAAAGTACAAATTGTGGCGGCAGATCCGGCATTGTCAATTCGACGTCAATCGCAAAACTATGGTAACATATTTGTCCGTGAGCCCAAAATGCTTGAAAAGCGGACCAAATTGGACCGATAGGATGCGCTTCTTAATAACAGCTGCTCAAAGCATAATGAACCAATCAAATTTTGCACCAAATCACCCACATTTTAAATACAATTTTAACAACTTCAGTTTTTCCGGTTAACTAGAAAACTGCGAAGGTTGTACCCCTACCAAAGGACCAAACGGAGTTTCCGTAGAATACCGGCGTATTGCGATTTTACCGCTTTTAAGTGAAGTCTTTGAAATTATAGTAAGTTGTCAAATAAAAAAAATATCTAAGCGCTAAGAATATGATATCTGAATACCAGTCTGGCTTTTGGAAAAATCATAGTTGGACCTAGATAGGTTTTTAGATTTTTCGAAGGCTTTTGATTGCGTTAGTCATGTGCTTTTACTTAAAAAAAACTGAAACATCAATTCCTGTTTGATGACACTGTATGTAAGTTGTTGTCTTTATATCTTTTCAACAGGTCTCAGTACGTCTTTTATAGGAATGAGCATTCATCTTGACTGCCCGTCCCCGCAGGTGTACCGCAGGGATCTATTTTAGAACCTCTCCTGTTGACATAACACAAAGTTTTCACATTTGCAATTACCATATATACGCAGACAATGTACAAATATATACGCTCTTTCCGAAATCAAACAAACACCAAGCGCTTGACTTCTAAACCAAGAATTAAATGAAATCCATAAGTGGTCATCAGATAACGGTCTAAAGCTTAATCCAAATAAATCAAAGGCACTGATTATAAATGCAGGACGAATTACAGATGTTTTCCCACCACTGAGGCTTAATGACTCCCCTATAGAGTACGTGGTCAACATAAAGAATCTTGAAATTTATTTTAATTGTAATTTAAATTGGAATGTACATGTTAACAAAACTGTATCTAAAATTTATGGAGCTCTCTGAGGACTTTGTCCCACTACCAGTTACCTTCCACCCAAAACAAAATTAAAACTTGTTAATGAATTTATCTTTCAATCATACTACAGTCTTGTGCAAATTAATGTGAACATATTATACACCCTGAATGACTCGAACTGCAACCAACTTCAGACTGCTATAATTTCCAAACCGTTCACGACAGTGTGATTGCTTTATATTTGGCTGGAAAACCACAAGTAGCTATCGTTAGAGCCCTCCAGCACCTCAATGTGAATAAATCATTTGTGTCTCGAACCATAGCTCGTTACCGTGATACTGGCAGCGTTGCAAAACGCCATGGAGGTGGTCATAGAAAACAGCAACATCGGCAGAAATGGTTCGGAAAGTGAAGGCTCGAATTGAGCGAAATCCGCGTCGAAGTGAAAAAAAATGGCTTGTGAGCTCAAGATATCGTTGGAACGGATGCAACACATACTGAAAAATGAGCTTAGGCTCAAGCCATTGAAGTTCCAAAAAGCACACGATCTTACACCGCAACAGAAAAAAGTTAGAATCGAAAGAGCGAAGGAGTTGCTACGCTTGCACGAAAGTGGTGAGTTGCTGAATTTGGTTTTTTCCGATGAGTCGCCATTTGTTATCGAGCAATATGTCAACAAACAAAATGACCGGGTTTATTTGCCAGAGAGGTCCTTCAAAAATTTACACCTTCGGACTGCCACCAGAAAGCAGGCAGCACCGATGGTGATGGTTTGGACCGCCATAACCGCCGATGGTCGCTCTCCGCTCGTATTTTTGGACATCGTATTATTGGGCAAACAATCATTTCGGTCGGAGACCGTCGACATTTCAACAAGACTCGGCACCGTCTCACAAAGCGCGCGTCAACCAAAATTGGTTAAAAAACAATGTTCCACACTTCATTTCTTCGACACAATGGATTGCAAATTCTTCGGATGCAAATCCATTGGATTTCTCTGTCTAGGGTATTTTGAAGGCGAAGGTTGCCACTAAAAAATACTAAAGTCTTCCGCTATCGCTCTGATGGTTAATTTGCGGTTATTGACCAACATTTCTTTTACTCGTACTTCATCAATGTTTTCGTCGGTTTTCGATGTCGATGGTCTGCCACTGCGTTCATCATCTTCGATTGACTCACGACCATTTTTGAACCGCTCGTGCCACTGGTAAACGACTGTTTTTTTTTAGAGAATCCTTGCCAAAACACTTTTCCAACATTTTCAACGTTCGCACACCATTAAATCCGTTTTTTACGCGAAATGTAATACAAGTTCGTTGTTGCAAATTTAAATCCATTTCCAAAATTGTAAAAAATCGCCAACACACACAGAGATAGATGTACTCTTGGCTACGTAGCTTTTGCAAATATCAAGCTATGATGCTAAGATTTAGAGGGAGTGTCAACAACAGATTTACCAACTTAACAAAAGAAACAGAACTCTAATCGGAACAATGGGAGCGCCACACGGTGGTGTGGTGCGGGAACTTTTTGATCAAGGTGGTATGTGGCGAATTTTGCGAAAATACTTGCCTATACGTCCGTATAAGATCGTACTAGTCCAAAAGCTAAAGCCAAATAACCTTCGTGCATGTCGAACTTTCGCTGGTGGGGCTCCATGGAAGATGGAAAAATTTTCATAAAAAACGGAGATACTTATTGACTGTTTGGTGTTGTTTTCATGTCGGAGGTGCAGTCAATGGTTACAGTCAATGGAGACCGCTATCGCTCCATATCAACCAATATGTGGATATGTGGTTTCAACAGGACTTGCCACATAGCGCGTGCCACCATCGGTTTGTTGAAGGATTAGTTCGGTGATCGTCTTATCGCCAGAAATGGCCCTGTCAATTGGCGCTTCGCTCGTGCGATTTAACACCTTTAACCCATTTTAGGCCATTGCTCGAGTTTTCGAACAGTAAATTTTGCCTGATTTCAAAAAGCAATTTTATTAGGCTGAATCACAGTTATGATAAAACTTAAGATGCAATATTTTGTTGGGATTCAGGAAAAAATAATTGCGATTGGCACCCTTCCTTAATTTGAGCTCCTGGTGGTACTTAAAAAATACCTTATATTTATACCTTTTTTTCTAATTAGAAATTAGAAGATCTACGTATAAATTAAATCTAAACATCGATAGAAACTATCCACGATGTTCAAAAATAGTTAATTATGAACTAAAATCTTGAGTTAAGATTCGTTAGGATGTTTGAAAAGATAGCGAAGTCGACTGTTCGAAAAGTCGAACAGTGGCCGCTCGCCACAATTTAACACACAACAAAATTTTAAATGTAACGACTGGCAAACTTGTCGCGACATGCAGTTTACGGTAAATTTTAGTTTGTGCAATTTTTAGATTTTGCTTTGTTTTTTCATTCTCTTGTGAAATCCATTTAAGTACGGTTGTGAACTGTATTCAGAAGCATCTAAAATCTTGAATTCTCGTGATCATTTGCAGAACAACTCCATTGTAAATATAGCAAAATAGTGTTTTTTAAGTGTTGTGTTAGCTTCTGTACCTTAATTCTTATGTTTAAGTCGGAAATAGATGTTTGCTTGGATGAATCCAACCCCAGCGTAGCACTGGTTTCCAAAACCGTAATTTTTTGTGTGTTGATGATATACCATATTAGAAGAATTATTGAACAGCAATGATGAAGTTGAAACTGTTGCCGCTATTCCACCAGAGGCGTTTGATGGAATTACCGATGAAGAAAATATTGACGATGAAATTTTAAATAACGAGGAATCTTTGGAAAAAGATATGGCTGGCGTATTCGAAGTAGAAATGCGTAAAGATCGCAAAAAATCTAACCTCATTGATGATGATGATACAATAACACACAAATAAATTGGCGATCTGCCCGCAATACTGATCGTATTGACGTAGAACCATCCGCTAATTTGATTTTACCTAACTTCAAATTACCTACAGCCTTCTCAGCTCCGCAATGGAAAAATGTAACTGAGACAAGATTACTAGATTTTGGAATTTCAAAATTCAACACTGTTCTTTTAAAACGATTTATTGGCATATTAATTTTGTCAGGCTATAATAAATTACCACAAATAAACAACTATTGGTCTACAAATCTAACAGTTGGATCGGCAATCGTGAAATAGACCATGTCGAAAATCGAAAAATAAAACAATATCTAGATTTCACCGATAATAATAATCTAAACAAAAACGATAAGTACACCAAAGTTCGTATGCTTTTTGATTTGATGAGCAAAATTTGTTTTTTGCAATTTGGCGTTTTTGAAGAACATTTTTTTGACGAGCAAATGCTTCCCTATTTTGGACGTCATAGCTGCAAAATGTATTTAAAAAATAAACCTATAAAATTTAGATACAAGATTCGGTGTATGGCTGCTTAGACCGATTATGTTTTTCAATTGATGCCATATGGTGGAGCTTCCGATCAATATGACAAGAATCTCGGACTAGGGTCCTCTAATGTGATGCACATGGCCAGCCTTTTGGAGTTTCTTCAACTATTGGGACATGCGTTGAAAAGCTACTGTCATTGTACGTCATTTCAGTATATGTCATTCATTTGAAGCTTAAAGAACAATAATTTTTTTTCACTCAAATATGTCGAACTTTATGCCTGAAAAAGTGTTTTTGCGGGGAGTTCTTCTTCATTACTTCAATATGAAGAAAACTGCTGCCGAAAGTCATCGTATTTTGGTAGAAGTTTATGGTGAACATGCACTAGCTGAGCGAACGTGTCAAAAGTGGTTTGCACGATTTAAAAGTGGTGATTTTGGCTTGGAAGACGATGAACGTCCTGGGCAACCAAAAAAGTTTGAAGATGAAGAACTGGAAGCATTACTCTATGCAGATTGTTGCCAAACACAAGAAGAGCTCGCAGAATCTTTGGGTGTCACTCAAGCAGCCATTTCAAAACGTTTAAAAGCACCTGGATATATTCAAAAGCAAAGAAATTGGGTTCCACATGAACTCAAGCCGAGAGACGTCGAAAGGCATGTCCGAAATGCTGCTTTAACCCCACAAAAGGAGGTCATTTTTGCATCGGATTGTTACTGGTGATGAAAAATGGATCCGTTACGACAACCCCAAGCGCAAAAAAATCATATGTGAAACCCGGCCAACCAGCCAAATCAACGAGAGAGCCGAATATCCATGGCGCGAAGGTATTTGGTGGGATCAGATGGGTGTGCTGTACTATGCGCTCCTAAAACCGGGTGAAACCATCAATGGACAACGCTACCGAACACAATTAATCCGTTTGAAGAGAGCAGTGGCCGAAAAACGCCCGGAATATGCGACCAGCCACGAGGCAATAATTTTCCATCATGACAACGCTCGGCCCCACATTGCTATTCTGTTTGGAAAAAAAAAACTTTTTGGAAAACAGTGGATGGGAAGTCTTACCCCACCCGCCTTATAGCCCAGATCTTGCCCCTTCTGACTACCATTTGTTCCGGTCGATGCAGAACGCCCTCACTGAAATACGGTTCACATCAGAGCAGAATATCAAAAATTGGCTTGATTTATTCTTGGCTGCCAAGCCGGCGCAGTTCTTTTGGGATGGGATCCACAAATTGCCAGAAAGATGGGAAAAAGTCATAGCTTCAGATGGGCAATACTTTGAATAATACTATTGTACATGTTTTTCTTAAATAAACGTTGAAATTTTGGAAAAAAAAAACGGAACGTTATATACCCAGTACATCAGTTACCTTTACTACCTGATGTGTCTATTGAGGGATCAACTGATTTTTGTCTCCGGAACTGTGCACAGTAATCGCTTGGGAAGGCCTGCTCCAGACTTGAAAACAGGCAAAGCATTGCCGAAAGGTAATTTAAGCTTCCATGACCATGCAATAAATATTACATAATCGTGTGTTAATTGTATTTCTAGGTGAAATTGATGCTAGATTCAATAAAGCAAATAAGATTGCCTGCTGTCGTTGGCAAGCCAAACGTGAGGCAAGAGTACGATAACTTAGGCGCCAAGAAATAATAACGGTTTTTTGTAGAACAGTTCAATACAAGCATTTTTTACTATTGGAGGGGGTCTATCTCGCCCCGTTTAGGAGGTAGGGGCAATTTTAGAAAAAAATTACTTAAAATGAAAAAAAGTTATTAAAAAATAACGGCAACACTTACAATGAAGTACTATACCGGTAGCCGGAAAGCCAAAAACCTGTTCTTTAATCCTAAATTTAAATTCAATTCTTTATGACAATATTTTTTGAAAAATTCGCATGCAAACTCAAAATTTTGATAAAAAAAATTAAAAAAAAAGTACTCTCCCCAAACGTAAGGTGACATTACTATCAAATTTTACTGATGTTTACCCGTTAACTCCTACAACGCGAAGGCAACGACAACGTGACAACGTTTATAGTAAAAAAAACTACAATTCCTATATGGGTGGAATATATCTGCACGACAACGCAGTTTCCAATTATCGCCGCCTTTCGATTAGATCAAAAAAAAAATGGTGCTGGCCACTTTGGTTGGTTATTCTTGAGTCTGCCGTTGTCAATGTCTGGAAACTAAATTGTTTAATTAATAAGATGCTCGTGCGGCCAAAGATTTCGCAGCTGGATTTCCGAGTTGACCTCGTGACAAATTTATTGCTAACATCAGATGGAGTAGGAAACGGAGGATATTCCTATTGCACCTTATTCCGAGGATGAAGATACCTTCTCTGACACGAGAAGATGAGTCTCGTATTCCTCGTGTATCTGGCCAGCATCATCTTACTGCAGAGCCCAAGAAAAAAGCTCGTCGCTGAACAAACCCACAATGAGAATGTGCGAAAAGTGACAAGTGCACTTGCATCTAAAAACCTGCTTTGCTGTACACCATAAATGAAAAAAAAAATAGCTGTTAAATATAAATTACATGTTTTATTACTTAACTGACTTATTAAAACACTTTTTTTATTTTATTTTTTTAAAGCTCTTATGTGTGGTACGTACTCATAGCGAACGGCCATTGTTCGACTTTTCGAACACTCTCACTTGGCGAAACTATCACAGGTAGAATTTTTTCGACAACGGAATCGGATTCCTTGGGTGCCAGTGACTTTGGAAAAGTAACTCTTTTTTTTTGGCGCGTCCTAAAATGGGTTAAACTCCTTGGAGTCTTTGGTCTATGATACAAAGAAACTTTAGACTTTAGAGGCAAACACCCGTTGTGGGATGCTGCAATATCGGCCGAAGTATGCGAAAAACTAATGGAAAATTAAGTTCAGCGTCCACTCATTCAAGCGGTTTCGTCGAGGAAATTTGAATGATGTCATATTCCATAACTTATGGTTTCATTCCAATTCAAAATAAAAATTTATTTTATGATTATATCATACACGCAAGTAGTCGTATTTTTATCTAAAATTTTGGGCATTATTTCGTACATAGTTAAGGCGCTACAACAGAACCTTGTGGAAATCCGAAAAAAAAATCGCAAGTTGTGTACTTAGTTCCTTTAGCCAAGCTACGATTTTACCCCGAGCTCCAGGAATTTATACACTGATATACGTTAGTTTTGAATGATTGCAGATGCTAATAGTCATACCGTCAACACCCTGGATTGATCTTGTCGGATCATTGTGTCATATCTCATACATGGATCATACAGTTAGAGAAAAGACACCTAAAAGAAGCGTATGCCAATACCAGAAAGCTAATTCGAGCAGACTTAACACCTTCTTTAAGAATTTTGACTGGTGGTTATGTTTCCTCGATAACAACGTTATATGATCACAGATTGGAATGAGAATCTATAACCCTCACCGGATTAAGGGTATCAGACCAAGAGCCGAGCTCTCTCTCTCTATTACCTAATCGTTATAACTTGCAAACATTTAAGACCAATGTGCATCGGTACCTCACTTTTCTTCCTCCATAAGTTTCCTTCGCTCGACTAGAAAGTAAAGCGCTCGGCAGGGCACGAGTTGTACAGAGTTGCATAGAGTACCCCCGAAAGTGGGTTTAATGGTAAACTGATGAGAATTAATATCGAAACGGACATTACAATTTACTGGGAGAGAGGACTTATTAGAATCTGACCAGATGTAGGCATTGCACTGCAATTTTGCACATATTGCGGCAAGATCATATCGCTTGAGAAAAGTTAGATATTTCGCAGCTTATTAACGACAAGGAATACGTGATTATGCCAACGTTTGTAGTCATTGAAACACATACCGAGAATAGAAAGTCTTTCGATTTCAACAATGCAAATGCCATTCATGATGGCTGGGTGTTTCGCTTCACAACATCGTATTTTGGAAGCAGTAAACTCTACTCGGTTGATCATTACCCAATTACTTATGATTTTAATATCAGAATTTAATGAGTATAGAGTACGTTGACGTTCCCAATCTACAGCCAAAGAGCAGGGACGTAAGTTCAGGAACGCATCTGAAGAGCACAGAGTACTGTCGGCAGCAAAGTAATATGTTCTACTGGATTATAAATGGCAGACAAGAGATCATTAATGAAGGTTAAAAAAGAGTGTCGAAAACAGAATGAAACCCTGGGACAAACCAGCATTCATTTTGGGGATATAAGACTTGAAACTGTCCAAGACAATTTGAATTAAGCGTTCCGAAAAAGAGATTCATGAATCCCAAATGCACGCATTTTGGACCAAAGAGCCTGGTGACAAACTCTGTAAAATGCTTTAGCCAGATTGGTGTAGACTTTGGTAACACTTTTCAAATTACCAGTGGAGCTGTATCTATGTATAAAAACCTTACTGCAGGTGATTGAGAAGTTTTCGTGTCTCTAGATGTTTCATGAACTGATGGTGTACCAGCGTTGCCACGACCTAGGATAGAAGGGACTCGCAATGGGTCTGTAGGAAGAGAGAGAGGAGATACCCCTTTTTTAGGGACGGGCTGGACAAAGGGTCCTAAAAAGTCGAATTGATTAAAAAGCTAACGCATTAGTTTTGACACTATCTGAACCAAAGGATTTGTGTGCATTTAGATCTTTGAGCACTCTTGCTACTGCAGAAATGCGCAAGTGATTTCGTGTGTGGTCAGCGTATGAGAGATAAACTGACATGATACAGTGGTTCGATTAATCAGGTCAGGCATTCGCGTTCACTTGTTGAATTAAGGTGTTTTCTGCAGCAGTAGTAGATAATTTTCTTACAGGCATGGAGTTTTAAACATAAATACATAGTTGAATTCCGGATTGGAAGATCCGCAGAGGATAATGGATAGTTCATAGGTAGTGACCTGATAAGATTTAAGAGGGATCTACCTGTGTTTGACTTATTGCCAAAATAGCTGGCCTGTATTTCCAGACGTGGAATTTGCTATTTGCATTTTCAATTCCCGACTCATTACATCATTATCGAGTCAAATTGCTGAAGGTCGTATGCCCATCGGTTGTTACGTACACACAAAATTCTACTGGACATTCCTTACTTGTCGCACGTCCTTCTAAATATGAGTGACCTCGAGAATAAATTAACAATGAGAGTCATAATAGAATTTGCCATCCACTTTGTTCCAGTGTATTTACTCGCATGTATTCACATCCGCGTGTAATTTTATCATTTCTACGTCGAAGTTTTATTTTTGTTTGTCCAACATCAGGCATTCTCATTAGAAGTTGCTTGAATTAGAATCGACTTGGGTGGACTAATGAAAATATTTACCACCACCTTAACTATGTTTTTCTAAAGAACACAACCAATAATCACTTTTGATACCATCAAACAAAAATAACCTTTCCTCCATCCTCCATCCTCCACACGCTCCTAAGCACTTTGACAAACAAAAAAATTTCTAAATTACCAGAAATCAAAAACTCGTTCTCTCAATACAAATACATATATGTATATACACGTGTAAATATATATTTTTTAATCTCGCTGTCCAAGGGCATGATTCAAAAATTAAATTTTCATTTCTACACATACCGAACTGCGCTAAATTAGTTACTCCCCAGAGAAGAGACCGTGAACTTTTGCACAGCATCCATTTGTACCATTTGTACGATTCGTATTCAGTAGCTCACATTTGACTCTTGGCACTCTTAGTGAATACGAATCTTCAACTATAGTCGAACATTGAAATACATTTATTATTGTCTACTTAGAGCAACGCAACATACGGGTAAGTACATATGGAGGTTCTTGGTAGAAAAATAAAATGAATCACGAATCCCCCACATAAAATATTTCGGAATTATTATGAATGTTCCACCACTCCACTCCTTTGAAGCTTGCAATTTTGAAATTCGCATACAAGTACGCGAATTGTATGCGTATCTCAAATCCGTAGATGTTATCTATTTCAATCGATAACCGATTTCTTCGATATTGTTTTCAATCGAATAGCAAAAAGCGAAAACAAAAAAAAACAACAAAATAAATAAGATAATACAAAGAGGCCAGGAACAAATAGTTGGATAGATAGATACTTGTCTCTATAGCTCACCACTAGAGTTCCCATGGTATGGAGATACACCTAACAATAGAGATACACCCAACGGCTCCTCGAATTGATTGGATTTACACAAAAAAAAAAAAAAAAAACACAAAACACTAATTGCACACTCTTGCTAACAAGTAGTAAACTTGGATCGATCGAATTAAATGAATGAGATGAGACTTGGATTGAATAAAAGTATCTCGCACGAGTAATCTATCTAAACGCGTACTCGCGTCTCCTCCCATTCAAGTCGAACTGTTCGGATACTGCGATGCACTACGCTACGGACAACTACTTCACGCCGAATGACATCATTTGCATGGCAAATAATTTGTATCCACTTTAATTTTTTTAATTGTCAAGACTGCGATGAAGATATGAATATACCGTAGTATCGGACGGAGAATCTATCAGTGTTCGGGGCTTTCAGTATCACAGCCGCAGTCGTACACCACCAACTCAGCTGAGCGACTTGAGTTTGATGTCGAGTTGGGTTCGAGTGCGTGTGTGGAAAACAAGTCAAAAAAAGAAGAAACCTAACCAAACAAAATCAGATATCAGATACAGTTTTTTATTTGTAAACAAAGAGATGTGAAGGAAGAGATACTACGAGTATGAGATACAAACCAAATTGAAGCAACCCAGTGGGTGAAGAGCAAGTCAACATGAAGAGTTCGCTAGAGTATTGTACGTATATTTGTTTTGTCTGCGGGCCCAGAAGTGGAGTGAAATACTTGTATCTTCTGCGTGCTCTTAAGTGTCTGATTTTTTACCGTCTTTGCACATTTATTAACTGGCGCGATACGCGCCAAACTTGCGTGATATAAACAAAAAAAAAAAGCTACGATAGATACTCGTAGATGAGAATGATAATAGCTCTGGTGGCTTAAAAACCCATTGACCTTCCAGAATTCTTACGACGATGGCGACGATGACGAAAACGATAGTGATGATGATGATTGTTTTGCGGTTTCTGGTTATTACTCTCTGGAAGTTCACTTCACTCTTGGGCCAGAGCAGATGGTTTCCTAAATTTGTCTGGCCTTATGGAGGTGGTTGGATAGAGTTTTTTGGTTTTCAAGTTTTTTACGATTTCAAACGGAAGTTAAAGAACAGATGTTTGGTAAAGAGTTTGCGCAATTTTTAATGGAATCACAATGAATGGGAGACAGTGTTATTCGAAGTCGTGACCCTATCTGAGCTTAAGCGGTCAAGATAAGATAATAACTCGTTAGAGAAGTTAGTTTAAAATATTTCCTACAAAAGACAAAGAATGGTCTCAAAGGTCTACAGAGAATCGATTGATTGTTATAAACGTCGCAATAGTCTCGGTTGGTGCGTATTAGTTTATATGATGGGAAGATTTGTGAATAATTGGAACAATTGGAGTTATCTTATCTAATTGACGCCTAAATATAGGCTTCGCACTTCAGTATAAATTTATGACCTTGCAACGTGGATTTTTCATGTTCTTGCTACAAATTCTGTGGTATTTAATTGACTAATTGCACTTTTGAGCATCAGTAGCGTCCACACTACAGGGTAAAAGGGTAGGTAGGGTAGGCAAGAGTGGCTGTTGGAAACACCAACCCAGTTAGGCCCATTGTGATGCCACGTGGATCTGTTACCCATAGAATCAATTTGAGCTTATAATGAAGCATAGGAGACTGTTGACTTCTATATTCTTTAGATCGTATGGTCATTGTAGAAGAAAGCTCCTAAGTGAAGTTTTCTTCTCTGGGACATCTACAGAGTAGGTGGAGGATTGTCTCCTCTTCCTCCTCGTCCATGCAGCTGCTACAGAAATCGTTTGTAAAAGCGCCTTGCCTTCTTGCAAGCCTGCTTATGAGGCAGTGTCCAGTGATGGCACCTATGATGGCGCTGAGATGTTTTCTTATTTAGAAGGATCAGACTTAGAGCGATTCAGATCTAGCTTTGGGCAGATCTGTTTATTCGCTTTTGATCCAACAGTCCACCTGAGGTCATTCAGTTTTAATATTACTTTGCACGTAGCGATTGGTATACCTATGCTACCCTTTTCCGGTAGATCTTTCAAGCCACCGTAGCCCTTTCTAAGACTGAGCACATTTATTTCGGCAACTCCAATGTTGTACTGCGCTTTGATTGCATCGCAGATGTCTCTTCTGGTGATGATTTCGTCAAGGTATTTGATTTCTATCGTGGATATCTGGACTAAAGTGAGGATTTTCGCCTCTGCGCCAAGATTTTCACCGATTTTACTCCTGAATTCTTCGGTTCTGTCACCAGATTCGCGCAGCTGGATCAACATGTCTCCTTTCTGGGTTCTCCTAATCGTTGTAACCAATTCACCCAGGTCATGGAGTTTGGGGTCCCCTTTGACCCTGCGAAGTATTTCGGCGTATGAAAGTTCGCCCTTGCTTGCCACCACGATTGCGCCAGGTCGCGCTTTTTCGCGCGCGGGCTTCCTTGGCTTCTTTTTGGGAACCTTCAACCAGACGCTACTGTCGCCCTTGGCCTGTTCTTTACTCGCCATCCTAGCGGTTATTTGGCCATTTGTGGCCTGCTTATTCATTGCCGATTTGGCGGGCTTCTTGGGATGGACCTTCTTCACCACGTGATGCCTTCTT
Organism: Volucella zonaria; assembly: GCA_963966105.1. Lineage (NCBI taxonomy): Eukaryota > Metazoa > Arthropoda > Insecta > Diptera > Syrphidae > Volucella > Volucella zonaria. The sequence continues at coordinate 123,286,178 of OZ014532.1, read as the reverse complement.
CGCTTCGACTATGGGCGGCGACTTCGGCCGGCGTTTTGAGCTCGGCGACTCGGCGAAATATACCATCTGAACCAGCGGATTTGTGTATGTTAAGATCTTTAAGTACTGTTGCTACTACACGAACGCGAAAGTTGATTCGTCCCATTGAAAATTCGGCGCACTCAACTGTAGGCGGAAATAAAGCACAATCTGGAAGTGTTGAGCTGGCAGCAAGATGTGCAGTAAGCAAATTGGCCTTGTCCAAAAAGCTGACAGCTGGAATGTCATTGTAAATGAGCGTTGGGATGGAGGATGAGGCAGAATTTCTAATGTTTTTGACTAACGACCAAAAATTTGTACTGCCTACATTGCAGAATTTTTTGCCACAGTTGTTGACCATATTGAAATTTCACAAGCTTAAGAAAGACGTTGTAGTCATTCCTGGCTCGTTTGAAATTTGCTCGGTTTTCCGCTGTTGGTTTGGTCTTTTAGGACCAAAAAACCATTTCTCTAACCCTGACGACCTCCTCACAGCTCGAGTCGTGCCACGCCATTTCCTTTTAGTTTGAGTTTCTGTGATCATATTCACGTCGTTATCGAGCAATCCTAATAGTCCAGGAACTAACTTTCGCATTTTTCGATGGAGGTTCCCCAAGTACTATTGCACTTTGATCTGTGTAATCCTCCCACCCGAAGGTCGTTCCCATTTCGGTTCCCGCAATACCTATTACCGAAATCAAGCACCGTTGGGCGCGGTAAGTACCTAGATGGAATTCCGCATGGGACCTCGGTACCAATCCCTCGTCTTGTTGGCAGTCGGAACACATGGAATACAATGGACTAGTTTTGTGTCTAAGTGCTACCGTTCCGCATATAATTCGCAACATCTTTAATTATAAAAAAAAAAATCACAGTTGAGGGGACTTGCTTTTTTATCGACTCCGAACGCCGGGAAAGCGACAGTCAGAGACATAAGCGGAAGATTTCGAAACGACTATGGAATTTCCTCTCCTTTACCCAAAACTCTTGCTGCTACCGAGCAACTTCCTTCAAATCACGACTTCCAACCGCTCTACTGAGCCGAAAGCAATCCGCACTGCTATATACGAAGTCTTTGTCGTTATTGAGTCACCTGTCTGAAACTGTTTAAGCGGCTTGAAAGATAAGCGGCAGCGCACATACTCGTGATACAATTAATTGGAGTAGTGAGCTCCGGAGATCAGGTTGTTTGCAATGTGCCTTGGAGTCAGGTAAATAACGAAATTGTCCGCTTTTAATATGTCGGTTCACTCTATTGTACAAGATCTAATTCAGATAGAATTTCATGTAGTCGGATTGTTGTGTTCCGGACAAGTCTGCTATTCCAGTTAACCACACAGGGCATTCAAATGCAAGCATAGACATTTAGCAGATTACTTTTAGCCTCACATTCAGTTGGCTGCTTTAATAAAGTGTCTTTGTGAAGGCAAAACACATTTCCGTCTGGTCATGGCAACATTTATGTTAGGTAAAATCTGAAGGTATCTGACAATATTTTGACAAGCTAGTGTTGTTCCCTAATTGAAAATTTTGCCAATTCCTTCTTAGAACCCAGAACGAGGACGTCCTTCTATAAGTGAATCTTCAACTCCTAGCCATCGCAATATAACTTAATTTTTCGAAGTATGCATACGCTATGATATGGTGAAGTGATCCCACAACATCGCTTATGTACATATTGAATATCATTGTTGAATGAAAGACCATGTTTCAGTTCAAATATTCTAGCAGCATTCAAAAAGAATGTTAACAGTGGATGACTTTTGTTACAGACACAAGTTTGCGAGCATCAGGAAAAATAGAACCAGACCTCAATATCTCCACAAAAGGCCACAGAGAATAAAAACAATTATGTATTCAATATTCAAGGAACTATGTAAAGCCCTATACACCGAAATAATCGCTTGCGGGAAGAATGTTATTTTATAGACATTTTTATAACGAAAGGTACTGTGAAGGTAAAAGAGCAATCCTTGCTACATCATAGTTAGTATTCAGTGAATTGTAAGCGTTCCTCCAACAGCATTATTTCCTAATGCTGAATTACGATAAATGCGTGATATAAACGATGGCGTTCAGTCCCTTATCACCGACATCATAGTGAATGCGCAATTTTTTTGTTTCTGCGACGTCTTCTCAGGTTTTTCATTGGCCAGACCTAAATTAGCCGCACGAAAAATTTGTTTAGTTAAGCCTCACCAAGAAACAACAAATTCAAAAACGATTTATAAAAGTTTATGACGACATTTGTTCGTTTTAATAAAAAAAGAAAATTACGGCTGCAATATCTGAACCATATAGAACAGGTTTATAACCTGTCTTTGCTTCGAATGTTCCTTGAATCCACTCCTGGTATCGAGTAGTATCGTAATATACGGATGCCGAACCTTTTATATTGTCCATGAGTCACTGATAATAATCAGCAAATGGCACTGCCTAGAATTAAAGTTAAAAACGCCAACGATAACTTTATTAATATAATGAAAAAGAGAAGTCTGAACCAAAGATGACACCATATTAGGCTACATTCAGCTCTCAAGAAAAAATGCATGTTTCGATGATGAGTGTTAAGAAAAACAGTTGAAAAGGTAAAGAAACAAGATGTGTTCGTAGAATAGAGTGAAATCAATAGGTGACCACTTTGCTTCAACTCCGAATTGTACGAATTTCGAGGAATGGTATATATACGAGTATGTACCCAACGTGTTTCTCTTTTCGATAAAATCTTTCTCGACGTCTTTGAGAGTTCCCTATACATAGGATATCATACATAAGTATTGTAGTCAGCTCTCGAACACCCTCTAAGACTGCATACGCATTCTGGCCAGTAGCTAGATTAAGGAAAACATAGATTTCATACCCAAAGTATTCGTAAGTAAGACCTCTCATATTCTCCCGAAGGATCTCAGACTAGTCGGTCTGTTATTGTTGCTCTTAATAACGGTCGGACAAGTTTTCGACTAAGTGCGTAAGTGCAGCCTCAATCACAGATGACTGTTGAACTATCAGCATGTCTTCTAAAAAGGAAAATCGATTGGTGTTATGACCCATTGAAAAATCACTCCTTCTCAAGAACTATACAAAGTTGGCTTACCTAAGCATAGAGGGAGTTTTCAACTGACTTTGTCTGCAACTTGATTCACTTGAATTTCAACAGTAGAGCTATAAATGCAACATTTGGTCGCTGCTATACAAGAAGAAGATCCCACAGGTGTTGTATACTCTCCTCTTCTATGAATCCTAGTCCTCAATAGGTTGCTTACTACATATGTATATTGGAGGATATTGTCTGAAAGCTTACGCGGACGACATCTCTCTCTACGAATATGTCAGCCAAACACCGAAAGAAATTCCTCAGCATTCTTTAATATTCCAAGTTATTGTACTAGGATGAACAACCTTTCAACGGTGGCCTCCAAACTCTGCTTCATTTGCTACTAGCTGACTGCCAGCACGCAGGCTGGCACAAGTTCTGTCCTTAGACTGAGAGACACTCATGCAATAGAAAGAACTAAATTTGGGGCATGTTCAAACTGCACCGCGATTTTCCCAGCTAACCCACTTTCAACTTACTGAAATTCACTTCAACATAGACTTCTATCGCCTGATTCCATGAACGAACGCATAGGGACAACACGAAGTCATCCTATTTTCATCTCCATTTCACAGACGATTGTTAAACAACTAAAGACGTTGTTACGGACCTCTGAATATACCAATTCTTCAGTCTATCCACACACCATAGTATGCTCAAAGCTGAAGTCTCAAGCACTCATTCAAGCGGCTGCATGGCTCAGTCTGAATACAGTACTCCTGACAAATATTCCAATATGTACAAGGTGGCGCAAAATTAATCATCCAATTTTGTTTTTGCATTACGTCTTTACTAAATAAAAAAAAAATGATTTTGAGTGATGGAAATCTTAGTTTGGACCTTTAAAATTGTCCAAGATAATATCCGCCAAGTGGCTACCGCCAGTGTTGATACACATTTGCACCCGTTTTATCGTATTTTCCATGACTTTCCGCAAGATTTTCGGTGATAACTGTTGACATTCCTGTCGAATATTCTCCTTAAGGGCTGCGATTGTCTGAGGCTTATTGGCATAAACCCGCGACGTCAAGTAGGCCCAAATAAAGAAGTCTGGGATGGTTAAATCGGGCGATCTTGATGGCCATGTCAAATCGCCAAAACGGGAGATTACGCAACCACGAAACGCTTCCTTCACAATATCCAGTATGACTCGTGCTGTGTGTGCGGTTGCACCATGTTGAAACCACATGTTCATCAAGCCCGCTCATCCAATTCCGGCAGTATGAAGTTGTTTATCATGGCCCTGTAGCGTTCGCCAATAACAGTGACCATATTGCCTAAGGAGTCCACAAAAAAATACGGCCCGATCACTCCTCTCGCGTGAACTCCGCACCACATAGTGGCTTTGAGTGGATGTAATGGCTCTTCATGCATCACACGTGGATTTTCAGTGCCCCAGAAACGGAGATTTTGCTTATCGACGTAACCGCTTAAGTGGAAATGCGCCTCGTCGCTCATGGTGATTTTCGACACAAAATCGTCCTCTTCGTTGAGATTGAGGATGGCTTTACAGTAATTCACACGCGACTGACGGTCAGCAGGCATTAACTGATGCACTGTTTGCACTTTGTACGGGAACGTGTGTAAGTCTTTCACTAAAATTCGCTGTATGGTCCCTCTTGTGATGCCCAGTTGCGTGGCTCGTCGTCTGGTTGATGTTTCTTCGTTCTCAGCGACATCGGCAGCCACAGCCGCGATATTCTCGGCCGAACGACCAGTCCGGTCCACCCTGTCCACTCTGTTCGTGACGAGTAGCTAAGCGCCGGATGATTAGGAAATCGACGTCGAAATTCACTCTGCGCTAACATCACCTACCGATTATTGGTCAAAAACATCGACACAATTGTTCCACGCTCTTGCGGAGTATAGCGCTCCATTGCTTGTCTGTTTGTATACTGTCTAGTTCACAAATATCAAATATGATTGACGTACGACGCCATTTGCAAAAATTATACCATCTTGCGATACGGTGATTAATTTTGTGCCACCTTGTATAACGGATATTTTGGGCCACTGTTCCCAGTATTTGGGGCTCTGTCTGCTGAATATCGTTTTTCAAAGCCTGGGTAGTTTGCGGTATATTCACTAGGTACTAGGTAGTCAAGTGGCGTCAAACTACACGATCTCGGTGTCCAATTTTGCGATATTTTTCTATATTTTCTATATTTTCGAAGAAATAAATGCTAGTCATTGTCCGGTAATGTTGGGCTATGACTGTAAATCCCGTCCCGACGTCACTTGTGAAAAATAAAGACCGATGATGATCTTCACGCTGGCCTCGTGGGTGTAATTGAATCTCTTTTAGGTTTGCCTCACTCCAAAAACGGCAATTTTGCTTGTTTACATTGAGCCAGAAGTCAAGTTATGGTCTCGTGGCTTTAGTTCCTGGACTAGCTGGATCTTATATGGATGTAGACTCGGAGCTGTACGCAAAATTTTCCACATAGTGGGCAGACAATCGACAATTCCGCGACTTGCGGAACACTTACAATCACAGGGGCGACAATTTCTTCTGTACGTACATAACTTTGACGGCTTTCCAATCGGACGGTTCCGGGTTCAATACCAGCCATGCCCGAAAAACATTCTTCTTTTCAGGCAACTAAAATCTCTTGAGATGAATGGTTGCCTAAAATATAACAAGTCAATTTACACTAATAATTTAGTCTCCCCATTAAATGTTGGGTGCCACCCATGGAGCAAAATAACCACTGAGCCCAAACATCTTGCCCTCTCTCTATCCAATTTTCCGAAAAACTTAACAAGTGCTCTGGCATTTTAAGAGTATTAAGAGTGTCTTGAGTGTTAAATTCTTTAATAAAAGACAAGAAAGAATTTTCAGGGTCACCTAGGAACAAATGGAATCACCAAGCCATCAATACGAGGGCGGGTCAATAAGTCCGTGACTTTTGGATTAAAACAGATTTTTTGATAAAAAAATAATTTTATTTTTCAACGTAGTCTCCCTTGAGCTCTATACACTTTGTCCAACGCTTCTCCAATTTTTTTATCCCTTCCAAAAAAAATGATTTATCGAGGTCCTCAAAATAGGCCTTTGTTTGCGAGATGACTTCATCATTGGAGTCAAATCTTTTTCCACCAAGCCATTTCTTCAGGTTTGGGAAAATCTGGAGAATAGGGTGGATGAGGGAGCAATTCATAGCCCAATTCATGGATTTTTGCCATGGCAACTGCACATGTGTGCACCCTTGCATTGTCTTGGTGGAAAAGAACTTTTTTCTTGGCCAAATGAGGTCGTTTTTTTTTCAAATCGTCATTGAATCGGTCCAATAAGTTGGCATAATATTCCCCATTGATTGTTCTTCCCTTTTGAAGGTAGTCAATGTGGATTATCCCGCGTGCATCCCAAAAAACAGTCGCCATAACTTTATTGGCTGACAAACCCACCTTGGCCTTCTTTGGCGCCGATTCACCCTTAGAAACCCACTGTTTTGACTGTTGTTTGTTCTCTGGTGTGTTGTGATGGATCCATGTTTCGTCCACGGTTACAAAACGGCGCAAAAACTCCTCCATATTGCGATTAAACGACGCCAAACCTTCCTGTGAAGTTGTTACACGATTGCGTTTGTGGTCGACTGTGAGCAAACGCGGCACCCATCTTGCGGAAAGCTTTCTCATGCCCAAGTGATCATTCAAAATTGAAACCACTGAGCCATGCGAGATCCCTACGGCTTCCACAATCTCTCGCACTTTCAATCTTCGGTCGGCCAACACCATATCGTGAATTTTTTCGATTGTTTCGGGTGTAGAGACCTCAACTGGGCGTCCAGGACGTTCGGCATCTTCAGTGCTTGTACGGCCACAACGAAATTCAGTAAACCCCTTTTTACCATTGAAATCGATGGTGCAGAGTCCCCATAGTATTTATCAAGCTTAGCCTTGGTCTCGGTAATGGTTTTTTTTCGCAAGAAATAATGCTTAATAAGCACACGAAATTCACTTTTTTCCATTTTCTCCTCAAATTAGTGAGTAGTCTGATAAAAATAGCTGTCAAACACAAACTAACTGACGCAGCAAGTTTAAATTTTGACAGGAGTCAACTGACAGATGCCTGTTGCCAGGAGCAGTGTTGCTGTTTCAGTAAAGAGGTCAGAAATTCAAAAATTCACGGACTTATTGACCCGCCCTCGTATTATACGCCAAATAATTGACACATTCTCGGTCACTGTTTAGGGCCAGTCAAATGTGAGAAGTCTAGACTTATATGGGCCATACTCAAGACAGCTAAATAACCTCAGGAGAATAAATATTTCTAAACTCAAAAATATAACCATGGGACATTCTGCTACTGAAAGACACGCGTAACGATTTAGTACTTTTCACAATGATTTTTTTTAGGAGCGGAGGAGGAATCTGTTACGCACTTCCAGCGCAATTGCCCTGCTCCTTAACAGATTCATCAACAAACCTCTATGGTATCACAGTTGATCTACAACTGGTTCAAGTGTACGAATACGTCAATGAAGACCACACTAACCTCATTTATGCTAACGCATTCTGGCTACCGTAAATGTCGATGGAATTTCAAATATTCATTAAAAATTCTCTAAGGGATTTATTAAGAATTTAGCTGGCCATTATTATTAGTACATAATGCCACCCTACCCCAGAAACAACAACTGGATTGGTCACATCCTATATAACAAGCAGAATACAATCACAAAGAAGAAATTATCGATCGAACGTAATGTGAATAGACTTGTTTTCGAGGACATGATTTATTTGTAGAGGCGGGAGAGCATAGAAAGTCATAGACAAGTCCTTTTCTCAATCATGCTATGTACGAGTATATGTATATTATAGAAACAAGAAAAATAAGTTAGGTATTTCTTGCAGTGTCAGACTTTTCAACTGGGATTAAATGTCAAATCAGTTGAGCTGCCAAGTTTCATTTATTTTCAGTACAGTTTGTCATTTCATAACGGAAATATTGACCGAAACCGACGCTCAGTTCGCGAAACTTATAGAGCACTTCGAGAAATTTATGGTAGACATCATTGGCCATCTGAACGTGCTATTTATCGAGTTATTGAAAAATTTCGCACCCAATTCACGCCATTGGATAGTCACGCACCAACGGGAACGAGAACAGCGCGTTTAGAAGAAAATATTGCGACTGTGAAAGCTTGTGTTGAAGAGGACCCTAACTTATCGATACGCCATCGTTCGCAGTAACTTGGTCTTTACCCATGCACTATCTTGAAAATTCTGCGTAAAGATCTTGGTATTAAGGCTTACAAGATTTAATTGGTTGAAGAGCTAAAGCCGCGTGACCATTTATTGCGTAGGGTGTTCAGTGATTAGGCTTTAAATCAACTGACAGTTGACCTAGTTTTCGTTACGCAAGCAAGTAGAATTGCCGTATTTGGAGGGAGGATAATCCTCAAGTAGTTCACGAGACGCCATTGCACTCACAAAAATTTACGGTATGGTGCGAATTGTACGCCGGTGGCATACAATCTTCCAACAAAGAAAACATCGCTTTATTGAAAACAAGATTTGGCAAGAGATTTATTTCAAGAAATTGACCCGTCAATTGGTCACCAAGATGGTTCGATTTGAAGTTACTAGTCTATACCGATAAAACATTCTTCGAGTTATACGCGATATACGCCCCTAATTGCTCGAAAAAATGGTCGAAAATTTGACCTTTAGAATGCGATTTTTAGAAAGCAGTGATGCACACATGCCCGAAACTATTTTCTAATATTAAATCGCATAAAATAATCTTTCGAATGAATTTAATAAATCGTCATTAAGTTAATTTCATTGCGGAAAAGAGAATTCTGATAGTCTGTATGTTATATGCTTCAGATCCAACTTTAGCCAAAGTCGCTAGACATGTTGAACAACTTTTTCACCTTATCATGATAACATCTAACTTTAACAGGATGTACCTAAGGCACTTCTTTCTAGTAAAATAGTAGTGTAGTTCCATGTTTAGTTGCTCATCGCCCTTGAAATTTCTCTGGAATATACAATTGGCCCGACACCCAACAAACATGAATGTTGATCTGATCCGGCATCGCTTTAAGAGATGAACGGCAGCCCCCAACTTTGGGAAATTTAATACGGATCGGCATGAAATATGGTAGCGTCGATACTTCAATTCGGCTCCCGGAAATTACGCCAGATTTTTTTTTGGAAAAAATGCCAGAAAATGTTTTTGTTTTCAAATTTGCAAAAAATAGCAGAATTTTGTTTGGAAAATATGCCAGAAATTACGGAAATTAGGCCAGTCAGATGTTTTCGGGTGTTTTTCCATTATCAGGAAAGAAAAATATGTCAGAAATGGTGAAATAAGGCCCAACGAAATAAGACCAAATGTAAAATTTGGCTTTACTAGGTGGAGTGAAAAGTAACCTCCTTGGGAATGAAAACATTTTTTCTTTTTAAATGTTTTTTTATTTTATTCAATATAGTCCCCCCCCCCTTTAATTTGATACACTTATTCCAGCCATTTTCCAACTTCTTGATCCCGTCCGAAAAGTAATTTTCCGGAAGGTCTGCAAAATACTCCTCCGTGGCGTCGGTGATTTCCTCGCGTGAGCTGACTTTTTTATTGATGAGCCATCTTTTGAGGTTTGGGAAGAGATAATAGTCCGAGGGATCCAAATCCAGTTACCAATCGACGCCAAAAGTCCGCCCGATTCCGCATCAGCAAGTCCAAACACTCTTTCGAAGTGCTGTCGCATTCATGTTTTTGGTCAGGAGTGAGCATGCGCGGCACCCAGCGGCAAGATAACTTTTTCATATGCAGAATATTGCCCAAAATATGGCGTGTGCGCTCAATACTAATCTTTGTGGTATCTGCTGGCTTGAGCACCTTCACTTTCCGGTCAGGCAACACCATCTTTTTGACATTGTCCTCTGTAACCGCATCGGAGGGCCTGCCGCTGCGGATTTGATCAGTAGTGGAGTTGCGGCCATCACAAAACTCTCGGAACCAATATTTGACGGTGTAATCTGACGGAGCATTAGCCCCATAATATTTATCCAACTTTTCTTTTGTTTCCTTCGCCGTTTTGCCTCTCAAAAAATAATGTTTTATGAGATAACGAAAATCGTTTTTGTCCATACTCAACATGATGCCAAACACGTCAACAACAATCAGCTGTCAAAACAAAACTAAAGACACTATCGCACTGAAATTTGGCATGTCTGCCTAAATATGAACGGACTTCAAGGCACCATAACCTTTTTTGCAGTAACAGCGCATTCTGGTGGTAAAGGAGGTTACTTTGGCTTTGAAAATGGAAATAAGGCCAAATTTGATTTGGAAATAAGGCAAATTTGAAATTTAGGAAAAAACAGCCATATGTTTTTTTTTTGTTTACATGAATTTGCATTTATATCAGCAAACTGTAATACAATCAACAGCTCTAAACCACCCCGGAAAGTGGAGTTTAAACAAAAGAATCGCGCGAAGCTCGGCACCTATTCCCTCTTAGCTAGCGTTATTTCTTTTTGCAAAGAGAAATAAGACCAATTTGGCCTTTCTAAAGCGAAATAAAGCCAACTCGGAAATTTGGTGTTATTTCCAGATATAATAGAAATAGGTAAGGCCAAATTTTTCATTTTTAGCTTCATTTCGTTGTGTCTTATTTCACGTTACCGTCAGAAATATCGTTTCTGGTATTTTTTTTCCAAACAGGTTCTCTCTGGCATGTTTTTGGAAAAAAGTCCGGAAATTTCGGAAAGATAACCAGAAAATTCTGGCTTTTCTTCCTAGGAAAAAAGGTCAGACTTGTATAGAAAATTTTCTGGTGTTTTTTCCATAAACAAAAATCTGACATCATTTCCTCTGGCGTAATTTCTGGGAGCCTTCAATTCAACATGGAAACTGTTAAAATTACAAGTACGAATAGTCTAGTATTCTCTAGCCTAGCCTGCTTGGGCTTGTATTCTCCGTACCGACAACCGTTTGCTGTCAGAATTGACACCACGATGCCTAGGCAAATATACAGTGACAACTTTTAGTACTGTAGACTTCCTTACCGGGGTGGTTTTATTTTATTTTATCCCAGGAGCAACCATTACTACGGAGTGGGCTGGATGTTGTTAAAAAATGATTTCGCAAATCTATTATTATGAATGTATCATGTCTTCCATCCTTTAAATTAGGAATTATCTTTTGAGACTTTCAATTCAAGTTGTTTCTGCCCTTTGGCTGCAGAATGCAAGAAGGTAATTGAAAGGAATACGCTCTGGTATAAAAAACTCGAAGAACTAGCAACGTACTGCAGATTCGAATGCAATTTAACTTATGAAAACGAAAGATAGGGCAAGGATGCGCTTGGCAATCTTATTGCCAAAGTAGATGAACAATACAGAACTGATTGCATAAAAATGGCTTCATCGTCCGTTCACCGAGCTACATACAGCGTTTTAAAACACAATCTGTCTGAAAAAAACTATTTCCACAATGACAACAGCAAAGAACTAATTTCGGCTGCTTTTAAGATGAGAGGCGAACTAATACGCCCTAATTATATCTCACGTCGTCCAGATCTACCAATTTATTGTAGTCTTTGCAACTTATCTGAGAGAGAAGACGTTATACATTTCATCAGAAGATGCCCCATCCTTAAAGAAATAAGAAGATATTTTCTAGGAAATGACACAATATCTGAGGAAGAAGTTATAGCCTATCTAAACTGTGAAAGCGATGTAAAACAACTTTTTTACTTCTATAAAGCAGCAACCAATTACCGTAGTAAAGTTATTACTGAGAACTTTTAACTTCGTAAAAATCAAATTAGTATACTATTTTTTATTTTTTGCTTTTTTACATATCTTTAAATCCTTTTAAATTCAAGGATTGAATATACATTAAAACAAACTTGTTATTAAATGTTTAATTTCATGTCAATCAGGCAGACGGCAAAGCCATGCTTAATGATTTTTGTAACATAAATTTGTATTATAAACAAGAAAACAAACAATAAATCTAATCTAATCTAATCTCTATAGAGCATAACTAATTGGAGAATCACCAACAGAGTGGAATTTAATGCTTCTAAAACATAATACTTTTGTATGGCTGGCATGGCACTTGCATTGTCAAAACCGAAAAACTTTCCAACTTACGTTGGAATGACCATATATTCGATATCGCCAAAAATGCTACGGAATTAAGACGTAATAAGTTACATACTCGTACATCAACGCTTAATTAAAAGAACAGAAATAGAAGAAGCAGTAAATAGGTTCTACAATGGAACGGACTTCAAAAACATCTTACAAGGGGTCACAGTTCTAGATAACATCGGGGAAGTCCTTAAACGGCACCCAGTTCATTTCGGCCTCCTTCACTTCGAACTGTGTATTGGCTCTTTACAACTAAACCAAAACGAGTTTACTAAAGAAAATAAGTCGGGTGCATACCTCATCTTCAACCCAAACAAAGATGACAGTAGGGCTGAAAGGTATTCCTGCATAGCCATTAAAAAGGGGCCCAACAACATCTGCAGTTCTCTTTTCGATGATTGAAATAAGAGAATAATTGTCAAGATCTCGGACAACGCAAGTCTTATGGAGTTCGAAAATAATAAATAAATAAGCTTGCATGATGTAAGCCAAAATTTCTGACCATCCCACCAAAGTGAAGTACGAATAGCATTTGCTGCATCGGTTTTAAGAGACCATATGATGGCTTTAATAGAGACGATCTACGTAGAGCCGCCTTTAGGTATAGCATAGCTGATGATCTCATCAAATTAAGCAGAACAAGGAACAACGCGCTGTTACATTCCTACTTCAACATAATACTTCAGAAGATTGTACCAAGCTCGTAAGTAAACATCAGACGCATAATTTTGCAAAGGTATATGTCACTACTTGCAAACGGTGGTGACATTGACATGATTGACAGAACATTGCAAGAAGTCACTGGTTAGTTAAGGAACGAACTCTCCGACCTGTGCACCGCCATCGCCTATAGTCAGAACACTGCACGTAAATCGCCTAAAATGGATAGAATTAAACCAAATTTTCGAACTTGAAGATTTTGATTCAAACAACGAGGGACAACATAATGTAGAAGGAACTCGCTACAGGTAGTACGCACAAGTGAATGGGGACTTTAATTGATATAGGTCCAGACCTATTTGGACTGGGTGGTCTGTTAAGTAAGCCAGGTGCAATAGTATTGGAGATGATCTCTACACCGGTCAAGCAGATTTCTTCTCTGGTCCCTCTATGTCGCCCACGAATTAGCGCGTCGAATTTCGAAAGACATCTGATAGTTTCAAGAGAGTAATGTTTATAAGTTCTTGGCCCGTTCTCTGATAAAGCTGTGGTTTAGAGATACGATTGGTTCAAAAAATCCTCAGTATGATTCTCAGACATCTATGTATGAAGATTTGCAGTTTCCGTGTGGTAGCGGTGTCCGCCTTCCAGGTACTGCACTCATAAAGCAGTACTGATTTTATATTGCAGCTTCGTTTTTAAGCTGAAAAAATTGCATTTCCAGATTTTGGAAAGCATTCCGAGCGCAAAATTTAGCCTTCCCGATTCTGCTGGACTCATCCAGTTCGGTGTCACCCCGGTTAGCCGAGACCTTTCTAAGCACAGAAAGTTGTCAACTTTTTCGGCCTCTTGTCCGGCAATGTTAAGTAGAACACGGATATTGGAAGTGCTGAGGGCTTTTGTTTTGGCTGTGTTTATTTGAAGACTCACTTTGTTCCCATCAGCTTCCAGATTGTGGGCTATCAAATGAAGGTCCATTATCCGATGTGAAAGTTGACAAACATCGTCTGCGTAGTCAAGGTGTTTAAGGCAAGATGTCATTGTCCATCGAATTCCACAGTTCCCTTCCGTCAATGTTGCACGAAGTACATCGATGATAATCACCAAAAACAATAGTGGTGACAGTAAGGTCATTATGTGGTCGATGCAGGAAGATCCAGCCCGAAAGCTTGCCTGTTAGACATCGAGAGTTGTATCTAAATGTTCTCTGGACTCGGTCCAGAATTATTCTAGCCATTATTTTGGCTACGGCTGGAAAAATGCATATATGGTACCTCTCCAGTTTCCACACTTTTTGGTAGCTTGATGATCATCCCTCTTTTTCACTCCTGCGGAAATTATTCACTATCCCACGCTCTGCATACATCAGCCGATGTATTTGGCGCCGCTTGGTAGAGTTCGGCAGGGATGCCATCAATACCAACCGCCTTGTTTTTCTTGAGGGACCTGGTTGTTGCCATTATTTCGGTTTTACTGGGAGACCCGATGCGAATTCGGGGATTTGTTACCTTGGAGAACTCATTCGAATCCGAGATCATAGGGTCATCATCTATTATAAGTGGTTTAAGACCGTAGCAAAATGTTTTCTCCATCTAGTAAGCTGTTCCTCATCCGAAATCAGTAGATTACCATCTACACTTTTCACTGGATATTGTTTGGAGTTCAGTGAGTCCAGTGAGCTCCTTGGTGATTTTGTAGACAGCGCTACAGTCACATCGTGTGTCGATGTACTGACGCTTGTCACATCTTACACTACGCTGCACTTCTTTTTTCTTCACACGATATTGGACTTCTAGCTCGGTTCTCTCTAATGCAATCTGAGCTTTGATTGCTGTACGCTCATCGATCCGTCTCCAGGTTTCAGCCGAAAGCCATGTGCGGTGACTTTTCTGCCTTTTACCGACATAGGTGCTTGCCCCAGTTGCAAACACATTTTTCACAGCATTCCAGTGGTCGTCCACCCTATTCTGCGTTGTGCTGCTGATTGCTTCTGCTTCTAAGGCAAGGTGGTCCCTGAACTGTTGGCGCACTTGCGGATCCCTGACCCTTTCGGTTTGAAACCTGGTCCTTTTGAGCAAGTTTGAGCGGTTGCTGCTGACGGATGCAGTACGAAGGCGCATATAAGCTAACATAAGATGGTGATCGCGTTCTTGTCCAATTTCTGTTCCGCGCCTGTTACGGACGTCTAGAAATAAATTTCTAAAGCGACGGGTGATCGCAATGTGATCTATCTGGTTGGATGTTTGCTGCCTGTCAGCTGAGACGCTTGATTGTGGGCGGCGACTAATTGGCTGTGAAAATCGTCCTTTTCATCCTCAGCCTCGTCTTCAGTTGGAGTTGTATGATGGTGACTTTTCTTACTCTACTCTGGAATCTAGCCATCAATATCCAGTCACTGTGAGGTTTACAGGATATGTGGCTTTTTCTTGCAAGTGGAGATAGAATCAATCCTACTCCAGACCTCAGAGCACTTCCAGCTGGCTTGCCGGAGTAGAGCATGACAGTACTTTTTGTTGGGGACTGGTAGTCTCCAGCAACGAACCATCTTATCTCACTCAGTCCCAAGATGTCGATATTATATCGTGTGAGCTCGCGTTCCAGTTGGAGGAACCTGGCGTTATGAGGCCCTTTCAGAAGTGAGTCAAGGAGGGTCTTCGGATTCTTATTCGATAGCCAAAGGTCGTCAACAAGTTATCCGTCGGTATCCGAAGAAATTCCCAGATGGCACCGCAAGGAGATGGGAGAGAGAACTACGAAACCCAAAATCGGAAGAAAAGCCTGCAAAACTGCTTGGATCAGTGTCTACTAAACACATTGTGACCTCATTGGATATTCACTAGAAATTCCAGACTGAAGTGGACATACACTTGGAAAAAGGCGACAATTTCACTACCAATCACATAACACAATGGAACTCAATGGAACTAGGACGAAATGAAAGCGTCTTGCCCGAGACATAATCAGTCATCGTATGTATGTGCTACATATGTACATGTTATGATTTTATCACGCGATGTGGTGAATAATTTGGCAAGAGTTGAAGTACTTTGCTAAAAAATTCACAATGTGGTGCGCAAGCGTATTGCAAGGTCTAAAAATCAAAAAATAGTGATATCTACTGTAGGGCGGTCTAGAAATGCCCGTTATGGAAATGCGTATTCCTTGAGATTGGTTGGAGTTCTGTTCGGATACTTGTTTGTTCAATATTTCTTCACTAGTTTCGTTTACAGTGGGATTTACCTACTCACTTCGAGTTGTAAACGCATTTTAAGCCGCAAAACGTTGATTTAGTTCTTGGGACCTCAATAGGTGTAAAATTTAAATTCCACATACTACAAGCGATGTCGAAATAGGTCATTTTTTTATTACAGTCAAAAGGAAAAGGAGCAAATCCAAAGTTTATGAACTAGCACCAGCGTAGTAAACCTTCATATTTTACAGCGGGACCTGCTATTTCTGTAAGTATTCAACTTCATGCAGACAAATTAATGTACTCCTTCCTACAGCCAAATGCTTCCGACTATAGCTCAGAGAGTTCCTTCTTCAGAAAATTTCCATATTTGCTGACGTGACTTGTTGTGAACTTTCCTTACAAGTGAACTTTTAGTCACGCAATACTATACACAACAACGTGTACGTTCTAGTTACGTAGAATCTCACTCCATCATCACGTAAGTGACGTCTATGACGATGCAAAAATACCCAAAGTCCTCTCATGTTAATCTCTATCAGAAGACATAATTCACTTTTCCTGTTCCACAATGTTGTGTCCCACCTGCGTGCTCATAATTGCATTCTTCATCCCGTGAAAGTGCTTACATTTGTGCACCACTTTCTGCTTCGTCGCAGTCTTTTCAAACACTTCAACGTCAATTAAATGGGATTTATGTTTATATATGTATTTAGAAAAATCTCGCACAAAAAAGAACTTCCCTTCATGGAAAGACTACATTCTGTTGGTCGACCTTGAAGTGTTGCAATTAACCAACTTCATCTAGTGGTAATTGTGGCTAGTTGACGTGCGTGTCAATTAGCCACTACGTTCTTTTAATTTTAATTGAGGCCAACTTATCGAGAGCGAAATCGATAACAACATGCGATAACACAAATTCCCTTTGACAATTTTGTTTGCTATCGGGAAGAGGAGGAAAAAAAAACCCAAAACCTCTTATGACGTCCAGAAATAGCCAAAAAGCTTTTCAGTCTTAAGACTCAAATTCTCAGAACGATAACTACGATAACCCGGGGCTTTTGTTAGATGTTTATCGTCGATTATTTATTGGTATCCACGTTCGATGAAGTGGGTCATAGTCCTAGAAACGAAAGAGTTTTACTTTGTTTATGCTTTTACCCTCATTTGACGTACTCATATACTACAAAAGAAAAGTGGTTGAAAAACATAACTCTCGTCAGATTTTTAACCTGAAATCGACTACTTCATAGTGTTTCCATCATTTGCGTCAGAAGGCAACTCAGAAGACCGGTCTTAGAACGTTATACAGAATCGATAACAATGAGAACGACTTGTGCCGGAAATGAGTGTCACCAAATGTCCCCTGTTACAATCAGTCGTTTACCCTGAATTCGATCGACTCTTAGTTTGGGGGTAGACACTCGTACTTAATCAAATCTCTTCCTGCTCGATATTCGATTCGATGTTCAGTTCGTTTTGCAACACTTTTTTGAAACTGCTCCCACTTGCACTAACGACATTACTCACTGCTGCGTGGTGATGGTGCTCGTCAAGCATAGCAAACGTGAATTTAAACAATTCAACGGAGAATTGGGGTCTGTTGCCAGTTCGAATGGGAATTGGTACTGGTACTGAAATTGGAATTCCTTTGCCCATATTGGGTAACGTCAGAGTGTTTTTTTTTTTTTTTTTCAGTGGAATCGACGTTCGTCACTGACGGAGCGATACGAGCAAAAATTTTCAAATTTACACTTAAGACCTTCACGGTGCTTAGCTGAACTTTAACGAGCTATTCAGAAACTGAACGAGATAGAGATACTGCCAAACGCGCGCGCCAAGCTCTGCGCATTTATGTTGCGTAAATATCGATCCAACGATGCGCAGACATAGATACTTTGGAATAGCCTCATGGATGACTCCATGTACCTACATTGGCTTAGTAAATTAGCTAAACGAGTTAAAGTTGGAAAACAGTTGGATTGTGAAGTTTATCCATAAGTAAGCTGCGAGGTTATGATGATCTCGCATTGCGCGCAATAGCTTCCTTCACCTGCTCGATGCGTTCGAGCGCGAAGAATTGTTTCTTTTTCATTTCCTTTTTTTTTCGCATTTTACTTACTCACGAGTATCTACTTGTGCATTGGGAAATTCTACTGTGAATGAATTTAATTAGAAACATGCGAAAGTAAAAAAAAAATTAAAATTATAATTTCAATAAGAGGGTCATTGGGTTACTATG
This sequence comes from Volucella zonaria, assembly GCA_963966105.1. NCBI lineage: Eukaryota > Metazoa > Arthropoda > Insecta > Diptera > Syrphidae > Volucella > Volucella zonaria. Next base: position 123,267,863 of record OZ014532.1, on the reverse strand, counting down.
CAAACGATATACGAGTATGTACATATGTAGGAACACTTAAAATTCTTAGTATCGCATATCTGGGTATTTAGGTGTTTATGGTACTCTTATCTTGAAAGATGAATAATGAAAGTATTACCCCGATTAAATTGTATGAACTCATTCTGAACTAATTTGTCAGAATGGATTTTGTTTTTAAATTGAACCCGTAGACCCCGCTTAATACAAGCAAAAGCCCTAATCCTATACTGAAAAACCAAAAATTTGGCTTATATCTACAGAGTGGGAGCAGTGGACGAGAGGCATGCCAGTCTTGCGAGAGAGTTTTCTTAGGTGATAGTCAAAGACTTTACGCATTATTCTGGACATGGACTCATGGTATTCATAATTCACTCAAATGTGAGGATAGGTACGGAAGACTGAAACAGATGTGAGATTTTGTGGGTTACGGTCAATAGGAAGAGCAGGAGAATAAATTTTACCAGTTAAAAGCTGATGAACAGAGTTAGGCAGCTAGGTATATCAGTCTATCAGATCGACATAGGGAAGTAAGTTGAGGCCACCCGTCCAGTGAAGACCCGGTAACGGGAAATGGATGAACCTTCGCGGTACAGCACATACGCTGTGGAATAGGGTGACCGAACTTAACTGATGTATTCAAAAAAAAGGTCGAACAAAGACTTTTTTTTTAATTTAAAATAAAACACATAAAATGAAAGAACAGTGTCTGATATTTACGAGTACGCGACTATGCCGTACATGGTCCATTCTCAAGGTCCAATTTTGGATCACTGCTTCCAGCGTTGCGACCGTTGCTGAATAACGCGAGTAATATTGGTTTATCGGTGAAAACTTTTGACTTTACATAACCCAAAACAAAAAGTCTAAAAGTGCGATATCGCACGATGTAGGTGGCCAGTTTACAGGTCCGAAACGCGAAATTAGCTGTCCACCAAAGTTGTTTCTCAATATAGCCATTGTTTCGCGAGCTGTGTATGCCGTAGCCCCGTCTTGTTAGAATCAAATGTTGCCGACATCACGGGCTTCAATTTCCGGCAGAAAAAGTCCGTTAGCATAGTGCGGTAGCGCTCGCCATTGACTGTTATGTTCTGTCCGGCCACCAACCCATAAACCACACCAAACAGCGCATTTTTGTGGATGCAGCGGTAGTTCGGCATACTCTTTAGGTTGTTCGTCCGCCTAAATGCGGCAATTTTGTTTATTTACATAACCGTTGAGCCAGAAATGGGCCTCATCACTGAACAAAATTCGATGCGAAAACCGCGAATCTTCGTTGAGCTGTGGCGGACCACATTGACTGAAATTTGAGTGTAAATTCAAGTCTGGCGGCTTCAATTCTTGAACGAGTTGGATTTTGTAAGCCTTTAAACCAAGATCCTCGTTTAAAATTCGTCAAGTTGTCGAATACGATAAGCCCATATGTTGAGATCGGCGTCGAATCGATTGCTCACAGTCTTCAGCCACACTCGCCGCCACAGCCGCAATGTCCTTCTCCCTACGGGCTGGATGTGGTCTTTTCGGTAGCGTATTATCCAATAAAGTACACTGAGACTCGAATTTGCAGATGGTAAAGGCAATAACGGACTCGGGAGGTCGATGATGCACACCATATGTTTCGAGCAATGAAAAACATTTTTCACAGAACGCTGATTTTCATGATACAGTTGAATAATTTGGAGACGTTGTTGAGGTATGAACCTTTCCATGATGGTTTGTCAAACAATACTGAATAAGAATAACACGACACCATAAGGCCAGTTACGCGTGATCTACAAAAAAAGCCTATTAAAAAAAACAAGTCTAAATGAACCACCCGTTACAAACGGATTAAGTAACATACCCTCTTGTTCAAAAAGTTTTTGGAATTCATTTTTAAAATAATTATTATTAATCGCCATTAATAGCAACGCACTTGTGTCCGCGTTTGATCTTGCTCTCAGCGATTTTTCTATTATTAGCTATTAAAACGCGTTTCCCAAAGCGATGTTTTGAGTTGGCCGAGCAGGAAAAAAAAATCACTGTTTGCCAGATCAAGTAAATTTTGTGGCTGTTGTGTTGTTTTTGGCACGAAATGCAGGCATAATCAATGCAAGATTCACGAATTGTATTTCAATTGTCAAGCATGTCTTTTGCCGTGTTCACACGCTGCTTTTTCTGCAGGAAATTCAAGTTTTTTGGTATCAACTAGGCAGCGACATATCAGAAGCCCAACTGATTGGTTAAAATGGTGTGAACGGATCAGGTCGAAATGTTGATTAACTCTACTAACTCTGTGATGGTTGGACTTGCGGATTACAACCAGTAAATCATTGAATTCATTGACCTGCCCTCAGTAATTGATTTCGAAGGACTGCCAAAAAGATCGCCATCGTCGACCTGAAGCGTGCATACAAATCGTAAGCTACTGTCTTCTTAGGGAATCATTGTCAAATCATTTATTCAATATTTCCAATATTTTTGTACCGTTAATTTAATTTTTAACACAAAATCTGATTCAAATTCGATGCTCAGATTCTTTATCTATTCGAAAAAATGCCGAGGAGAAAATGATCGATGTAAACACAATGAAAGGTACATTCAGAAATGTTGTCCTTGTTGTCAATGCCAAGGACGGTTGCGCCGATATAACAAAAAAAACCTAATTCAAATCGGTCAAATGAGAGCGCCACACGTTGTCTATTTCGGGAACTCCTTGTGCGATTTTGTACGGATAAGGAAATCCTATAGATTTGACTTTTTCGTATGGTTTTTTTTATAATGAGGCACGCGCTCAAGGGGTTTGTGTACCTTAAAATGTTTGTACATAGCGCCGGCGAAGGAAATTTAGGGAGGAAGAAAAGACAGGTACCGATGTATTTCTCGTACATTGTTTTTAAATGTTTGCAGGAAATACAGAGATCGGCAGGGTATTCCACAAGCGAGTTGTACGGCTTAGGAAAGAATCACGTACATCCGAAAACGGGCTTGATGGAATACTGATGAGCATTCATAGCGAGACGGGTGTTACGGTTGAAAGTTTGAATGGGCGGAATACTACTGGCGATTTCAATGAAGCACAAGGATAAAACAGGGAGAGAGACAGGAGACATTACGTCGGTGTTCGAGGGTGTCAATTGATTGACTGATATTAGTATCACCTAGGAACTTTACCGCACGGTTTTGAATCTGCAGAAAGTGCAGATATATTTAAGGAGAACCTGACCAGATGTGGGAGTTGTACTCCTATTTTGGGCGGTTGGATGCCTTATATATTGAGGCCAGATCAGAGGGGGTGAAGTATTTCTTACATCGCTTGACGAAACCTAGATATTGCAGCATTTTTGACGACATCGAATATGTGGTCATTCCAAAGTAAGTTGTCACTGACACATATACCGGGAATGGAAAGTTTTTCGGTTTCGACGAGGTAAGTGCCATTCATGGATAATGGCAGGATATTTAAATTTCGCTTTAACGACAGCAGGCAGCATTGTGTTTTGGAAGCATTAAATTCCACTCTATTGACAGTTAATTGGGAAAAAATCACCCTATCGGAAGATGGTATAATTTTTGCAAATGGCGTCGTACATCAATCGTATTTGACATTTTTGAACTAGACAGCTGAAGTATACAAACAGACTAGCAATACTCACCAAAAGCGTGGAATAATTGTGTGGATGTTTTTGACCAATAATCGGTCGTTGGTGTTAGCGCAGCGTGGCGTGGATGAGCGGGGCTTGGTGAACATGTGGTTTCAACAAGACTATGCAACAGCACACACAACACGAGCCAGAATGGATATTGTGAAGGAAGCGTTTCCTGTTCGCGTAATCTCCCGTTTTGGCGGTTTGGTATGGCCAGCAAGACTGCCCGATTTAACCATACCAGACATCTTTCTTTGGAGCTACTTAAAGTCGCGGGTTTGTGCCAACAAGCCGCAGCCCTTAAGGAGAATATTCGACATTCGACAGGAATGCGAAGAGTTATCACCGGAAATCTTGCGGAAAGACATGGCAAATGAGATAAAACGGGCACAAATGTGCATCAACACTGGCGGCAGCCACTTGGCGGATATCATCTTTTCCACTTAACAGAAACAATTGTAAAGTTCCAAATAAAGATTTCCATTACTCAAAATTATTTGTTTTCATTTAGTAAAAAAGTGATTCAAAGACAAGATTGGATGAATAGTTTTGCGCCCCCTTATATATGTACATGTGATCTATAACACGCTTATGGAAAGAAGTTTGTTGTAAAATGCAGTAACGTCACTTCGACGTTCAAAGCCTTTGATATTAGAAGTTGCTTACAAAGGTTACATTGATTTTTCCGATACTGTTTAACATTTATTCCAGTTATCTAGTAGGTTGCCTCAGTCATGCAACTCTGTACGGAAAAGATTTAGTAGCATATAGAGGAGGTGTTACAGTCGAGGTTATCAACACCTTTCGCAGCGTAACTTCGATTTTTAAAAGTCGGAAACAATCTTATTTAGACGCTCACTGAAATGGGCTTCTAGAGATACCAGTAAAAACTTGAGAAATTTGAACAGAACAGACAGCCATTGGAGGTGAGGTATCAGTGAGAATCTTACCCTATTTTGACAACCACGTAATTGCCTGTTTTGTTAAGACTAAGAAGGCTTTAGCCATGACAAGAAAACTGTTTCACAGCAGTCAACTTTATTCCAGGGTGAAAGTCATGTACGTGACCCCAATCAGACCAATTTATATGTATTACATAGAAAAGATTCGGGTGCTTGAAAGACAGTGCCTTCGAACCAGCTATGTCAACATATTTGTGCTAACGCAAGACTGAGAATGAAAGCCGCTTTTGACCGGATTGCCGGAAAACACAGACAACTGATTCAGGTTTTAGAAGGCAGTCTCAGCATCGTTTTTTCGATCCATAGGAAAGGAGGTTGTTTCACTGCGAAGATCGTTTTATTCATGAACCCACTAGTTTGTCTATATCAGTGCGGTTTGAGGGCAGAAAAAACCACCATCGATCGAATAATCGCACTATGACAGATCTGGGAAAAGAGCCGGAAGTATCAGACACTTACCATCGACTGTTAATTGGTAATTTAATTGACAACTTGCATAGGGACAAGACTCTTCATTATGTGCAGGATGAGTATGGAGAGTTCTCGCTGATCCATCAAGGTCGACGCGTTGTTATGACTTTTTTTATAAAAAAAAAAATCGTGAAAGAAAAACCAACAGCGAAAAGTCAGTGAAACCTTCGAAACTATTAAGGTAGAATAGGGTCTGACCGTAGACGAGGTCAAAGCGAAGTATAGATAACAGTAGAAAAGCATGCATACCAGCGACAACTTGGCTATAACGTCACTTTTAGGAGCTATAACTTTGAACTTGGCTTCGTAGTAACAAATACCGACTTCAATGCAGAATTACTCTTGCAGCACTAGATAAGAGCCAGTAGGCAAGATTAAGTAAATATCATTATTGATTTAGATTTAAACATTTTTGCCTAGCATTTAAGTTTTCGAGCATAGAAGTAATAAAAATGAAGTGAAATGCTAGGGAGTAACACAAGATTACCCGTAGAGTCAGTTAGCTTTAAACCCAGGTTGTACCAAATCCAAATCTATTTCTTATGAAAACGATGTTTCTTTGAATAAGGTTATATCTCCACAAGGCTTAAAAACAATTGCAAACCTCTCACAGAGCCACACACCTAGATATTGATGGACAAGTAGAAGTCAAAGTTAATTATTTTTTATTCATATTCAATAATTTCTCACAATTTCAATTGATTTCAGGACTTTCGTTTAGTTCCTTTGGAAGAACAAAACGTGACTCAGTGGAAGGCGCTTTAAAAATAAATGACCACACCACTCTATGTGCACTTTCAAAGAAAAATAAAATAAACCAAGAGAAAAACACATGACTTTTGTGACTTTTTAAAAATGCGTGCACTTAACCAATATCTACTAGTGCGTCCTTGCCCCTGACCTTAATAAAGGCAAAGTCTTTCATTCCCAAAGCACCCGCTATCACTCGATAAGAATCAAATTAACGCCAAGTGCCTGGGCTCTCAATTGAAAAAAACAACTCATAAATCATCAAACGCGCAGGTAGAGCAGTCAAACAGGTCAAGGTGCAGTAAGCTACAAACTCTCTAGCCAAACACTTCAATGGAAAACAAAAATTTATCTAATCAATTTGTCAATCTGGGGGCTATGAATTAATCGAAAGCACAACACGATTTTAAGAAGAAATGAATCAACAAAGATTATTTAGGGACATCGACACATTACTGTGGTAGTGATTCGGTGTTATCAACCACAAGATAAGACTTCAGGTTATTTCGTTGAATGACGGCTTGATAGAATAGCAGACTCAGTACATATTTACAATGCTCGATTCGTCATCGATTCAATTGGGGTCAGGAAACCCGACAAATTTTCAACATGTACACTCCACCCAGCCCTCAACCTTTCACTTTGTTCTCGTATAGTTTGTACCGACTTTGTGAACCCAGATACACAGCGACATAAATGACACTTCCTTCTCGTCGTCAGAGTACAAGCAATTTGTTAATTCGTGATATGTTCCCCTGATGCACTAGTATGCCTAGTTATCTACATTATGGAGTCTGCAACAGTGTCATCGGGCTCCGGACAGCCGGGCATTTCATTCTCATTCGAATTCGCATTCTCATTTTCATTTTCATTTTCATTTTACTCCTCAGACACTATTCGTGCTGAAAGGAAAAATAAGAAAAATCAACTTGAATATGTAGCTGCCTCCCCGACCACAACCACTATATGCCAATGGCAGGCACTGCCGGCCCGTGCGTCGCCTCCGTCGATTCCTGTGAGTCATGGCAACAAAAATAAATGGCAACGAACAATTATTTTCCCATCCAAAGTACATATTACAAATTGGATCTTGGTACGAATATTGTTCTCTCTTCGGTTTCAAGTGTGCTGCGTATGCCCGTCGTAACTGACGTCAAAGGAGCAAAATGTTTGTGGTGGTCGACCGCTTCGTACTCATATTACTGTTGTCCTTTGGCCGCTGCAGGGCAACACACAAGCACCGCTTAGTTAAATACCGCCCCATGGATGAGACATTGTTTTTCAGGTTTTCCATTTCCCACTTAGTCAATGTTTTTCGTTTTCTGTTTTCTTTTTTTTCTTTTTTTTTTTTCGAATTTCGGTTTCTCAGGTTGGCGCATAGGAAAATCAATAGAAGACACACCTCCTCCAGCTACTGCTGCTTCTATTTTCAGATGGACAACGAACGAACGGTGATTTAACATAAACACATTACACCCTAAGAACTAGGACTCACCTTTTTCTCTTCGATCATGGGGTTGTTGGGTTCCCCGAAGACGGTCGCCTCCAGCTGGTAGTTCACAATTAAAGCTTTGTCCGTGGGATGGGGTTCAATGGTACCACCTTTCCAGCGTCTTCCGGAACAGAAATCCAAGTTGAAATCGAATTGCAAATCGGAAAAAGAAAATGAAAACAAAACTCAACACTTTTTCAAATTTCACACACAAATTTCTTCTATTTTCTTTCAACAAATTCGCAATAAACAAAATCAAGGCGAAAAATGAAAATGAAAAAATAACAAAACAAATCAGAAAAAAGGAAAATACGAGTAAAATTCGAGGGAAGGAAAAAATCGATAAAATCACTCGCGTACGGCACGGTTTTGGTCGTACTCATACTCGTACCCGTACACCACCGAAATTGGACACGGATTACTCGTCTCAAAGAAGCACTCGCGAATTTCGGATATTTTACAAAATTATGGTGGATTTGGATTCGGATTTGTTTTGAGGCAGAATTTGGAACTCACTTTTTGATGTATTTAGCGTCGTCGGATTGCATTCTGTCACCGGCTATTGCATTAATTATATAATAAAAGTAATGAATCAGAAATAAAATAAGTGTTATGGCAGCGACTGTGTTAAACAGAGCCGATAACATACAACACTTGTTCACTTCTGTGGTCTGACATTTATCGCCATTTTTGCGTTTGCCTTCAATGTTTTGCTGGTTCGCTTGATATTTTTGTCCTGCTGTGTAGTCTGGGTGCGATTGGAGAGCTAGAGAGACAGAAATTGATTGGAAAAGAGAACGAAATGGGCGATATAGCGTCGAAAATAGAATTGTTTAGAAAAAGTGTGCCGTAGGTGTAGCATTATGGTTTGTGTCGACGGTGTGTTCGGGAATACAACAGTGAGTGTAAAACTTTTTAGGAAGACACGATTATAAGTTTTTAAGTTAGCAGTATAAAAATCGTTTTATATTCTAAGGAACGTAATGCATTCAATTTTTGTCCAAAGTAAGAATTGAAAGGAGGGTCTGAATGGAAGGCTAGTTGGGTGCTGTACGATTATGATAGACACTGTTACTTTGGTTTTGTAATAACTTCGCGCATAAGGGACAAGATTAGATAGATTATATAATTTGAAATCTGCGACCAAAGACTCCATCAAGCAGAGCGCGTTTAGACGCATTTTAACGCGTAGACTAATCTAATAAATTGAAGAAAAAATAGCAACCATGGTAACACGCACCAGGAGAGCTTGTGAATTATCAAAATTACTTAACTACTGTGTTAAATTATTTGCTAAAATATTTATCTCTTAAATTCATTGAATTCTCACAGTATTTTCCTTAATTATAAAGTTTAGGAAATAATAAAAACTATATTTTTAATGCTCAACCAGGATATAATTTCGCAGATTTAAAAACTTTTCCCAACAGACAGAATTCAGCGGCGACAGATGGTGGAATATATAACAGAAAAGAAGAACATTTAATTGGCCGATGTGATAATCTGTTCTTACAACGTGGGACGTGGCAGTGCAGAAAGTTGGATTCATAAGATGGACAGAAGAAAACAGAGAAGAAACCAACGTAGCGGGGATTCTGTAGCGGACCTGGAGTTAGATAGTGGACTGACTTCAACATGTGACTTGTCTTCCGATAGCGAGAGTGCAGTAAACATAAAATTTTCTGAAGTGGAGAATGTTTTACGAAAATTCACTGGTACCGAAACTGAAAGTGTTAAAAAATGGATTTCTGATTTTGAACAGTACGCAAATGTGTTTAATTGGGACGAGCTTCAAAAGTATATACGAGGGTAGGCCTAGAAGTACCCGACCTAACGAAGAAGACAAAAAAAAAAATTGGGGAAAAATATGTTCAATACACTTTTCCCTGCGATTTTCGATAACTTCGATAGCCCGTTCATAGTGAGAATCGTCGAGCTCCTTAAAATAGCCATCAACCACAGACTCCACCACTTTACTGTTGGCGAATCTTTTACCACCGAGCCATTTTTTCAAAAAAGGGAATAGAAAATAATCCGAGGGGACTAAATCTGGCGAATAATGTATTGGGTCTACAAGTAAGTTTCCAGCGTTTGTCAGAGATGGCGCCACCAGTGGATCCCGGGCAGAAATGTCAGACCCCATGTGTTTTATTTGTAGCTTTTGTATCTGTCAACAACTTTGCAGCGTTATATTTGAGCAATTCTATCGGTGTCGTACATTTTATCGAGCAAAATCATGGCAAGTTTCCAGCCAAATAAACGTCATTTGCGGGAAGCGCTGCTTTTATTCTTTAATATGAAGAAAAGTGCGGCTGAGGCCTATCGTTTGCTTTCGGAAACTTATGGGGCGGAATGTATTGGTGAATCGATGTGCCACGAGTGGTTCAAACGGTTCAAAAGTGGTGATTTTGGAGTTGAAGGCAAAGATCGCCCCGGAAGGCCGAAAAGTTTTGAAGACGAGGAATTGGACGCTTTACTGGATGAGGATCCGTGTCAGATTCAAGAAGAACTTACTGCATCATTGGGCGTCACTCAACAAGCCGTTTCCCTGCGCCTAAAAGCACTGAGATTCATTCAAAAGGTTGGAAACTGGGTGCCGTAAATTGAAGCCAAGAGACGTCGAACGGCGATTTTGCATGTCCGAAATGTTAGTGCAGCGGTATAAAAATAAATCATTTTTGCATCGTATTGTCACTGGTGATGAGAAATGGATTTATTATGATAATCCTGAACGCAGAAAATCGTATACAAAGCCCGGCGAGCCCGCCCAATCGACGCCGAAACGAAATATTGACGTGAATAAGGTCATGCTCTGCATATGGTGGGATCAAAAGAGTGTCGTATACTACGAACTGCTTCCGAGTGGTGAAACCATCAAAGGATCATTATATCGAACCCAACTAATTCATTTGAAACGGGCATTAAAAGAAAAACGGCCAGAATATGAGACCTGGCATGAGTCCGTCATTTTTCATCACGACAACGCTCGGCCACATGTTGCGGTTTCGGTGAAAAACTATTTGGAAAATAGTGGATGGGAAATTCTGCCTCACCCGCCTTACAGTCCAGACTTGGCACCATCTGACTACCACTTGTTTCGTTCGATGCAGAACGCTCTTACGGGAATACGCTTCAGCTTAGTAGAGGAAATCAAAAATTGGCTCGATACGTTCTTGGGCTCGAAAGACGAGAAATTTTTTTGGTCCGGAATTCATAAATTGCCAGAAAGATGGGGGAAAGTTCCGATGGACGATACTTTGAATAAAGCATTGTAACTATGTTTTCATAATAAAACTTCAAATTTTGGAAAAAAACGCTGGAAACTTACTTGTAGACCCAAAACATGAGGAAACAATCCGAACCTTAACTCATTGATTTTGGCCATCGCGATGACGGATGAGTGATCTGGTGCATTGTCTTGATGAAACAGAACTTTCTTCTTCGCCAAATGCAGCCGTTTTTCCCTGATTGCATCTTTCAAACGCTGCCATAAGTTGGCATAATATTAATTGTCATTCCTTTCTGAAGATTATCAATGAAAATTACCCCACGCGAATCCCAAAAAACTAACGCCATGACCTTGCCTGCAAATGGAACTGTCTTCACCTTCTTTGGAGCCGATTCTTCCCTTTGAGTCCATTGTTTTGAGTCTTCCTTCATCTCGGATGTGAAGTGAAGGACCCATGTTTCATCCATGGTTATGAATCGACTCAAAAACTGGGCTTTAATGCTGTGAAACTTCGCCAACACTTGATTGAAACATCCTAACGACGCTGTTTTTGTTCCATTGTAAGTAATCGCGGCGCTCACCTTGCGCACAGCTTTCTCGTGTCCAATTTTCCAGCCAACGTGTGATGTACAACGCTTTTTGAAATACCTACCATATCTGTTAGTTCACGCACTTTCAATCGACGGTCATCCAATAACATTTTGTGGATTTTTTTCAACATTTCTGCGATGCTCGTCTTACGGCCTCGCTTGAACTCGGCCATCCAATATTTTATTGTTGTAAACGAAGGAGCAGACTCTCCCAGAGTAGAATTCAGTTCCGTTTTGATGTTGGTTGGATTGAGGCCTTTCAAATGAAAGTACTATATTGTAACACATAACGATGAGCATTTTTTTCCATATTTAAAATTTCATTACGAGCGTTCACTATTAATTGCTGCCGAACAAATACTAATACATACTTAAAATGTAAGTTTTAAACGGTTGGTGTTTTCTACAATTGTCATTCTTTTTAAGCAACAACCGCCATCTATATGTCAGTTCGTGTACTTCTGGGACAACCCGCGTATTCTTTAAAAGACCACTTAGTGGTGCAGCTAAATTAATGTTGACCTTGAGGCAAAACCCTTTAGCTATCATGAACTTAAAGTTGCTCTCCTAAATGAATTTCAAAAGCTAACAAGCGCAGAAGCGCATGCAAGACTTCGATAAGGAAGGAAAAGGAGGGAGGAAACATTTCGTAAGTATTTTTACCTTATGCTCGACATTGCTTCTGCCTAGCAATCGTATACCTTTGTGTATACGAAAAAGTGCGGAAAGACAAAAATGTCAAACTCGTGGAGGAGAAAAAGGGTGGTTGCAAACCAAAGGTGTTCTATAAAAACGAGCGCTCAAGGAATCAACGGCATTGTTTTAACTGTGGGCCAAATGAACGTGAGCATTATACCTGTCCTCAGATTGAAAAGGGCCCTAAATGATTTAGATGTAACAAGAAACAAGATTGCAAGGAAGAGATTCCCCATCAAAGACATGGTCACACTGAATTATTTTCAATTCTCTAACGGGATAGTTTACTTTTTCTACGTTCAAATGTCATTACCAGTCGAACAATAAAGGAAAAATGCGGCGACAACGTGTTAAATCAGTTCGAGAAATTGAAAAATAGTAAAAAGAAGCCGGTCAACTATCGGAGATATTTATAAAAAGATATAAAACCCACAATTTACCAAAATATGGAAAGCCAAGGAAGAAGATGAATGATGGATTTTCAGGCAAGTTCAAGAAAATCCCCGTCTAAGTGCTCCCATTCTAACAGCAGAAGTCAAAAATTTCCTTCACCAAGATAGGGAATTCTCGTTGTGGCACGTTTCCAGAACGAGAAGTCCTTATCTTGGTAATGTTCTCGGACGAGAGTAAATTTAATTTATTTCGTTCTGATGAAGAGTCTTATTTGTTTCGAAAATCTAACGAGGAGGTAAAAGAAGAGAATTTGCGCCCGACAATTAAACATGGATGTGGATCATTGATTGAGTCACGGATCAATACATACATTGACATACTTACAAATAATTTGGCTCAAATTGCGGAACAATTAGGAATAAATGACGGTTATTATTTTTATCAAAACAACAATCCCCGGCACAAAGTTCTTAAAACTCGATTGTGGCTTCTCTACAATTTTAAATTTAAAAATGTCCTGGAAACTCCACCTCAGTCTATTGATGTAAATGTTATTGAAGATATTTGGAGCTACTTGGAAAACCAGCTTAAAAACTACACAATTTGTAGTAAAAAATATCTAGAAACAGCATTTGTTATCGCTTTCCTGACAAATTGATAAAATCGATGCCAAAAGGATTAAACCCAATTAAACAAAATAAAGGATTACCTACTAAGTTTTAAAACACAAAAAAAAATTCATTTTCATTTCTTTCTTTCTTTAAAAGTGAAGGGTTCAACTTCTTTTTTGCGGTCAGAATTGATGAATTCAATATTTTTTCTCTTTATAATCTTTTTAAATACAATAATTTGAATATTATATTATAAATTCAAAGTGTAAACACAAAGCCTTCAAAATATATTTAAAAAAAAAAGAAAATGATACATGATACATATTTTTGGGACTAAATTTAGAAACATCAATTGTCCGATTTTTTTTTTGACCGACTTTAGTTGATTTGGTGCAGTTCGGTGTCGGGTTACATATTCGGGTGAAATTTATGGGACCATACGATATCACTGCAGTAAAGGATCAGACAATTATCAAGTTCAAAAGGTAGGTGAGCATGGGGGACCCAAAAGTACGGACAGCAGCGCTGATAAGATGAAGCCGTGGAGATATTGGGATGGAGAACATGTGATCGTTACGAGAGAAGAAACCAATGACGAAGCCCTTAATGAATCTTCGGGAAGATTCCCCAGGATGGCCGAATCGTATTCAAAGTAAACTTGGCTAATAATTGGAAGAAAAGTTGGCAGCACTTGCGTCAGATTCGTGGGTGACATAATCGTTGACGTTCGCTCTCTTTTTCATCTGCCGTAGCCGTGATACGACGCATCAGGAGAGTTTATAAATTACCAAAATTACTTAACCTCTTTCTTGAATTATTTGTTAAAATATTTATCTTTTAAGTTTATTGAATTCTCACCATATTTTCTTTAATTATAAAGTTTGCGAAGCAATAAAAACTATACTTTAAATATTACATATAGTATATGTATTAGGTGAGCAACTAAGTTCTCTCCAGCAGTAGGATAGATGGCTCCAGCTCTAAATGCCGGTCGATTTTGACATATCTAAAACGTCATGAACCAAGCTTAGTCATATGGTAAACAAACTGTTTTGACACATTAGTGAAATTGTTTTTGGTTGTGTGAAAATGTCTGATTTTGTGCCAAATTATCGTCATTTGGGGGAAGTGTTGATTTTCTTCTTTCATTCGAAGAAAACGCCGGCTGAAGCGCATCGAGAGCCCCAAAAAATTTACGGAGATGCTGCTCTAAGTGAAACAGTGTGCCGTGATTGGTTCCGTCGTTTCAAAGACTATGATTTCAATGTTGACGACCGTCTGCGTGAAGGAAGGCCAAAATCCTTCGAAAATGCTGAATTGAAGGAATTGCTCGATGAGGATCCGTGCCAAACACAAGAAGAGCTTGTTTCAGCATTAGGAGTTACCCGCCAAGCCATTTCCAAGCGATTGCATGCGAAAAACGGAATATTTTCCAGATATTGCGCCGTCCGATTATTATTTGTTCCGTTCGATGGCACATTGTCTGGTTGATCAGCAATTCCGCTCATATAAAGACTTCAAAAAATGGCTTGATTCGTGGATAGCCTCAAACGATGAATACTTTTACCGTAACGTTATTCGAGCTCTGCCAGAAAGATGGGAAAAAGTTGTAACTAGCAATGGGCAATACTTTGAATGATTCATTTGTAACCATTTTTTCACTATGAAATTGCATTTTCATCAAAAAAAAAACAGTGATAACTTACATAGTTAAGCATCTAATTTCTTATATCTCTTATGTACGAAGTCTGTTGGTTTTTAATGTTGTGCAAGATTTTATATTGGGGCAGCATTAACAAAGAACGCTAGAAGATGACATGCCATACTCGATTCCATCATACTAAGATCTTCACTGTTGTTTTCCGGATCTGCAAACCTACCCCCTGGCATCTACAATATTTAAAAAGAATTAACACTTCGAGTGCAAAAACTTGAAATATTTGGACTCGTTTACCATCGAGGAAATTCTGTCGACTATACCGCACCTAGAATCTGTGTGGACTGGATTATATGACTCGAAAACTTGTTGTTATAAAGGGTAACCAGATAGCAATGATAGTTTTTCCAATTGTTATGTTTCAGGTGCTGTCAAAGTTACCAATGACATTCAGCTGTCAAAATATTCAGTAAGGTTTGCCATTTTATCGTGCATCGTTTTACTTTTGCCGAACGTGAGGAAATTATTATAAAATATTATCGAAATTCCGGCTCAGTTGTAAATACGCAACGTGAATTTCGTCGTGAGGTCGGCCATCATCATGGGTTCAGTGTGCAAGCAATTCGTCGCAACGTGGAAAAGTTTGAGCGTAAGTACAATCTTTGGGATCTTAAGCCATCAACCAGATAAAGATTTGTGCGAAACAAAGAAAACATACCGCCGTTACGTTCAGTATCGAAGAAGATCCAGAAATGTCGATTCTGTGCCGATCAGCTGAATTGGGCACTGCCAGGGAGTCAACTCGGCTTATTTTGTAGTTGGATTTGGGCCTACATCCGTATAAGATTATGCTGATGCAAGAATTGAAGCCGGAGATTCAGATTTTGGTCAAAAAATCATCTTCTGGGACGAGGCCCATTTTTGGCTCAGTGGCTATGTTAACAAGCAAAATTGCCGATATTGGAGCGAAAACAATCCACAAATATTCGGCCAAGCATCAATGCATCCAAAAAGATTGACTGTTTGGTGCGGTTTATGGCATGGCATCATCGGATCTTATTTGTTTCGACATGAGGAAGGAGACACGGTTGCCGTCAACGGTCTCAGGTATAGAGCGATGTTAACCGACTTTCTGTGGTCAGAGTTCGGTAATATCGATATATCCGAGCTGTGGTTTCAAGAAGACGGCGCTATATGCCATATAAGCGACCCAACGCTCGAAGATGTGAAGGAGAAATTTGGCGAATGGGTTATCTCAGAGCGAGCGTTCCCAATTGGCCGCCGCGATCATGGGATTTGACACCACTCGAATACATTTTCTTTAGTCTACGCTAACAAGTCAACCACTTTGGACGAGCTCGAGTCCAACATTCGACACGCTATTGCTGGAATAATGCCGCACATATTGGACGAAATCATCAATAATTGGACCGACCGTTTGAAGCACTGCTAGCGAAGCCAAGGCTGCTATTTGAATTACGTGCTTTTCTACAAATAGACACATGAACGTAGCTTCAAAATAAAGCCAGAATCACTTTTATATCTCACACCTTACATGTTTTATTTGTTTTTTTTCCTATCGTCTTTATCTTGTCACCCTTTATATGAAAGTAGTTCGTCTAGCTGTAACATACGCAGGACAATGTTGGAGGTTATATGAGAAACATAATGAATGATTCGACAGACACTATATCATATCAACTGTATGTAGCTGAATATGTACATAGGAGCCATTAAAATCGTTAAGTAAAAAGTAAAGTAAGTCGACCTGCATGCGTCATAACATCATCAAATATTGACAGCTATCAGCATTAGCAAGCAAGGTTCTGTTTACTAGCACTGATTTAATTCTTTTTACCTCATAGCTGGAAATATGCCATCGGTTTCAGATCATTTCAAGTCGTCAAAGAACGCAGAATAGTTGCTGCAGATCTGGATTTCACCACAAAATAGGCGATCTGCAGGTGTTTTTACTGGCAAGGAACCTCCGTTTAAGACCTAGGGGCCTTTGGGGCTTTGGCAAGCAGAAGAATAAAAATATAAAAAAGTCAAAGAGTGGGGATGGAGGATTTTTGGGGTGTGCCTTGCACGTAACGCTGCAGTCCAGATAGTTTCACATCATAGTTAAGTGTTCCCTGCAATTCATTGTTGTTTTGAGCTGCATCGTCTGTTAAGCTGCTTATAAACGATTCCTTCAATTGTTAATTGCGTCGGGATTGTCAACAATTAAAATTCGAGCACTGAGAGTCTTCTATTAAGATGAAGATGCACACGCAATTGAGGAATAGGAGATAAACGGCCTTGTTTGTATAAGGCAACAATATGTACCTTTAACATGCCTGGATTTGAAATTCTTATAATACTAAAAGTATGCAATTAAAGAATCTGAAATATTGTAACTACAATTCCTATACTCATATTCATGAGCGTTAAGCTTATCTCTACGAATGCAATGTTCCGAATAATAGCGGTAAAAGATTTTAATCTCTTATACCTATATTTGTATTTAAAAATAGTTAAACTCCACTGATGCATGTCAGTCAATACATTTCACGGGATCACCGCATTTCATTTAACAATCACTCTTGTATCGGGGTTTTCAACAAGGATATAACATATTTCAATAAAACACAAAATAGTTGAGATATCGGGCTGAAATTGTTTTCAGGTGTAGTACACATGTTAAATTTAAGTATGGAATTCGTTCTCGTTCATATGACCACCGCGAGCACATTTTCGGCGATAGATATTGTTCCTGAACTCAACGACTTAAAGTAACCCCATGAGAATAAATCCAACCGCTTCAAACCTCATGAGCGAGGTGGCCATTCCACAGGAGCATTTATTGAGATTACCGAACTTCCCCTTCAATAGATCAACTGTTTGACCAGCTATGTAGTATTTGGCACCATCTTGTTTGAAACACATATCACTGATGTCAAGTCTACTTAGTGGATGCAATGGAGTCTATTGAAGCATATGTGTGTTTTTTGTTGCCCAATAATGCATAATTTGTTTATTGAGAAATCCATTGATCCAAAAATTAGCTTAATCGGTGAAGATGCAAAACTCAATCGGAGAAGTTTCGGCGCTTCAAATGATCAAAAAACTTTAGTTCTTGAGTTAATTTGAGCTTGTAATGGTCTAGACTAAGATCTTTATGCAAAACTTGCTACAATGTGAACTGAGAGATTCCCATTTCTTGTGAACGGCGTGGAATCGACTGATTTAGCTCATTTTAAACTGAAGCACTTACAGTACTTCGACCGGTGCGTTGTCTCACTGGCACAGGAACATTCAATAGTGAATATGTTAACTCGAAAATATCTACTACAGCACGCTCAGATTATTACAACCGAAAATTGGAGTAAGTGCTCTTAAAGCTGCGACCGCCGACTCAGAACTTCTGTAGTAATTTTTACTAATTTCAAAACGTTGCTCGTTCGTGAACTTCACCATGATAAAAATGTAAACCCTTATTTATGTTTTGACATTGACAGATCAAAAAAAAAGTTTGAGGGTGCGTTTGTATTAAAATACAAAATTGTTATGCTGCAGTGTCTGCAAACGCAGTCAGAGTTCTACAGGGTGTCCCTGATAAATTTTAAGGGGTAATCTTTAGTCAATTTTTGGTATTCTTGCCAAACTCGACATATTGCGCAAAATGTCAATGGAAAACGTTGCTCCGTAAAGGTCAGATTTAGCCGAGGTAAGGCACTTTCATGTGTCTTCGAAACTCGTGATAATTAACTCATGTAGAAAGTTGCAACAAATGGCAGGGTGGGTGTTGTTTTTTTAACCTCGAAAGGTGTGTGGGTGCCTTCAAGGTTGACAATCGAGTAACATTTTATTTGACAATTCATTTTGGCTTAGGTCACAGTATAAAAATAGTGAGGAATGTGCGGGTGATGTTAATCTGTGCGGAATATTTTTACACTTCAAAAAGTCCTGGAATTTCTTAGAGGTGAAGTTGATACCATTGTCTGAAATGATAGTTAAAGGTGGACCGATTCTTGAAAATACGTCTCTTAAAGTGCGTATTGTATTGAAGCTGTTTTTTTTTTCATAGGAAAGATTTCCAACGGTTTGGTTTTTGCTTCGACAATGATCAAAAAGTAACTGTTCATCAACGGTTCAGTAAAATCCTCATGTAGCTCTTGCCATGGTTGAGCTGGATTTTTCCATGGATGCACAACTAACTTATTTAGCTCTTTAAGAACCTTGGCACACCCCGAGCAGCTGTTTACCAATTCTTCGATGTTCCGATCGATTCTAGGCCAATTGTAATGGCTTATAGCTAACGGTTTCATCTTTGTAATACCTACTCGTACGTAGGCAGAGTGTAACTTCCTTAATAGCTGTTCTTGAAGTGCAGATGGTATGATAATTCTAATTTCGCGGTGTATTTCCTCGACTCCCTCCGATCTGCAATTGTATAACTAAAGATGACAGCGCCTTATCCCGCTTGAGTTCTTTCCGTATCTGCTCAAATGCGATGGGCAGGATTGGAGTTTTGGAATATACCTAATGTCCTTTGTATTCTGTAAAGTTTAATTGCGAGAACAATACCAATTCGTGTAATACTATCTTCGAAATTAGCTTTCAGTTCATAGATAAACTAACCTAGATGTCAAACTTTCAAGATATTGGAAAATCAAAACCAGTTTTCTACTGATCGCCGTTATCCGTGTGACCGTGTCCCTGAATACGTATGAATTGTCATCAATGGCAATTTCTCTCCCATTTTATACAAACCACGCCCATTTTAAACAAAAAAAACTCCATCCACATTACACACACTCGTGCAAATCGCTCTCATTCTAGCAAACTTTGACAAAGTTATAGAGATGTAATAGTGTTGGAATTGACTTACAGTGTGGCTGTAGTAGAGTTTGCTATCTGGGTTAGTTTAACTATGTTTCAGTTATACAAACATATTAAGGGCAAAATTACAATATGTGCAGCTTAATTCCAAACCGCCGAATTGGGAGGGAATATGTATATCCAAAAGATCACTTTAAGAGACCCGTAAGTCTCTGTGCAGTGTGCAGACATCTTATCGGGCGGTGTAGAAAAAATTATAAGCTTGCTTTAAAATACAGGGTGTCCCAGTTTAATTTTTTGTCGTGATAGCTGAAGATTGCTGATTGCTGTTATTGCAAACAAAAAATTGTATTGCAGGTGGGGGGGGTCTATTTTCACCTCCCTCCAAGTTATAGGCCGTTGAAATGAGGAACTTCTCATATATCGAGGTAAGATTGCTTAAAAGGCTGTAGCTTTCTAACGAATTCAGATTAAGAAGCCGTTGTGCACATTTTTTTAAATAGAATTTCAGTGTGCATAAAATACTAAAATTTCGTCGAGTTCGATGAACGCCAGCCAAGATTATGGCATTTTAAAGCTAACATTTTGAAAAATCGTTGGACCAATTTCATCAGAAAAATTCGATTATCTCCTAATTTAACTTTTTTTATCAAAACTTTTGCCATCTCGTCATTATCTACGATTTTTATGAATGACTGTTTTACCTACGAACAACAAAAGTTATTGTAAACCACTATTTTGGTATAGTAAAACAAAGTTGCAAAGCCAACGGTAAATTTTCCGCTATTTTGTGGAATGTTTTTGTTTGGTTCGGTGACAACTCTTGAAATGTGCCAATGTTACTTTATTTACTGATTAAGAGTGAACGAGTAAAGTGTTTAGCAAATGTTTAAGAAAAAATGTTTTCGTTTTGCGAATACGCCGTTTTAATTTTCGTCTTCCTTCTAGGCCAACTTTTCTCAATGCTTTTCACCGCCTTTCAGCCGTTGGGTCAGCATATCGGTTAAGAAGAGAAAGATAGTTTAACATAACAGCAGCAGAAGAGGAAGAAAGAATTTTAAATGCTGTAAGAATGCAGCCATCTATTAGCACTAGAAGGCTTGCAGCACAGTTACAAACTCCAAGAAGTTCTTAGACTCCATAGAGTTCTTCAAGCCAACCGCGTTTACCCCGTACAGGAACTTTTGCCAGGGGACTCCCAAAAAAGGATTGAATTTTGCCAATGGCTGCTGCATCAACAAGATGAGGATGAGCAGTTTATTCAAAAAATTTTATGGACTGACGAAGCCCAGTTTACGAGAATGGGCATTACCAACCAACGAAATTCCCACTATTGGGCAGTGTCTAATCCTCACATAACACGAGCAACATCTTCTCAAAGGTAAAAATTCAGTTGAAATGCAGATGTTTTTCTTAACTGTATACCATTTTAGAGAAGTTTTAGCGTGAATGTCTGGGCCGGCATATTGGGTAGTACTTTAATCGGGCCATGTCCTAAATTCAACATTCTAATTAGAATTTTTGACAGACCAGTGCCGGAACTCCTGGAAAATGTTCCTCTTGCTCAAAGGCAAAGAATGATTTTCCAACATGATGGAGCTCCTTGCCATTGTAGCAATAATGTAACTTCGTTTTTAAATCAAAAATTTAATGGACGGTGGATTGGATGATTTGGTCCTTTTCCTTGGATACTTACATCTCTTGACCCAACGCCAATGGAGCCATAAAAGAAAGGGTTTATTTGACTGAGAATTCAAGTCGGGAAGAGCTTCAAGACAGAGTAAATACAGTGGTAGAGGAGATAAGAGGCATTTTACCAAACATTAATTTGCAGTCTGAAATCATCAAACGCGGTAGAACGTGCATCCAAAGGCTCAGGCAACATTTCGAAGAAACTACTCGTATTTAAAGGGATATTAAATTTATTTTGTGACCCATTTGTCTGAATAAAATGGTAGTTTGCAATAACTTCCGTTGTTCGTAGCTGGAAAAGTCATACATAAAAAAAAATCGTAGATAATGACGAGAAGACAAAAGTCTTGATAAAAAAAATTAACGTGAAAGTTGAAAATTAGGAGATAAACGCATTTTTCTGATGAAATTGGTCCAACGATTTTTCAAAATGTTTTTATGGCGTTAAAATGCCATAATTTTGGCTGGCGTTCATCGAAATCGACGAAATTTTATTATTTTATGCACACGGAAATTCTATTTTAAAAATGTGCACAAGAGTTTTTTAAGCTGAATCCGTTAGTAAGCTACACCCTTTTAAGAAGTTTTATCTCGAAATCAGAGGTTACTCACTTTAATGGCCTATAACTTAGAGGGGGGTGAAATTAGACTCCACCCTGCAATACAATTTTTTGTTTGCAATAACTTCAGCAATCGTCAGCTATCAGGAAGAAAACCTACACTGGAACCCATGTATATTGTTCTTTCCAATTTGAGGTTTTCCAGGTCCTTGAATTTTGAGAGTTTACATATCGGACTATCAAGTGGCGGACCACCTCTGTTAAGCCATTTTGCAGTCAAACTGGTTAACAGTGTCCAAATCTTCTCCATCCACCTGAACATCTATTAAAGGTATTTCCACCGGTCCATATTGGGAAGCCTATGTTACAATTTATATCCGAGTAATGTTGGATATGTTGAAGAACTTCTAAGAAAAGTTCCGATATCATTTGACTATCTTTGCTAATCAGTCCTAGTGAGCTCTTTAAACATCAGAAATCGATGAGCATAGCGTTAACGCTGAAATATAAAATAGAGAGGACGTGATTAATAATAGCACCTACTCACATCGCCTATAACTGTCATTAGCACTCCGCGTTCGACGGGTGACACTTGGCAGACAAAAATATGAAGAACTTACATATGTACATACGAGTATATTTCATCCTATATACTTTCGGAGCTCACAGCACGTTAGAAATTCAGGATTTATCTAAATTGAAAGTGTCTTAAGGGTGAAATGAGTATCTTTAACAAATACATATTTTGTCTTAAGAATTTTGAAAAATATTCGACGGCTATCTTATAAAAGCTTTCAACGTTCTTCCTTATTCTTCCCGGCTTTCGCAATGCAAGAATTCAATTTTTTCACGACTCTCCTAATCTATTCTTTAGAGGCAGAATATTTTAATGAAGGTTATACCATGTTGATAGAGTGTACACTTTTTAATATGTAGGACTATGTATAGTTCCTCATGGTGGTTTGCTAAAAATTTGGAGTGAAAACGTAGAAAGCAATTTTTTTCTAAATTTAAAGAATCGCGCGTTTTCTGTTACTCGTATATTTCAAAGTTGCATTTTCTGGTTCATAGGAAATAGTATTTTCTTTGATGCTTAGTCGCCTTTTTATAATTCCGCACCAAACCAATGAGAAGAAAACGAGATCTTCTATCCATAATTCCATCTAGTCTTTTCGCTTAACAATGGGAAGCATTCCAAAGGAGATCAATGTGCCCCTTCTGTAAATTGGTTTCATACGAGTACCTGTACATACTTAGTATAAAATTACAGAAATGCGCCAAAATACACAAAATTTTCTCCTATCTATGTAATATAGATTATTACATTTCTGTGAACTTTCCATATATCAATGTTTGACAATAACAAGTGGACTACGAGCATATGTCCGACATCAACATGAAGGTATCCAAGTCAATTTTCGTCGCATTACAAGGTTATATTTTACACCGTTAAACAAATAATAATACAATGAAAAAAAATGTAATTTCATTTTTTAAAAAAAAATATCATCAAAACCGGTAGATGACATCCCTATGGTAATTTCCTTCAGAAATTCACCGCGGTAAATATGGCCACATAATAGCCCTATGAGAGCATTCAAAAGCGAAGTGTTTATGCATTTCATGGTTAACAAACTGCGAGACAAATCCATATCTTATCTTCTCTGTATTGCAGATGTTTATTCTGCACAGAGTGAAGAACAACATTTCGTGGCATACTCGTACAACCTGACGAGTGACGATGAAAAAAAACTTTTTTCTATCTGGCTTGGTCCAGATATAGATAAAAGATACGCACAACTACCGATCAGATTATTTTATACGGCTCGTTACGAACGTATTCATAGTTAGTTGGAGATTACAATAAAATATAAATGTGGTGCACAGGAAGTTAGAGCAAGCACGTCGTGTATTGGAGGTGTCACTAAAATAGGTGCATCGGACATACATACAACATCGGAAGCAAAGGCAATAAGTGAGTATCGGAACAGGTTTAAGAGATAAAATGTAGGAAACATGTGTCAAGCAAGCATGTGTCAGGAATGTCAGCCTGAACATACTTAATATACAGTTTTCCTTCGATACTAGTGCAATCTCCTCAATGATGGGCCTTTCAGGATACGCTGAAATAAATTCTCCCTTTTAATGTAACCAGTCTCACACACTTGGTTCGTATGGCAAAAAACATGTTCCAATTTTGGACCTCAAGGTAAAATTTGATAAGCACTATAAACATCTACTGCTTTTGCCCATGGCGCATCAGAATATAACATATTCAATTTGGATTGGCTCACTGTCTTCCCGAGCACACAATCTGAATCTGAATCCAGCCCCAAACCATGAAAACTTTTAAAAAATTCTGAAGCAGCATCAAATTATTTCGGCTTATGCTTCTGGAAGAAAATGACCTCAATTTCAAAAATTAGCATGGGCAATGAAAATGGAACAGGCTTACAAATTGGATATCTAAAGACCCAAACAAGATATTAACTTTATTTAAACGCCGTTACAAAGGCTTTTATTTCTTCTAAAAATAAAGTCATACACAAAGTTTCTACCATTAGTACTAACAGAGAAATATCCTTTAACACGGGTCAAGGTACACCAAAGCAAGCATTTTCTTAAATCCTCGATAAATGATGTCAACATTGGAGAGAGACCCTTACTGCAGAACGATTTTTTTCTTGGAATATGTCCAGGAATCATTTACCAAATTATCGTTGACGAATTAGGGGACACCTTGTCCCCTAAGTTTCATAAATCTAGGCCTCTGCCGTTTGCCTTATTTGGATCACTTAAGCATTAAGCTAAGGATTTAGAGGTGATTTTTAAATGACATTTAATCCTCATAACACGGGATATACGAGGGGCGTTCAATATATTCTCGGTATCGATATGAAGGAAAATGCGAATTCAATTTAAATTCGTTTTATTTTTCAATATAATCTCCCCTAACATCAATGCATTTGTTACATCTTGAGATAAGCTTTTTTAAACCCTCAAAAAAATAAATTTCCTCCTCCTCCATTTATTGCCGACTTGAGTTCTTCATCATCCGAAAATCTTTTTCCACGAAGACATTTTTTCAAATCCGGAAACAGGAAATAATCACTAGGGGCAAGGTCTGGACTATAGGGTGGGTGTTGGATTTCTTCGAAACAACAATCTCGCGCAGCAGCCTTGGAAACTCGCGCCGTGTGAACAGGAGCGTTGTCATGAAGAAGCAACACACCCGCTGCGAGTTTACCCCGTCTCTTCTTTTTAATTTCCTCCCGCAAATTATGCAAAGTGGAAGCGTAGGATGTGGCGTTGATGGTTTCACCTTTTTTTTTGTACTCAATGAGCAAGATTCAATTTGAGTCACAAAAAACTGTGGCCATGAGCTTCCCGGCAGACGGAGTGACTTTGAACTTCTTCGGGGGGTCTGTTCCTTTTTTATGCCACTGCATGGACTCTTGTTTGCTTTCAGGGTCATAGTGGTGGACCCATGTTTCGTCCCCAGTAACAATTCGATCCATAACACCGTCCGCGTTCTCACTACACATCTCCAAAAGCTCTCTACAGCATGCGATTCTCACTTTTTTCTGAGTCGCTGTGAGCATTCGTGGCACCCACCTTGCACTGACCTTTGAAAGGTTAAGATGGTCATGAAGAATGGTGTGAATGGTACCAATTGAAATCTTGGTGATCTCTGCCATCATTTTCACCTTTATTCGGGCATCCTCAAGAACAAGTTTTTCGACTTCTTTGATGCTTTCTCCCGTACAAGCAGTAGCCGGGGCGCCGGAGCGGGGGTCGTCTTCAATGCTCTCTCTGCCTCTCTTGAACTCACTTGACCACTTTTGCACAGTTGATAATGAAGGTGCGGAACCCTGGTAAACAGCCACCATGTCTTCATGAATAGTTTTTTGACTTTTTCCTTGCTTAGTGAGAAATTTAATTACAGCGCGATGCTCAATTTTCACCATCATTCTCAGTTGCCATTATGATTCTGTTTAACTAGAGATAAAACGCGAATTAATAATCACATTTATATGAAATTTTACATGAATGCACTAAAATAATAGTATTACTTGATAAATAAGTCAATTTATATATACAACCACAGCTTCTCCCCGATACCGAGAATAGTTTGAACGCCCCTCGTACATCAGCAAGGATATAGTCAAATCGAGAAGTAGATACTGCCGATTATCTGTGAGCTTAGGCAGTTACACGATATTCATTTTGACGCTAAACAAGAAGATCAGGTGGATTAGTTTCCTACTTCTGTGGCGTATATCGTCGCCGCTACTAACCAAAATGCCGTCTTAAGGAAAACTGGCGTTATGTGGCCTAAGATGGATCAGCCGATAGAGGCACGAACCAACAATTGTAAAGTATGTCAGGCATATAAATAATAAATAAGTCCACACCGATTTCGCTGGTTTGTTTTGGGATAATATACACTGATATACACTCTGAATGACTCGAACTGCAACCAACTTCCGACTCCTACAATTTCCAAACCGTTCATGGCAGTGAGCTCAAATTTTGACACATGACAGATAATTTTATTATTTACAAGCCTTTTAAACGATTTGCGTCTCAGTTTTGTTGAAGAATTTTCATTCGCGATGGAATTCAAACGTGATAGTATGATTGCTTTATATTTGGCTGGAAAACCACAAGTAGCTATCGTTAGAGCCCTCCAGCACCTCAACGTGAATAAATCATTTGTGTCTCGAACTATAGCTCGTTACCGTAATACTGGCAGCGTTGCAAAACGCCATGGAGGTGGTCATAAAAAAACAGTAACATCGGCAGAAATGGTTCGGAAAGTGAAGGCTCGAATTGAGCGAAATCCGCATCGAAGTGGAAGAAAAATGGCTCGTGAGCTCAACATATAGTTGGAATGGATGCAACACATACTGAAAAATGAGTTTGGGCTCAAGCCATTGAAGTTCTAAAAAGCACACGATCTAACACCGCAACAGAAAAAAGTTAGAGTCGAAAGAGCGAAGGAGTTGCTACGCTTGCACGAAAGTGGTGAGTTGCCGAATTTGGTTTTTTCCGATGAGTCGCCATTTGTTATCGAACAATATGTCAAGAAACAAAATGACCGAGTTTACTTACCAGAGAGGTCCTTCGAAAATTTACACCTTCAGACGGCCACCAGAAAGCAAACAGCACCGATGGTGATGGTTTGGGCCGCCATAACTGCCGATGATCGCTGTCCGCTCGTATTTTTGGACCGTGGCGTCAAAATTAATGCGATCGTATACCGTGAAACTGTCTAAGAGGCAGTATTGAAGCCTTAGGCAAACAATCATATCGGTCGGAGACCGTCGACATTTCAACAAGACTCGGCACCGTCTCACAAAGCGCGCGTCAACCAAAATTGGTTAAAAAACAATGTTCCACACTTCATTTCTTCGACACAATGGATTGCAAATTCTCCGGATGCAAATCCGTTGGATTTCTCTGTCTGGAGTATTTTGAAGGCGAAGGTTGGCACTAAAAAATACCAAAGTTTGGACCACCTCAACAAGCACTTCGCCGGGAATGGGCCAAAATACCGCAGAGCCACTTGCGTGCAGCGTGCGATGCTTTCTTCGGCCGTCTCAAGGTCATTATTCGCGCCAAAGGTGGACATATTGAAAACTACTGATACAATTTGAAAATTGATGTATTTTCCAACATTTTTTGCTTTGGCACAATAAAATTTATCAAGAAATAAAAAAAATTATAGCATTTTTAAAAGTCAGTCACCCTGTACATGCGGGCTTAGAAGTACATATTTACTTTTCGTACAGTAGTGTCAGCAATCACAGGCCAATTTTGGTACTAAGTGAAACATAGGTCAAAAAATCTGAAACTTGTTTGATACACTGTCTGAGTCCATAGAAAGAATTCTATTCCTGTATCTTCATATTGAAATCGTTAATGCGGACGATTAACGATTTGTTTTCCACGGAAAACCCAGCTGGCGTGCCAATGTGAATACTTGATGTTGATAGTAATGACGCCGACACTCTAGACTTATTTTTAATTTCTCAGCCAAATAAATACAACGTCGATGTTCTCTACCTTCTAGGCTCGTCGGACTACTTTGTCATATCAGCTAATTTCTCGTATATTGATAACACACGGTTAGAGAAAATATTCGTATGGCAATATAATATTAATCACTGAAGCCGTCTAAACAGCTTACTCATGAGTTTAAACTGGTCGTTATACTTATTCTTTTCTCTTTGAAATGCGATCCTTTCTTTTGTCTGCTACATCAAACGTAATATATTTCTTAGCGTTTGCGGGCTCACGTCCCTTTAAGTACTCGTACATTAAATCGCAATATTCACAGCATAATTGATTGGAGATTAATTCATTAAGTCGAATTTAATGGTTTTAAAACTTATTGCTGTCTTCTGTTATGAAATCGAAATTTAAACACTATTTTACTATGTACGAGGGCGGGTCAATAAGTCCGTGACTTTTGGATTAAAACAAATTTTTTGATAAAAAAATAATTTTATTTTTCAACGTAGTCTCCCTTGAGCTCTATACACTTTGTCCAACGCTTCTCCAATTTTTTTATCCCTTCCAAAAAAAATGATTTGTCGAGGTCCTCAAAATATGTTTGCGAGATGACTTCATCATTGGAGTCAAATCTTTTTCCACCAGGCCATTTCTTCAGGTTTGGGAACAAGAAGTAGTCGCTCGGAGCCAAATCTGGAGAATAGGGTGGATGAGGGAGCAATTCATAGCCCAATTCATGGATTTTTGCCATGGCAACTGCACATGTGTGCACCCTTGCATTGTCTTGGTGGAAAAGAACTTTTTTCTTGGCCAAATGAGGTCGTTTTTTTTCAAATCGTCATTGAATCGGTCCAATAAGTTGGCATAATATTCCCCATTGATTGTTCTTCCCTTTTGAAGGTAGTCAATGTGGATTATCCCGCGTGCATCCCAAAAAACAGTCGCCATAACTTTATTGGCTGACAAACCCACCTTGGCCCTCTTTGGCGCCGATTCACCCTTAGAAACCCACTGTTTTGACTGTTGTTTGTTCTCTGGTGTGTTGTGATGGATCCATGTTTCGTCCACGGTTACAAAACGGCGCAAAAACTCCTCCATATTGCGATTAAACAACGCCAAACCTTCCTGTGAAGTTGTTACACGATTGCGTTTGTGGTCGACTGTGAGCAAACGCGGCACCCATCTTGCGGAAAGCTTTCTCATGCCCAAGTGATCATTCAAAATTGAAACCTACGGCTTCCACAATCTCTCGCACTTTCAATCTTCGGTCGGCCAACACCATATCGTGAATTTTTTCGATTGTTTCGGGTGTAGAGACCACAACTGGGCGTCCAGGACGTTCGGCATCTTCAGTGCTTGTACGGCCACAACGAAATTCAGTAAACCACTTTTTTACCATTGAAATCGATGGTGCAGAGTCCCCATAGTATTTATCAAGCTTAGCCTTGGTCTCGGTAATCGTTTTTTTCGCAAGAAATAATGCTTAATAAGCACACGAAATTCACTTTTTTCCATTTTCTCCTCAAATTAGTGAGTAGTCTGATAAAAATAGCTGTCAAACACAAACTAACTGACGCAGCAAGTTTAAATTTTGACAGGAGTCAACTGACAAATGTCTGTTGACAGGAGCAGTGTTGCTGTTTCAGTAAAGAGGTCAGAAATTCAAAAATGCACGGAATTATTGACCCGCCCTCGTATTACACTATTATTCATGAATGGCACTTGCATTGTTGGAACCGAAAGACTTTCCATTCTCAGTATGCGTGCCAGTGACAATCTACATTAAAATGACCACATGTTCGATGTCGCCAAAAATGTTGTGTAACCTCAAGTTTTCCTGTAGCGATTTAAAAAACACTTTATCCTCTCTGATTTGGCCTCAATATGCGAAGCATTTGTCCACCTTACGACGCTCACATTTGGTTCCAAAAGTTATCTGCACTTTTTTGATAGGGTTCCAACCCGAGTAATAAAATTCATAGCTGACGCCAATATTGCCCAGTAAATTGATAACCTCCATGACCGACGTAATGTGGCTTGCCTTGTTCTATCGCTATTTCTCGCACCAGTAGATACGCTAAAATAATTGCCAATAGCATTACTCTTCAAACCTTCAACCATAGTATCTATCTCGCTATGAACGCTCATCAGTTTACCCACAAGCGCAATTTCGGACGTATTCTGAAACATCCTTTCCTAAGCCTTACAGCTCATTATGACCAGCAAACATTCAAGACCAACGTATACCGGTATCTCTCTTCTTTTCCTCCATAATTTTTTTAAGCCCGCGCTGTGTGTAAAAACATTTCAAGTTTACAGTATATCGCTTAAGCTCGATCAACAAGGTTACTATTAGAAGAAATAAAAATTAAGAAAAGACTTAGCTGAGCTGACCAATTCAAAGATATGGACTGGACCAAATTTATTTTCACTGACGAAGCTGTGATACATTTTCTGTAAATAATTTCTTGAGCAACGTACTGTACGGTTGTTTTGTACCAGAATTCGGAAAATCTAAGACCTACACCATGAATTTAGACGCTTAAGGGGTTAGCCCACTCTAGAGGCCGTAAGAATAGGCTCCATACGTACTTATTTAGAAAATATATTTTTAAAGATCTGGTTGAAATTGGAAGTGAATTGGTTGAAAATTGTTGAAGTTATGGCTGCGGCCAACTTAAAAATGCAGTTAAACGCGTTTAAAATTTGAAGTTATAGAAGGCCTACCTAGCGGTCATGTAATATACTTTGAAAAAGAAGTACTTTGTGATATATTCCGGCCATAATCTTTTTTGAATATCAATTTTGAGGTCCTCAGGGACTATTGGAAGCAATAGAAAAAAAACAATATTTCGAAAATCCTGGCGCATTAAAAAAGATTGTTATCACCGCGGACGTGGAACCAGTTTTTAATGCCTACAAATAGATAGTGATTCGAAACATGGCAAACGTATCTGCTAGGTCCTCGATGAGGAAAAAAACGTCAAACGTCATAAGCCATCTTAGTCTACAAATGCCATTCCCATCAAAAATGTCTGAAGACGTACTCCTATGAAGTAGAGGATTAAAGGACTCGGTGTAAGAACAAGTAAACAGCTAAGACCGTTGTCGACAAAGGTATGAAGCGATAATTAAGTATGAAGGGAACATACGAGCGTATTTCCAGAAGTACTCGGCCTGACGTATAGATGGCGGTTGTTGTTTAAAAAGAGCGACAATTGTAGAAAGTACCAACCTTATAAAGCTTAAATTTGAAGTTTGACGACGCTATGTTGTTTAGTATTGGTTCGGCAGCCATCAACATTGAACGGAACTGGATTCCACTCTGGGGGAGTCTGTTCCTTCGTTTACAACAATAAAATATTAGGTGTCAGAGTTTAAGTAGTCGACAAAATGAGGTGAATTCACTAGAAATGTTGAAAGAAATCCACAAAATGGATGGCCGTCGACTGAAAGTGTGTGTACCAGCAGATTTAACTGAAAAGTTGGACATGAGAAAGCTGTGCGCACAATGGGTGGCACGAGGATGTTTCAATCGAGTGTTTGACGAAGTTTCGTAGCAATAAAGCCGAGTTTTTACGTCGATTCATAACCATGGATGAAACATGGGTCCTTCACTTCACACCCGAGACGAAGGAACACTCAAAACAATTCCCTCAAAGAGGAGAGTCGGCTCCAAAGAAGGTGAAGACAGTTCCATTTGCAGGCAAGGTCATGGCGTCAGTTTTTTGGGATGCGCCTAAAGTACTTTCCATTGATTATCTTCAGAAAAGAGAAGCATTCACCGGCGTGTATTTGCGAACTTATTGCAGCGTTTGAAAGATTAAGATCAAGAAAAAACGGTCGCATTTGGCGAAGAAAAAAGTTCTGTTTCATCAAGACAATGCACCAGTTCACTCATCCGTCATCGCGATGACTAAAATCAATGAGTTAAAGTTCGAATGGCTTCCTCATTCGCCAGATTTAGCCCGTCGGATTGATTATTTTCTATTTCCGAATTTGAAAAAATAGCTCGGTAGTAAAAGATTTGCCAACAGTAAAGAGGTGGAGTCTGCGGTTGATGTCTATTTTAAGGAGCTCGACGATTCTCACTATAAACAGGGTATCGAAGCTATAGAATAGGAAAAGTGTATTAAACTGGGTAGAGAAATAAACTTATTTTTCTTCAAATTTTAGTGTTTTCTTTGCTAGGACTACCCTCGTATTAAGCACTTTCCGATTTAAGGAAATGTTGAAAGTTTTAAAAACAAATTATTCGATAATCTCATTAAGTCAAGAAGTTGCTTTCTTTTAACTACACGCTTTTGTTAAACTCACTGTATCAACTTAATCTCGGTGCACACCATTGAAAGACACGCGCAACGATTCCTCTCAATGATTTCTGCAGGAGCTGCAGAGATCTCCGACCTTGGCAAGTTCGTCGACAATTCTCTATAAATTCCGAAGTATTCAGTGCATAACTTTTTCACACGCACTCAATGGTATAATAATGGAGCTACAAGTGGTCAAGTGATAAAGGGTAAGGTAACCTAAGCATACCTACTAGCGGAGCAGCAAGTTGTTCAATTGTTCGATTTACAACATCTAATCGCTGCAAAATCTAAGTAAAATACAAATTTATTGTCTTTTCTTTAGTTTCGTTATTCAACAACACAAAAGCACCGTTAACAACTTATTAATTTTTTTAAATATCATACCTTTGTAAACGAGCTACATTAAATTCGATGAGAATGGTGTTTGAATTTTTTCCTATAAGATTTATTAAAAACAATTATAACATCAATTAACTTCAACAAAAGAAAATAAAAAATATGTTGTTTTTTTTTTTTTAATCAACAACAAATTGCTTCTCAGTGAATGAGAATCAACGCCACACAGTCCCAGAATTGTGCCACAAGTGCCAGTGTGAATCAGTAGCCAAGACATTCATTCAGTCTTGAAGGTGTCGTCGGCCGACGTGGTCACATGTGACAACTGTTAACAATCTAGTGAGTCGTGTGTGCCCTAATTGAATATTACACTACTTTTACACCTCGGAATCTAAATATACAAGAAAAAAAGTATCTGAAACTATCTTCAAGTTAGCCTGCCTAATTTTTTCCAACGACAAAACTCTGATATTTCTACGTAAGTGTGAATGCTTCCAAATCGCCCATGAGTTGTTTCGTGAGAGTATTTAGATTTCATTGAGGGGAACTTCAGCTTAGTAATCACAACAATCGTGCAAGCAAACTACAATACAACGACTCTACACAATAATTTGTTTAACCAGTTCTTGAATCATCAGGTGGAGGCTACGATACGAATACGGATACCTGTCGCCAGTTTGAACCAGACGTGAGTGGGCATTTTCGTGTTTATTGTATCATACAATATTTCTCACTTGTAAACAAACACCAAAACAAAAGTTTTTGTGTTTATATTTTTACACGGTTTAATCGCAGATTTCTCTTCTATGTATTTTTGACTAGTGCACTAGTGCACATGTATTCAAGTAACAATATATAACTATTCTTCCGGTTAAGGCGGGATTTTGGTTATAAAGAAAAGTGTGTTTACTGTTTGATTGATCAATTGTTCAAGGGATCGCTAGAATTGAATAAAATTGATTGAAGTGATATTTCTAGAAATAAAGTATCTGAGTAGAATAGATCTAAAATTCTAGGTCAAGGTCGTAAGCAAAAATAGAAGCAGTGCCGGTTTTTGAGGTTCAAGGGCCGTCAAGTGACAGTTTGACGATATTTAAGAGAGTGCCGACATAGATTTCGTGGACATATCTGACAAGGGGATTTCTGACGCGAATTTCTCTGTTGAACAACTTTAGGGCTCATAATCCCTACGTCTTATATCATATGCATTTTATAGTACCCGTAATTTTCATGTGATGGTGCTTATTTGTTTACGATAAACTTAATGAGCGATTAAATCAATTTAGATAAAAGTATGCACATATCTATTGCTGCGGATAAACTATACTAACTATACTATTATTATGTAATAATCCATTACGGTAATAAAAAAAAAAAAACACGGAGCCATAACTTTTTATCAAAATTGCCAATCTACGTCATTCCAATGTTTGACCGATTGTTTACCAATTCGGGATCATCTTTATGTCTTTAATCACATCGGAACAAATATAAACAAATCGAAAGTATGTACTTTGAGCAAAAGTGGCAGTTAGTGTTTGAATATTTTGTCATTTCACAGCACACAGCGTGACTAATCATTTTTCCTTCGGAACTTAAGCCTCTGTTGGTTTTTGGACCGTATTTTCCGATGGCCTACGTTTAACATGGCTGATTTCCTCAGCCTAAAATTTATCCACTATCAGTTTTCTTATGATGGCATTTTCGTACACTTGCTGAAATTCGTAACACTTTTATTTTCGTTACTTTCATTATTAAAGACATCGTGCAACAGGGCAATGCGTAGGCTAAAGTTGGTTAAACGACTATCGTGTATAACAAGCCTTTAAAGTTCAGTTTTCTTCACTATGAAGCAGTATTTTCCTATCTATAGCTCCAAAAGCAACGTTCCTGAAGAAGCTTGACGAAGCGGTTTTGTCTTACACGGATGTCATAACAAAGCAAATCTACTGGAATACGCTAAAAATAAACATTATCAGTTCACAAACTCATAGAACTTGGGCTGTTAATAACGACATAAGAGGTCGAATGCATTTATCCCTTAATACTGTACCACAAGTCGTTGACATTAAGTGACAAGTAAAACAATTGCTCTTAATTTGTGTCGGAACCCCGTGTTTATACATACTGTCAACCCAACTCATGCAGGGTGTTGGACCGCACTAAAAACAAGTTACAATGTAAAATGTGAAGAGTAACAGATCTGTATAAAAGGTGTTTTTTGGAAAAACAACCATATCCTATCTGGAGGTTTTTTCATACTATATTCCTGTAGACAGCTTCACACAATAGCCTTCATTGTGTTTTTTGGTTTTTTTCTCACTCCATTTATTTATTGGTATTTTTAATTCACATAAGATATACCATATATCAACTTTTAAAAATAGAACAAGCTTATAACACAAATTTACTTTTTTTTTTAAATAATTTAAATAACTTACTTAGATTTAAATTGTGAGAGAAAGAAAAAGAGAAAAAGAGCGATAGATAGATAGATTTATAAACACAGGGAGAGAATTAAGAATTTTCAGCGAAATATTTAAAAACATTTTTACTGAAAGTACCTGTGTTGCTCGTGTACTTGATATCTAAGGGTAAGTTATTCCAGAGCTGGATCACATGAACAAACAATTGACGAGACGTAGTATTTAGATATTTGAACCTAGGTTCTCTGATTTTTCCCAAATCTGATATTTTCACTATTCTATTCTGGTTCTTTATTTATTAGCAGCTTGTGCAATAACAAAATGGTACGATAATTTATTGTATAAGACTATGTATTTAAGGAACAGCCGGTTATTTGTTTAGTATAAGCGGAAATGTGTTCGCTGATGAATTATAGGCAACTGTCAGCTTCCTGCTAGACTCATGATCTATATTTGCAAAAATTTCACAGCCGCAGAGAATGATAGGAACAATAAATGACTTATGTAACAAGCTTTAGTTTTATATTAGTTGGAAGATATTTTACGATGGAATTTAGTCTGTGGATACTGTTATGTTTATATGCACTTTCCAATTAAGGTTACTACAGAAATAAATCCGTATTACCAACATATTCTAAAGTAGAATGATTTTCACTCAATGGAAAAAATTGTTCTTCATTTCTAGCTGCATTAATTTTAACACAGTTTTCTAAAATCCACGCATAAATATTTTTTAGTTCCAGATTTCGGTTATTAATCGTTTGATTTTTACCGGTTTTTGGAAACAGCGTATATACCTGGGCATCGTCAGCGTATACGTATATGGTGATTAAAGCGTTGAGAAATATCATTACTATAACAGCTGAATAAAAGTGGTCCTAAGACAGAACCTTGAGGAACGCTTGCATTTTAACTGAAAAGAAAAAAAAAACACTGAGATAAATTTACACAACGAACTATCAAACTGGAACTGGTATTGTTGTTTTTCCAAAATAACGATTAATGCAATCGAAAGCTTTTGAAAAATCTAGAAAAGCAATTAACTCAAACATGTCACTATCCACATCGGAACGCAGGTCCTCACAAACAGTAGTACAACTGAACTTTGCACGAAATCTGGACTGGTATTTAGTTATCATTTTACCAGCGTCTAGATGGTTTTTAATTTGTTAGCTGACTATTGTTCCATAAAGTTTTCTCTCAAAAACGGCAAGATAGCGATCGGACGGTATTCTGTAGCAACTAGGTTTGATTTTTTGAAAGAGGTAGAACTTTCCCAATTTTCTAGTGTTCTGGAAAA
This sequence comes from Volucella zonaria, assembly GCA_963966105.1. NCBI lineage: Eukaryota > Metazoa > Arthropoda > Insecta > Diptera > Syrphidae > Volucella > Volucella zonaria. The sequence continues at coordinate 123,231,920 of OZ014532.1, read as the reverse complement.
GTGGAAGCAGTTATAATTGTGCTAAAAAAGCAAAATTCCAATAAAGCTAGGATCGACATTCTCTTAGCCCCCTGCATTTGATTTGACACTTAATATTGTGTTACCAACAAAAATTTCATCAGCACAGGAAATAGAAAAAGTGAATGGAAATATTAGGTGCGCAACTAACTTCTAGCTGTTTTTATTTGATGAAAATGCAAACTTTATTGTGAAAAAATGGTTGCAAATGAATCATTCAAAGTATTGCCCATTGCTAGTTATAACTTTTCCCATCTTTCTGGCAGAGCTCGGATACCGTTACGGTAAAAGTGTTCATCTTTTGAGGCTACCCACGAGCCAAGCCATTTTTTGATGTCTTCATGTGAGCGGAACTGCTGATCAACCAGACCATGTGCCATCGAACAGAACAAGTAATAATCGGACGGCGCAATATCTGGGGAATATTGCGGGTGAAGTAGGACTTCCTATTTTAGCGTGTCCAGGTAGGTTTTAACGGGTTTGGCCGAGCGTTATCATGTTGTAGGATCACATTTTCGTTCCTCTGCTCGTATTTTAGCCGTTTTTCGCGCAGTGCTCGCCTCAATCGTATTAATTGAAGTCGATACCGTTCCTCAGTAATAGTTTCATTGGGTTTCAACAGTTCATAATAAATAACACCGATCTGGTCCCACCAAATAGACAGCAAAACCTTCGCAGCGTGAATATTCGGCCGAGCCAACAGCATAGAAGCATGACTTTCTTCTCATTGAGTTGCTGTAAAGAATCCATTTACCATCATCCGTCACGATGCGATGAAGAAAACCCTTCCTTTTTTGCAGCTGCAGCAGTTGTTCACAGGCGAAAAAACGACGCTCAACGTCCCTTGGCTTCAAACCATAAGGAACCCAAGTTCCTTGTTTTTGAATCATTACCAACGCATGCAATCAATTGGAAATGGCTTGGCGGGTAACTCCTAATGCTGAAGTAAGCTCATCTTCATCGAGCAATGCCTCGAATTCGGCGTCTTCGAAGACTTTTGGCCTTCCTTCACGCGGACGGTCGTCAACATTGAAATCATAGTCTTTGAAACGACGGAACCAATCACGGCACACTGTTTCTCTTAGAGCAGCATCTCCGTAAACATTTTGGAGCTCTCGACGCGCTTCAGCAGTCATTTTCTTTGAATGAAAGAAGAAAATCAACACTTCCCGCAAATGACGATAATTTGACAGAAAATCAGACATTTTCACACAACCAAAAGTATATGACGCCAAAACAAATTCACTAATGTGTCAAAACAGTTTGTTTACCATATGTCTAAGCTTGGTTCATGACGTTTTGGATATGTCAAAATCGATCAGCATTTACTGCCGGATCCATCTTTTGATTATTAGAGGCGCGCCTAATAGTTGAATCAAAAGAGTTTGACCGAAGAGATGATTCGTAAATAGAAACAAAATTCGTATTCAGTTCTGAAAGATTCGCATTATTTTGAAGAGATATTTTTTCTGATTTGGGCCTCAATTGACGAATGTTTTTCCAGAAATAAAAACTTGAATTGCAAGATTCAAACTTGCTTTTACAAAGTGCAGTTTCATTTCTGCGTATAAGAAGACTAACAGCATTTCGAACAGTTTTGAACTGTCTATGAATTTCCAAACATTTGTAGCGACTCCATCTGGAATAATTAGGTCACATATGGTACTTCCTAGGTAAACCACGGAAATTTCATTTCAGTTGTTTTGGATGCATATGTGTGAACAGACACATGCTTGCTGAAAATTGAGGTAATTTTGACCTAAAAGGTACCAAGGCGCTCTTGATAAATCCAATAAGCATGGTTTTACAATACATGGAGTAGAATTAGACCCATGTATGCTCAATTTTATTGTAAGATCAACTACTCAATATTTCTTTACCCAATCCAGATGTAGATACGAACTGGAACTTGTTATTTGAAAATTTGCTCTCGTGCGGATTATAAAATCATCAATATTCATACAATACTATACCTCTTATTATTTTGGGGCTTTTGGAAACCTCGCGTTTATCACAACAAACCACAAACCACCACTAGTCTTGAAAGACAACGTTGAAGAAGAAATCGCCAATTTGGAGCCAGATGTTTTGCGAGCAACAATTGAAAATGACGTAAAACGAGCACAAATGTGCATCAACTCAAGAGGTGGTCATTTGACCAATATCATTTTTTCCACTTAATGTCATCAATTTTACACCTTAACATAAACTTTTCTTGAAAACAGAAGTCAACTTTTACAAGTTCTAATAAAATGGCAGCCAATTCACATTATGACATTACTTTTCTTCCACGTTATATAACGAACACTTATCGGGTTTTTTTAAGATGCGCTCCTTTTTTCCCATTGGGAGTTTTTGAACTCACGCATACTTCTGTCGAGAGATTACATATTTGTATTTAAGATTATCTTCAATTTAATTATGGGAAGGTCTACGCTTCAAACACGTTTGCAAATCGTCCAAATTGTATGTCCAATTGAGCATTCAGTAAAAAAAATTCGAACAACTTCTCCACTACATAATGTTGCCATGCCAGTGAGGTAGTGAATCGCCAGAAGTAAAGAAAATATTTCGGATGTATATTAATCGGTAAGTTAAAACCGCAATCTATCGATTCCGTACCGTTTTCAAGAGCTGGGCACCAATCGAGCGTTTCTGTAGCGTATTTTGCGAAATGTCTAGGCACCCAAGAGCGGAAGTAAAATGACATAGTACACGTCATACTGTTGCTGATTGGGCTCTATTAAAATTGGAAGACGACCAGATTATCACCGAAAAATCATTCTTAATAATCAGGCATAAGCAAATTTGCTGCATTTGGTCAAGTGGAGGTGTTCCAACAGTAGCCATTATACGAGTATACGAAAAAAAAATTTTTATTGGACTGAACTCCTTTCGTCAATTTTGAAATTATCGCTCTACGTTAACCAATTTTTTTTTAAGATAAATTGGAACCGAAAGGCTTGGAGGATATGTGGCTTCTACAGAACGGTACCACTTGCCATCTACCGCGTGCCACAATCGACTTATTGAAGACGACGTTCAGTGATCGTTTTATCTTCAGAAATTACCCTGTCAATTGGCTGCTCTGCTCGTGCGATTTACCAACTTTAGACTCTTTTCTTTGAGTTACATCAAATCACTTGTCTATGCCAACGCGCCAAAACGTTAGACGACTCAGAGGCGAATATTTGACAGGTAATTCGGCCGACATACGGGAAAAAGTCATGGAAAATTGAGTTCAGTGCATCCGCTCATACCAGCGGTTCCATAGATGTCATTGGAATGATTTATTTTTTGTATTCTTCAAAAATTTCGGCAATTTGAATCTCATGCGAGATTTTTCTTCGATTTGCCACAATGCTACAAATAATATGTCGTTTGCTTGTGCCTTGATGTTGCACTTTTCCTATTGCTTGTCGTTTGTTTTGCTCTCTCGATTTTGCTGTGGCACGTGTTTTATCGCTTTCTTCGTAAATCCTTCGTAGTCCAATTCAAGAGGAACTTTATCGGTATCAGGCTTGAAAGGCTTGTCTTTTTCCGTTGAAATTGTCCCACACACCTTACGTGCTAGTTCGACCACTTGGTTTATGGTTTTTTGGGATGTCTCCTTATAAAAGATGTACTAGAATTTTTCGCAGACTGACGTCGGTTTTAGTTAGTTTTTCTCTGCTTTCTTTATAAGAAATTACTTCAGCATAAAACAGCGCCATTTTACGTTATTTCGGCATAAATGTTTATATTCAATGGCTTCAATACGTAATTAAATTAACTATCTATGCCATCTTATTGTGGTTGTCTTTTGAATTACCGTCTCTCTGGCTTGGTTTCAAATATTCATCAGGCAAAAGCACAGCGTAAGTAGTGTTGGGTCCAAGTATACTACATATATATCCATGTTAATCTTGCTACGGCTATTCATGCTTCTTTATTATCTCTTATACTCGAGAACTTTTTTTCGAAACAGCCAACGATGTCATCAGCCTGTGTAAGAGTCCATGCTTTTGCACTAAAATATGAGACTGTTAGGATAAGGACCTTACACAAATTCACCTTTTTCACTCTCAAATGGCTCCGTAGCTCAAAGAGCCAATAATTGGCAAGTCTAACTCTTTCTGATAAGGTGTCCTTCTTAGCGTCAATATCGGAGCCGAGAAAAATAAAACCTCTACCTACCTCAAAGTTCATAACTTTCAAAAGTCGCGGTGTCAGTCTTAGATCTCAATAATTTCTGAACGCAAATTTTTCTATGTCATCTCTGACATTTGTGACATATTCATATGTAAAGAGTGAGCCATCTAGTGTGGAAGTTTTCATTAATGAAACACAACATCGTGCACGTGACCACCACAGCTTTTGTTGCAAGCGACCATCCGAAGGTCAAAATTATCGATGACTTTTTGGAGAATAAGTGGGCCAATGGCCGCAATTCCAGTTTGGATGTTATGTTTGAGATCCGTAATTGTCACTGGGTTATTGGCATAGACCTTACTCTTCAAATAACCGCATAGGAAGGAGTCTAATTAACTTCCCCTCTAACTGAAATAATATTATCTTTAAATTTCGTAGGCAATAAATTGATTGATTGATGGCTTGTGTGGGCGTAAGCACCATCCTGTTGAAACCAGAGATCGTTCAGCCTCAATTCATTTAATTTTTGAAGAATATAGCCGGCCAACATGTTGCCTCATCTTCGGAAAAGTACTTGCCAATGATGCCGCTAACCCATGATCTGTACCATACACTGACTTTGGGATGCGTTTGTTTTTCGTGATTCTCGTATGGGTTTTCCGGTACCCAACGTGCCCATCCATCAAAAAATGGGCTTCGTCGGAAAAGATCAAATTCGATGGCAAATTGGCCTGGCGATTCAAAACATTCAGTTAACAAATCGGTGACGTCGTAGATGGTCCCAAGGCTTAAATTTGTAATTTGGATTCGTCATAAAGTGCCACGAGTGAGGGATAGTTGTTGCCTTCGGCCACGAATTGAGGTGCTCGCATCTGGGGAGAAGAAAATCCTCGAATAATTTCAGAAAAACCATTACACCCACAAAAATGTATTGTTTGGTGTGGTTTGGAATTATTGGTCCATTTTTCTTCGAAGATGCAAATGATGGAGCTGTTACTGTCAATAGAGAGCGGTATAGACAAATGGTTGAAGATTTTTCTCGCCTCAAATTGAAGAAATAGACACAGACCGTCTTTATTTTCAACAAGATGGAGCCACGAGTCATACAACAGGTGCAAACATTGAGCTATTGCGGTCTATGTTTCCAGGTCGATTAATTGCACGTAATGCTGGCCACCTGGGTCATGCGAATTAACACCATGAAATTACTTTCTTTGGGGTTTTTAGAAAAGTAAAGTCCATGTAGATAAGCCAACGATAATTGTACAGCTGAAAAACAACATTCGGACCGGATGAACTTAATGTGGTAACGTGTGAGCGAGTCCTTGACAATGTTGATATTCGTATGAGAGCCTGTAAATGATTTTATTTTTCACACACAATTTTATAAAAATAAAAACACTAGAAAAAATCTAAGTATTTACACGTTTTATTTAAAAAAAAAAACATCTAGGTGCGGCTTTTGAAAGACCCTTTAGTTATCTGTTTTGCACATTCTGTCCGATTGGTTCATGTTGTGCATCCATTCTTATTGACAGCATATAACTGGTGGCTCAAAACAGATAAAAACACAATTTTTTGGCAAAATTCGACTTTATTTATCAATGTAGCCTCCTTCTAGAGCCGCTCTAAAATTTATATGAATGATCACCTCTTTATTGAAGCCATATTTCTTTCTCGCTAGCATTTTTTTGAGGTTGCGAGTAGTCTCATGCAGTTTTGCCATTTGCTGCCACCAACTTGTGACACGGTGCATTAGCTAAGGGAAATATTAGGGTATTGATGGTTTTTTTCTTTACAAGACAGTCGCTGAATATTATATCATGGAAATCCCAAAATATCGAGGCCATAACCTTTCCAGGTGGCTTTAGAGTTTTTGGTGGCTTAGAGTCCTTGTCCACTCAGCTTTCACTCCGGAGTGTAGAGTGGATGTTTGTTTTTTTTAATTGTGAAGACTAAGTACTCGTAACTATACGTTTTAAAGTTGCAAAAGTGGGGGTTAATTAAATATGTTTCCGAAAAAAATTATGAAAATCAAAATTACAAGTTTTTTTTTAAAAAAAAAGAACAATCACTTTTGATCTTCAATAAATTTCTACACATTCATTTTAGGATAACATTTACATTGTACTCACAATTACGAGTTTAACGATATTCCATTTGTCAAATTTGAAAGGAGTTAAAACAGGGCGGCGTAAGGTCTTGCTTAAAATCTCTGTATCTCGGAGAGAATGCATTTTCGACCCCCCCACCCATATGATTTTTTTCTCAAAATTTAAGTCTTCGACAAATTATTCGGAACATCCTGTATGCAAAACACAACGCTCTAGTTACTCCTAAAGATGTTTCGTAATAATGAAACTTCGTATAATGCTGCCTAACAATTTTATACGGGCAAGGCATGCTCAATGTACGTACGATCTTTTTCAGTCAATTGTTAATTTTTAAATTTCAAATTATGACAGCAAGTTAATCTCACAGAAAGCGTACTAATTTAAAACATGACCTACTTGCACATAATTCAACACTATACATAGTATGCAGAACGTCCTGTCTGAATTGTATCTTATACCAAGCTTCCCTAATTTTTACTAATTTTGCGAAAACCTTTATAGCACGTAGCAAAACTCTGGAGAACTGCTGTTTTACACATAAGATTCATTGGAGGTACCCGAAATGGCTGGCGTTCATCATCATCAGACTTTTTTATTAGTAGTGTTTTTTTTTTAATTACTGCAAATATAATATAACTAATCTTGAAAGAGGAATTTTTCCCATTTATGTTTTTAAACAGATCTAATCAATCTTATCGAGTTAATAAGTTGTTTTTTAGTCGAATCTGTTGTTGGTTAGATCTAGTGGTTACGTTCAAAACTTTCCACTATCTGATAGCTGTTGCGAATAAACGTTTTGGCGAAAGTATCATTGTTCCAACAATGGAGATTTATTACATCGGATTTATCCGCAATTTTTCAGGTAGTTAATATAGTATATCGTATTTTCCAAAAATGTTTTGAAGTAAATCGAAAATTGCATAGTCGTGCTAACTGTAGATTTTTACTAATATATGGTATGTGTTATTATTTGTTTTGTATGATATATAATCTACCACCAAGACGGAAGCGATATTAGATGTGAACGCTTCATCTGAATTTCATTTTCTTAAGGTCAGACTTACTCATTTTGAATGATTTAAACACCGAAACCGCTTTGATTAGACTAAGTCGTTGTAGTTCGATGATTTTTATTGAAAAACATTTATTTGAAATATCCCTTTGTGAATTGCGGCTAGCGAGGAGGCCAAAAAATGCCGGCAAACATGCTAATTTATTTAATTAGAAAAATTGCGTCAATTTCTTCATTGAGACTCCGCTGAAATGTAGTTATACTATTGTAACTGCGAAACAGTAATTGCGATACATTTAGAACTCAACTCCAGTTTAGTTTATCACAGTTAAACATTCCTATTGAAAGAAATACTTCTAACTCTGACGCAGATAAAGTGATAAACGACTTAAATGATGAAATTGCCTCATGTATTCAAAGCAACTCCTCTAATATTAATTTGAAAGATCAAAGATACAGTCATATCTCTGTGTAAACTAATAACCTTATGAAAATTCGATCAATTTGGCTTCGTAAACTTAAAAGAATTTATCACCGTCATTTTAATAAGGTAAACCGGGAATATGTGGAACTCAATTCAATGGTACAATTTTTAAGTAAGATAATAAATGAAAGAGTGAAAATAGACATCGAAAAAGGTTACAGGAATCGTTTGCAGAAAATAAAACCTTCCCTACAAGCCTTTACGGAAATCGATTGAGTAACTGAAAGGAAATATTTTGGAAGTAATATGGTTTACTATAACGATCAAGATTTAACTAATACTTAACACTTTCAAAGAAAAATATTCAAACATATATCTTGAAAAAACACATTCTTTCGACCCTAACCTGACTTGCCAGGTACTTCCAGCAGTCAACGATTTTGAAACCTCTCAAGAAAACTCATACCTGACATCCTTCTCCCCGAATAACATGGTGCTTAATCAGTTATTCCCTCTATTCACCTCACCAAATAAAATCAACATATATAGAATTAATATAAATAACACAAAGTCACATGCTCCTGATCAGATTTCAAATTTTGTGCTGCGAAAATATCCCCATTCATTAGATGCTACACTATCGGCCATATATAACCACTACATAAACAATGGTTATTTTCCTACAGTCTGGAAAAAGTCAAGGATTTTACCTATATCCAGGACAGGGGATGTAAAGGAATTCCATCCTATTTCATTGCTCTCCAATTTGGGAAAATTATTTGACCGAGTACTAGCGGAAGCCGTAGATAACTTTTGCGAGGATATGAATGTCGTTCCAAATAATCAGTTTGGTTTCAGTAAGGGACATTCGACGGAATATGACTCTTTAGTTCTATACAACAAGATATTGCACAACCTGAGACAAAAAACATGTACTATTGCATTTTACATAGACTTTCAGGCGGCTTTTGATTCTATTTGGCATACAGGAATGATATTTAATTTACTTAACCGTAACTTTCCTGTTCCTATCACTCGAGTGGTTGCTAGCTTCTTAAGTTCAAAAAGCGCCTATTGGTTTAGAAGTATCTGACGAATTTTCTGTCCTTTCGGGCGTTCCCCAAGGATCTATACTTGGACCTAAGCTGTTCAATATATTCTTTTAAGATTTTCCTTTCAATGATTTTCAGACTCCGAACGAGCCAGGAGCTATTTTGTATGCTGATGACACCATTATCCTAACTAGTGATGTAAGACCTTATGTTTCTCTACATAAAATTAGAAACTACATATCCGCTTTAGTTTCCTATCTTAGTTCTTGGGGCCTAAGTATAAACACAGGAAAATATGAACTGACTTGCTTCAGAACTGCTTACGGAAAAAGATATCGGTTAGCCGTGAAGGAAAGTAAACCACCCTCCTTACATATTCTTGACAGTCGAATACCTCTTAAAACAGAGGCGAAGTACTTGGGCATTCATCTACATACATTCTACCCAAATAGATTTAAATTTTACAAACACGCAAGAAAAGTTCTGAGCAAGGCAAAGGAAGCTACGTCCATATTGAAGCAGATGCTTTCATCTAAACATCTGTCACAAAAGACTAAACTGCTGCTATATAAAACCTTAATTAGACCAATCTTAAACTATGGCTTTAGCTCTTGATTTACCATATCACCTACGGTAGCGAATGATCTTGAAGCTTTTGAAAGACAAATCCTAAGATATTGCAGAGGTAAACTTCGAAGACCAAAGAAAAAATGGAATAATTTGACTCGAATAGCACCTTATGGCTTACATGACCTTCAACTTGCGGAAAAGACTGCAAAGCATAGCTTCTCACCTTAATCCGCTCATCAATGCTAATTACCTATCCGCCTTCAATCTGATGGGAACAAGGTCACGCTCCATGTTCGAATTAGAGCCTAACACAAGGTTAAGATTATCTTTTTATGAGAAAGCCTTCACTGCCCAACTTGCAAGGATAAACAACTAAAATAAATTGCATTTTGAAAGAGCTCGTGCTAGTTTCATTTGCTTTGTTCCTCTATACCAAGCTATATAATCTAATTTAGTCAGCATATAAAACATACACATCCCTCTTTCCACATAGATTTAAGTTAAATTAGTATTTAGTTCTAGTCATTAATTTTAAGCTGGCCTTTACGTGCCAAAGTGTGAAACCGTGCCGGGAGCAAGGATATACATACATACGAGTATAATAATGTCCTCCAGAGAAAAAAAAAATGTTTTATAGTTGAAATTTATATTTTAGATAGAACGTATCCAATCCCAGCCGAAGTCTCAGCTAATAGTTAGGTAGCAGCTTGACTCAGACTGAATCCGATAATCGCGTCGGCTATTGCAATGCACATAGACAATCAACCAGCGATCAGATACCTAATTTCGAACACTCATAAATTCGATGGTGATTAGACTGCCGCGCATCTCTCAACGAATTGGCTAAACAGCCAACATCACACTCTGTTGAGTTCTGCGACAATCGGACGTTACAGGGAACTGTATTATGGTGAAGTGATCAGACTCTGATTAAATGTCCAACGACCTAGAAGCGGAAAATTTTTCACTCTTCTCTAAGGCTAGGTTCATGGCAGACTTTCACGATTTTCAAGAAGCTAATCTATTGTCAAACTATGGTGTTTGAATTATCATAATAAGGAAGGAATTGTAACTGATATCCTAAGGGGCGCCACGAGCTTATTAAACGTTCGCGCCTTATGGCGCCGCTAAGCCAATATGCCATAGTAGTAAAAGGCAATCCTCTGTTCCGTTTGTTGGAAAGAGAGAGTTTTGCTATAAGAAATAATGTACCTAGAAGAAAAGTGTTTTCTTTCTCTCAAATGTAATTCTTAACAACATTCATCCCTTTAAAAGCAACAGAAAAATTGCTCGTGTATCAAACGAAATCTTCAATTCTCTAAGGTATCAGAAGTGTTTAGGAATATTGCCGAATTTAGAGCATTTTCGTATCGTATAAAAGGTAGCCTCTTCAAAAGTCTTGTAATGATGATTTTAAACAGACTTAGACTTCACAATAAATAGTTAAGTGAGTACTTAAATATACAATATAACTATTAAATTCGTCCTACACATACTCGTATATCACGATTTAAAGAAAAATGTCGCCTTTGATTACATTTCGATAGTACATTATACTACGAGTATATCTAGGCCAAAGATACCATCAAAAACAATATGAATGAGCTTAAAATCGCATTCAACACTATCTTTTTCGTTGCGTCAATATTATAAAGATATGTATTATAAAGATAAGTAAATTAGTAGGTCGCATACAACTACCCGTGCGAAAGTTGCAATTCACAAATTATACAATTAATTATCAAAAAATCTTAAGGAGAAAAAAACAAACAAGTACTCCCTATTAAAACATTGTTTAGATTCAAATCTAAGAAGGACGATATGATTGATTTGACAGATAAGTCTAATCTGATTGTTGCGCTCATAAATAACGACTATACAGTTATTTTATTCCCGATCTATTGCGATGATATATCAAGATTTATTTTGGAACGAGCTATTACGAACACGGTGATATTTGAACACTGCCTTCCCCTAAGGAAAAGTGATCCTTCCGCTGGAATTTACTGTCACCTTTGGCATACATGACAGGAAAATTTGTGCTTCAGCAATATTTTCAAAGCCAAAAAATGCCTCCACCAACACAAAAGCAGATTACTCGTAAATCCTTGTATTTTTTCTTGATTCACATAACTCAGAACTCATGATACTGAAAATACTTCCAAGTATTAATAAAAAACAAAAATAACATGTACTAGATGGAGTGAAAAGTGACCTCCTTGGGAATTAAAAAAAAATTTTTTTAAATGATTTTTTATATTATTCAATATAGTCCTCTTTTAGTTTGGTACACTTATTCCAGCGATTTTCCAACTTCTTGATCCCGTCCGAAAAGTAATTTTCCGGAAGGTCTGCAAAATACTCCTCCGTGGCGTCGATGATTTCCTCGCGTGAGCTGAATTTTTTATTGATGAGCCATCTTTTGAGGTTTGGGAAGAGATAATAGTCCGAGGGATCGAAATCCAGTTACCAATCGACGTGAAAAGTCCGCCCGATTCCGCATCAGCAAGTCCAAACACTCTTTCGAAGTGTTCTCGCGTTCGTGTTTTTGGTCATTCGCGGCACCCAGTGGCAGAATAACTTTTTCATATGCAGAATATTGCCCAAAATATGACATATGGGCTCAGTACTAATCTTTGTGGTATCTGCTAGCTCGCGCAACTTCACTTTCCGGTCAGCCAACACCATTTCATGTATTTTTTTGACATTGTCCTCTGTAACCGCATCGGAGGGCATGCCGCTGCGGACTTGATCGGTAGTAGAGTTGCGGCCACCACGAAACTCTCGAAACCAATATTTGACGGTGTAATCTGACGGAGCATTAGCCCCATAATATTTATCCAAATTTTCTTTTGTTTCCTTCGCCGTTTTGCCTCTCAAAAAATAATGTTTTATGAGAGAACGAAAATCGTTTTTGTGCATACTCAACATGATGCCAACCACGTCAACAACAATCAGCTGTCAAAACAAAACTAAAGACAGTATCGCACTGAAATTTGGCATGTCTGCCTAAATATGAACGGACTTCAAGGCACCATAACCTTTTTTGCAGTAGCAGCGCATTCTGGCGGTCAAGGAAGTCACTTTTCACTCCATCTAGTAACTCCTGTAGTTTCAGTAACATTGCCTTGGAATAATACAATTCTGGCTATGAGCAACAGTAACCTGGATACTTTTCCGCAAATAAATAAAATATTTGGAAGGAAAGATCAAAACTACCTTCCGTGTCAAAACGTGCGAGGAATGCCCTAAGTATGACGTTAACATTCTTTAAGAAGATTATAACGACAAAATGAGAAGAAGGTCATCTTTAGTAGCACAATCGGAATGTATTGTTTGTATGACACCACGTTTGCTAAGTCCATCTGCTAATTAACTTTTACACCAGCACACGGTTTCTTTGCCTCAGTATTTACAAAATAACATGATGTTCAATTGATCAAAACAAGGTTAAGCCAATTAATTGATCATGTTGCAATCGACATAAGGCACTCCTACTATATGTATTATTTATTTATTTATTTATCCAATCTACGATTTTCACAATCTACAGACTTCGAATTCATTAAAATAATAAAAATATAAAAATAAAATATAATATAATAGAATAATATTGTATAATAAAAATTCATTGGCAAAAAACAAAGAATAGCGTGTTTTTACAAACATATCTGGCCAAAGATATATCTAATTTTGAGTAATAAAAATTTAATATTTTACTTGACAAGGAAATAGAATCATGTCGGCCATAAAGCGTTATATGACGACTCTCAAACAACAATGGTCTTGGCCTCAAAACTCTAGACGTAACATAAAGATTCAAACATTTAAGCAAATTCTCACAATACTATAATTCTCACGTACTTGTACATTTTTCTTAGCATTTCGAGAGTTTGCGTACCAAGTAGCAGATATTTAGAGCGATAAGAAGGCTGAAATTGAATATCATTATAACAAAATAGGCGGCGTAAGGCGAATTTTAAAAATTTCGATTTCTTTTATGTATGTAAGGGAGGTAGAACACCAGACAATACATGCATGTTAAGAAAAGTGCAACAGAGTAGGTTATAAATTAGAATAAGTTTATTTGACATAATTCATAAGATGGAGTATTACAATGTTTACTTAATTGATGAATGTATTCAGTGATAGTTTTTCATTCTCAACACCTTCCCTGAAGAACTATTTCAAAAGAAATTCATTTCCTTTATAAGAAAGTAAACAATTAAATTAGAATTGAACAATTTAAATATTATCTGAAAGTTATTTAACTATTATTCATATGAACCAAAATATTAAAAGTTAAAAAAAGAAAAAAATTATGTTATGTACATTATGTATGTACTCGTAAGTATATGGAATTCATTAGAAGAAAAAAAAACTTTATATATTATTTTAATCCAAACGTTTAATGCAAAAAAAGTTTGTTTGGCTGCAGGTACGCCTTTTGTGAGGATATCTGCCAACATCTGGTCGGTTGGAAGATACTGCAGCTTGATTTCTGAACTCTCTAATTTTTCACGAATAAATTTTGCCTTGATGTCGACGTGATTTGTTCTTGGCGAATAAGAGTTATTTGTAGCGATGTGAATAGCACTTTTATTGTCCCAGTGAAGTATCATTGTTTTTGGTGCATCCGGAGACAGCTCACCTTCCAAGCGTTTAAGCCAAACAGACTCTTGGATAGCAGCAATGACAGACATTATCTCGGCTTCAGTTGAAGAAAGCGCGACAGTTCTTTGACGTTTTGTAGCCCACGATATAGCACCCGATTGAAACGTAAACATATAGCCAGATGTAGAACGTCTGGCATCCATATCGCCAGCCCAGTCTGCATCACAGAATCCAGCCATATTACATTCTTCCTTCTGATAGACAATGCCCTTGTCAATCGTGCCCTTTAGGTACCTCATCACACGTTTGACAGCTGTCCAGTGTGCCATACCTGGATTCGTACCAAATCTACTAAACAGATTCACGGCGTAGGAGATGTCGGGGCGCTTTATTTCAGCAGCAAAGAGTAAACAGCCTATTGCCTGGATATAAGGCACATCCTTCATTTGTTGTTTTTCATTTTCATTTTTGGGACACATATCTGAAGAGAGCTTTTGATTCAAGTCTATCGGTGTGGAGATAGGATTGCACTCATCCATGTTAAATCGTCTCAAAATATCTGAAATGTACTGAGATTGATCAATTTTTAAAAACGACTTACTTCGCTTGATACGTATGCCTAAAACTGATGTAGCTTTACCCATATCTTTCATTTTGAAGTTTTTGGACAACTCATCCTTCAAATGATTCACTAGATCAAGTGAGTTCGAAAATATCAGAACGTCATCGACATAAATGGCAATGAATAACATCTGGTTTCCAGAATATTGAAAATATATGCACTGATCGACATCGCTGCGCCTTAAACCCAATTTGATCAGAATACGAGTATTATTAAGTTTTTCATTCCACACTCGACTGGATTGTTTGAGTCCACAAAGGGATTTACGTAGCTTACATACACGATCAGAACCATCTTCAAAACAGCTTGGCTGAGTCATATAAATATCTTCTTTTAACTCACCGTTCAAAAAAGCCGTTACAGCATCCATCTGATGCACAAAAAGATCATGTCTAGCCGCTAGTGCCAACAAGTAACGGATTGATGTGTACCTCACTACAGGTGCAAAAGTTTCCGTATAGTCGATCCCTTTCTGCTGACAAAAACCTTTTACGACCAATCTTGCCTTCCGTCGAATGGATTTTCCTTCAGTATCAAATTTTGTTTTGAAAACCCATTTGGAACTAATAGCCTTCTTGCTAGCCGGCAACTCAGTTAAGGTCCAGGTTTCATTAAAAAGCAATGAGTCAAACTCTTCTTCCTCCACAAATCGGCATCACAACTCGAAAGAGCTTCTTTTGGACTTCCAGGATCACCCTGAATTTGATCTATTGCTAAGAGATTGTAGTTCGGTCTTGGTAGCGTTATAATTCGCTCATTTTATCATCTTCTAAGGTAGTGACATCCTCATCCGGAACAAACGTTTTGTCATCAGCAGCATCACGGTCTGAATAATCGCTCATAGTGGATTCATGATTGGATACAGCTTCGTGTGAATCAGCTTTCAAACTAGTCGTTGTCAATTCCAGTAACACTTCTTCCCCTGAATTGACAATTGTATTCTCTAAGGGTGAAATAAAAGATTTAATATTGTTGTTGTCATTGGTAGTTACCTTGCTTTCAGACTCCATGAATATAACATCACGACTCGTTACGATTTTCTCCGTCAAGGGATTAAACAATCGATAAGCTTTCGAATTTGTGCTGTATCCAAGTAGGATACACTCCACGGATTTGGCTTCCAATTTTGTCCGCTTTTCTTTTGGAACATGTGCCATGGCTTTGCAACCAAAGATACGAAGGTGTTCCAAATCTGGCTTTCGCCCTGACCACATTTCTTCTGGTGAACAATCGTTGCTCCTACAAGGTACTCGGTTCACCAAGGAAGCTGCAGTATAAATCATTTTCTGGTGCAAGATTTTTAGTCACATTCGTCGACGACTTTAGTCGCAAAGTATTTGTGGTGCCCCTTAAGCAAAAATCTGATGTGTTTGCCGAGTTTGTGAGCAGTTCAACTTTTCGCGTTAGCCCACTGTCATCGTACGCTGAAACCAGAGCATCCCAGGCTCCTTTTGCTGTGGTAGATGTTGCAATATGTGCAAAGTTATTTGGCTCGACCATTTAGGTTATTTCAGCCAATTCACGCTCATTCGATTCCAAATCTTTCTCTTTTGGATCTGCAGATAATCCTGTTTCGATTATCTTCCAGCAATTTCTTATAACCAGGTATGACTTTGCATGTCGCTTCCATATGTCGAAAATCTCGCGACCACGCAGCTTCTCAAATGGAAATGAGATCGATGATGAAGCCATTTCTAACCAATCAGTATAATAATCCACAAATAAACTATGGGATCGCTTGCGATTAGTTACAAAAAATTACTTTGTTTTGAAGAAAAACGTTTAAACTGTCTAATTGTACATTTATTTTACTAAAATATAAATTGAAACTAATTTAATTCGCGACTTTAAAAGCCCATAACCTGTTAAGAAAAGTGCAACGGAGTAGGTTATAAATTAGAATAAGTTTATTTGACATAATTCATAAGATGGAGTATTAAAATGTTTACTTAATTGATGAATGTATTCAGTGATAGTTTTTCATTCTCAACAATGCATACTCCACTATAGGACGAACAATACAGAGCTTTAAGGGTATAAGGATCTTTAAAATCTGTGGAGTTTCTTTTAACAATAGTGATAATGCTTTTGTAACAACAAAATTAATATGTAAGTTAAACATTAATTTACTGTCAAAAATTACACCTAAATCTATAAAATCGTCAACTATATTAAAATATGATAAAAACTCCTATTGTAGCTTACAGGAACACTTGTCAATATTTAGCATCAGATCATTCAAAGTGCAGTAAAATAATCTAAGTCTTTTTGAAATAATAAACTGTCATTTAGAGTTGATATTTTTGCAAAAATTTTAATGTCATCAGCATACATGAGGCAATGGCAGTGCCTTAAAAGGTTAGGAAAGTCGTTAATAAAAAGCAAAAGTAATGGCGGTCCCAAATGGCTGCCTTCAGGGAAACTCGAACTAACCAAAATCTCCTTCGAAACTTAGTCACTTATTACAACATACTGTCTCCTACCAAGCAAATAAGATGCAAACCATTGAAGTAATGGACCACAGAATCCATATGATTCAAGTTTTTTTTAGAAGAATCTTCAAGTTCACTCTGCTGGAAGCTTTAACAAAATCTATGTAAACCGCATGCACTTGTTTATGGTTCTCTAATACATTGACACAAAAATTAGTAAATTCAACTAAATTTGAGGCTGTTGATCTACCCTTCCAAAAACCATGTTGATGGATACTTATAGTATATACTGTTTCACTGTAAAAACTAGTTTAGCTTTCACGAGTTTATCCAGAAGCTTAGGAATAATTGGAAGTTTGGTAATCGGCCTATAGTTTTAAATGAAATCTTTTTTGCCAGATTTGTAATGAGGCTCTATGGTAGAGAATTTCCACTCTTCAGGAAAAAATCCACCACTGGAAAGCGAATTATTAATGAGCTCTGATAATGGGATAGTAAGCGAGGATGCACTGTAGCGTAAAACTATTGGAAAAAATCATAATATATCAGCTTTTCTTTGTGGTTTTAAGCTACGTAAGACTATTTCAACATCACTAACACCAGACGAGTAACATGAACAATCTACAATAGATGTAAGGGAATGGACATAACGAGAATCGATTAAAGCATATCCGCCATGTCATTAGCATCGCAAGATTGCTTGTTATTTAAACTCATCATAGTTGGAAATCCAGTACTCTTTCTTCTTTTGTTAACAAATTTCCAAAACCTCATTGGATTATTTTTTAAATTACTTTTAACAGAATGAATATATAGTAATTACAAAAAAGAAACTTTGATAAAAAAAATAAACTCTCATCTAAGGCGTAAAAAAGTTAAATAGTCGTCATGGGAATTTGATTTTTAAAACTTTTTTAATTTGCATTATCTATTGTTATACCACAGAGAGCATGAATTTATTTTCCTGCAAATCATGGGTGCGCAATCCTTAAATACATTATTAAAAATATTTTTAAAAGCAATGAACTTTTTTGCCCTGAAATTCGCTTGTCCAATTATTATACTCGTATGTCGGTGTTCAAACATTCCGAGCGTCTCACGTGGATAAAAATCACAACTCACTCCGTCTATGTACACTGAGGAGCAAAACTGTAACATCATGTAACAATTCCTATCTCAACTCCTCATATGTTTTTTAATTTTTATCAAAACTGTGAAATAGCTATGTCTTATTCTTTGTGCATTAATATTTTCTTTCTATAACTGTTTTGAAGGGGATATAGCAACAACAACAAAATTGGTAAGTCAAAATATAAACAAAGTCAAATATTACAGTTTTGCACTTCATATATTTTTTTTTTCATTTTATAAAGTTTAATAATAATTTTTAGTGTGATGTCCAATAGCATTTGGATTTGTTTAATTCCTCGATTCTATTTGGTAAACTTCTAGTATAGTTTTGAACAAACTCTGCTGGAATTGCCTCCCATACATGTTTAGTGCGATCCCACAGCTCATTAACGCCTTTTTGGGGATATGAGTATTTTGCTAGTTGCAATTTAACGTAGCTCCACAAATTCCCAATAGGATTCATGTCTGCAGATTGTGGGGACCACGTTAAAGTGTTGAATTTTTGCTAGATCCACGTTTGTACGATCTGTGCGGTGTGTTTGGGGTCATTATCTGCCTGAAAAAAAACTTTTTCAGGAGCAATACGCATTTTATTTGCAACACCTGGCAGATTTTGTTGCAAAATTGACAGATATTGCTCTTTGCGCATTATACCGTCAATTCGTACCAAGGGACCCACACCATTTTTCGAAATGCAGCCCCAAACCATTATTGAACCACCACCATGTTTAACTGTTTGCTGCACTTGATGTGGTTTTATGATGTTGGGGTCTCTAATACCAAGCACGGCCATCGGACTGAAATCTGTTAATTTTGGTCTCGTCAGACCAAAAAATTATCTAAAAATTATCATATTAACTATCATATCACTCGTATGTTACATATGTGTAAAATATACTCACCGAATCCCAATCCGCAATTGTCTAGTGCTTGTACGTTGCAACGAGATCCTGCCTCAACCGCACATGTCTTTTGGTCAGCATTGGCTTTTTCTTCATTTCTGCTGCTTTCACACCCAATCTGATTATCGCTCGACGCGCTGTCCACTGGCTAGAATTAATATTTAATATGTTAAGTGCTGCTGCCGGAGTGACAGCAGTACTACTCATCACCAAGTTAGCTATATGACGAGCGTCACGATCATTTAATTTGCGCGGCCGGCCTCTCTTATTTTCTGGAATTTTTTCTGATATGCTTTTACGCATCCTTTGAACTGTCCTGTCATGTAGTTTATATTATGTTTCTTAGCTACATTTCTTAAAGATTCACCCTGCAGAAGTAATTCTAAAATTTGATTTTTCTTTTCCACTTTCATTATCACAAATGAAACTTTAATCACTTACGAGTAACAAACTCATCACAATAAAATATCAGTTTCAAGGTTACAAAAAAAGAAACGAAAGATAACTAATATTGTAGAATGTAAACTAATCCATTCATACAAACACTAATTTTGAGAGTGAGTGCAAAACTGTAACATTTGGCTTTGTTTATATTTTGACTTACCAATTTTGTTGTTTTTGTTATATCCCCTTCAAAACAGTTATAGAAAGAGAATATTAATGTACAAAGAATAAAACATAGCCATTTCACAGTTTTGATAAAAATTAAAAAATGTATGATGAGTTGAAATAGGAATTGTAACACGATGTTACAGTTTTGCTCCTCAGTGTATATCAGATGCCACACCAACGGAGAAATTCTGTGACGAATCGTAACAAACGTATTAAACCGCCAGAAACTTTGCTTATCGCGTATCCCTAATCCTTACGATCTGCACTAAGTAATATGTTAAATATGGAGGCAACGATGTCATAGAGTGGCAAGGATGTCTCACTCTGGTTACAATGAAATACATAAGCACCTCGCTCTTGAAAGATCACAAAGGAATACCATGATACGGTGACAGGAATTTCTGACGATATGTAATGACGATAGGGTTGCCATTTATCTGTTTTAATGATGTTATGTTTTTGAGAAAAAAAGTAAATAAATTGCATAAGTTACATTTTTTATTTACTCTATTTATTGTACCAAAGAGTGTAATTTTTTACATAGCATAATACTATAATAAAATTCACTGCTGCTGTTTCTCTCATCATTTAAAGTTATAATAATTTCCCCTGTTGTTGTTTCGGCTAAAACATCTAAATCCCATTCAACTTCTAGTTCAACATCTTTAACGCAATTAGGCCATGTCCGCTGTCCACTTTCTCAATTGCATCACTGAATAGTACAATAGCTCAACGTGCTCCATTTTAAAAATTTTATAGTATTTTGGCTTACTGCGAGTCCTTTTACTTGAGTCCATATCAACTCTATGGGATTAACCTCGCAGTGGTAAGGCAGCAATCATAGTACTTTGTGTCTTGCTATTTCAGTCATCTATTGTATAATACATACAATTTACAAAAGATTTCAAAGATTAGTATTTTAGTATTTTCATTAATCATGTTTAAAGAGAATCGAAAGATAACATATTTAATTTAAAGCATCAAATAGTCTACAATTCTACAAGAAAAACTTAAGGATTAATTTATACCAGATAGTCAGATAGCAGAGATTCTATGCCAAAGAAGTTTAACTTGATAAGCTAATTTTCTACTAATTTAAAAAAACATTCTAGGTAAAGTGACTGTTGTTAAAGACTGAGGAAGTTTGTTGAATAGACGATGAGACGAAATACACCCTGAATGACTCGAACTGCAACCAACTTCAGACTGCTACAATTTCTAAACCGTTTATGACTGTGAGCTCAAATTTTGACACATGACAGATAATTTTATTATTTACAAGCCTTTTAAACGATTTGTGTCTCAGTTGTGTTGAAAAATTTTTATTCGCGATGGAATTCAAACGTGATAGTATGATTGCTTTATATTTGGCTGGAAAACCACAAGTAGCTATTGTTAGAGCCCTCCAGCACCTCAACGTGAATAAATCATTTGTGTCTCGAACTATAGCTCGTTACCGTGATACTGGCAGCGTTCCAAAACGCTGGTGGTCATAAAAAAACAGTAACATCGGCAGAAATGGTTCGGAAAGTGTAGGCTCGAATTGAGCGAAATCCGCGTCGAAGTGGAAGAAAAATGGCTCGTGAACTCAACATATCGTTGGAACGGATGCAACACATACTGAAAAATGAGCTTGGGCTCAAGCCATTGAAGTTCCAAAAACCACACAATCTTACACCGCAACAGAAAAAAGTTAGAGTCGAAAGAACGAAGGACTTGCTACGCTTGCGCGAAAGTGGTGAGTTGCCGAATTTGGTTTTTTCTGATGAGTCGCCATTTGTTATCGAGCAATATGTCAACAAACAAAATGACCGAGTTTACTTGCCAGAGATATCCTTCGAAAATTTACCCCTTCGGACGGTCACAAGAAAGCAGGCAGCACCGATGGTGATGGTTTGGGCCGCCATAACTGCCGATGATCGCTGTCCGTTCATATTTTTGGACCGTGGCGTCAAAATTAATGCGATCGTATACCGTGAAACTATCTTAGAGGCAGTATTGAAGCCTTGGTCAAACAATCATTTCGGTCGGAGACCGTTCACATTTCAACAAGACTCGGCACCGTCTCACAATGCGCGCGCCAATCAAGATTGGTTAAAAAACAATGTTCCACACTTCACTTCTTCGACAAAATGGATTGCAAATCCGTTGGATTTCTCTGTCTGGGGTATTTTGAAGGCGAAGGTTGGCACTAAAAAATACCAAAGTTTGGACCATCTCAAATAAGCACTTCGCAGGGAATAGGCTAAAATACCGCAGAGCCACTTGCGTGCAGCGTGCGATGCTTTCTTCGGCCGTCTCAAGGCCATTATTCTCGCCAAAGGTGGACATATTGAAAACTACTGATATAATTTGAAAATTGATGTATTTTCCAACATTTTTTGCTTTGGCACAATAAAATTTATCAAAAATAAAAAAATTATAGCATTTTAAAAAGTTGGAGTTCGAGTCATTCACTCTGTAGAATAAAAATTACGATATGTAATAGTATAGAAAGAAGGAACAGGTAGAGAGTATACAAGTAACCACGTATTGTAAATTGTAGTTTGAAATAAATCGGAAATTAGAATTAATGAACTTCCTAAAAAATTACTACCTTAAAACAATAGTGGCGTTCACGCTTCGGTGTATCCGGTCTTATTGCATTGTAAAAGTATAAAACTATAAAGTAACAACATACTTGAACAAACATTACGCAGATAGAAGAAATGCCCAAGTGTGCAACGAAAAAAATTACTCAAAGCTTCTACATGTTTTGAGAAGCTCATTCTCATTCACAATGATATTTAAATTCATTTACATACATTTTCGATCAGCAAACATTTGTCACTGCAGGGATGTCATTAAAGGTAGCAGAAGATAAGCAAGACATACAATTGCAAGTAGGAAATTTGAATTTTTGGCAGTCTGGTGCATGAAAACAAACATTAACCTCAAGATCTAGTGTATAGACGATAAACTGAAAAACATAATCTTGGCCTTCGAACTTGTAGCCAAGTTGCGTTTACTGAACCAGATTCTTAGATGATGAAGGTCTCAGTTTATGTCAGAAATCAGGTCTAGGCGACTGTTCGAAACATATGTGGAACCTACGTCATCCGCAAAAGCAGTTTGTGCACCTTTAAAAATAAATGCATAAAGAGATTAATGTAAATAAGGAAGAGAACAAGGCCAAAAACAGACCCTTGAGGTACCCCTAAGTTAAAGACAATAAGATCGCTCTTGATATCCTCAATCTTCACTCTTTGTGACCTACTTTGAAACAATCTAAAATGAAGCCACGAAATCCAGCTTTTTCAAGTTTATTGAGTAAAATAAGGTGATTAACGATATCAAACGTGATATTGATAAATAAACCAGCAGTGCATCTTCGTCGATTTAAATTTTAAAAATTCAAATTGAGATGGAGTTTTTGATAGATAACCCACTATCCTAATTCTTACAAAGACCTTACTTACAGCTGGGAGAAGACAGATGGGTCTATAATTACATATTTCTATAGTAAAGGGTCTTTCATTAAGCGCTTCCTATCTTTAAATTTAAATAAAACAAAGTGTGTGTGAGATATAATCGACATTTTTTATTTGTCAGAAAGGTCGTTTAAATGTCCGCCGCAGCTTTGCTGGACGCGCATTTCCAATTTTCAACGACTCTGGCGCATAAATCAGGCTGAATTTGACCGATGGCATGGGTTATGTTGGCTCCGAGGGCCACTGTGGTTTATGGCTTATTCGCACAGACCTGCGACTTCAGAAAACTCCACAAGAAAAAGTCTGACGGGGTCAAATCGCACGATCTCGGTGGCCAGTTCACATCAGCTCCACGTGAGATGGCCATGCCCTCGATTCGCTCGGGCAGGATTTCCAATTTGGAGTGAGCTGTGTGGCACGTAGCGCCGTCCTGTTGAAACCACATGTCGTTGGTGTCCATATCATCCGATTCAGGCCAAAAGAAGTTGATAATCATCGACATATAGCGCTCGCCGTTGACGGTGATGGCCTGGACAACGTCGTTCTCAAAGAAATATGAATCGATGACGCCGCTAGCCCAATATCCACACCAAACAGCAACTTTTTCGGGATGCATTGGACGCCATTGGATTTCATGTGAATTGGTATCGTCCCAAATTCGACAATTTTGTTTGTTGACGTAACCATTCATCCAGAAATGTGCCTAATCGCTGAAGATGATTTTTCGATGATAATTAGGGTCAGTTTCGAACTGCTGCAGATCCCATTCCATTGAAGGTCGCTTACCTTCAGCTCCTGGGTCAGTTGAATTTTGTACGGCTGCAGACCCGAGTCACGACGCAAAATTCGCCAAGTTGTGATCTACGAAAGGCCGAGTTTTTGTGAGCGGCGCGCAATCGACTGCCACGGATTCTCCTGCACACTCTCACGGACAGCGGCGGTGTTTTCGGTAGATCTTGCGTTTCGTCCACGTACGGGTGTTGGTTTATCGTTTACTGAACCAGTGGGCTCAAATTTGTCCACCACACTGCGAATAGTCCTCTCGGTTAGACGATTATGACGACCGTAAAATGGGCGAAGCGCGCGGAACGTTGACCGAACACAACATCCATTTTGATAAAACAATTTTATCATTCGCACGTGTTGTTGAACGCTATGTCCATCCACGGTGATTTGGCAAAACAGACTGAATAAACGACAGCCAATTTGACGGATGTAGCTTCAACAATATGGCCGCTATCAACTGTCATTGTTCGGAAGTTCCTTTTGCAAGACCCTGTAGAACCCTTTTTAAATATGGGGACAACATCTGCACACTTGAGCTCCTCTGGAAAAACACTCTCAAAAATGCATCCATTAAAAATGTGTGACAGGACGTCTATTATAAAAATTAAACTATTTTGCATTAGTTCCTTTTATTTAACTAATAATGCATAAAGACTGACTTAATTGCAAAATCAAAAATTTTACTGCTGATCGCGAAGCGGTCGGTCTAGACGCATCGTCAGCAAAATGAAGTTCCCATGCACTACCTGTGATATTTTGGTTTGCTTGCTCGCTCCGGATGTTACCTGAGTATCACTATTGACTGGAAATTGCACAGAGGCGCGGCGTGAAGAATTTGCTGATTATGATTTAATTTATTCTGCCTTAACTTGTAGCATGTAGAAATGCCATCAGCACCACATGAGTTTTTAGTTTTTAGAGTACCGAAAACTTTTAAAACCTCAAGTGAAGATATGGGCTCAAACACAAAACTGTTATACAAGATTGGTTGAGCACAGTAACCAGTTGTTGAATTGGTGAGACAAGAGTGTTGGAGAGGATCTGGTTGTGACTGGTGGCTATGTTAGTAAAGTAGCGGTTACAATGACCAATTTGTCAGATACAATACACTCATCGACACGAATAGCAGTCAGTTTTTTTTGTAACAGAGGACTTGGTCAGAATACTGTTAATTAATTGCCATTTATTTTTGAAGTTACCTCTAGCAGAATCGAATGGAGATCGGTAGTATCTTGACAAATTGGCTCTTGAATATTGCATACAAGATCCTGTGTACCGTATTAATTGAATGTCCGAACTATTTGTGAACTAACTACTATAATTGGCATTTGTACGGTTTAAGGGCGGATAAGGCAACAATTGGCCAAAAATTCCCTACAGCAGATCCTTAAAAAACCGAAAAAGTACAGATTGAAACTGAGTACATATTTATTGATTTAAAGGTCGAATACGACAACACCTACATAGTTTCGTCACCCTCGTCAAAGCCGTCAGATTATGCAGCATAACGACGGAGAACGCTCGCTGCTCCATAAAGATCAGAAGCAATCTCACCGAGACCTTTGATATTAAGAAAGCGTTATGACTTTACATCATACTCATAATTTTGTAAAATTTGCAACCAAACGCCAGAGAGAAAATTTTCCAAAAGTCAGTGCTTGCATGTCCTGATAGCATTGACATCATTGGACGGCAGGGGCAGCATTTTTGTAATGAGCGCGCGCTCAAGGGGTTTGTGTACCCTTAAAATGTTCGTACATAGAGCGGGCGAAGGAAATTTAGGTAGGAAGAAAAGACAGGTACCGATGTCCATTGTTTTTAATTGTTTGCAAGTTATAAGGATCAGGAAATACAGAGATCGGCAGGGCATTCCATAAGCGAGTTGTACGGCTTTGGAACGAATCACGATATTTCAGAGTACATCCGATAGTGGCTATACTGATGAGCATTCATAGCGAGACGGGTGTTAGGGTTAAAAGTTAGAAGGGGTGGCAATTGCTACTGGCAATTTCGGTGGAACACTGGGGGTGAAAATAGCGATAAAACAGAGAGAGATAGGGGACATTACATCGGTGTTCGAGGGTGTCAATTGACTGGCTGATATTAGTTTCACCTATGAGTTTCATCGCACGGTTTTGAATCCCATCTAGCAGGTGCAGAGATGACCAGATGTGGGCATTGTACTCCAATTTTGAGCGGATGAATGCCTTATATATTGAGACCTGATTAGAGGGGATGAAGTATCTCTTACATTGCTTGAGGAAACCTAGACATTTCACAGCATTTTTGACGACACCGAATATGTGGTCACTCCAACGTAAGTTGTCGTTGACACACATACCGACAATGGAAAATTTATCGGTTTCGACGATGCAAGTGCCATTCATGGATAATGGCTGGTTGTTTAAATTTCACTTTAACGACAGCAGACAGCATTGTGTTTTGGAAGCATTCAATTCTGCTCTGTTAGTGATTCACCAATTAGTTATGCTGTTAATATCATATGAGCTTAACATATGCTATCGTTCTCTTCCTACAGCCGAAGAGCAGGGGTGTGAGTCCAGGAACGAATATGAAAAGCAGAGAGTACTGTCATCAGCAAAGGAATAAATTGGACTAGAAGTAGCAGACAAGAGATCATCAATGAAAATTAAAAAGAGTGTCGGAGACAGAACAGAGCCCTGGGGAACACCAGCATTTATTTCGTGAATATCAGACTTTAAACCGTCCAAGACAACTTGAATTGAACGTACCGAAAGGTAATTTCTAATCCATTCAAAAAGAGAGTCATCAATCCCAAAAGCACGCATTTTCGACAAAAGACCCTGATGCCAAACTCTGTAAAATGCCTTAGAAATATCAAGTGCATTTACCTTACTTTCGCCAGCTTGATGTACTCTTTGGTTCGACTTTTCGGTGAGACATGCCAGCAAATCACCTGTTGCTACGAAAACCATACTGCTGGTCATTAAGAAGTTTTCGTGTTTCGAGATATTTAATGAGCTGACGGTTTATCAGCGTTTCCATGACTTTGGAAAGAAGGGACATAAGTGCATTGGGTCTGTAGGAGGAGAGAGAAGAAGATTCGCCTTTTTTAGGGACGGGCTGGACAAATGCTGTTTTCCATCTGCTCGGAAAGAGTACTAAAGAGTACACGAGTGCGAAAGTGGATTCGTCCCATTGGAGATTCGACGCACTCAAGTGTAGGCGGAGACAAAGCACAATTCGGGAGTGGATTGTGCAAAGTGTGCAGCAAGCATATTGGCCTTTCCAAAGAGCTGACAGCTGGAATATCATTGTAAATGAGCGTTGTGATAGAGGATGAGGCAGAATTTCTAATGTTTTTGATGAACGACTACTGCCTTTGCGACATTGCAGTATTTTTTGACCCAGTTTTTGGTCGTATTGAAATTTCACACGCTTAAGAAAGGCGTTACAGTCATTTCTGACTCGTTTGAATTTTTTCTGTTTTCCTCTGGCGGGTTGGTTTTGTAGGACCGAAAAAATAATTCTCTTACCCTGACAGCCTTTTTACAGCTCAAGTCGTACCATGCCTTTTCTTTTAGTTTAATACTCTTCATCCGATGAGGGATAAAGGATCTCATTCCAAAGAGAATGGTGTCTGTGATCATATCAGCAGCGGCATCTACTTCGTTATCTAGGAAACGAGAAAGGAGACAAAATAAAGTATTGGCATGTCAACAAGATGAGACCAGCATCAATAGATTCAATTTAGATGGCAAGTCTTACCCTTCTTTGACCGAAGGTGGCAATTGAGTAAAACAGTTTTCCCAGGTCATCCTCTGCTAAGTGGCTCAAAAGCAAGGATATTAGGGGGATATTAGCGAAGGGGATGAAGAAATGCTTGTCTCTTTTGAATGCAAAATTCTTCAAACAGTGTGAGTTTTGTTTGGTAGGAGAAGGCTAGGAATGAATATCATAACATGAGGCAGTCGGTCAAAAACCTACGATATAGTCTTGATTTAGTTTTTCTTCGGCTGGTGTTTGTTAAGAAGCCGTCCACTGAGCATGGCCCATTTGTGCTTCACCTAGGAGTTGAAATATCTGTAGCCTGCTGCCAATATTTCTTCTTTAAGATCAGAATTCTTTACGCTGAAAATTTGCTTATGTGCGAAATCGCTCTGGGGTAAGTTCTGGTCGGTTATTAAGAGTGTCACTTTGAACAGAAATTACGATGGTAGAGTACGATAATTTCTTTACTCTTCCATTACCCATTAATTGGAATAAATGTATCTTTCACAGCATATTGTGAAAATGTTCTTTAATAAACGCTTTTTTATTGAAATTCATTCATGCCAATGGTGCACTTGTTCTTGAAAGAACGCATAACATAACAAGAAACCGTCTTAATTGATTACTATCAATTGTTATTCAATCAATTTGGAGGCACTATGCACACCCCTACCCACACGCACATGCCTATTAAATGAATCTCTCAACGTCATCTGCTCTATTCAATGGAAAATTTCCAAAGACTTCGACGCCAAACTCAATGTCCCGAAATAAATTAAACGCGTCGTGCGAATTGTTATCCGATGCTGTGCTGCACACGTTTAAATCATGTTGATAGGGAAAAAAAAAATAATAAAATCATCAGATATACGAGTACCAAAATGTTGCGGCAAGCTTTATACTCGTATGATTGCGAGTATGTTGATCTAAATACCGCGAAAGACAAGTGGGCCGTTGTATAGTAAAATTGTGTGTGCCAAAAATATTTGTTTATTTTTGTTCTTAATCTTTCCACTTTTTTTTATTGAAGAGGGAGCAAAATTTGTTTATTGGCCATTAAATGTTTTTATCCTGGAAATGATTGTTTTCTTCTTGTACAAGTATGTATAACATTATTGCATGAATGAATTGAAACACGCATTTAATTTGTAATGAAATTTTACCTATTGTTGTTATAGACGTATTGAAAAAATTTAAAAAAATTTAATAAATGAATGGAAAAAAAACACGTAGTTGATCCAAGCACTCCGAAGTTGATTTTGGTTTTGCCTTTTGATTATTCCCACATGGGTTTTCAAAACATGTTTCCTCCCTGCACGCTTGAATATTTTCTTGCTTATCCAGTGAATATTGGCAACCATTAATTGGAAAAGTCCGTAAACTACTCGTACTATGACAGTGTTTTAATCTAAGAATTATATGACTGTGCCATTAGACTCGGTATTCAGATCTTCGCTGCGGTAAATCTGGCTTGACGTTTTGAACTGTGAGTTTTTGATTTTACTTATGCCCTCTGACTCTTCGAATTGCATACAGTGTTAAGTACGCCTGCGCGTCATCGTGTTTGGAGTTCTGCAATGCACTTGAGTTTTCTCGAATTCATCCCCAAGGATCTGGATTCCTCCTCGACTCTCCTTCGTCGTCTTCCTAATTGGTAAGCGTAAGTATAGTTTGCTGTCACTTTCTCCTCCGTATTTTGACGGTTTATTGGTTCTTGGGCAGTTATCACGAGTAGTTGTTTTGTTCGAATAATATCCATATGATATTGTCGAGGAATTTATTTATGAGGTCGTGCAACTTCTTCTTCTTCTTTATGACGGTGTTGGTCACTTTCTAGGCACTTTAACCCTCGGATGAGCGTATGGGTCTGGCCAGACCAAACCAGTTTTAAAATGTGCTTAAGTTTTTTTCTTGGTATTTCTGAGTAGCAGCAGTCCTCTTCAAATATGTTGAGGTGAGCACAAAGTAACGGTAAACAATACGTTTTCGATATAACATATTTATAGTGGAAAAAATTCATTTTAAACGATTTTCGCGAATCATACACACATGGGTCTGAGTAGACCCACAGTTGATGCGTAGTATTCATAGTGCGAATATCGAAAGTAAATTGGCTGGTGATTTGATATTAGATTATTTTCAACTATTATTTAGTTTTCTATCGACAAAATTGCAAGTTAGCAATACTGGTTCATTGAATTTTATCTTTAGTTTACGTGTTTCATGATTATTTTAGGAGATATTTTGCTGCCGGTTGTGAATAGTATTTGACTCGTGTGTCAATTTTTGCGTGTTTTTCGTTTCCAGTAAAATGGAGCGAGAAGGCAGTGAGGTTGATATTATGACAAATTTGGTTCATAAACTTAATGCACCAAATTTGAATCTGGAAGAACGTGAGCGACTTGAGACGCAAATTGGACAAATTATGGGGTCGGAACGCGAACTAAAGATAAGAATCAGTCAGGTGACCACTTGGACGATGAAGACTACGCACGTGCCAGAAGAAGATGAAAATGCAGATGAGGCGTCCGATATTGAACAAGAGATTGAGTTAAAGGCCGTTTTGGATGATAACGATGATGATTATTCGGAGGAATTATAAACAGAAGCACCTAACAGCAATTCCCTTATCCAGTGCCATTGCACCAGACAACGTGGCTGCTCCTGTTCAGGAAGAGGCTTACCGTTCGAAATATGGCAAGATATGAAATGCGAGTCCACCACCTTCTGGAAGCCCACGTTCGCATAATGTGCCTACGATTACACATAAAGGGCCATTACGGGGAACATTGCCGCATCACCGAGCCATCTTCAAATCGTAGTTGTCACCCGAAATCGTGAATATTATCGTGCGGGAAACTAATCGAAAAGCCTTGGAATCCTTTCGACCATGGAACGAAGCGCATCCCAATAAAAAACAGCGAGTTTGGATGATGACCAACGAGGACGATATATATGTCTTCTTTGGGATGTTGCAGTTTGCTGGTGTGTTCCATGCCAATTCGCAGCCAGCAAAAGAATTGTGGGCGAGTTACAATATGCCCATCTACAAAGCCGCCATGTCCTTCAACCGGTTCAAGCACTTTACCCCATACATCCGCTTCGATAACGGTAACACTCATGCGGAGAGGCTTCAAAAAAGCAAATCTGCGGCAATAGACGATGTATGGCTCAAGCTGATGGCTAATTTAGAGAGAGCATAAACCCTGAACTGTCAAGTGTTATATATATTCCGAGTAAGCCCGCTAAATACGGGATAAAGGTTTGGTGGGTCTGCGATTCCGTGTCAAATTATCCCCTGAAAGGAATAATCTATACGGGAAAACCACCAGGTGGCCAACGAGAGACGAACCAAGCCGAGCGGGTTATCATGAAATTGATGGAAAAATATATGACCAGCGGCAGAACAGTTTACGCTGACTACTTCTTTTCGCCATATAATTTGGCAGAGATGTTGATGGATCGAAATGTGGCTTTTGTGGACAACGTTAGAAAAAACAAGACTTAGAAAAAACAGGCATAGACACAATGGATCAGATGTTGACTGGATATTCTTCTAAGCGAGATGCCTAATTGAGTAGGAGCTCGACAAGTAGACATATGTTACATAGATGGATCATTTTTGTCGAAGATCTTTACCCTTTGCCTATCCACTATGCTAACATTTTCCGAAAAGATCTCGGCCTTTACCGCATAGTATCCATCTGGCTTTGGACCTAAAACCACAAGACCGTGGTTAGCGATGGGAATTCACAGATCGGGCTCTTAGGATGCTTCAAGTCAACCCTCATTTCTATCAAAAATCGTGTTCAGTGATAAAGCTAACATTACGCAAATCCGGAAAAGACTCATGATAAGTATTACCAGGCAAGAGCACACTGTTCGGTGTGATCTTCCGGCTGGTGGCATCGTCGGTCTTTTTTCTCAAAAGTGAGACTGAAGCTCGCGTTACAGTGAATGGTAAACGCTACCAGGGACTATTTCTTCCAAAATTTGAACAAGATTTATCCGGTGGATATGTGATTCCAGCAGGATGGCGCTACGTGCAAAACTTTGACTTGTACTCTTTGAATGTTTCTTTTACTCAAGTTGCTCAGTCCTTTGTAGAAAAATGAGTAAGAGCGTCAGTGATAAAGTGCCTATACAACCACCACCCATCAGATCAGGGCCAAGTAGGTACCTCCAGCCTGATGCGAACGTTGATGATGTTGTGTCACTTATGGCCAACACATTTAGTTGCATGTCACGTGTTTCACATAAGCGCCTGCCATGTACAGTTTAAGCTCATGGTGTGCTATCAAACATAATTTGTACGTCAATCACCGCCTTTAGACCATCCATCAACTCCTTCCAGAACAATACCAATTGGAACTCAATGTTCAGGCTAGACCTCACTTTGCTGAGGTCTACCTTAAATCGCCACCAATCTTAGAGTCATGGCGCTCCATAGTATTTGCTACATCTTGGGCTTTTGCAATGACAGTCAGAAATTTAAACCCACAGCCACCATGACTCTCCTATAACGGAGCCTACCTCAACAAATCAGGCTGTAACCGAAGTTCCTATGGTGCCTGAATTAAGCCTCAGTTCAGGTTACCAGCAAGATCCCCACAGATGTGATATATCGACTGGCCGTGTTTGTGCGTTCAAATGTCGCAGGTCAAATACTGTACACATCAGTCACTCCAATCTGATGCCCTTTTACAAAAGACCAGCTTGGTTCTACCAATGTTTATTATCAGTCTACGCCATTGAAAGGACGTAGTCTGTGTATGGGCGGGGGCTCAGAGTGCAGGTGCAGTAAGCTGTCCACAGTGTTTCCTACTGAGGGACATCAAGAAATTCGCTGATCTGTTAGAGACGTAGGGAAACTGCCATCGGCAGTTATGCGCATATGAAATCCAACTTTAATGGAAGGTTTGGGTCCTGAAAATTTCTTTTAGCAAGTTCATGAGCGATTTCATTTCTTCCGATCCTGGGACCCAAACAGGGCTCAGTGAACTCGGCTTTCAGACTGCATTCTCAACTCGAATCGACAACATTACGAGGGTTGTCTAAAAAGTTTCCGATCGCAACGTAAAAATAGTGGCACTCGTCAATAAAAGCTAATGAATGCTAGTTGTGCATCTTTTGACAGTTACTTACCGAAGTTTCAGTCATTTTGGACGCGCAGTTTTTAGTTCATAGTCGTTTGAGTCGATGTGAGTGCTTTTTGTGAAAATTGAAAAAATTTACTATCGAGCTGTTATTAAATTCTTGTTTTTGAAAGGCAATACGCCTACGCAAATCAAAAATGAGTTGGACTCTATGTATGGGGACTCTGCACCATCATTTGCCACAGTGAAATTTTGGACAGCTGAATTTAAATGTGGCCGTAAGAACTTGGGAGATGGTGAACGTTCGGGACGTCCAAAAACTGCAACCACTGACGATAACATTGTTAAAGTTCACCAAATGGTGTTAGACGACCGCCGAATTAAAGTGAGAAAGATAGTAGAGGTTATGAACATGTCCAAAGAACGTGTTTGTTACATATTAAATCAAGATTTAGGCAGGAGAAAGCTGTCCGCACGTTGGGTGCCGCGTTTGCTTACGTTGGATCAAAAACGTGTTCGAATGAACATTTCCAACGCTCTGTAGGCGCCGATTAATTACTGTAGATGAAACTTGGATACACTATTATACGTCCGAAACAAAAATTCAGTCAAAACAGTGGACTGCAAAGGGCGAGCCGGCTCCAAAAAAAAACAAAAACTGTTTTTTCGGCTGAGAAAGTGATGGCGACTGTTTTTGGGATAGTAAAGGAGTTATCTTAAGCGATTATCTTCAAAAAGGAAAAACCATTACAGGAGCACACTACGCATCATTACTTGCCAAGCTGAAGGCAGAAATTGCGGAAAAACGGCCACATCCTGTTTCACCAAGACAACGTGCCATCTCACACCTCAGCGGTTGCCATGGCGAAAATCCATGAATTACGGTTTGAACTGCTTGACCATCCGCCTTATTCACCAGATCTAGCCCCTAGCTCGGAGGACAGAGATTTTCATGAAATGAGGAGACAATCACCTTCGTGAACAATTATTTTGCAGAGAAAAACGGCAAATACTACTTGAACGGATTAGAGAGATGGGAACATCGCTGGGAGAAAAGTGTGTAGAGTTACAAGGAGACTATGTAGTATATCGGAAAATATACCAGTGAACTATCTATCTAAAATTAGGCCTAAAATTGTGCGAACCATAATGTCATGAACCATTCTTCGGTTATATAAATAAACGTATTGATTAGAACTCAATTTCTGTCATTATTATTGAAAAAGCAAGTTGTCTTGCTTAAAGCCTAAAAGTCTATCTACTCCTTGCAGTTTCTTTTTGGGCATTGACTGCTTTTCTGGTAGAATTATGTTAATCATAATCTTATGTCGATCCATCAAGATCCAGTAGGCTCTGATAGGAGCCTATTTCACAGCTTTCAGGTGCTTCAGTTGGCTGATCGCTCTATTCAATCAGCACACAAAGCACATCATAAATGCACGAAATAGTCATAATATACTCGCATTCCATTTAGCTCACGTGTATTCAATGACAATGTCAAGATTGATATTAATTAAAAATAAACGTCATTTTATGGCATAGTCAACATGGGAATGAAATGTGAGGTCGCGTTGAAAAATATTTCAACAATTGCCGCCTTCTCGTGCGGCATTTACAATAATCTATTTGTTGTATCTCCTTGTCAACGCTCGATTAGTTCAACTTTTCCCTCGCTGTTTTTATTTATTCCTGTAAATAAGAAATTATTGTCATTCAATTTGATTTACAGTCGGTAGTAGTGAATAAACAAAAGTGATGGACATATTAAAGAGTAGTATAGTGTGGGAAATGTTTGCTGCGGGAATGTTTTCAGATTATCCTCAAGGACAAGGATTTTTTTTACTTTCTGCATAACTGAACGTTTTACCTTGGCATTGGCACTGACATTCAGTATTATATTTGATGAAATGTAGGAACCTGTTTAAGGTGTATCTAGAGTGGACTTGGAGATGTGTGGATACAAATGGTATGTACGAGTATGTTTTATTAAATAGTGAATAGGTGTATTTCTAACCTAAATCAAAAGGATACCAAGATGGTAGGTATAAATAAAGCCAAACGCGTATGGTGATTCAATCTTTGCATATCTAGTACTAGTCTGTAACAATGAATGGAAAAATAACAGTCCTGCTGTCGTTACTAAAATATTCCAAGGTCTTCTTCAAATATTTAAATATTCTCTTTATTTCGATACACAGATAACACATCCAGAACAGGTCAGCACATTAAAAAAGCAACGGTGAGACAGTTGCTATCATCTACCGCAGTCGCATTTTTGATATGCCAGTTAGAGCTTGCTTTTACCTCATTTTGCCCTACTGAAGGAAGGACAATGGATAAAAGCCCGCGGTGATGCACCACAGTTCCCTAAGAATTACACTACAATTTTAACTATGCCAAACCATTTAGGTCGGAACATGACTCGGAAATCTTAACATCCTTAATGGCCTACAAACGAGAAGTGAGGAAGTCCAATATAGGTCCAGGCGTAAAAATCATCAAAAAAAAAGTTCTCGGAACTACGGTAAGCTCCGTCTAAAGCACCAAGAATTTCAAACGTCTTAATATGCTCTAAGGAAGAATTCTTGTATCTGCTTATAAAAACTCACTTTCTCGGATACACCTCAGCAACCCAGCCTTAACCTACCTGGATATAACTACAGTTCAACAAGGATATGATCTGTGCTCTTAAATGGGGAGTTTGCAGCTTCAAACCTTGTAAGACACCAGAACCTGATGTTAACTATAGAAACTTTTCAAAATGTCAGAGATATTATGAATTCTGATATCCTGCTTAGCTTTCGGTATAATACCCAGTGCCCGTACTGAGGTCATTGCATTTTATATGCTCAAAGATGACAAAGCCGTCAAAATGATCCCGAAGTCTTTCAGGCCCATCGTTAAACCTCTGGGTCAAGTGCAGTCTCAATTTATGGTGTTCGGAGATAGAGATCTGATAGAAGACCGTACAATATACATATAGAGACAGACATTATCATGATTGCTAGGGTTGTTAGTGTAGATCGCTGCGCCAAAACCATCACCATGTCTGTGAAAATTGAAATTTACTTCCTGAGAAAGACTTCAAGTTGCTTCCACTTGTTTATTTCTGGAATCAAGTGACGTTGAAGTCACTAATAATACAGCATGAGTAGACTAGAGTTCCCTTACATTCAGTGCTATTTTTATCGCGAAGAGTCTCTCAACTGGAGTACAAAGTTAATTGTAATCACCATACCAAGCAAGTCTATAGCTAGCCAATGGAGCAAAGTTTGAAGAGCTGCCATTGTAGAGGTGCTTACATAGGCAATTCTTTTCTTTTTCTCTGACAAGTTGATGTATGTGCATTTTTCCAGTGTAGATAACCACACGACAATGGAGTAGACCCAAGCTCAGACCCTCAGCCTTCTTGCAGGAATAGGGCGCATCTAAAGCTTTCATATTTCCCTCTGTAAAATTTTCTTTTCACCTCAATATTCTGTCTAGGATAAGGCACAGATCACTGGTACTCTTGGAGAACTCCGAGGAGTCCTATCCATCTTCGGCAGGATAGTGCAGGCCGCAGGGTATCTTGTTTTGTCGGGACTTACACTTACGACACAGCTGTATGTCCAAAAGGCGTATATATTACAGGCTTTGTGGACAATGTTAGAGACTGTCAGTGGGTGTTTTCCTGACACATACAAAATAAGATCGTCGGCGTAAGCTACCACATCACATTCTGCATCTTTTAATTGGATAAGCAGCCCATTGATGACCATGTTGCAGCAGACAGGAGAGAATACAACTTTTTGATTCTACTGTTGGGAATAAAATGGATCAAACTACAGAAAAGGATATTTATATCCAGTTCTTCAGGAGAATTAAGGATCGAGGAGTTGTTGAAAGCTTTCTCGATGTCGATGTCGATTTTTCAATGGGTCGTAAAACAGAGTGAAGTGCTTTTTTAACTGATTTACCATTTTGTTACGCAATTTGACAGTTTTCTGCACTTAACCACTATAACCATTCTAACCACTCTAACCACTCTCTTCAACAACCCTGGTTCACATATCCCCGAAGTGGGTTACTAGGTACATATATTCAAATACTCGTAAAAGCATAGGAAGATTGGACAAAAAGCAACAGGAATAGACTAGATCCAGGCACTGTAATTTGTAATTAAAGCATAGCTTGTTCGTTGTTAAAGACCTACACAAGAAGCCTTCAAAGCACTGACGGCTTTCTAGCAATACATGGGGTTTGCAACCGAGAAGAGTCTTTTGCATAATATCTACACAGCTATGATAAGACCAATTATAATATATCCCATACGTCGGAACTAGCTTTCACTAAAATATGTCACTGCTGGGTCTACCAGACTCCAAAGAACGGTCTATCTCAGCTGCAATGGGTTTTTCCTAGCCGACCTGGATCTTCTCTATACGCACTGATGAATCTCCATCCCCTTGATATTCATATCATGGGGGGCGCTTTCAAAGCCACCTTCTATTTAAAAAGAATTTATCAGTTTTGATAATCTTGCCCGATGGCTCAATGCAAAGACACAACTCCTAAATGATGTTTAAATATGAAATCAACTTTTTCTATGCTCAGGAATGGTGTTTGCCAAAATCTGAGGAGGAGAATCTCTTTTCAGAGAACCCAACTTACAAAGTGGAGATATGAATAATTGGTGGATGGGGCGAAGTATCTGCGTCTGTTATCATAGCTAAGCCGCGCCTAAGACATTGGTAAACCTTCACACCACTTTCAAGTTAGTTCGGTAATGCAAGGCTTCTCTGAACGCAATCAGAAGACTAAAGTCTTGCTATGGCCCCAGATCACAATGGAATCACAGGAAATGAAATTGCCTATGAACTTGGCAGACGAGGGGCAGAGAAATTTTTCAGAACCCGAATCTGCGTTAGGATTACCTTCATTCTCGGTTTGAGGCTTCTATTGGCAGTGGAGTTTTCAAAATTTTCACATTTTTTTACATTTTTACAGTTTTTCACATTTTTATAAAAAAAATAATAGCGCTAAAACTAATATACCGATTCCGTTCAAACTTTTAATTACTTACTTACAGTTCGGGGTGTTCTAGGGCTTCAGCTAACATGATTTTCTAGCCAGCGCGGTCTTTTCCGCCCACGAAGTTGACTGAAGTCCCCTTCCGCTCGTGTGCGCCGCCTAAGATGAGGTCGTCCTCTACTGCGCTGTGCCTCTGGATTGGAGTCGAAAACTTACCAAAGTGGGACCCTGGTACCCATCTGCTCAAGGTGAACTACCCATAGAAACCGGGATATTCGAGGTTTTCTGACGAGGTTAGCATCACTGTACAACCGGTACAGTGATCATGCTGACTTATATAATGTGATCAATGTCTTTGGCTCCTTAAGAGAAGTCTTCACTGCTCGATTGACTTCTGAGACTATAGAAGCATCGATTAAATGGGTGATTCTTCACATGATTTTCGCCCGCATGTCTTGGTCAGAGCAGAACCGTGGTAGATAATATCCCTCACTACGTCAAAATGAGGCGTCATTTTGTCATAGGGTCCGATGTTGTATAGCTCTCCTTGTTGCCAGCACATATTTACTCGTACTTTGTTTTTTCATCATTGACCGAACGAGTTGTCGAAGCTCGCTGTTTTTCTTCCCATTATGTCAATGTCGTCTGCGTATGCGCTCAAAGGGTTTTTACTACCCTTAAAATGTTTGCATACAGGGAGGGCGAAGGAAAGTTAGGGAGCAAAAAAAGAAAGATACCGATGTACGTTGATCTTAAATGTTTGCAAGTTACAATGACTATACAGGCCATACCATAAGCGAGTTGTACAGCTTAGGAAAGAATCACGATATTTCAGAGTACGCCCGAAGGTGGGTTTGGAAGTATATTGATGAGCATTCATAGCGCGGCGGGTGTTACGATTAAAAATTTGAACGGACGGAGTCCTGCTGGCAATTTCGATGGAGCACTGATGGTCAAAAAAGCGATAGAACAAAATGAGGCAAGAGACCGCTGGTGTTCAAGTGTGCCAATTAAATGTGCAAGTGCAATATTCGCGCCACATATGAGTTTCATCGCACGATTTTAAATCTTATCTGGCAAGTGCAAAGAGTTCTTGAAGGCAACTGAGCAGATGTGGACACTGTTCTCAAATTTTGGGCGAATATATGCCTTATATACAGGGTGTCGGGCTCGAACTCCAACTTTTTAAAATGCTATATTTTTTTTTTTTATTTTTTGATAAATTTTATTGTGCCAAAGCAAAAAATGTTGGAAAATACATCAATTTTCAAATTGTATCAGTAGTTTTCAATACGTCCACCTTTGGCGCGAATAATGACCTTGAGGCGGCCGAAGAAAGCATCGCACGCTG
This sequence comes from Volucella zonaria, assembly GCA_963966105.1. Classification (NCBI taxonomy): domain Eukaryota; kingdom Metazoa; phylum Arthropoda; class Insecta; order Diptera; family Syrphidae; genus Volucella; species Volucella zonaria. The sequence goes on along the minus strand of OZ014532.1, from coordinate 123,192,817 downwards.
CACGCTAGTGGCTCTGCGGTATTTTGGCCCATTCCCAGCGAAGTGCTTGTTCGAGGTGGTCCAAACTTTGGTATTTTTTAGTGCCAACCTTCGCCTTTAAAATACCCCAGACAGAGAAATCCAACGGTTTTGCATCCGGAGAATTTGCAATCCATTATGTCGAAGAAATGAAGTGTGGAACATTGTTTTTTAACCAATCTTGGTTGACACGCGCATTGTGAGACGGTGCCGAGTTTTGTTGAAATGTCCCCGGTCTTCCACCGAAATGATTGTTTGCCCAAGTCTTCAATACTGCCTCTAAGACAGTTTCACGGTATACGATCGCATTAATTTTGACGCCACGGTCCAAAAATATGAACGGACAGCGATCATCGGCAGTTATGGCGGCCCAAACCATCATCATCGGTGCTGCCTGCTTTCTTGTGACCGTCCGAAGGGGTAAATTTTCGAAGGATATCTCTGGCAAGTAAACTCGGTCATTTTGTTTGTTGACATATTGCACGATAACAAATGGCGACTCATCGGAAAAAACCAAATTCGGCAACTCACCACTTTCGTGCAAGCGTAGCAACTCCTTCGCTCTTTCGACTCGAACTTTTTTCTATTACGGTGTAAGATCGTGTGCTTTTTGTAACTTCAATGGCTTAAGCCCAAGCTCATTTTTCAGTATGTATTGCATCCGTTACAACGATATGTTGAGCTCACGAGCCATTTTTCTTCCACTTCGACGCGGATTTCGCTCAATTCGAGCCTTCACTTTCCGAACCATTTCTGCCGATGTTGCTGTTTTTTTACGACCACCTCCATGGCGTTTTGCAATGTTGCCAGTATCACGGTAACGAGCTATGGTTCGAGACACAAATGATTTATTCACGTTGAGGTGTTGGAGGGCTCTAACGATAGCTACTTGTTGTTTTCAAGCCAAATATAAAGCAATCACACTATCACGTTTGAATTCCATCGCGAATAAAAATTTTTCAACACAACTGAGACGCAAATCGTTTAAAAGGCTTGTAAATAATAAAATTATCTGTCATGTGTCAAAATTTGATCTCACTGTCATGTCATTCAGGGTGTAGTGAAGCTAAATCAGAAGGGAAAAATATTTCTAGATCGTTTAGATATTTCGCAGCATTTCAATGTCGTCGAATATATGGTCCCTCCAACATAACATATGTTATATACCGGTTTCGCTTCCGACGATTCAAGTGCTATTCATGGATAATGGCTCTGTGTTTAAATTTCGTTTTAATGACAGCGGGTAACACTGTGCATTGGAAGCATTAAATTTTACTCTATTGATGGTTACCCAATTGGCTATGCTGGTATATCGGAATTTAATGAGCTTAACATACGCTGCCTTTCTTTTTATGCAGCCGAAAAGCAGAGAGTACTGTCGTCAGCAACGTTTACGAGTATATCGGATTAGAAGTATTATAGCACACACGAGATCATTGATGAGAATTAAAAAGTGTGTCGGAGGTAGAACGAAACCCCTTGGGCACACCAACATTTATTTTGTGAATATCAGACTTGAAAGGGTCCAAGACACTGGAATAGAGCATTCCGAAATTCCAGTGAAAAGAGATTCATCGATGCCAAATGCACGAATTTTCAACGAAAGACCCTGATGCCAAACTCTGTCAAATGGCTTAGAAATATCAAGTGCAACTACTTTGCTTTCACCAGTTTGGTGTTGACTTTGGTCGCACTTTTCGGTGAGAATGCCATCAAACCACCAGTGAAAACCGTGTTCAAAAATTATGTCTCAATACAAAACAAACAATAAATAAAATTCACTTTAGGACGCCTTGAAATGTTAAGATGACGTGCACATTCCGGCTTCGATTTTTAGGGGCATTACAATATTTTCCTCCACCGGGAACTTAAAATGACAATCCGCTAAAAAACAACGTCGGAATGCAATATTCTGTCCACCTGAAAATGCTAGAGAACTTTACAAAAGTAAACTTCTGTCTTAAAAGTTAATCAAAAATATTAAAAAATGTGCTGCTCTATGGATACATTTTTTTTCTCTATAAATACATCGAGGCCGTCAGTAAGTCCAGAATGCGGATAATTTATTTTATTCTGCCCAACTCGTGTACTTTTTTTTATTTATTTATAAATGAAAGATACAATTTATTGCGGCAATTAAAAAAGAAGAAAATAAAACAGAAACCTCATTCGTGATTTAAACGTTTTATTATTTTAAATTATTCAACGATTGCTTCAGCTTATAAACATGACATACTGCAAGTGTTTTGTACATCTACAAACTTATGTCATGGGACATACTCGTTCATATGATCATATGAATGTATGTACGTACAACAAGTACAACAAACTTTCTAAGATACAAATACTTGTATAAAAGTCTCACAATTCACTTGTCACGTGTTGGGTGTAGCATCTCTCGCGTGCATCTTTTTATAAGGGTAATTCATGCGGCTTTGTTGAATTGATTGTCTACTGCTGCCACCACAAAGCTGTTAAGTTCAGTTGTCACTTGGAGACGGTGCTATTCAGAGTCTGCCCATTTAGCTACTTTAGATGGATATTCTGAGATTTTTTTTAAATCAGCGAAATAAATATGAAATTACTGACCGCTCATGACATGCATTCAAGTATTTAGATGTCAGACACTTGCAGACCATAGAGAATTCAAATAAATTGCTCACTGCAGTTAAATCGCATTTGAGAGAACATTATCTGTCAGACATTGACCCTCGCTTTCCTTTAAGTGACATATTGTGAAGAGTGTAAATGGAATACGAGTGTATTACGAGTATAGTCAAGTGTTACATATTCTTCTCGACATAAGTAAACAAGTTCATTTAACTGACTTTATATCACTTCACTCAGCTGCACTTACTTGTATGCCTTTGGTCAATAACCAAACCAACAGGTTCAGGACACTACGAATTGCGAACAGCACATCTGACAATACTATAATATTTTATCAATCTGTATTGCATCACAAATAATGTTCTTCCTTACTTAATGGTTTTCCAATCTCTTTTAAATAACTGACGTCTTAATGGGGATACTTACTTTACAGATAAACTGCAGAACTAACTAAGTTAGAACCGTCATTAACTAGATTTTACCGCGGACGACGAGCTGTTGAATTTTTGCTTGACGGAAGCTGGAATTTTGTATCAGACGTTCTTCAATTATTAAGAATTCTTTTAAAATATCGTACTGAGTACGATTAATGATTTCAATAACTCAACACTTGAATAGATGCATCCAAGATAGTGCTTCAGTACTACATTGAAAAATTTAAAAGCTAACGCATCGCCTTGCCACCACCATCTCCATGGTTTAACTAGATCATTTATTCGGGAGTCCAACATCAGCTAACGTCTTGTAAAGTTCTAAACGAGGAATACTATCAGAAACGCCCTCAAAATCTATGAAAAGATAATAACTTAAATTTTTGTGATGGAACCGAGGGGGTTTTGTCATGAGGAGGAGCCACCTCTTAAGACGTGATGCAATTCTTTTTCTTGAAGGTTATTTTGGCTCTAACTCCTTTCTATCTCAGGTACTCCTTTCGTATAAAGAAGAAATGCGTCTCTGCAAAACATGGCCGTTTAGATCACCTTAGTGGATTTAATGCCAACAAAGAAAAAAAAGTTAAAGCTAGCCTGCACGACACTAACTCTGAAACGGACCTCCATCTAATCCACATTGTTACAGGTCGAAATAGTGTCATTGATAGCAGATGTTTCCAGCTTTTTGCAGTTTCCAAAGAAACCTGCCAGTCTGCACATTGCGACTTATGTAAGACATAGCTGCAGTATTCTGAATGTTCACATGTTCCGAAGTGCCGAAGTAAACTTTTTTATACTGCTTGAAGTGTTGTGGGTTATACTCAATAGCATTTTTTTTTAATAAATATAAAGAGGGCACGGATCTGGTTATTCAGGATGCGGAGACACCGTCTAGTACTATGAGCTTTGACTCCATCATTAAAAACTTCTCGAGAATTCTCATTCTGCCAGCATATATTTTCAAATCTAATAAGTTAAAACAAAAAAAGCGAAATAAGCAGACCGAATGACACTTTTATACATTTAATATGTGCCAATCGAATTTCTTGGCATGTTTTTGATAATAAGGGTTCATTAAGAAAACAGCCCCAGTGGATTTAGTCTTCCGACTGCATTCGAAAAATCCCTGCATCCTCGAACTAGCTTAGAAGTGGTGAGAGGAAGATACTTCACTCTCTTCATCGATTTTTTTACAAAACAGTTCATTACCTTCAGGAGTGCATATAGGGTGTTTGGAAGATAAACAAAACTATGTTTTCTAAAGCTTCCAAATGACATCAGGGACGCCAGGATTTTGAGCCATTCATTATTAAATCTCCAGTGCATGTTGCGCCAAAGTCCACTTCTTTTAAAAATTTGAAATACTTAGCTTAGTTACAATAACATATCGTGAGTCAGAGAAAGTGCACAAATCGTAGATTACGTTAAGGGCTACTTTCAATTCAGAGCAAAGAGTCGCTAGCCATTATCCAATAAGTACAGCTATAATACATCATTTGGATATGCCTGAGCGTAGAGACAGCCAATAAGCATGTGATGGCGCTGATGCCTTTGTTTATCCTAAATAAGGATGCCCTTATTTATCCCCGCTATCACATGTTGACCGCAATCAGCATAAGGATCCGTAATCAAGGCTGTATTCAATGGGATTTCTCCAATCCATAATACAAGAGCTTCGTCTACGCAGTGTTGTCTGGCCGAGCTACAAATGCCATCAAAAGATGTGTTATTGGAAGTACCCTCAATGTAAATGAAAATAACCAGCGCGTTTAATTTTTTTCGTAAGATTTTGAAGCGCAGTATCGAGGTCCGAGGAATGTATCGCATTGGCAGGCACGTTGAACATTGTTCAGAGTATGCATTCGCAAAACATTTGCAGCTCAACAATTCCCTCCATTCTCTTCAACATGATGTTGGACTATTGGTTTGGCGAAATAATCTTTTATGATTTCTGATATATGGTAAAGCTACTCTTATTGTTCATCAGGGGTTCAATACGTATGTCCGATATAGTAGAACAGCGGTTCAAAGGCTACAGAAATCACTTCAACTCCGATTGCTCGTTCCCTCATATCATCCAAATGGCTGCATGGATTTAAATAAATGTGGTGTCATTGAACTCCTGTGAATCACGAGAATGACATATTTTCCGGAATTTATTCAGAAATTTAAAAATATAAGTTTATTCATCTAAATCTATATATATGTATTGTCCCCTTCAAAGTAATCCCCATCGACTGCAACACACTTATGCCAGCGCTTGATTCAATCCTCGAAACATTTTTTGTATTCGGTTTTCGGTATGTCCATCAGTGCTTCCTACGATTTTTCCATTACTTCCTCTCGGCTGCTGAAACGCGTTCCCCGTAGTGGTTTTTTACGAGTAACTCGATTGAACAGAAAGAAGTCACAGGGAGCCAAATCAGTTGAATTCGGTGGCTGTTGGATGGTATTTGTTGCACTTTTCGTCAAAAAATTACGAATAATGATGGCACTGTGCGACGGTGCGTTATCATGGTGCAAAATCCACGAGTTTTCTGCCCACAAATCTGGTCTCTTTCGGCGAATTGCTTCACGCAAACGTCTCATAACGCCCAAATACTCGTAATACTCTTTGTTTCGTGTCTGGACTTCTGGAAAAAATTCATGATGCACTACACCGTTGTAATCCATGAAAACCGTGAGCATTGCCTTCTTTTTTTGGTCTCGGCTCATTTGGTGAACGCCATTCACTTGCCTGATGTCTGGATTGCATGTCGCGTACTATTAAAACCCACGTCTCGTCTCCAGTAATGATCCTTTTGATGAATGTGGGATCGGATTCAACCTCGCAAATCATCTCTTTGCGACGTCAACTCGGTCTCTTTTTTGCTTGAAATTGAGGTCTTTTGGCACCAACTTTGCTGCTACACGACGGAAACCCAAATCATTAACCAAAATGTCTTGGACGGATCCATAGGCAATGTTCAAGTCCTCCGCTATCTCTCTGATGGTTAATTTGCGGTTATTGACCAACATTTCTTTTACTTCATCAATGTTTTCGCCGGTTTTCGATGTCGATGTCGATGGTCTGCCACGGCGCTCATCATCTTCGATTGACTCACGACCATTTTTGAACCGCTCGTGCCACTGGTGCCACCGTTTTCTTTAGAGAAGCGTTGCCGAAACACTTTTCTAACATTTCCAACGTTCGCGCACCATTAAATCCGTTTTTTACGCTAAATTTAGTACAAATTCGTTATTGCATATTTAAATCCATTTCTAAAATTGTAAAAAATCGCCAACCCACACAAAGATAGATGTATTCTTGGCTACGTAACTTTTGCAAATGTCAAGCTATGACGCTAAGATTTAGAAGGAATCTTAACAACAGATTTACCAACTTAACAAAACTCAAATTGGAACAATGGGAGCCCCACACTGTGGTATCCCCCGGGAATTTTTTGATCAAGGTGGTATAGGCCCGCTTGCCTTTGCCTTGGTGTGACAAAGGCAAGGTTGTGCGGCGCACGCTTCCTTTAATCTTATTCTGGGCGGTGGCAGTAAATAAATTACAAGGAACAACTTTAAAGCGGACCGTTGTCCATTTAAGGCGTATGTGGCTTTTAGCAGAGTCAGGTCTATTCCAGTTCTAGCGATCAGTTCTCTCGATTCTAAAAAGGTCCAAAATTAACCGCATTATCATCATTCTGTTAAAGATTTAGACTGTCTACGGCCTAATACGATATGACAACCTACATACAGGTCTTAAGTAAGTACACGATTTAAAAAACATAGTATAGGTCAACAGGTAGTCAGTTCTTAATAAAAAAAATAGAAATACTTAACACTAAAAAAACACAAGAAAAAAAAAGCGAACGAGACTCGTACAGTCCACTCATTTGATCTACTAGGTCAACGCCTCCCATTATTTCTCGATAAAATTTGATCATCTGTGGGCATGGAACTTGAATTTTTCCTCCTGTCTTCCACGTTTTTATGACCACTTCCATTTCATTGCTATGGCAGCTGCTTAGCACTAAAACCTCTTTTGTGTCTTGCTATTTCACGCTGAAAAAGCTTTAAATTCTGCTTCTCCCCTTTGCAACTTTCTTCCAAATTTGGTAACGTTTGTGCGATTGGACATAATAGTTCCAACTGATGGATACGGAATAGAGTCCAATAATTTCACAGATGTAAAGAAACGGTCGAAACATAGGTTGACATCTTGTTTGTGCTAGCTAGTTTACTCGTATATACAACTCCTACGACCAGTGTTCCTTCGAGTTCCCTCTAATTCCTTTCCACTATAAATATTAAAATCATATGTGTACCTAGTTAGGGCATTACATCGAAGCCACATTTTAATTCCTCGTTTTACAGGCTTTAGAGGCATGTACTGTTTGAGTGTACTCCATCCTTTGAATTTCGTCATGGATGCTCTGGTAAACACTATCTAGCTTGCAGGTTTGAAATGTTTTCTTCAAGCATTTAACTAAATCATTCACATTGTACGTTTTAGAACAGTCAGATGGCTTTTCGGGTGGGGAGAAATAAATTTTCGATGTAACCATGAGGAATTTTCACACGTTCGTTTGTGTACTGTGCAATATATGTAGACAGATCTTGGCCATAGCTTATGAAATATTTGAGGCCGATCGGTGAATAGCCTCTGATATATTACAACTTCGTAAAGGAAACACAGTCTTTTTGGAAACAAATACACCGTTGACCATAGTCCAAATTACATCACCATCTTGAGTCTCACCTGCAGAACTAGGTTCATGACGATCATTGATTTCGTTTTCAGGAACAGCCATTTCTTCATCCGAATATTCTCCAGAGTTTGGATCCTGATCTTCTGTTTCAGATTTATCGGTTGGATCTTGGAATTTGTTCGTATATAATGGCTGGTGTTTGAATTCCTCCGGCTGTTTGCCTGACTAAAAAATGTTCCCCATCCCAATGCATGATTTTTCGGTGACAATCTGAATCTTCTTCCATCTTCAATAGAGCTCAGTCAGCTAAATTTCGTGGTGTACGATAGTCAATGGCATTCAGTTCTTTCGTTAATACGCTCTTATACGGACGCATAGCCAAGCATTTTCGCAAAATACGCTACAGTGACGCGCATAATCCACTGATTGCCGCCTTGATTTACCGACTCGCATACAGCTGCAATATTCTCATCTCTTCTGACGTTTCGCTGTCACATTGGTTGGCAACATCATAGAGTGAATAAGTCGATTCACATCTTTTCACTAAACGCTCAATTCTTCGTTTATGGGAACCTTTATAGCGGCTGGAAGTTGAAGTTGACGCACGTAACGTATACCTTTCCATGATTAAATGATCTGGATGAACAATCTGGAACATAAATATGTCATCTGTCAAAAGCTAGTTTGCTTGAGTTCGGAGAATACCTATTTCAAAAATGGAACGTATCTAAAGGAAAACATTTTGTATAGGTGGATTCTTATTTCAATTTGAACCAAACAAAGTGAGCACCAGAAATTGTTTGGTTTCGAACTCCAGCTTTTGAGCGACATAGTTATTTAAAAATGGATGACACAGCTGACATAACCTCACTCATGTCGTTGCTCATCGTTCTTAGTCAGGCTCACAATAATAAACAGCTGCACTAAACATTGACGAATTTATAAAGGTTGATTTTTTTGCTATTTGGTTTTTCAGTGTTCTATTTTTGACATGAGTCAAAGTCAAACATGCTCAGTTAGCATTGCCATTTCAAAATGGCAAGACTTACAACAAATTATTATATTTTATTATCAAAATTCGTGATCGATAAAAAATGTTTTTCGCGCACTTCGAACATTTTACGGTCGTCATAATCGACTTACTGTGCAAGCAATTCAAGCTATAGTGACCTATAATTTCGCACCAATGTCACGCTATTGGACATCAATCCACCTACCGGTATGGGTAGAGTGCGTATAAAGGAAAATATTGCTGCTGAATCCGCTAGTGTTAATGAAGACCGTGATTTTTCCAATCGTCGCCGTTCGCAGCAATTGGGATTGTGTTACTCGACTACGTGGAAAATTTTACGCAAGGATCTTGGTCGAAAACCTAACAAAATACAGCTCGTGTAAGAACTGAAGATGAATAACCTGTCACAGCGTCGATTTTTTGGTGATTGTGCCTTGGGAAAACTGTAGGAAGATCCGCCTTTTTATCGAAAAATTGTCTTCAGCGACGAAGCTCATTTCTGGTTGAATGGATTTGTTAATAAACGAAACTGACATATTTGGTCCGATAAGCAACTTCAGCCAATGTACCCGGAAAAATGCATTGTTTGTTGCGGTTTATGGTCCGGGGGAATCACGACCGAATACGACCGTAAGAAGTACGTTACCGTCAATGGCGTCCGCTATCGTTTAATGATTTCGAACTTTTTTTGCCCAAAATACTCGAGCTGAACCTGGTCGGCATGTGGTTTCAGCAAGTCGGCGCTATATGTGACACAGCACGTGAATCGATGGACTAATTGAGAAATGAGTTCGATGATCAATTATCTCTCGTTTTGGAGAGATATTGGAGAAGAATTGGCTAAATCATGTGATTTGACGCCTTTAGACTATTTTTTATGGGTATACGTCAAACCACATGCCAATAAACTAGTGTCAATTGAAGCCTTGGAAGACAACATTACACGTGTTATTAGCGAGATACCAGCCGATATGCTCGAAAAAGTGATTCAAAATTTGACTCTCCGTATGGACCACTTAAAACGTAGTTGTTGTCAACATTTACATGAAATAATCTTTAAAAAGCAAATGGCAAGCATTTATTTATCAACTTAAGTAAAAATTTTATACACTTGCAATTTTTCTGCGTTTTTTTTTGGCATTTAAAACGCAAAGCTTAAAAAAAGCACTCATTACTTTTACAGAAGTCATGTATATATTTGGCTGATTGGTTAGGCCATCCAAATAGTAGAAATGCTTAGTTGTAAAAACATCCTACAGTCACTATAACCAATAAAGTGTATTACTATGTCTAAAAAATTATTGAAGGGATAATGATCCCACTACTATGAACATTTCTTATAGGCGTCCTTGAAGGCTATTAATTTAGCCGCCACATACTAATAAAAGTAAGAACACGATTGCAGTAAACCTATTAAGGTCCTTTAAAGTGTTTTAGTTGACATCCCATCGATGCAGAGATGGAAAGAAATCAACAGTGCAGGGTCATTATTTTAGTAAATTTTGAAAAGTCACACGAAAAGGTAACGCGGCAATGCTTAACAGGGTTATTCGAATGTGAAAACTGCGTCCTTTATTCCAGAGGCTTGTTTAAGACATTCTGAATTCAAAACAAGGAATGTTTACATAACTGTGTCTCTTCTGATCTGCCCTCATTCCTACATACTTTTAATTTATATATGTATGTACATATGTTTATATTTCATGTACATTTATTTCAGATCTTTAAAGCATTATGGATGAATTTACCATAGCCGAAAAAGGTAAGCGGGATGTTGAAAAAACAGAAAAAATCAAATCCAAAAGCTCTTCGGAGACATCCGGTCATCCGCCTACATCGTGAGTTAAAAATTCTGCACATCCTCAACGTTAATAATGATTTTTTTTATTTTTAGATATAAAGAATCGATGCTTCATCTTTTCAAGGGAAACATTGGCCCAGGACTCTTTGCTATGGGAGATGCCTTTAAAAATGGTGGTCTCTTGGTATCACCATTTTTAACCGTCCTTATAGCAGTCATAGCTATACACTGTCAGCATATTCTTCTTAAATGTTCGGCGAAGGTGAGAGACATAAGTCAAGCAGATCAGTGTCCAGACTATGCGGAAACCGTCGAACAATGCTTCGAGATTGGACCACCAAAGCTGCGCAGGTGGTCAAACACGATGCGATCTGTTGTCAACATATTCATTTGTGTCACTCAATTGGGCTTCTGTTGTATTTATTTTGTCTTTATTAGTACAAATATTGAACAGGTAAGTGTAACAACCTTGATGTTTTATGGTTTAAGATAAAATTTCTTTCCTATAGATTCTGCAACATAATGGCTACTTCTGGAATGTGCATCTCATCATGATCATGGCATTTATACCGATTCTACTGACGTCCTTGATCACAAATCTGAAGTACTTAGCACCGGTGTCACTGGTAGCAAACATAAGCATGGTCTGTGGATTGGTCGTAACGATGTATTTTGCATTTAAAGGGGGTATAGCAGTTCCAAGCGAACGTAACTACTACACAAATGGACCTCAATTGGCTTTGTACTTTGGAACGGCTATATTCGCCTTTGAGGGTATTGCCCTAGTTTTGCCATTGAAGAATTCCATGGAGAAACCCAATCATTTCGACAAGAGATTTGGTGTGTTGAACGTTGGAATGGCAGTAGTTACATTTTTGTTCATATTTGCTGGATTCTTTGGATATCTTAAATGGGGAGAGGAAGTTGGCGGAAGCTTGACTCTAAACCTTGGAAAGAGTTGGTAAGAAAACATCTACAATATGTACAATATATTAAAATGATATATTTTTATACGAGTATAAACTAAGTTTGGTCACGTTACTAGGTTAGCACAATGTGTCCAGATAATGGTATCCTTAGGAGTTCTTCTTGGGTATCCATTACAATTTTACGTAGCCATACAAATTATGCTTCCATCCATGAAGCAGATCTTTAAATTTGAGAAGAAACCTTTGCTTGGAGAGCTCATCTTTAGAACTGCTATGGTCATCTTGACACGTAAGTTAAATGAATCATTACGCGTTTAATGTTGATAACGTTTGATTTTCTTTAGTGGCCATTGCTGAGTTGGTGCCAAAGTTGGGCCTTTTTATTTCATTAATTGGGGCTTTATGCTCAACGGCCTTAGCACTAGTCTTTCCTCCTGTGATAGAATTAATTGTACGAACAGAAAACTCAAAGGGACCTGGATTAGCGATTTTCACCAAAAATATCTGCATTCTACTTTTGGCTTTACTGGGATTCTCAACTGGAACTTATGAGAGTATATCGGCGATCATCAAAGAGTTTCAACTTTAGGTTGCGGATAATCTTCATCTTTTTTTTTTTGTTTTGTTTTATTTTGTTAGAAATACGTTAGTGTGATTAAACAAGTTTTTTTTTAATTTAGGAGCCTAAAAATTATAATAGTTCCTTCTAAATGTGGTATTATACGAGTACATTTTAGATTGTAACTAATTTTGTATATAAAAATAAGAGACGCTAGCCATGTTTATTTATTTTATAAGACTATAAACTATTGTATTTTTTTTTACATATTTATATATGTACATACTCGTAAGTCAGAAATTTTCAGAATAAAAGAATGAATTGATAAGCGGCCTTGCTGGATTGTTTAAACAGGTTATTTTATTGAATCCGGAATAGAATGAGCAAAAAGAGTAGATGAACCGAACTATCTGACGGTCTGCAATGTACTTTGCGCATCAATTAGAATGCTGACTGAATGTCCTTTGCGTTAAGAAACACTTTCCTACTATGTTGAATTGCCTAGGCCGCTAAGATTCAGTCAAAATACGCAAAATTGTAAGTATCCCTAAGCAAGAGGAAAGCAGACGGAAAAAGTTAAACAGATGAAGTACAGAAAATAAGGGGTAGTAAGTGCCTTTGAATAGAAAACACATTTTTATGAGAAAACAACATACTCAGACAAAGATGTCCAAATATTCTTTTTTTGATCAAATATCTCAGTCTGGTAAACCTGTGAAAACGTGTTTGCAGTATCAGTACTCAGTAGTGCATAGCCCTTGGAGCTTGAAGTGATCTAAGTCAAACCTCAACAGAGAAGATACTTCGGGTACCGAATAATAAATAGACTGCTTTGTGAAAAAAATGGAGTCGGTCTGCTCAATCCAAATGAATATCGCGCACGTCGAACTATTACTGATGGGACTCTATTGAAGACAGATATATCTTGTGTTTTGACGTGAACGCCTGTCATGTAGGCTTAAGACCCATGATTGTAACGCCTTTCTTAATAGTGTGAAATTCCAATACAACCAAAAACTGATTCAAAAAATACTGCAAAGTCGCAAAGGCAGTAAAAATTGTTGGTCGTTCGTCAAAATCATTAGAAATTCTGCCTCATCCTCCATCCCAACGCTCATTTACAATGACATTCCAGCTGTAACCTATTTGGACAAAGCCAATCTGTTTGCTGCACACTTTGCGGCCAGCTCAACACTCCCAGATTGTGCTTTGTCCCTGCCTACACTTGAGTGCGTCGAATCTTCAATGGGACGAATCCACTTTCGCACTCGTGTAGTAGCAAGAGTACGAGGGCGGGTCAATAAGTCCATGACTTTTGGATTAAAACAGATTTTTTGATAAAAAACTAATTTTATTTTTCAACGTAGTCTCCCTTGAGCTCTATACACTTTGTCCAACGCTTCTCCAATTTTTTTATCCCTTCCAAAAAAAATGATTTGTCGAGGTTCTCAAAATGACGAGATGACTTCATCATTGGAGTCAAATCTTTTTCCACCAAGCCATTTCTTCAGGTTTGGGAACAAGAAGTAGTCGCTCGGAGCCAAATCTGGAGAATAGGGTGGATGAGGGAGCAATTCATAGCCCAATTCATGGATTTTTGCCATGGCAACTGCACATGTGTGCACCCTTGCATTGTCTTGGTGGAAAAGAACTTTTTTCTTGGCCAAATGAGGTCGTTTTTTTTTCAAAGCGTCATTGAATCGGTCCAATAAGTTGGCATAATATTCCCCATTGATTGTTCTTCCCTTTTGAAGGTAGTCAATGTGGATTATCCCGCGTGCATCCCAAAAAACAGTCGCCATAACTTTATTGGCTGACAAACCCACCTTGGCCTTCTTTGGCGCCGATTCACCCTTAGAAACCCACTGTTTTGACTGTTGTTTGTTCTCTGGTGTGTTGTGATGGATCCATGTTTCGTCCACGGTTACAAAACGGCGCAAAAACTCCTCCATATTGCGATTAAACAACGCCAAACCTTCCTGTGAAGTTGTTACACGATTGCGTTTGTGGTCGACTGTGAGCAAACGCGGCACCCATCTTGCGGAAAGCTTTCTCATGCCCAAGTGATCATTCAAAATTGAAACCACTGAGCCATGCGAGATCCCTACGGCTTCCACAATCTCTCGCACTTTCAATCTTCGGTCGGCCAACACCATATCGTGAATTTTTTCGATTGTTTCGGGTGTAGAGACCTCAACTGGGCGTCCAGGAGGTTCGGCATCTTCAGTGCTTGTACGGCCACAACGAAATTCAGTAAACCACTTTTTTACCGTTGAAATCGATGGTGCAGTATTTATCAAGCTTAGCCTTGGTCTCGGTAATGGTTTTTTTTCGCAAGAAATAATGCTTAATAAGCACACGAAATTCACTTTTTTCCATTTTCTCCTCAAATTAGTGAGTAGTCTGATAAAAATAGCTGTCAAACACAAACTAACTGACGCAGAAGTTTAAATTTTGACAGGAGTCAACTGACAAATGCCTGTTGACAGGAGCAGTGTTGCTGTTTCAGTAAAGAGGTCAGAAATTCAAAAATGCACAGAATTATTGACCCGCCCTCGTACTTAAAAATTTTAACACTCACAAATCCGCTGGTCCTCTCATTCTGAAGAGTGGAAGCACTTCGTAAGCTTTTCCATCAATCCTACTCTTTAGGACTCTTTCCGAGCAGATGGAAAACAGCATTTGTCCAGCCCGTCCCTAAAAAACGCGAATCTTCTTCTCTCTCCTCCTATAGACCCATTGCACTTACGTGCGTTCTTTCCAAGGTCATGGAAACGCTGATAAACCGTTTAAGACGTTTTCGTGTTTCGAGATATTTAATGAAGCCGACGAGCCTAGAGGGGAGAGCACATCAACAGAGTACTTGTCAAGGTGAGAAGTTAAAAAAAAACAAGTCCAGAGTGTTGGCGGTATAACTATCAACGCTGGTATTCATGTGGGCTCATTTACAAGCTGGGCCAAATTATTTTCCGCAGCGAAGATCTCAACACACCGTCCTTCGGGTGTTGTCTGTCCAGAATGTCGAATCCAACCAGAATTGTGTATATTGAAATCGCCCGTAGTCACGATTTCAGTATGAGGATACAGGGATACAATTCTTTGAATGGAGTCAGACAGCGTATCAAACTCGTTAAAGTCGAGTTGCTGTTCAGTTTGGTGCTTCTGTAAATAAAGCATGAAATTCCGGGTTGGAACAGGGACTACATTGAAGTGATCCCATGGAGGTGAATATTATCGCCAATCACTTTTTTTTTTGTTGTTTCCTTTATTTGATTTTAGTTTAAATTTCTTCTTTGAGATTTTTATTTCATTTTTTTCACTTTGTTGAATTTATTTTTAAACCTTCTCCACCGACAAACTCTGATCGACTCACCGGATCGTTTCCACCGGCCCGGTCATTTTTTTTTGCATTTTATTTGTCAAGTGATGGATGATTCTCTCTCTAAACTTACTCGTTTCACACAAAACTTGTTGCTTTTACATGTATCCCAGTGGCATAACTATCGGTGGTGTTACAGGTGCCAAGGACCCAAGACCCCAACTCGAGGGTAGTTTAATTCCCAAATTGGCAATAAATCAATGTTTGACACAACATGTTTGCACAACGTGACACTTCGTTTCAAAGATCTCGGTCGCAGGTCCCGTTATCACAGCCCGATGTGCATTAGGGACCACGGAAGGACAATCGAGTGATATTGTCTCCTTTTTTTTGTGCATTCTTTCTTCGCGCCGTGTGAAGCGATTTTTCTCTGTTCCAGTCGCAACGAAGGATATTTTCCCTGCAACATGTCATAGCGTTGCTCTGATGTGTGGCTTCTGCCAACCTGGATATTGGTTGTTTGCTGAAGATATGCGCGAGTTACCTTATTTAAAAAACAAAAGTTTGATTTAACAGAAGGCAATTTCATTTCAACGTGTGTCCCCTCGAAGTGAACTTCAATTATTCTCAGAATATATGTATATACATATACACATACATATATGTACAATATATACAGGGTGAGTTTTTTAACTTGAGACATCCAAATTACTCGAAAAATACGCGATATCGCGAAAAATGTTTCAGACAAAAGTCACAAGGTTCTGAAGGGGACATAAGATGGTGACCACGAGTTGGACCTTGAGACTCATTTTCATGGTCAAACGAAGGTCACTTTTGATTTTTCAAATGATAATTCCTGATTTTCATTGCTCAGTCGTATTGCTCGTAGGCTTGTCATTTGTTTTTACATACTGCATTTAGCATAACCCAGAAACAACGACGTGGACGTAGCAGTATTTTGTTTCCTTCGGGGTGATTAATTAGAGTGGGTCCCCTTGGCTCCCACTGTTGAATCATTGAATTCTTCCCATTTCGACGTTTATTTCCCGAGACTATTTCAACAAATGCTCGAAAATGTGACCATTCACTTCAATACACTTGTCTATCCGCGCTCTAAATGAACCAACAGAACTGAGAAGTATTTCTGGCGTAATCTTCCGGCAAGCTTCAGTTATTCGTCTTTTCATCGCCTCACGTGTTGTTGGCTTTTTTCTGTAAACCTCACTTTTTAAGTAGCCCCACAAGAAGAAATCAAGTGACGTAAGATCAGGTGATCTTGCAGGACATTGCCTCGGACCCCCTCGTCCGATCCATCGTTGATGGTAAACATTGTTTAATACGCCCCGGGCTACTTGGGAATAATGGAATGGACAACCATCATGTTGAAACCACATTGTTTGTCGCAAGTCCAATGGCAGTTCTTCTAGTAATACTGGAAGATGGTCCCGCAAGAAGTTTGCCTACTTTTCGCCATTCAAATTGCCTTCAATAAAATATGAACCTATTAATTTATCCCCAATAATTCCCGCCCAAACATTAACATTCCAAGGGTGCTGGCGTTCAACTGGTCGCAACCAAAAAGGGTTTTCGGTAGCCCAGTAATGCATATTATGTCGATTGACCGTACCGTAATTGGTGAAAGTCGACTCATCAGAGAATAACACCTTGGCGAAGAGAAGGGGGTCTCGTTCAATTTGCTGAAGTGCCCATCGACAAAAGGAAACCCGGTTGCGAAAATCCCCACTAGAAAGTTCTTGATGCATTGAAACATGATAAGGATGGTATTTATGACGATGTAATATCTTACAGACAGTCGTTTGAGAAATTCCTGATTCACGACTTATTTGGCGAGTGCTAATGTGAGGATCGTGTGCAACGGCAGCTAACACTGCTATTTCATTGTCCTCAACAGCCACCCTATCTGACTGATTCCTTTTCTTTGGTTGCACACTTCCTTCACCAGTGAATTGTTGGATGACCCGATAAAAGGAAACGCGCGATCGTATCTGGTCTGGGAAACGTTGGGCGTAAAGAGCAACAGCACCATCGATTTTCCTTCCACTTTCTCCATAAATCAATATCATTTCAATTTTCTCTTGAATTGAAATAGCCTGCATTATTAATCTGGAAAACGTTACTAATAATAATCAGTTCCTCAAAACAAATATCGAATTTCTAAATGAAGTACAGTTCCGTTCAAGTAGAAAAAAAGGGCAGAGTGCACATCATACACTCTCAGATAAGTTTAGGACAATTTGTCTCTATCTGAAATTTCTTTGAGTATTAGCTTCATTCGAGGCAATAATGACTTCCTCAAAACAAATCTCGACCTTTTAACATGCTGGAAACCGATTAATGATTTAGGCGTGCCAGTGCAGCGGTATCTAGCACTGAATGAATAAGACCTTTGAGACAAAGTTGTGTGCCCCATTGAGGAATACGACTGAGCAATGAAAATCAGGAACTATCATTTGAAAAATCAAAAGTGACCTTCGTTTGACCTTGAAAATGGGTCTCAAGGTCTAACTCGTGGTCACCATCTTATGTCCCCTTCAGAACCTTGTGACTTTTGTCTGAAACATTTTTCGCGATATCGCGTATTTTTCGAGTAATTTGGATGTCTCAAGTTAAAAAACTCACCCTGTGTAGGAATTAGGAAACTTATAGATTTGTGAAGGTGATCCTGGGAGAGGATGTACAACGGATCCTAATTATTTAGTTTGCTCGAAATTGATATTTGAAACTTAGGCTATTATTTCATTTCATGTGCAGTGTGTGGTGAGATTTGTAAATTTGGCATTTTGACGTGTATCGTGTTTGTTTAATTATGGTGTTTTTGTTTTTGTTGGTGCATAGTACGAGGGGCGTTCAATATATTCTCGGTATCGATATGAAGGAAAATGCGAATTCAATTTAAATTGTTTTTATTTTTCAATATGATCTCCCCTAACATCAATGCATTTGTTATATCTTGAGATAAGCTTTTTTAAACCCTCAAAATAATAAATTTCCTCTTTCTCTGCAAAATACCGACTTGAGTTCTTCATCATCCGAAAATCTTTTTCCACGAAGACATTTTTTCAAATCCGGAAACAGGAAATAATCACTAGGGGCAAGGTCTGGACTATAGGGTGGGTGTTGGATTTCTTCGAAACCACAATCTCGCGCAGCAGCCTTGGAAACTCGCGCCGTGTGAACAGGAGCGTTGTCATGAAGAAGCAACACACCCGCTGCGAGTTTACCCCGTCTTTTCTTTTTAATTTCCTCCCGCAAATTATGCAAAGTGGAAGCGTAGGATGTGGCGTTGATGGTTTCACCTTTTTTTTTTGTACTCAATGAGCAAGATTCCCTTTGAGTCCCAAAAAACTGTGGCCATGAGCTTTCGGGCAGACGGTGTGACTTTGAACTTCTTCGGAGGGTCTGTTCCTTTTTTATGCCACTGCATGGACTCTTGTTTGCTTTCAGGGTCATAGTGGTGGACCCATGTTTCGTCCCCAGTAACAATTCGATTCATAACACCGTCCGCGTTCTCACTACACATCTCCAAAAGCTCTCTACAGCATGCGATTCTCACTTTTTATCTGAGGCGCTGTGAGCATTCGTGGCACCCCCCTTGCACTGACCTTTGAAAGGTTAAGATGGTCATGAAGAATGGTGTGAATGGTACCAATTGAAAGCTTGGTGATCTCTGCCATCATTTTCACCTTTATTCGGGCATCCTCAGAACAAGTTTTTCGACTTCTTTGATGCTTTCTCCCGTACAAGCAGTTGCCGGGGCGCCGGAGCGGGGGTCGTCCTCAATGCTCTCTCTGCCTCTCTTGAACTCACTTGACCACTTTTGCACAGTTGATAATGAAGGTGCGGAACCCTGGTAAACAGCCAGCATCTCTTCACGAATAGTTTTTTGACTTTTTCCTTGCTTAGTGAGAAATTTAATTACAGCGCAATGCTCAATTTTCACCATCATTGCCTCAGTTGCCATTATGATTCTGTTTAACTAGAGATAAAACGCGAATTAATAATCACATTTATATGAAATTTTACATGAATGCACTAAAATAATAGTATTACTTGATAAATAAGTCAATTTATATATGCAACCACAGCTTCACCCCGATACCGAGAATATCTTGAACGCCCCTCGTATGTTGGATTCGTAAATTACGCGCTGCTGCATTTTTCTTCGTTGGCCTGCACAACAATTATCGTTCATACGTACATACATATTCGGTTCTAGCCCAGTTCTAATAGTAAAGTAAGTTAATTTTTTTTTTTTGAGTTGTTTATTCTTATTCCCTCTAACTTTTTGTTCCAATCGAATTTTTGATTTGTATGTACCTACTAATTAGTTCAATAAAACGTTCATATCCGAGCGGTGATCAAAAAAAAATTTAAACTGCCACGTCTGCTAAAAAAATAAAATCAATAAAGAAATACTTCAAGACTCCATCAACTTCCAATAATACGAATGAAACGCTCCTTGAAGCAGATTTAGCAGCAGAAAACTTCGATAGTGAAATGTGTGGCATTATGGAAAAATTGGATGACAAAGACGAGGCCATTAAATTACCTAATTAAAGCAAACAAAAAGAATAGTAAGTCTGAATGAAAAATAATTTATTTCAATTAGCGTTAAGACTTAAAATTCTTTAAGGGCTGATTGATTTGCAGAAAAAGAAAAATCCCACTGACAAAGGACACTTTGAGGGAATTGGAGTATCACTACGTCAACACTAACAAAGCTGGATTCAGAATTCCTCGCACTTGGCTTTGCTATTCCAAAATACAAAATTGCGTTTACTGTGAAGCTTGTTGGATGTTCGCGCAAAGTACAGATACTAGATTCAAGTTGGCTTGGATTAACGGAGTACGTAGTTGGGGAAAGTTGGCCGAAAAAATCAATCAATCACGCTTAAATTATGGCGTAAAAATGAGACTCTAGATAAGGATATTGAGAAACGGATTTTGAGGGAAATAATCGTTTTGGTGTCAAGTTTTGGAGAGAATTATGAACGTTATTTTAACTTTGGCTGTGTGTAATCTTCCTCTGAGAGGCCATCGTGAAATTATTGGACAGTCAGGTTGCAATGGCAATTTTTTGTCAATCATTGATTTACTCGCTATGTACCATATGATCCGATATTGAAGAATCTTATCTCAGATCGTGAACATACTGTTCATTATTTAAGCTCTGAGGTACAAAATAAACTCATCAGCATTTTATCAAAAATAGTCGCCCATATTATGAAAGCCCCTTTCTTCGCCAATATCATTGATACTACCTACTCAAGATTTAAGTAAAATAGATCAGATGAGTCAAGTTTTTCAATACGTTCAGATTGAAAAAGATGAAAATGGGAAGGCAGTTGATTTAAAAATAACTAAGTCTTTTTTGGGGTTCGAAAAAGTTCCACAATCGGTTTAGAACTTAAAATCGAGAAGAAAGACATTGATATCGCAAAATGTCGAGGACAAAGTTACGAGAGTGGAATTTACAATAGAGTCCAAAAACTTTTCATCCAAAAACAAAAAAAATCCTATTTTTGTTCACTGTGCGGCCCATCGATTAAAACTTGCCCTCAATGATGTGTTGGAATCTGTTCCAGAAGTTCGAATTTTTTTTTGAGTTAATTCAACACCTCTATGTTTTTTTCGCATACAGCATAAAACGGTGGGAGTTGTTATCTGAAATTTGTGAAGGATACGATACTATAAACATATCACTTAAACGTTTTTGTCAAACCCGGTGGTCTTCAAGCGAAGATACTTCGCAGACTGTAAGATTCTGTTGAAAATAGCTGGCAATACCCAACGTGTATGGCACAATCTAGTTCATATGATATTGTAAGTTGGTATCACTTATTGTACGTTACAACAAAATTCAAATGTGACATCTCTTTGAATTTCATTCGCCAATAAACTTTTAGTTCAACAGGTTATGGGCCCAGGAGTGCTCTCTAAAAGTTTTTTTTAAATTGAAAATGAATTATTTCCAAATAGAGAAATTGGACGAATTCAATTACGATGTGTGGAGCATACAGATGAAGAGTGTTCTAGTGCATGCAGGATTCTGGGAAGTTGCATGTGGCAAGGTGAAAAAGGAGTCCATCAAGGATGCTGCAGAAATTGCAAAATTCAATACCGACGATCAGAAGGCTCTTGCAAATATAATGTTGAGTGTGAAGCCTGCGCAATTGCTTTATATAAAAAACGCAAAGACTTCGTTTGAAGCATGGACAAAACTAAACGAAATCTATGCGCCCAAAGGTCCAATCCAAAAAGTGTGTCTCTACTAACGCCTATTGAGTCTCCAATGGTAGAGGGGGGTAATATGGTGCAGCATTTGAATTCGTTCCTTGAAGTGACAGAAAAATTGTCTGAAGCTGGAATACAAATGCAAGATGAGCTTCTTGTTGTTATGTTGCTGTCCAGTTTGTCCAAAGAATTTGAGAACTTTGTCATCGCAATGGAAACACGTGACTCGTTGCCTAAATTCAGCTTCATCAAACAAAAACTCCTCGAAGTTGCAGAGAAAAGAAAAGAAAACGCTCATGGAGATGCGCACAAACAAGCGTATGTGGCTCGCACATTCAAAAAAGCGAATGGGAAGAAGAATCAGACCAAGAAACATTTTTCGGGCAAATGCTTCAACTGTGGTGTGCCTGGTCATCGTTCTAGTGAATGTGATAAGGAGAGAAAAACATACTCGCGTTCACAACAAACATTGACCATGATTGCGGCAGCTGAAACTCAACCACGAAGTGATGCATGGTATATTGACAGCGGTGCAACAACGCACATATGCAACAACAAGAACCGGTTTATAAATTTTGAACAACATAAAGAAATCATTGGTTTAGCAGGCAACAAATCAATTGTTGCAGAAGGAAAAGGTGATGTATTTTTCCAATACAAGAACAAAGACTTGTTGTTTCAAAATGTTTTGTATTCCGCAGAGCTTCAAGCAAACTTCCTATCTGTGAGCAGAATGGTTGACAAAGGTCACAGACAAAGGTCTGTGAAGTTTAATGCGGAGCGTGCTACAGTTCTTCGCGGTGATGGGTCTGTTATCCTTCATGCGAAAAAGAAAGATGGCCTATTCCTGGTAGATGAGATCGTTAAGCAAAAGATGTTGGCTTTGCAGAGTAAAGATGACTTGTGACACAATAGATTTGGGCACCTCAATTACAAGTCTCTTCATGAATTGTGTGCGAAAGGAATGGTAAAAGGGTTGAATGTAAAAAGCATCAAAGAAGGAGTATGTAAAACGTGCATGGTTAGCAAGATACATTCATTGCCATTTCCTAAAAAGTCCGAAAAACGATCAAAGAAGCTACTAGAACTTGTACATTCGGATGTGTGCGGACCGTTCGACACAGAATCACTAGGCGGCTCAAGATATTTCATCACCTTCATAGATGATATGTCCCGTAAGATATACGTGTACTTTATGAAGGCAAAAAGCGAGGCCCTAAGTAAATTCAAGCTCTTTAAATTCCAAGTTGAGCGGCAAACGGAACGTAGAATAAAAACTTTACGGACGGACAACGGAAAGGAGTACGTGAATGCTGAATGTGATGACGGCGGCTTACATCAGAAACAGATGTCCAACTTCTATATTAAATGGTAAAATATGGTTTAATAAGAAACCAAACGTGAAACATCTTCGTACATTCGGTTGTGTAGCTGTGAGCATGAAGAAACCAATTCGCGGAAAATTCGAAGCAAAAGGTGAAACACGTATCATGGTCGGATATTCAACAGTTTCAAAAGCATACCGGCTTTTTGATAGACACACCAAGAAAGTCGTAGAGCGGAGAGACGTCGTTTTTGATGGAAAACTTTCCGAGTTTATCGAATCCAGCAACAACAACAACGATGTAAACAAGGCAGATGACTACATTTATTCGCACATAGATGGCGAAAATGACAAAGGGCACTATTTAACAAATATAAGTACGAACGATAAAGATGAAGACAACACTGGTGATGATTAAAATTGTCTAAATACAGATGCTAACATTGATTTAGTCAGATAATGACAAATGTCAAAGTTCCTCAAACTGTTCAAGAGGCAATTTCATCGGCTGAAAGCGATAAGTGGGTTGCTGCAATGAATACAGAGATGATGTCATTAAGAAAAAACAACACTTGGCCCGTACCTGAACTACCCGCACAATGAAAATCTATAAATTGCAAATGGGTTTTTTCCATAAAGCGAGACAAAGAAGGAAATATTGAGCGCTATAAAGCTAGATTGGTTGCAAAGGGCTGTAGCCAACAATATGGTTACGACTACAAAGAGACATTTTCACAAGAGGCCAGATACTCAACAGAATTAGAATGTTAATGGCTTTGTCAGTGGAATGGAAAATGCCTTTACACCAAGTCGACGTTGGAAACGCATATTTGAACAGCGATTTATGCGAAGAAATCTACATGAAACAACCCGAATACTTCGTAGACAACAAAAATCCAAGCAAGGTGTTGCGACTGAACAGAGCAATTTACGGTCTAAAGCAGGCAGGTAGAGAATGGAATACCAAGCTCGATAGCGTTTTGAAAAGCATGGGATTCCAACAAAGTCAAAATGATCCATGTTTGTATCTCTCCAGAAAGAACAAGGAATTGATAATCATTGTAGTATATGTGGACGATTTATTGATAGCTTGTAAAAACATGACGAGCGTATTTGACGTCAAAAAAAAAATCTGTGTGCTAAATTTGACTTGTACGATAAAGATGCAGTTCATCATTACCTCGGCATAGAAATAGAACGCAATGGTGACACGGGAGATATCAAGATGAGCCAGAAGCAATATTTAAAAGATATCCTTCAACGATTTGGTATGGACAAGTGTAAAAGTGTGTCGGTTCCCTTAGATCCTGGGCATAAGCTGATATGCAATGGTGAGTATCAGAAAGTTGATAAAAACCAATATCGATCTATGATTGGTGTTTTAATGTATCTCGCCATAACAACACGGCCAGATATTTTACACTCCGTCGGGAAAATGGCGCAATGCAACACAGACCCTCCCATAGAACATCTTCAAGCATTATTTTCGGTACCTATCCGGAACTTGTGAGAAGAAACTGATTGGGGTGGCGATAATTTTGATCGGAAGTCATTCACTGGATTTGTTTTCTTCATTGGCAATTCACCGATAACCTGGGAGTCGAGAAAGCAGAACTCAGTAGCATTGAGTAGCATTGAAGCAAAGTATATGGCTGTGTTGGAAGCTGCAAAGGAATCTGTTTATCTGCGAAGACTGCTGATGGAGGTCGGATGGTCAAATGGCGAAGCAGTAGTAGTACACATCGACAACCAGGGGGCGCAGAAGTTGGCAAGTAATCCAGTACTTCGCAAGCGAAGTAAACATATCGACATAAGATACCATCATACTCGTATCAAGGAGGTAATAAAGAGTCAGCAAATTGTATTAGAATACTGTCCATCAGAAGATAATGTAGCCGATGTTTTAACAAAGAATTTAGTGAGACTTAAACACGATAAATGTATTAAGCTTTTAAATTTAAATTAACGATTTTTGAACTTAAATTTGAAATAACGATTTTATTGAATAATGTTTTTGAAATTGAAATGAGAATTTACTGCTATTTTTTTGGTTTTCAAAATGTAAGTGACATCCACGGTGAGGGGGCGTGTTGAAAATAGCTGGCAACACCCAACGTGTATGGCACAATCTAGTTCATATGATATTGTAAGTTGGTATCACTTATTGTACGTTACAACAAAGTTCAAATGTGACATCTCTTTAAATTTCATTCGCCAATAAACTTTTACTTCAACAGATTCAAATATAAAGAAGCATGAAGAATGCTCCCTCGAAAATCAGGCTGATAAGCAAATATATTTCTGAGTGAAATGAAGCGGAAGCTCTGCTGAAGTAAATGGAAACTTTCGATTTCGTCTTTCAAGTGGTTTTACACTCAAAAAAATCAGACATTGATCTTTCTCAAGCAAATTCAATGTTAATACGATCCTACCAAACATTACGAATCTTTCGAAACTCGTTTGAAGAACCAAAAAAAATATATCGATTGATTTATGTGACTCTTGGAGAGTCACATATCAATTCTATAGCAAACGAATGAAAAAAGTCAAAAAACATTTTGATGAACTATCCCAAGACGAGAGAATAACTGATGGAGAGTCAAGATTTAGAATTTATATCTTCTACAAATGTCTTGATGTTATTTGTCAACAAATCAAGATTAGATTTAATAGTTTAATTAACACATTCCAAACTATTCAACCTCAGCTTTTTTTTTTTTAAAGAACTTAACACTCAGGTGGGTATGAATACACTTATTATGCCTCAGCAAGCTTTTTGGAAAATGGGATAGAGCGAGAAAGAAAGATGTTTGGACTCAGTGGTTATTTCGCTCCATGGGTGGCATCCAACTAAATTCTTAGTGGAAGTTGGCTTGATGTTGATTTCTTATCAACTACTCGTCTTACTTGATTTTCGTTAACTGAAAAAATGGATGAAATGTCTTTCGGGCGAGGCTGGGATTCGAACACCGTACCTACCGATTTGGAAGCCAGTCCATTACCACTTGCGCCACGGTCATCCACGCTGAACGTTCATTTTCGAAACTTAGAATAATTAAAAACTATCTACGAAGTATTATTAAGTATTTTATCTATAGAAAACGAAACTGCAAATGGTTTGCGAAATGATCTTCATGATCGCTGAAGCAAAAGTCCGGCGAAAGATATTTTGATATTTTTCTTTGCGATCGTTATTTCTGAAATAAAAAACTTTCAAATTATGTTTCTCCTTTTAATTAGTTGTATTTTAAGTGTTTGCAAAATTTAATATTTTCTTTCTCTTTTTCTATTGCATATTCTCGCCAGTAATCGTAAGTATATTGTATTTGATGGCGATGGCCTGATAGCTAAGTTAATGGGCTGTCATGCTCGAAGTCTGGTTTCAATACCTGGCCATGGCTACAGCTTTTATTTCGTCGTTATCGTTATCACCCTTTCGGTGGGGAATGGCAAACCCCTGAAAGTAATTCTGACTATGAGAGAGCTTCTCAGGAGAGCCGTTTGGAATCGGCAAAAAACAGTAGGCCCCGCTCAGAAGTGTAAAAATTGAAACATGAGTAACACAAATGAGTACGAGAAGCTAAGGCCCTGGCCCACACCGGACTGTAGCCCTATGTACATACATATTTATTTTTATATTTTATTTCCGAAAATGTCCTAAAATTAATTTACTTGAAGTACATTTAAAAGAGCACTTTGCAACATTTTCTAACTTCTTATCACTTATCCCTGACATACGACGCATATTGATAATAATTATACATCATATGTACATACATATATGCAAATTTCTTTTGAGTTGGGTAAGGGGGCCCCGAAAAAAATTTTCCACCTGGGTCCCGCAAGGTGGAGCTACGCCCTGATGTTTCCTTTACAGGAACAGGAGAGATTAAAAACTGTTCGGTATCATTATTTAGTGAATGTTATATTCACTTCGTACAATTAGTCGAATCTAGCGCAACTCGAAACTCTAGATATTGTCTTACAGTATTCTTTCATACCTATTTAAAACGTGGTGATTTTATGCTCAAATGGGGGATGGCGTATGCGTAACATTGTGATTCATTTTCATCTTTAATTTTTAAGATCCTTTAGGTGGAAAATTCCAGTTGGCTTACCCGATATATGATTGCCGATTACCTTTGACAACAGCATTTTTAAGAAATTGGGACACAGTTTAGCATTGATTTTCTTTGCTGCATCACTTTGTACGAAGTTTCTTCTGAAAACTATGTCGCCGACTTTATATTTTCTTTTTGAACTGCGCAAATTGTAGGCCTTCTCATATCTGCTGTGAGCAGCTTCAAGAGATTTTTTAATGTGTGCGTGCAGGATATTAAGCCTGTCAAACTTTGGCAACGTCTGAATATCTGAGTGGTTTAAGGCGTTTAGCTTGCGAAGAATTTGGTATTTGGAACCATGCTCGATCATGGGATGACTGAACAATGCTTCGTAGGGCGAAAGCCCAATAGCTGAGTGGACAGCGGATCGCAACGCACAACCAAAGCCAGGAAGTTGTTCATCCCATCGCGGAACAGATACCATCGTATCGCTACTAATATCGATCTGTTCACCCGCTCACTAGCATTAGCCTGCGGAGAATAAGCAGCGGTGCGAATGTGCCATACACCAAATGATTGGTGTACCATTGTCTGTTAAGATACTTTCGGGTACCCCATACACAAAGAATATTTGATTTTGCAAAAACTGGATGGTTGCCTGGCTGGTCGCATTTCGCATCGGGTGTAAGAATACAAATTTTGTAAGAAGATCTAGGGCTATTAAAAGAGTGGTATTTCCGGATTTGGACCTAGGATAGGGACCAAGAAAATCCAAATAGACATGTTGGAATGAACGGTGGACCTCGAAAAGCTTGCCCATAAGTGGTCGTAAGTTAGAGTTTGGGAGGTTATTCTCTGAGTGAAAAGAGCAACGCTCTTTGGTGCAACACATCGAACGACGTCTTCGATATTGGACCCTTGAGATCAATCGGCGTCCACATTCAGCGATCCTTCTCGCTGCTCAATATCAAAATCAAAACTTTGAAGCTTCAGGCTCCAGCGCGCCAACCTGCCGTCTACATACGGTCGAAATTTTTGCACTCCCGTGACTGCCAAATTGTTTTGAGCCCGGTTCAGTTTGTGCGAGTAGTAAAATATCGGCCTTCCGACACCCATTTCATCAGCTTGGCATAACACGCACCCAATTCCTGTTGCCGAAGCGTCGCACGAGATTATAAATTCAGGATTTACCAGGATCGGGGCCGAAGTCAACATTTGTTTAATTTTATTTAAGACCGTAACGGACTCATATGTAAAGGTGAACTTCACTCCCTTTTTCAATGTATTAGTGATGGGGGCTAATATTGTTGAAAAATTTTTAATAAATCTACGTACCATCCCGCCATTCCTTCATACACAACTTTGATTTTTTATGTTTATTGTCAAACCAGTGCCTTTTAACCTGCCTGCTACAACTGACAACATCTTGATATGCTCGTCAAAGCTGCTGGAAATGACCAGCAAGTCATCTAAATAGACAAATACTTGCTCCCTCAAGGCATCGGGGACCGCCTTGTCCATCAACCTGCACCTGCGCTGTGGCGCATTGCACAAGCCGAATGGCATCACTTGGAATTGATACAGCGGCCTTCTCGGGACTGTGAATGCGGTCTTTTCCCTTGACTTTTCTTCCAGTGGCATCTGCCAACAGGCGTCCTTCAGATCAACACTCGTAATAAAATGGGTATCCGAAAGTCGCCCTAGCAGCCCTTCCACATATATGCGGAAGTGGGTAAGCATCTCTCTTGGTTAATTGGTTCACCTTGCGAAAGTCCAGACATAATCGATTTTTCCCCGGCTTACGTATTAGCACGACCGGCGAACTCCATACTCTGGTACTTTCCGCTGGCGAAAAGGGATAATGTCGCCATTTTACTGGTTCAGCGTCTCTGGTATCAATTACATGTACTTCAAGGTTAGTTCTTCCGAAACCAGCAGAGGTAAACGAAGGAAATCGTGAGATGATTTCGTTTAGTTTAGTTAATACCTCGCTGCCCAATTTCATCGAATTTTT
This sequence comes from Volucella zonaria, assembly GCA_963966105.1. Taxonomy (NCBI): domain Eukaryota; kingdom Metazoa; phylum Arthropoda; class Insecta; order Diptera; family Syrphidae; genus Volucella; species Volucella zonaria. The sequence continues at coordinate 123,163,784 of OZ014532.1, read as the reverse complement.
ATCGGTTTCCCTGTCAGGAGTATCTAGTGCCAAACCCGATATTATTTGAGGTGCGATTTTGAATTGTTTCCAAAAGTCGACACCCAAGTAATGCTTCTGTTATGCCATTGTATTGAACGTCAGTTATAACTTTTCCTACGACTTGTTTGCGGGAAGATCAGCCGTTTTAACCGTTTCTTAAAACAAATTGAATCTTTTTGTAGCACATCGTAACCTTCCTGTCCTAGGCAACTTACGCCCGTGCCACTATCTAACAGTCCTAACATTCGTTTCCCGAAAATGGTGACTACGACATAAGGTCGCGAGTCATCTGCAGAAACGCATAGGGTAGAGGCGGCTATGGATTGATGCTCGGGTTTATTGGTTTTGAATTTTTGTCGAAGGCGGCGTATTTTCTCCGATAGAAGCTATGGTTCGAAAATTCTTCTTCAATCAGCATAGTATTTTTGCTATCGTCGTACATAAAGGGTTTTGAAATGTCGCACAATAGTGGGAAGTATTTCCGTTTTGTGTACGGAACTACCGACGTCACACTGTAAAAGAATGACTGGCTGGTTGTTATATTAAAAATCTGGGGTAGCGGAAGCTAAATCAAGTGCAGTCAATTGTGTGCCGGTCTCATTGTTGGTGGGACAGATCCCCCGGCCGGAAATTTCGGTAGTTTTCCGAGCACTTTGTACATTGAGGAGTGGTGGTGTCTTCCTTCCCACACCGGTAGCAAAACCGATTTCTTTGAGAACTCTCGTATTCGTAAAAAGAATGTTTCCCCACTTTACAATTCCAGCAAACTAGCGAATAGGGATTTCTTCGAAGCTCAACCGCTTCTATGTAAAAATCAGTCTGCGACGTGGAGAGATTTGCGTTGACCTCCAACTCACCTATATTCCGGCGTGCTTGTGGGACTGAATGTTGGCGAAACCGCGGTGTGTCGTGATCATTTAGGTATTTTTCAATTGTGCGATAGAGATACACCATTTCGAGGAAACTGGAAGTGTGGAAGGTAATTAACAGCTCCCCTATACGTCTGCGTATGCTTTCTTAATTATTTCAATGATTTCTACATTCGGCTTCGGATATTGCAATCTGGTATTTACGAGTAGTTGAATGATCTCGTTGCTCTAAATTACCTTGTCGACGATCGAACATTTTTCGAGACAGTTCGGAGTCTGTATCCAGATATCGAAACTGTTCAATAAGCGCTAATCTCAGGCGCGGCCAAGTAGTAATTGGGTTGAATTTGAAATGAGTCCAATGCCGATTTTTCACTGGAGCTGTAATGAACTGGTGAAAATTCAAAACAACTTCATCCCAGGAAATTCCGTATCCTTCCCCCCTCATGCGATGCAGTCGGAATAAAAAATCATCGACTGACATGACTCGATTATCGAATTTGATTCCTCATTTTTGAAAATTAGAACTCTTTAAGGTCGTCGATGAAGGGTTAGAAGTTCGACTTGGGGGTTGGAAAGGTTTTTGCAAGAGTTAAATTGCCTAATTGCGCAATAAAATTCTCCACATTGGAACTTCGTCCATGTGGGGGCTGTTAATCTAGATTGGGTAGTGAAACTTGTGAGGGATATGCGTTTATACTTGCTCGCATTGTCGGAGCAGGCGGATTTGGAATCTGATTCGCGCGCGTCTCTAATTCATTAGGACGGTTGTTAGGGGTTGCCGCTGAAAATAAGCCTCGAATGTGAGAGGTTATTTCGTTACGAAGTGCCAGTTGGTGTTTCTCCAACTGTTCTCTCAACAGTGCTCTGCTTAGGCCCACTGTGACAGTTACAATTTCCTGCACATATTGTGTCAGTTGCTCTCCCTCGCTACCCTCCATCTCACCATCGGACTCACAAGGCTCATTTTCCAATTCTGAGATTAGCGGATTCATCTCGGATTGGTCAACCCCGTTGCCTGCCGCTAACGATTGACGGGCGCTTTACGAAGTAGAAGAACTATTTTGTGGCTCCAAAGATAAGTTTAAACGATCATCCTGCGTCTTTTTCCCCTTTTTGGGACGTAGCATACGATCTGAAACTTTCGAGTGATCAGACATATTAAACCGTATATAAGTTAAGTAGGCGTCCGCAAAAAAAAACTAAAAAAAATTGAAATTCCAGATATTTAAATTAAATAAACGGCTAAAAGACGAACTCAAAAATAATCCAAATAATTCTTGGAGGAAATTTTAAAATAGGAACTCAATAATTCAAGTAAAAGATGGTTTATCTAAAAGATAAATGAGGTAAAAAACTGGACAAAACTGCAGGTGGACTTGAGAGACAATCGATAGTAATTGCTATTGCTTGTAAGGTTTACCAAAATATTCTTATAAGAAGCGAAGAAAAAAAAAGGATCTGGGCTTACGAACTGTTGGCGTGCAGATGAACAAAAAAAATCGTCAACTCTCTTCGTTGCATACATGAGATAAGATTGGTAAGTACATATTTCGTTGAACAAATACTACAAGATATGGATGAATTGTTTAATGATGCAACAAACGGAAGAACTTACAGCCTTAAGTGTCTTACTGGTCGCCATTAACCAATCTTTAGGCTTATCATTTAGCTGGTTATTCTAATGATAGATGTTATTTACGTATTTTTTTTCTATCTCTTTTTAAGTTCTCAGATCTAGATAGCATCGGACGTAAATAAGCCTACAAAGCTAATTTACCGGGACTATCTGTTGCGAGAATAATAAAAAAGATGTGCAAGTTAAGACCTGAGTTGAATCGCTTTGCAAATATTACACAAAAAAAATTATACAATATTATGTGTAAAACAAAGCTAGACCGCCACGCAGGATTTCGGATCTATGGGATCCCTAGCAGCAACAGTCATAGGAAAGCAAATATGCTGTACACATCGGACAGCTACGTCTCCACCTTAAATCCTTATGTATTCTTAAAGAAAATCTAAAACAGAACAATTTGATAACAAGAGTCCTGTAGAACAGGACCTACTCGTTTCACAGAGACGCAATACGGATGAAGTACCATCCTTAACTTTTTTTTTTGCCTCGTTCCACTCCACGACGCGACGTCGCCGGGTCTGCTTTTCTTGCTGCTGAAATTTGCCTTCTTTCCAGGGACGCTAGCCCCCTCTTTTAATTTTGCCGCGTAGAAGGTTGAGGACAAACGATCGGCTTCGCCTCCCGCCTTTGCAGCTACATAACCCTTGCTTGCCGCCTGTTGAACAAGCGATTTGTTGACCAGGATGGCATTCGCTCTCTCAAAGGCGGTTTTTTCCCATTCGCTTAAGCTACGGGGATCATAGCCCTCATATTTTACTACCTTACGCCTAGCGTTACGTAATTTTTATTTATTTATTTTACTTTAATAAAATTTGTTTACGTTATCCATAAAGCTACTGCTTATCTGCAGACGGTTAAATATTTGTTGATGGTGTTTATCTTCACCGGCTCCTCTCTCCTTTCTTAATCTGAACTTGGAGCATCTTTGGTGGAGTTGCTTTAAGCTTTTATTTGCAGTCTATTGCTCTAGAAACCACTTCCGCGATCAGACAGTTTTAGGTTTTACCCTAGTATCTCCTGCACAACGATTTCGAAATATTGTAATTAATATGATTGAGAAGAGCATATTTGATTTTGCTAGGAATTAGCAAATTGAATTTCTGACTTTTCAAGGTAATTTATCGACCCCAGGATCATCTACCTACCTCCGATTTGATTTGGTTTCTTAATGCGTCAAATATTTCTCCTTCTACCCCGGTTTAAATGTATCCCCTGATTAAGGAAACAAAAATCAAGTTTCACGATATCTGCAGTTTATTGTTTATAAATTTATTAAAATAAAAATTCCTCTTGGGCCAGAATGCATTCAAGATCCTCCTCAATACAAAAGCTTCTTTCTGTGTAGTGGTTATTTTGTTTTTGTTTTCATGTCTTTGTTGTGGAATTTTTTATTAATTTATTTTTTACACCAGTTTCAGTTCAACAACATTAGACTAAAATACAAACAATCCACCCCCTAAAACTTGTTATTATTTTATTGCTAATTTGGAAGAACAAATACAAAAATTTATAACGTATGAATATAGCATTCGGATACATAGTCGTATACTGACACATAAAATGTTTAACCTTAGTAAAACGACAAGTTTACATGTTGTCTTTTATTTGACATCACAGTTAAGTAAGGTTCGAGTAGCCAAGGTAGACGGTTAGGAGCTATATATTTGATTATTTTTTTACTAATTTCGTTTTAAGTTAGACGTAACGATTTTGTTCAAGTTTTATTTTATTGTTTTTGTGTTAAGACACTTATTTTTGCCAAAAATTGCAAGTGTTGATAATTTTTAAGTCTGAGTGTATTTAAAATAAAAGTTATAACTGCACAGTGTATTGAACTCGAAAACTCGTATTACGGATATTAACGAGAGCTTATAAAATATCCGAATGTATGTCGATAAACTGTTAACTATAGGTTTTTTGAAATGTCGTTAATTTTTATTTTGTAATTTTAAACAAGTGATTTTTATTAAATATTGATATTGCAGAAGTGCATTGTTAAAAACATGTTCTTAAATCGATAGGTGTGGCATGTGCCTATAAATGCAGTGATTGTAACCTATTTTTTGAAGATTTTTTCTCGGCCTTATCAATGTAGATAATAAGGATTTTTCCAGCAAAAATTTGTCGACTTTCAACGGTTTTTACGTAATGATGATGTTTTGAGGGGAGACTCATGATCGTGGGATTCCCAGTAGTTCATTGTATTACTGCGTTTTCTTGGATCCTGTAGAATTCTTATGGTAGCCTCACCAAATGGTTAAATGTAGTCAACTAAAACGCCAGAGATAAACGGTTCAATTAAGATAAAAAGATATACGAAAATATACGGTCCTTTCCGGCTTATCTAAATGATAAATTTATTACGAAAATTAAAACCAAAATGCATGATTTCCATCTGACAAGAAGGCCGCCTACCGACAAAAACGGTACCAGGAACCTCAATATCAGGCACCACCAAATTTTCTACACGCCGTCATATTCAGCTTTAATTTTTTTATAACTCTCCACTTCGGACCACTGCTTCCGTAGCTCGTTTTTCTTACACCTTCCGTAAAATGAATATTTATTCGCTAAATCGATTTTCATCTCAGCAGGACTCTCTTTGAATTTGCCAATCTATCCGTAACTCGCCATAAGACATCATCTACGGTCCTACTTGCTATATTTGAAAATTTAGTTCCTTACGAAACAATAAAAACAAGTTATGTGGAGGGCTTCCTTCTCGTCAACTCTTCTTTTGACAATCCCAACTACTTCGTTGCTTACATTCATTTCATTCAGTTTTATATATCTCTTCTCCTTCGCTTCCTAAATAATGTTCAAGCCAAGCTTATGAGGGACCTTTAAGTTTTTTGTTCGGTGCATCCCTCAGAGTACACTTCAAAAAGTAAAAAAAACAAAAACATTTGTATCGCCTCGATATCAATTCTTAGTAAAATAATTTGTTATTTTGGACAGTCGAATAACTGGACTTGATCTTTTTATTGCTACTGCCCTTAACTTTAGTAAACTGGAGATGGTTTCGACGTCCGATTCATTTTGATCCGAATATGGTCAGTTGGGGTAAATAGGAACAGTTTCTGCAATTTCTTAAAAAAAAATATTGAATATTTACCTTTTTTAACTTTGAACAGCGGATATTATATTATAATTTACCAGATATTCTACTACCTAATGTCCAAATTAAGGCATAAGAACTCAAATGTGATTTAGGGTAGTGTTTACATTTATCCCATGGTTTTTAAAAATACTGCGGTAAATGGGGACATCTTACTTGCGTCTCCTAAGTGCTACGAGTTCGCGTATGGGGCTAAAGTAAACAGACATGAATTTCCTTTGAATGTCTTACTTAACAAATCTATTATTGCAGTGTTTACATTTACCCCTTATATGCCTTTATAGTACCCTTTACCCATCAAAGTATGATCGGAAAAATACCTAAATTCATTTTTTTTTTAAATAGAAACAAATTGATTTTACTTTAAAAGCGATATAATTAATCACATACTACGATAGTAGGTACATTATAATAGGAATAAGGAACAGGTAGGTATCTCAAGTTAGGTAGGTAATTTTGTATTCCTCATTTTCCTTTTACGTTTCTTTCTTAAATTTGTAGTGAACACGTGCTTTTAAAATATTAAGAGTCGGATGTGGTAAAATTCCAAGTATATTTTCCAAAAGGACATTTCTTTTTTCAGTCGGCGTCAATGCGAAAATTGTTTTTGTAGTGTTCAAATTTTTAAAGACCACAACTTCAATTTCGTCGCTTTCTCCAGATGACTCTATAACACAAACATATCTGAAGAATACTGATAGTCTAAAGGAGGCACCTTTTAACTGAATCAGGAGAAATTGACCTTTGTTAAGTCTTTTGGAATCGACAGGTTCTAACTGCTCATGGTCATCGTCGCCATGTAATTCCTCATTCCACAGACTGTCCTCATCATACACAATATTTTTTTTTTCATTTTCTGACTCCTCAGAACTCGTGCTTATGTTTCGTTTTTTGATAGGACGCGGGTTTTTAACTGCAGTGGTTGTTTTCCTCTTGGGCTTAGGTGTTTGTTTGGCTTTTTTAAAGGCTTCTGCTTCTTTAAGTCGATATAGAACATCGTTTGAAGTAAAAACCTCACCACAAGTTATTTGCTTCAGTCTTGGTATTGGTTTTTTCGCTGTGACGATGGTACATTGGTTTGCAATGGAGAATTTGTACGTAAAAACAAGGTGCTGATGGAAGTTCCTGGTAAAACCTCAGTCTCTATAACAGGCTGTTGTGCACTTACTGTTTCAGTTGAATTAGCCATGTTCATATCATTTTCTTGCATCCTTCCATCGTCTGGAGTTATTTCATTGCTAAGAGTTGCAATTGCACTTAATTTGGAAAAACAAAATTTGCCTGCTTTAGTACCTACCTACTTTATGTTTTTACATACATTACATTACTTTTTCTTATAAGGGTAGGTAACTAGTACCTATATTCATAGTTAGGTACTAAAATGAATAATAACTTAGGTACCTATCTTCAGCAAGTTCTTGTGCAATTACTCCATCCGATGGCAATTTCAAGTAAACAACATTTGAACTTAAACGGTACCTTTCTAGAGCTTGGGGCCGAAACTCGTTTTCTGGAGATTTAGTTCGAGCCACAGGGTAAATTCCGGTGTTGACAAATCCGGGTTTCTCCGATAAGTTTCGAAAACATCTGTTTATTAATGCGCATATAACCCTTGCCCATTTGCGATTTCCCATAAGTTATCAGTTATTTTTCCCAAGCTGTTTTTATTGAACCAAATACGCATTTATTTAGGGGTTGCACCTTATCAGTTAGGTGACTAGGTAGGCGCATCAATATCACATTATTTTGCACAGCTTCCGCAATTATTCGGACGCTTATGTGGCTGCAATGACCGTCGTACACCAACAATGCGGCTTGATCTGGGACACTTTCTCCATCACGTATATTTTTGACAAATTGAATGAAGCCATTAGACAACCAATTAAAAAATTGTGGTTCCTCCATCCACCCATTTGCCGGGCATGCGTAAAGTGTTCGCGGAAAACCATCTTCAGACGTCCATCTTGCCTTAACAGCAGCACCTTTAAAAACTATAAGCGGTGGTAATGTGGAACCATCCGCTGGTACGCATGCAAGTACTGTTGTAGATTCGCGTCCAGATCCGCCTGAAAGTCTGCTAAGAGCTTTACCCTTAACACCTAATGCATGCATGCGGCTGGGATCATGATGAAATCTGCGTTCGTCTGCGTTGAATACGTACTGTGGCTTATTTGTCAAGTTGTTATCTTCCATCACCTTTTGAAATATACAACAAATCGTATACAGATATAGAAATCGTATATAACAAACGGGTTTCTGTCTCAATTTTTGCAAGTATTCCGGCTTTTTTAAAGACAGTGTGGGATGCCGCTTCATAAATCCTAAGTATCTTTACCGGGGGTATCGTCCTTAAATGGCGTTTTCATACATATTCCCCAACCAGTTCTTTTAGCTCACGTTTGCCAAATGGTATTCGCATATTTGCACGAGTAACAAGGCATTGGACAATTTCGCTTTCAGTTGCTACTAGAATGAAGAGTATTTGCCCTGACCCAATTGCATCCAATGATATTTGACAGCCTTTAATTCTATGAAATATGACAGATTTAGGGACATTGTAGCGTTCTTCAGCTTGACGGTATGTCATTTTCTTTTCCATCACATCTCTTACAGCGTTTTTGATATCGGTAATATCGTAAATAGCTTATGGTTTATTTTTTATATATTTTCGGGGCATTTTAAATACTAAAAATGGAGTTATGGAAAAACAAATTCTGTAAAATGATCGTTTAAATTTAACCCATATGCTAATATTATTGGGGTAAATGTAAACACGCAAAAAACAAATAAAAAGAACATACTATATAAAAGTGTGGTCTAATCAAAGAAACTACTTCAACGCACTTTTAAATGCATATATAAAACGATCTTTTTACTTATCCTTCCAGTTTAATTTACTATTTTAGAACAATTAAAAACACTCACAAAATTGAATTTCACTTTTCCGATTGAGGTTCTTTTCACGACTAAAATTTTCAACGAAATCCGAAAGCCAGCTGCAAGAGATTACATGCACTGGTGTCGCGACATTCCATATTCTAATTTTTTATTTGTCTGGGTTTCGGCAAAGATGTAAATGGCTGTTATTTCAATATTTTGAAAATATACCCCATGTTTACATTTGACCCTATTCAAGAGCGTATTTGTGCATTGTATTACTTGGGAGCTTGTTATTTGAGGAGCAGCTGGAGTGACTTCGTCGCTTTCGTTTTCCGAAATGTCTTCAGTCGGTTCAGGTTCAGTACCTTCTACGAAGACCCAGTCTCTAACTTCTTGTATTGAAGTGTTGTGTTCTGTATCCGTAATTCCAAGGAGATCATTTTCTTGTAACTCTCTTTGAAGCTGAGTTTCGGGCAGTGTCCTCTTGAATAAGTGGAATTAAATTTTCATCTTCCCAGTTATCTTCTTTTGGCAGTATATGCGTTCCAGTTGCATTCGTACAGGCCAAAAATGTTATCCTCTTCTTGCTAGTTTTCCTTCTCGGTGCTGTATGTTCCGTAGACAAAACGAGTGTTTCATTATGAAGAAGCTTCCAAAATAGACTGGTTTGATCAGCATTACAGACAAATCTCTCGAATTGTTTCATGTTATTTTTCCATAAAAACGGATTAACTGCACTTTTATTACATGACAACTTTTCGCCGCATATTTTTAATGTTCTTACACCATGCCGTTGCTTAAATTTGTATTCCCAACCTTGATTAGCTCTGAAATTCGTAGCTTCTTTGAATCGCAGATTGAGGTGGTTTGCTTTTCCAACAGCTTCTCCGAATTTAATTTTATTCCAGTAATTGTTGACCTTAACACACAATATTTTCCAGCTAATGCAAATCCAGAATGTCCAGCATCCAGTTTACGTAAAATTGTACACTTATCTTTTATCGATAAAAATCGATGCACTTCTTGTTTAGGTGCCATTACACAAACTGATCATCAAACATCACAATAACAAGTATAACAATGTAAAATTTACCTACACAACTGGCTCTCGACTGCAGCTGTATCCAAAACCTTAAAGTATGTCTAGATAAATAACAGTGCAAAACTAGCAAGAGAAAAAAGAGAAATATTAAAACTTTTACAAAAGAAATTCACATTTTAAGGTCCGAAAATTTCGGAAGTTCGTTATAATAAAGACAATGCAAAGTTTTTGCAGTTCATATTTTAGAGAAATTCACATTATCGGTAATTCACATTATCGAAGGACTACTATACCAACATTTCCCCTCAAATCAATATTACTGATTTTACAAAAATGTACATAGACGATTTTCTAAAAACAATTCTTATTCCAATCTGCAAACAATTTATTGTATTTACATACATTTCATTTACTCTTATTTTCATTTATTTATTTATTGTCTGCTGTGCATAAATCAAGCATTATGTTTAATTTTGTTTAGATTCTTAGTTAGTGGCAATCATACTGTCCGCAGGTGTACATGGGTGTACATAGATTGGTGTTCAAATTTAGGAACTAGTTTTCACAAGCTCAAAAAGTACCCGTACATCCAGCATGAAATACTGATTATTTTACCAATTGCTAAATTGTCAAGGAATCTTCCCTTAAAGACTTCGACACATTAACCGTAGCAACCTGTATACCTATTTACTGGCAGTGGCTCTACATGAGCGCGGATATTTAAAAAAAAAATTTTCTCATTACAACACAAGAGGCTGGTTGATCCATAGCAATGGTAAAATTTTCGTAGGAGGTAGGGAGACTACATAGCTAGATAATGGCTAAGAGCTCATCCTGTAGGTCAGTATTTAGTTCTTTGACTTTTTCTGCTACATCCTCTACAATCCAGCATGTTAAATCGAAGAAGGCCGCTTTCTAAAGTTACCCTTATGTCAGCCGACGTTTTACTGTTCTTTATGTAGTTTAGTTCGGATAGTTTAACACCAGTATTATTGTGGCTAGAGCCTTCTCATCATTGCTGCGGCAGTTTCTTCCTTGGATTTACTTTTTGCATCTGCGACATAATCCCACAGATCTGTGCGATCTAGAAGTCCCACGAGTAATTAGCTCCATCCAACATCTCTATTTGGTAAGTTGACGAAGTCATGAAACATCCTTATGTTCAGGCCATCCGATGGCATTTTTTGGAAGACAATGATATCCGTTTTATGGTAACTTTTGTGATGAGTTACCATAGGTTCGCTTGAAACTCCTCTCTCACTATCTCTATTCCGATAACCTGACTGGATGCCAATAACCTAAGTTGCAAATATTTTGAAGTAGCTCAAATGAGATCATCGCTGGATCTGCCTCTGACGTCGCCGTTGGCTCATCTTATGAGTCCTCCGGCTAAACGTTCGCATTCGCCTTGCTTAGAAAATTTGTATGCACAGTTGTTGAACAGGTCCAAGTATTCAGTTACATTCCTGTAGTCAGAGTCAACAGAATAACAAGCGATTCCCGTTCTTTTTCATTCTGGGCTTTTGACCACCTATGACGGAGTACGTAATTTAACCGAAGACGCAATAGTAAGTGAGGTCAAGGCATTCCATTCCTGTGTTGTTCGCTGTAATAATTCACCGGTTTGCTAAACATGAGATTTTTTTATCTTTATTGATTGCCATAGCGTGACCAGAAGGCGATGACACATGGTAAAACGGCTTGCGCTTCATATTTCCTTTTGTTTTGGATACGATAATCGGTTGTCCAAATTTCAGTTTATTGAATCATTAGGCTACCAAATAACCTTGGATAGATAAATTCAAATGTTTCCACTCATCAAAAAATTGGCACTGGATCAGATGAGCAGGCAATGTCTGTTTATTTCCAATTTCTTAAAACCAGTTGATTTTTTACAAGAGCAAAGTGATCGCTTTTTTTAAATTTCGATCTTGAAATGGGGACTTCCCTTGAAGTGGTTTTCCGTATCTGGAGAACATCTATTGCTCAGTATTTGAACGTGTTCTGCTTTGTAAGTAATTTCACAAACGAAGCAAGTAAATTCAGTCAGTCACGTCTTTGAAGTTCATAGCAAGGTAGTCCCAAACGACGAACTCACATATGTACCACTTTGAAAACTTATCACGTATCCCTATAACTTGCTTTGTACAACTGGGGGAATTGGGAGCGGTTAGGCTGGGGGATTTTTTTGCGGTGGTTGCTGCACCGTGTTGATTAACGTTTGATGCACTAATGTCTGTCATATCGATCTCAGACATCTTGCGGCATTCGCAAATTTTAAAAAAACTATTAAACCTATAGCTCTCCAAGGTCATGGAAGTACAGTAATATGCTCTGAAGGTTCTTTGGTTCAGGCTGCTAAAGCTTATGTTACATAACAACTGGAGAGAATCCTTCCATGAGTCTTTGTCTTCACATCCTCTGCGGTGGTCCTTGTCAACTATTCAACTAAAATCAACATTATCAATGTGAGGGGCAGATTCATTGCTTACGTGCCTGTGCTTTTGTTGGTTACCATACTTCTGCGGTTAGGGAGCCCTGCAATTTTACCAAGTGTAAAGCGCCTGAAATTGTGCGCGACAGTGCTTCTGTCGCGACAAGCGACAAGCTCTGATTTGACGCCTTTGCTATAGCCAATATCTCAGTCCACTATGCGGACGACCTACATCCAGATCCTGTTAGTGCAGGAACTAAGACCAAGGAACAAAAGCTTGCGGGAAGAGTTCCAAAAATCATTTTTAGGGACGAGGCTCATTTCTGGTTCGTGGAGCATAGCACGTCGCGCTATCGAGTTCTGCAGTTTTCCCCTCTTCAACCCTTTCTCTTTTCTTCTGCGGGGAAAAATATATTTTCTTATGCGGAAAAACGATCTATACCAACTGCATTGTTTGTTGGATTCCATGCTCTAAACAGAACAACTATCAGCAGGTATTATCAATCTGGACACCAACTTGATCAAAGTGGGTAGATATACGAATACATTCATGCACTTTGATTTGAATTTTTTGTTTTTAATTAAAAGATTTCAAACATGTACAATGTAAATGACAGACATACAAAGTCACTTGTTTGAGCCGACCTGTAAGAGCTCGCATTGTCGTGGTGGAGAATAACCCGTGTTCGGCGGTTGCTTTGCCTTATTTCTTTAAAAATTTCTGCCAAACAAATGGTGGTGTACCATTATGAATTGACCGGTCGACGTTGCACGGTGGCACTGTGGCGGCATGTCTGGTTTTCCGAAGAAACAGTAATTTCTTCGGACCAATCGTCACGAGCCTTTTTTAAGCGATTGTTAAATTATGGTGTATGCAACGTGAAGAAATCTTTTTCACGGCCAAGTGTTCATGCAATATTAAATGTATGCATGCATCAATTTCACGATAAGTCACATGACTATAGTGCAATATCAGTTCCCGCACAGCACCGATGTTTTCTGGCACAACAACCGATTTTGGACGACCGTCGCGAAATTCGTATTGGAGCGAACGACGACCACGATTGAATTCGGATAACCAGTGAAACACGGTTCCCCGGGATGGTGCTTCGTCACCGAAAGTTGAAGCGAGTTGATCAGCACACTGTTGCTTAGTTAATCCATGTCGAAAATCATAAAAAAATCATCGCGCGAAAATGTTTACAATTTAATTCCATTTTTTGGCTAAGATGAATTTTTCAAGTCTCTGTAAAAAACGCAAATACCACTCGTAGGACAAAATGTGCTGAGCTCGTGTACCATTAAAAACGTCAAACTTTACAATGCTGATGTCAGATTTGACGTACATGTCTACACCGGTGTTGTTATACCTCCAAACTTAAATTACAGTGCAAACAGGCAGATATGGGGATCAGCCAAACTGATTTCAAAGGAATAGTCCTTTACTAAAAACATAAGCGTGAACACTTAAGCATTTGCTCATCAATTCCTAGCCTCACCTCCACGCGGTAAGGTCTGGGAGTCTATTATACCTGACTGCAGCACTTCTTTGTCAGGACGACGGCGGAGGAATCCCATATACGGACCAACGGCGTTACACACAGCTCTAGTTCAGATCTAAATCTGAGTTGTGTCGCGGGCCTGGAGTAGAAATAGCGACGCCAGAAACCTAAATAGCGTAATAGCGGCTCTTGTAACCTCATTGAGGCTACTGACACCGGACTGTTTACCCGGAGTTTTATTGAAAAGCCGGCCAACCAGGTCTAGGATTGGGCAGGAAGTAACTTCCCACCGCGCAAAAAAACATAGTTCAGAGACAACCAAATATAATAGCTGCTAGGCTGCTAATTTTCCCATTTAATATTCTTTTGGAGGATTTTCCTCAACTTAATGGCGTAATACAATTGCTGTAATAACTGCAGTTTTATTTATTTACCGTCCATAACATTATATTCAACAAAATATACGTATATCTAGTGCTCATAAACTTACAACACTCACTATGCATAGGGCTAATTCCATAAAACGATTGAAAATTGTCGAAGAAATTACAGGCTCGTAGATTCTAAGGAAAGGTTTGCCTCCTCTGTAAAGTTAACAAAGCCGTTCGATAAATCCCGCTAACAAGTGACGATGTTGTCCGTTCTCTAACTAGCTCTATATTGACATAACTCGGTCCAGTTACTCACCTAAATTTTACAAAAACTGCACACTGTTCGAGTACTGATCGTGAGCGGGCAATTTTTCCTTTTTAAAACAGTGTTGTCTATTGTAATTGAATCTAAATTTTCTTTGTTTTGATTGTCCAATAATCTTTAGCAACAGACGATGAGTATAGCCATGGAAGAAAACGTTAATCAAAAAGATCGGAGAAGCATAGGCGAAAAAGAAAAGGACGCCGAGATCTCCGAAGCTGTAGACGATCGCCTGCACACTACATCGTAAGTTTGAAATATAAAAAACATCTTTCAAATTAATTTCTTTACCGAGTCTTCTCTCTGCCTATAGGTACTTTGAAACCGCTGTTCACCTTTTTAAGGGTAGTGTAGGAGCTGGCCTCTTCGCTATGGGAGATGCATTCAAAAATGGCGGGCTCATTGCAGCTTCAATTCTCCTGCCAACAATTGCTGTGATATGTGTTCATTGTGAAATAATGTTAATCCAAGCTTCAGTCAAGGCTGTTGAAGCCACCAAAGGTGCCACATTCTTCGACTACCCAGAAACAGTTGAGAAATCGTTTGAGTTAGGTCCAAAAAAATTTCGTTTTGCCTCGAAATTTATGCGACTTGTTGTGGAGATGTTCCTGTGTGTCACTCAATTCGGATTCTGTTCCATCTACTTTGTCTTCATCGCCGAGAATGTCTTACAAGTGTTTCAGCAAAATGGCATCAATTTGAACTTCAATGTGGCGATGACAATAGCATTGGTGGCGGTGTTAATTCCATCGCTTCTCACAAATCTGAAATATTTAGCTCCAATTTCTATGCTGGCGAATGTGTCACTGTTGATTGGAATTACAGCAACTTTGGTCTTTGCGCTGATGGGCGATCTACCATCACCAAGTGAACGAAATTACGTAACAAATGGCACGAAAATGTCACTATTTTTTGGAACTGCGATATTTTCATTTGAAGGAGTTGCCCTCATTCTTCCTCTACGAAATTCCATGAGGAACCCGGCGAAGTTCAACGGTCGTTTTGGGGTTCTAAATGTCACTTTGGTGTTAATTACAGCACTTTTTATTTTCACTGGCTTTGTTGGCTACCTGCGGTGGGGAGAAGATGTTGAAGGAAGCTTGACTCTTAATTTGGATCTTGTTGATTGGTAAGTGATTAGTTAGGGTCTTATCTCTAAAATTATGCAATCATCTTAAATACTTCAGGAAGTCGCAGGCAGTGAAGATAATTGCAGCACTAGGAGTGTTCTTCGGATATCCACTTCAGTTTTACATAATGATTCAGATTATTTGGCCTGGAATGAAGCAGTCCATGAATTGCAATAGACGACCACTGTTCGGGGAACTGTTTTTAAGAACATCAATGATCCTGTTGACATGTAAGTTGATTTGATAAATATTCAATGATCAAAAGAAAATTTGTTCGTTAATATCGAATATGAATTAAGAAGTGCTTAGTTCCAAGTCTTAAAATGACTGCAGATTCTGACAAGTTAAATCCTCATCCCGATTCCTTATATATAGACATCTTAATTTAATGTGATGTTTCCTTAAAAAAAAAAAAAAAAAAATTCTCTAAGTATACAAAGTGGCATCAGCTATGTCAAGTCAGTCCAGTTCCGAACAAACTCTGTCTCTTCATATGAAGCAGGAGCATCATAGGAAAGGTAGACATGAAGCTGTTTCTTCTGAAAGTGTAGCGCAGCGGTGTCCGCATGACTAATTATGATAAGGATAAGTAGTGGTGATAAAATGCGTCTTATAACTTATCGTTGTGTAGGATGCAACATTTTCGAACTATATGTAAGTACTATACATTAACAGCGTTTATCTTGCCATGTATAGCAATCCTGAGATAGCTTGTCTACATTAGCTCACGAATCACGGTGATGGCGATGAACTGTAGTTTAAGCGAAGACATACAAACTTGCTTCCATTGTTCTAAAGTAATTGGCAACATGCTCATAAAGTTGAGGTGCAAAAATCTAAAACAGAAATTAATTCTTCAATATTAAAAGCTTTGCCAGTTCTATCCACTGTCCTTATTTTTAATTTAAAAATAATCTCTTCATTTCACTTCTCTGAGAAGCACTGATTTTTCCATCCTCTCGCTATTATGATTTTCATAACTCTGTCGTCAATTCTGCAGCAGATTGAAAAATTTACAATGGTTTTCAGCTTAAATTCGTCGCCATGTTCTTCTTGGGGCTTCAATCAATTTCTGTAATGTCCAGTGGTCATCGGCAGTTATATAATATATCCAGAGTCGTTGATTGTTTCCGGTACTAGGTTAAGATAGACATCAAATTGTTGGAGCTTGTCTATATTATAAGTAAGAATTTACGCGTGTAGTGAATAAAGGAGAGTCTTCGCGTTTCTTATTGTTGTGTGTTTCGATATCTTTATCCTTAACAAAGTATTAGTAAATATTTGAAGCAGCAATTTCCATTTCTACTGCACCAAAGCTGGTCCTCGCTTTCCTCAAATCTACGCATTTGTCCTCTTTATCTTGCAATTTTCGCAGAATTTCTCAGAGACCTCCGCGCGCGAACTGAATTTGGGCTTACTGAAAACGTGCACGGTGTTTAACTACAAAGACTCTTTCTCGTTATTTAACGAACCAAGACCGGTCAGAAGTTATGACTTATATTGGGTTTAATACTAATTATTGCCTTCTCTTCAGTAAGTCATTGAATTTTTTGACGCTGCAGTTGAACTCCATTTCTAAGTGGACATCTTGTGTATCGAAGTCATAGACATTAGTTAGAAGACATGCAATAAAAGTCTCCAATTATTCTCTACCCATGTTGGCAATATCGATTCAGGGCATTAATTAACAAAAAACATTTCAGTCAGCACGTTCTTTCGCCAGCTGCTTCTAGCACCGAATCGGGCCAAGCCAACCGTGGTATGCGTCCTTTTCTGATGGCAGCATGTACTTCTTATTGCCCTCCTTTACCATCAGATCTATGCCATCATCACTCACATTACTCTGGAGCTGTTCGTGATACTTTCTAGAGTGATCTTAGAAAAGGCACATGACAGTTTATCGACTTGCATAAAACCTTTCTTGACATTGATGGTCTCGACTAATTCATTATCGATCTCCTGCAGTGTGAATATTTGGCAGGAAGCAAAGCCGATCGGCGATCTCTAGGAGACTTACTCCTGCATAGTTAGCACAATCAAAAAGGTCTCCTTTCTGCTTTTTGACGCGGTACGGCGATAAATTATCTCTTAACACCGTCTTAAGCTGGTGGATGTGGTTGGCTGTTCTTCAATTCAATATTTTCCCAAGTTCTGTATTTGTACTTTCCTCACTCGTGTATTATTTCTAGCAAAGATTTATTTTGAGGTATATTCCAGCAGTGGATTATTAGACAAGATTATTACTCAGCCTATGTGTATGCCTGTTATCGGTGGTTCTTCATCTTCCACTGGTTTTACAAGTTTTTTTTTCTTTTCAAGGGCCTGTTTCTAGAAATATATATTTCCTTTTGATCTTTGATATAATTTTTTTATTTTAGCAATTCATTTAAAGTATTAACAATTATTTTTAAATTTTTCCAGTTGCAGTTGCTCTATTTGTACCCCATTTGGGTTTATTCATTTCATTCATTGGTGCTCTGTGTTCTACTGCATTGTCTTTGGTCATACCCGTTCTTGTGGATTTTGTTGTGCGATATAAGGGTCCCAAGTCTTTGGGAGCATTTTTATATATGAAGAACATTTTCATTTTGTTGCTGGCCGTTTTAGGAATTGCGACCGGAACCTATCAGAGTGTTAAAGAAATTACCAGAGAATTTCGCGGATGATATAGAATGTAAAGAACATGCCATATTCTATACGCCGATACGTTTTTACATAATATTACTTTGTAAATTTATATAATTGTTAAAGTGAACCGACTGTATTTTATTTTAAGATGTTTGTTATATTGTAATTGTAAATATTTATTAAAGCTCTATATTATATATGTACGTAGTAAATCGAAAAAATAAAAGGGAAAAATGTTGATTCGTACTGTATTGTAATGATTTACTTTAAAATGGATGTAGCCATCTTACTCTTTCGCACGTGGGCATGGGTCTGTCAAAATTTAAAAGATCAAAACACAAGTTCGAATTATTCTTGGCTTGCTTTAAAATATTTCGTAAAATTTTATTCTCGTCTACGTCGCATTAATTAATTTAAGATGAAGAGAAATTCAAAGGGTCCACTAAAACCAGATACATCTGATTCAGAAGAAATAGTAAATGATTGCGATGCAGGAACTACAAAAAACCAGGACAAGATGAGAATAAATTCTGAAAATGAAGCACCACAATCCGATGAATGTAACGAGGAACCCAGCGATGATGAAATGGAACTACCACAAAAACAGAAAAAGAAACGCAAGAAGGGTATAATCTATGTGTCCAACCTACCAAAACACATGAATGTAACCCGAATAAGAGAGTATCTTGGGGCACATGGAAATATTGGACGAGTATTTCTGCAACCGGAAAAAATGCCAGGTAAAACTATTTCTTAGAGATTCTAACACATTTCTTTCATTAGCTTGTTTAATTTTCAGCTAGTGACGGGAAAAAGAAAAAGAAAAAACGACTAGCACGTCACTTTACAGAAGGATGGGTGGAATTCGAAAGTAAGCGCACTGCAAAGAAGATTGTGGAATTCCTGAATAACCAACAAATCTCAACGAGAAAGAAGTCACAGTTCTATGATTCGCTTTGGAGTATGAAATACTTGCCACGCTTTAAATGGGTTCACCTCACGGAACGTATGAACTATGAGCAAGCAGTGCATAAGCAGCGATTGATGACAGAAGTCTCCCAGGCCAGAAAGGAGACTTCGTTCTTCCAGAATAATTTAGATAAGAGTGAATTTATTAAGAAAAAGAATAAGAAGGCTGGCAATAAAGAGGCATGATGTTTATAGTAGACGCATTTACAGTCGAACTGTTTCAGGGTTTCAGATAACATGACTCCCCAGCTGGCGCGGTCTCGTGAAGTCGTACTTTATCGCGTTGTCCCTCTGTGTTGGAGTCGAAAACGTTCCGGGTCATTGCACAGGTGTCTACTGTTCATGCATTGAAAGGGATCTAGTCAGCTAAGCCGGGTTATTCGAGCTTTCCTGATGAGGTCGGCATCGCTGTACCTACAGTTCATTGTTGAAACGTCGAAACATTGATGCTAACGGGACCGAATATTACCCGATGGGATAATCTGGGGTGGGGTTATGTAAATTTGTTTCGACATCAAATCGTAGCAAAATCACAATAGAAGTCGTTTCAAAATCAAATCGGTGTCGGTATCATCTTCGATCTATCAGACCGCCATCTGACAGTTGGTAAGCTTAATTGAATGGGAAAAAAACATTTTTACACTAAAGCAACAAACCTTTAACAGTATTTTTGTTCTTAAGCAATAAAGTGAAAACAAGTCGAAAGAAAGTTAAATATCACCGATTTCGAAAATGGTCGAAAATTTCTGGTCGTTTCAAAATACATGACATTTACCCAGTGTTCTGTATAATGAATTTTTTTGCGGCGCTGGTGTCGTTGGCAGAGTTGATAGCGGAGCTGTAACGTTTTGTCCCACACACAACGTCGTTGTGTGTCCCCCTTTGTTTACAGCATATATGTACTTTGTTGTCCCTTTATTGTGCTATAGACCCATCTTTGCCGCTTCTGCTTTAATAGTCGCTGACGTTCCCAAGTCTCAATGTAATTGAACAGACTTTTGAAAGTTGGTGCCTCTGGAATTGACTTGTGAGTTTCACACAATTCCTTCAAGAACAATGATGAAAGGCTTAACAGAACAATGCATCGCCTTATTTAAGTCATTTTGTGACATTGAAGGTGAGGGCGTTCTCCATCATCATTCTGCATAGTTGAATGAGTTTGGCAGGGGAAATCGCTAAAGCGGTGGTGTGTATCCATTTGGAACTCCTGCGTTTCTTTCAAGACCTGTCGTAATGAGAAATTTGATCTATGGTGGACTTTCCTAAAACTAGACGGATAGAGCCGGTAAGACGGTTTACTAAGGGTCTTATGCAGACAGGATTTTATATACAATGTTGAGGAGGTCGTAGTTGACGCATTTCAAGAGACCTCCTTGCCTGAGGATCGGGCAAACCATCCTGGGATTCCATTCTTCGGGTATATTTTCATCGACCTAGACTTCGGAGATAAGTTCGATACGGAAACAGTTCGGCAGTTAAACCACCGGGTACAACAACTTCGTTAGAATTAAATTTGGAAATTGCTGTATTGATTTCATTTTGTTTGGGTGTACGGAAATGTTGTTCGCCATTGCCGTTTGCAGTTCAGATTCTCAACGCCGACTGTGGTTGTACTATGAGGTCTCTTTCTTCATCCTTGCAGATTACAGCTTTATTTTTTGGTAAAACTTCCAACCTTCATTCTTCTTGTTGCATCTCTCTAAGTTTTCGATTGATTGCTTCTCCTGTCCTTTCTTATTTTTCTGAGGAGCCTATATTCTTCCCTTCTGCTCGTAAAGCTCCCGGGAGCCTCTTCTTTTTTTCTGAAGGGCCACTCAGTACATCCGCTGCTTTTCTAAATTTATCTGCCTGCTTTTAGCATCGAGCCAACTTCCCATTACGATAGGGGCGATCTCTTTGATTGCTCTTTGTCAGTAATGTCACTGGCGGTATCTTTTGTAATTTTAATAATTGCAAACAAGCAGATCCTTATGAATTATAAAAAGAACACGTTTTCCTTATTTAAAAAAGAAACTGAAAGAAAAATAAGAAAAGCACACCAATGGCTGATAATTTAAACAGTTAGATGTATAAAAGTGTTGACACGGAACAAATTTCGACACCCCTTCTCATTCTAAAGAGACCAGCACAAGACGCCCTCGCATGTTGACAACTTTTGTCGCTTGAAGAGGTTTTGGCTAAGCCACTAAATAATTCAGCTGAACTGATAAGCAATTTTAATGAGGATCTCAGCAGCATTTTTTCCTGGTGTTGAGCTAATGAATTATTCCAAATACAATTAATTTTTAATTTTGGTGAGGTCTGAGGCCCTCATTTATTGGCTTAATACAAGCTTAATCTAACTTAAAAATTAACAGAAAGACTTAAGGGCTAGTGACCAAGGAAGTGATGGAGTAGATCTTGTTTGAGGAGTGCTCAGGTGGAAATGAAAAAGGGAGAGGTTTGAGTTGACCTTTCGGAGCATTCGGGAGATAGGTTCGTTGGAGCCATAAGAGGTGCGGTGGACCGGTAGATAGAAGAGATGAGGACAACGTAGATTGCGGGGGTTGGTATTGAAGGAAATGGAGTTCAAAATGGATGCACAGTCAATGGAACCTGAGAGAAGACGATGAATGAAAAGAACGTCAGCAATATTCCTACGTTCTTCTAACGAATTCATATTTAGAAGTTTGAGGCGGTCTTGATAGGGAGGTAAGATTAAAGGGTCGTTCCATGGCAGGCCACAGAGGGCAAATCGGAGGAATCGACGTTGAATACCCTCGATTCGGGAAACATGAACCCGGTGAAAGGGGGACCAAGCTTGACTGGCATACTCAAGCAGGGGGCGAACAAAGGTAATATAGAGAGATCTGGTTACATACGGGTTGGAAAATTCCTTGGACCACCGTTTAATAAAGCCAAGTGATGAGTTGGCTTTGAGGATCATCTTATCGATATGCGAACGGAAATTAAGCTCACTGTCGAATGATATGCCAAGGTCTTGAAAAGACTGAACCAGGGGAATTGATTGACCATGGAGAAAATAAAGTCGGGGAGGAGACGGGTTGCATTTACGTGAGAAGGTTAATAGATTGACATTTCGCTATATTAAGTTCTAGGCAGTTTTTGAGGCACCAGATTGAAAACCGATCAAGGTCTTGTTGAAGGGCAGAGTCCTGGGGAGAGGAAATAGATTTAAAAAATTTTGTGTCGTCAGCGTAAAGGGAGAGGGAGGAGTGCTTAATGACACTCTCAACATCGTTGATAGTAAGAATGAAGAGAAGAGGGCCAAGATGACTGCCTTGTGGAACTCCAGATGAGGCCAGGAATGGAACAGAAAGGGCGGATCTAAACACTATAATATCGGTTTACCAGGTAAGAAGAAATCCATTTTAAAAAGAGAGGCTCAAAGCCGAGAGCAGACAATTTGAAAAGGATCAATTTATGAGATATCTTATCAAATGCTTTAGTGAAATCAGTTACGATAACATCGATTTCTTTGCCATTTTCTAAGGCTGAGAGAGCAAAAGACACGAATTCAACTAGATTTGTGGTAGTTGGCCTCCCTTTTAGAAAACCATGTTGTCGGGGTGAAATAAAAGGCTTGCATTTGAAGCTTAACGCTTCGTATAAAATGCTTTCAAAGAGTTTGGGTATATGCGAGAGTTTATGGTGGGAGTAAGGCACATAAAGGGAGATGGATTTGAATATTTCTCTGTAAAAAATGGAGAGGGCATCAACCAGAGATAGATTGGTAAACTCAAAAGAAGCACTGCTTAGATAGGTATTAATTTTACGAAAATTAGCTTTGTGAAAATTGTTAGAAAATAGAACTGCGGGGGGAAGCGACTGAAGGGGAGAGTTGTGGAAAAATGAGAGAAGAAGTGGAGGATGAAAGTTATCAATAGCTGAAAGAGATAGGGGGCAACACGATACTGAGGAGTTGATGGGATCAGTTGTGAAGATAAGGTCTAATTGCCTTTCCATATAGTTGGAAACGCCACTGACTTGGCATAGACTAGAGTCTGTTAGCCGATCTAAGAAGAGGCATTCCTTAGTAGAAATGGGATTGGAAGCGATGAAAAAAGATAGGTCTTCAGATGGAGTCCACTTCAGCTGAGGCAGATTAAAATCGCCGAAGATAATGATATCATCAAGCGAGTCTGATAAGTCGATCAAATTGTCAATTGCTGCAATAGCAAGTTGGTAGGATTCGAATTGGAATCGATATTGGAATAAGTCACTAGTTATTCCAATAGCAAATAAACAATTTTATTTCAATTCTTTACCCGATGTCGTGCTCTCGGACAGTAAATTAAATGTTGTGCAAACTGTGACTAGTCTGGGTTTTGTTATCAACTCGGACTTATCAGGATATGACCACGTTATATGAAAAGTACATGGATGACCTCGCAAGTTATGGGTAACTGATAGTTTTACTCTTGTCGACACCAGATGAATGCTGGCAATAAGTCTGATTTACTATCATGCACTGCAGACTTAGAACATTTTATTTCCTCGTTCGAAAAAATCACGTCTCTTGATATCTGTGTACGATAGTTACGGATAAACAGGCGATAGGCTTTAAAACTGAGTTGTGGCCAAATAGCGCCATTCTTACTGATTTGTCATCAGTTCTCCTTTGGCACAAGCACAAAACCTTTTTCACCAAATGGCCTAAGGTGACCCAAATTTAGAACTTTATTGCACCAACGCTGATAATTTGTTGTATTTGTTTCCCCAAGTCACAAATCGATGCTTCAGGTAATTTTGCTGTTAAAGTTGCCTCTACCCATAACGTCTTCGGTAGACCTGGCTCACTAAGCGTGCATTCTGACGACCGATTTTTTTGTTCTGTGATGCCATTTTGCTCAGGAGTCTATGCTGCCCTATACTGGGAAAGTATACCTTCGCGCTTAAGGCAATCGACTACTACCTTTCCGTTGTACTCATCTCCTCTGTCGGACATTTGTACTTTTCTTTTTCTGTTGAATTTATTTTTAATCATGGCGACATACTCCGAATCTTTTAATTTATCAACAACTTCAGATTTTTGCTTTAATAAATATGTGCAGCAAAACCTACTGAAGTCGTCAATAAAAGTTCACATTATTTCAATGGGACTAAAAACATCTGTGTATAAAAGGTCCAACGCTGCCTTACAACTGAATTCTGTTTTCATTGAAAATAATGTCCGTGTAGACTTCTCAACTGGGCAAGTATTATAGCCACGTGCAACCTGGCAGTTTTTCATGTCCATTCCAACTGCAAGTCCGCTAGATTTCATCTGCAGTATAGATTATGAAGAACGATGACCGATGGATACACTTCTTTTTGTTGCATCCATTAATTATGTTTAAATTTTCCTTAAGCGAACACAGATTTGAACGAACTGATTGACCATCCTTTATTATTATGATGTGTCAACTTTAAAAACTATATTGCGGCCTCTTGAAATCATTTTCTTAACTGACAACAAATTCATGTTCACTAATGGAATACCTATACAGAACTTTTTAAAGGTTGACCGATGTTTCCTTGTTGAATTGAATGACCCCTTCAAGTTTTGATTCTATTTGGGTTCCAGTTGCAAGTAAAACTTTTTTGTTGGCTGCTGTGTCAAGATCTGAGTTAAGCTCTTTGTCTTTGCAAATGTGTGAGGAGGGCTCCCGAACCCACAATCCAGTTTTCAAATGTTTGTTCAGAAATCATTAAACAAAACCCTTGGCACATTCCATCTGCTACTACACCAGCCTGGTGTTCTTGCTTTGAATGTTTCTTTTTACACTCAATGTAACACGAGCAATTGGGCCTAAAATGGCCTTTCGAGTGACAAAAATAACATTCTACCTGCCAGTTCGATTTCCTACCGCCGTTAGAGTCCTTCTTCACTGCCAGCATGGCCTTGTGATTGTCTTCTTCTACATTACCGTTCCTTCATGCCGCTTTTTTTCCACGATCGACTCAGCAAAGCCAATTGCCAACTCACTTTCTATTCTTGTTTCCAGTGCGATAATCAGTTTGTGAAAAGAGCATGGTCACATTCCAACTTTCAGTGAATTCTTTTGCCCCAAGATGTTGCAGCTGCGTAAATAAATCCCTCATTTTCCAATATGTACAATATGTATTTCGACACCGGCCTCCTCTTCCAGACGTAGACTCCAAATTTGTCGCATCCCTACTAACCTTGTTACTTAGCAATTTAGCATGTGCTGCTGCTGGTACTTCTGTACGGCTTCCTAAACTTCCCTCGCAGATGAACAACTCCTGATGTGATGTAATTGGTCGTCTTCTACCGGGAGTTAAATTGTTGCTCTAACGACGTCATACTGCATCTGCAGGTTTAGCTATAAAAATTGTTTCCCACACGCCGTCTCTTATGAGCGTTGCATTTTTTACTTCCACGCATTTTTAACTTCCAACTTAGTACCAGTTGCCATTCTTTTTAATGTGTCTTTCTGCGTCTTTAATCTTATGTATTAAAACACGCGCAGATTCTTACTAGTTATAAAAAGAATACGTTTTCATTATTTTTAAAAAAGGAACAATAAGAAAACCATATTTCAGAAAAGTATAACAAACAATTTTAACAGCCAGTTAGATGCGTGTTGTCATAGAGTTCATTTTAACAATATCGAACTTCGCGAGGGGTTAAGAGAAACGCGATTGGAAAACGGCCTGGCGGTCTCTTGCTATTGTAGCCATTCGACATTGAACGCCCTCACAATAGTTTACTGGTTTTAGGCTGTTACGGACATTCGCATCCCTATCTTCGCTACAACAAAATAATAGCCCAAGTCGATGTTAGCGGCTCCGAATATTCGGACATCCAAAACATTGGAGGAGCAGCTTGCGTCGACCGCAATATGATTAATTTGATCAAAAATCAGCCAGGTCCCTTTATGGATATCTGCTGACTGACTGACATTACGTCCCGATGCAAAAACAATAAGCCTCTGTTCCCGGAGATGATGTCGTGGAGGCTTTTCTTTTCGATTGTAATATTAAAGATGAGCTCCTTATCTAGCTTGGAATTAAAAATCGAGTTTTGTTGAGGAGCTTGTAAAACCAATCTTTGGTAAGTTCGTTATTTTCCTCCATCGCTGTCTGGGCATTTATGGGGCTTTTGTTGGCGAATTTAACCTTTCTACGAATCGTCGTCAGGCGTTCACTTATATACCTGAATCTCAAGTCCTTTTCCTCTAACGGCAAATTCGCATCCAAATAAACGCTGTGACTACTGTCCATGTCGCGAAGTTCAGCTGGTCGGTTGAGAGTCCAAACATTCCGGATTGATCATTGTCCTGCGAGGTTCGACAAAAGTGACTCCGTCATTATCCTAGGACATTAGCCGATCCGTCTCATTTTTATCTCTATCGTATAGGGTTGTGAACCCCATGTTGGCGTAGGCCGGTATTATGCTGCGCACTTGCAGTTTTAGCTCGCATGCGTAAGGATTTACTGATGCTGTTACCAGGGCGTCACTAGAAGATAATGCAAGCGCTACGTTACGAACTTGATTGTGGCGGTGCTGGTCCACTCCAGATAATAGGACAGCATTTTCATAAACCTATAACCACTTCATTTGACTCACTGGGTCTGATTAAATTAGATTGGCTTTCGTTAAGGTGATCTTAGACCAGTTGTAAGTTCATTGTGATATCGCTGGTAGGGCGTAAGATAATGATGACCTTTTTAATTTTGGAAGAAAATAGATTTCTTGATAAATTTTTCAAGATCGGTGATCTTCACAGAACAGGGATCATCTAGATCTCGATTTCGAAAATGGTAGCTGCCAAGGGATCGCATTATGATGCATCCCAAGGCAGGGCATTTCTAAAGGAAGCGTACCACAGATTTCTGTTTTCCTTTGACATTGTAGCTCCAGCAGAAGTCGTTGTGATCGATCGAGTATGGGCAGTACTAGTCTATATGTCTCAGAGTTGTCTCGATGAGTCCACCAGGGACTGGCCTTAGAGATCACTTGACTGCGCTTTATTTCTTTGGAGTAGGATATTGGCGTGCTAAGAGGAGACTCCGGATGTCTAAGAGCAGTCTGCGAAAGTTAAAAGTGACTTACTGAGGAAGACCTTGCATTGCCTTCATTTGTTCCTTTCTGGAATCAGATGATTGAAGTCGAATGAAGGTCAGTTGACTAGGGAAGACCGCGATACAACGAGAGTAGAATGGCATGTCCGTTATTTCACTCCTTCCATTGCTAAGTGTCTCTTAGCCTGAATATATAGTTAATTGTAACCTGCATGCGGAATAAGTCTATATATAGCAAATGGAGCAAAGTAAGACAATTCGTTAAAGGATGCATACATTTGGATACAGAGCTTTGCACTAACTCATTATGCACTGACTTTCTACTATTCCGAGTTGTGACCCTTCTTTGGTTGGGTCCTGGGTCACCCTCTATTCCCTAGCATACACAAATTAACCTTCCTTACTTATCATTATCTTTCCCCTATCCTCTGAGCAGGATTCAAGGTGATATATGACCCGTTTAGAGAATCAGCCTTGCTGAGAATGCACCCTCAAGTTCGTGATCGAGCCGCATCAGCTATGTATGGCATAAAGCCCATGTAAAGATTATTCTTTATGCCGATCAGAGAGATCCTACAATCACTACAAGATAACCATAAACAGGCGAGTGGAAGTTTCAAGAGCCGCCATTAAAGAGGATGATAATGCGCCAGTGATGCTTATATAGGTAGCACTTTGTGTTTTTTGATAATAGGTTTTTGTAAGTTCGTCTTTCTTGTACAGGTCACCAAACGACTATAAAATAAGTGAAAATTATTCTCACAATAGCCTACACCACCATGCTTCGCACATCCACTAACTGCTTGCTTATTGAGTACTAGGTTGCATAATAAAGAAGTGAGCACACCCTTAGGATGTACTCCTATGTAGAGCAAAGGTTGTATTTATGACTCATCTATTGAGAATGAAGTGAATCATAATTATTAAATTCTTCAACAGTTGATTATGGAGGAGGTGTCAACGTTATTAAAAATAGATTCGACATCAAGTAACGTCAGTTTACGAGTATTTTCCCGACTGATGTCAGTTTTTCGGGTTCCTTCACGAAAAATACTTTCAGCAAAATTTCTGTTGACTTGCTAGTGCTTCGCTTTAGCATCTTCTAATTCTTCTAATCTAATGTCGCATACAATAAAAATATACGAGCACGGAATATTATTAAACTTCATGGCAACAACAACTCAATACGAATTTGTGGGTGTCAAGTCGATTACTGACGCCATTCGAAACTTGCGAATAATGGAATAACGACGAGTTTCGAAGGATCTGCATATCGTGTTTATCGACTTGGTAAAAACGCTGCACAAAGTTCCCAGTGATATTATTTGGACGGCGCTTCGATCTCAGAATGTACCCGAGACGTGTGTAAGAATGATACGCGATATGTACTATGATGTTAAGACCAAAGTTTAATGCACAGCGGAAATAACCGGACAATTGGAAGTTAAAGTTGGAGTTCACCGCGGCAGTGTACTAAGTGCGATGCTTTTTAATGTCGTGGAAGATTTTCTACTGAAGCAGCATATCAAAGAGTCTAGAACAGCTATTCTGCTTTTCGCTGGAAGATAACGGGTTACGAATCAGTCACACTAAGCATTGTCGTTTTTCCAGCAAACCCAAGTCCTGATATCTATTTAGAAGGACCCCTCGTACCAAAGTGTGAAAAATTTAAAATCTTGGCCTGTATAAAGGTTCTATGGTCCGCAAATGTAGTCGAACCCACAAGCGACGCAGTGGCAATGCAGATTTAACATCGAATGTAACCATACGAGTACAACGATTAATAAAAAAAGAAGATATTATGTTTATTTCAGTTCGGAACTTTTACCCATTATTGTTAGGACGTTCCAGCATGCGATACCTAATTCATTTGCTCTCTCCCAAAAACCGTTGAGTTCTGACACAAATATCTGTAAAAAGGGTGCTGGGTAGTTTATTCATATATATACTTTAACTTCTGCGTTGCAGTACTTGTGTACTCTCTAATTGCATCCACGTGGAGCTGATAGATATTCTATCTATCTATCATTTCTTTGCCTCATCGATGGTCTCCAGACTTGGGAACACGATTATGCAACTGACTTCTTAGAAATTAAGGCGCCTCAAGCTCACTTAAACGGCCTGCATATGATTTTTCCCTATTCAGTCGCCTTATGCGACAAGCAGCGGAACGATTCCATAAGTCGTCACCGCAGATATTATTCTCCAAGTTTTTTCTTACCGTTGATCTAGAGTTGACCTATATAGAAAATTTTATATGTGTCCATGGTGGGCTAGAACCTAGTTCCTTAGTCCTGTTTACCTCTAATGACCTGAAGGATTTCTAAAATAAAACGACTATCTACTTCAATGATATTTGTATTTGTATTATTGAACTGCGATAACTGTACAAAAAAAATATAAACAACACAAACGTTTTAAAGAAGCCTAGGTTAGGTTCTATTTGCCCGGCTAGTTGCTATTAAACTGGAATAACTGTGAGAGATCTAACATTGGTGCTGTTTGATTGGTCTCCTTCATGGTCACTGCTTCGACTGCATTATCACTCGCATGATCGATGTGAATCGCTGGCGGCTGAGCAGGTTGTAACAAATCTTGATCCAATTTCTTCATGCCTTCCTTCATAAGATCATCCACAGTACGGAGTAGACTTTCTTCCGATGGAATAGGTCCCGAAAGGTTTAATTTCGCCTCTGCCAAAGTATCAAGGAGGGAAATACTGAGATTGTAGTCCATACGCGGCGCTGGTGGAGGCGCTAAACTTTCAAAATGAATCGGATCTGGTGGTGCTTCGATGTCGTTAACATCCAGGGAGTAGTGACCTTCAGGAATTCCAAGAACTTTCGACGTGCGTGAATTTACAAATTGAAGGCCGGAAGTATTTCGAATGAGACGGGAACTTCGTGCCTGAAGCTGTTCGACTAGATCCGAAATTTCACTGAGAAAAATATCGGCACGTTGATCCTCCGGCAAGGAGGCTCTTTGAACTTTACTTACAAGGAATTTGAACAAAGACATTTCTTCGAGAATTTGCTGTCGTTCCAAGTTTGGTCGGTGGTCTGGGTATGCCTGTAGATGCTGTTGCATACGTCGTTTGCCTAGGAAAATCTTATTGCACGTAGGACAGAAGGCGTCGGGTGGCAAGTTCCGACGTTTTGTTGGTGGTAGCGGGGATGTCGATGTGGCTTTTGATGGTGGGCTGGTATTACAGATGTAATCCGAGTCTTTCAGCTCTTGAAGAAAGTTTCGCATGAATGCGGCAGCATTTTCAGGCTCAGGCTCGGGTTCTGTTTGAGATGGTGGCACTGGTGGAGTGAACACAGATTTTACGATACGACCAGATCGCGTTCTTTGAACATTAGGTGGAGTTGTTTCTAAAATTGCTGCAGGAGTTGGTGGAGTATTCACAGGTTTAACGGGTTCCTTGTTTTTCCGTGGTCTTCCACGTTTCGATTTTACGGGAGGTTTCGATATGGTTTCACTTTTTATTAGAGTTGCCACCATTTCCTGTGTGAGACCAAGGGTTTCGGGTGTGAGAAATCGATAGATTGTCTTACGGTTTAGCTCATCTTGGTGGCGTATTATTTCTTTTCTCTCCCTGGAAAAGGGGTAGACTTGAGTGATTTTGATATCAAAGCAATTTCGGAAAACTCACCTGTCGATTACAATATTGTCACGATTGGAAAGCTTTAGAATGTCATATGCCAGCATAGTTAAGCTATCTGGGACTTGAGCTGGAGTTTCTTCCAGCGATTCTTCGACTTCTTCATTTTCTTCCTCTAAATTGACGTATGCTTCCCGAAACACATCAGCACAGACAATCTTCCCAGTTTTCTCCGTTGCAGATATAAATACATTCTTTGAAGCCTTTTTGGCTGTAGCCTCTTCAGACTCTGCTTTCGATGAGTGGGGAATCTTCTTGTAGATCCCAGGTACCATAAACGGCGATGTGATAGGTTTAAGACCATCCGCCTCAACCATATACAACTGTTGGTCCTCATGCGACTCTTCGTTGAGTAGGAAGTCAGAACTGTTAAGCGATGGAATGCCACAGGACTTGTCATCGTGAAGATCTGTTTTCGACCTGTTACTAGACTCTGAGTCAAGTTGATTTTTAAATGCTGGTGCCTGGTTTTCACTTGGAGTTTGTTTCACATCAGGGACGGAATCCTGTGAAAGGGAATATTATGAATGTTTACATTTATACCGGTTTGCTTAAAGGTGTTTTGATGTACTTGTATACCTACCTTGCTTATTGCAAATATACCATCAAGTTCATCGAAGATTGTCGTAGGAGGTTTCGAGGAGAAGCCATCAGTAGATAGAAAGTTTACATCCAGGGATATGGGCATAATAAAGTGCAAATGCACTTCTTCGCTACAAACCGTGTCTAAAGAGAATTGTTTTGTTTATTTGTCCAAAAATTTGATAAACAAAAATGCGATGCGCCTTTAAACGTCAAACAACAGCTGTTGAGATTTGGAGATGTCAGTGAAGGAATTCATCATTTCCGCTAGGTGTCACTAAACGCGTTACGAATTTTTAAATATCAACCAGGAAGTGACCAATTAGCCGTTGATAATTTAAAAGTCGCAGGCAACTACCACACTCATTGTCAAACCTCGAATATCGCAGTTATACTCATCTGTGAACGAGAGCGAGTCACGTACGAAGACTACCATGTTCACGTAGGAATGGTTTTGGGTCTACGGAAGGAAAACACAACCAATACGAAATTGTGACTATACAGGGTGTTCCGGATAATGTATCAAAGACTTCAAGGGGTGTTTACTGGAAATAGTTGAAGAAAAAAGTCGTATGTGTGTGGGAGGTCATAAATGCATCTTTATCGACATAAAGAGGGTTTAAGCAAAGCTTTACATCTTCGAACGCAGTTGGTCATGCAACATCAAATGCGACGACTATGATTGAGCAGCACCAATTTACAAAAGATATTAATTTTATTACTGGGACCAATGTTGATTCACCACATGTCTTAGAAGTTGTCAATAAACTTAAATGGCTTCCTTTATCTTCGTTTAAATGATCTACGACATGCGATAATATACTGGCGTACAGAGTATCAACATTCAACATTGATTCAAAGTTATTCAAATGTTTCAAACTTGTGAAGAATCATATTGACGAAACACAACTCAAACATGTCAATTTCAAATTTTGGGTTCCTGAGGATTTGCTCGCTCTTTTCTTAAACTCTGATCGACGGCAGAGTGGAGTTCAGGTTCGCCTCTTTCGCTTTCAGTCAAAAAACATAACGGCTGCCCAAATGAACGAAGAGAAATGATAAACATTTCTGCTCGTGCTCCCGAATCGAAGACAGTTGAATTTTCCATAGCTGCTACCAATTGTCCATATTCAATTATCGCTCTTAGTGAAACTTGGCTGAATAAAGATATAAACTCTTCGGAATTGTTCGACGATTCCTCTGAAATTTGTAGAAGAAATCGATGTTCTATGTCGACAGGTCTTATGCGTGGTGATGGTTTGCTGCTGGCGGTGAAATCAACATTTGAGGGCAGGCAAGTTCGACTTGCAGATTTGTCTGGTTTAATCGAATAAATACCATATGTGTCAGAGTGCATTAAATATTATTGAACGTGTGTCATATGAATTTATACATATATCTTTTTATCTTATATTCCGCCTACTTCATTGAGAGATCTCTCAATTTATAAAGCTCATATTGCTAATATTAATTACATTGTTAATCAAAAATCTTATGTTGTTGTATTGGGTGATTTTAATTTAGGTACTAAATGGTCTTCTGAGATTGATAAAGGTTTTCTTTCTTCCTTATAATGTTATAAGAGATTATGAAATCGAACTTATTAATTCTATGTGGGCTATGAATTTATTATGAGTTCCCATGTGGTCACCCACCTACTCGTATCAATTTAAAACAGATGTGTTGTATTGAAAATAACTTTAATATTTTAGATCTTGTTTTTTTTATCCAAAAAACTTAAAGCCTTAGTTACGGAAGCTGATTTTGGAGTTCTAGTTCTGAACACTAGTGTCTTTCATAAAGATCTGTGTTTGTCACAGAGTCAATGAATTGAAATATTGTTTTTCAAAAACAAATTATAATTCCATTCTCTTTGGAATGAGAAACTTTATCCCTCATCAGATGAAGAGTATCAAATAAAAAAAAAAGGCATGGTACGACTCGAGCTTTAAAGAGGCTGTCAGGGTTTGAGAAATGTTTTTCGGTCCTACAAGACCAATCGTCACTTTGTTTTATCGCTATTTCCACCACCAGTGCTCCATAGAAATCGCCAGTAGCACTCCGCCCCTTCAAACCTTTAACCGTAACACACGTCTTGCTATGAATGCTCATCAGTATACCCTTAAGCTCACTTTCGGGCGTACTCTGAAATATCATGATTCGTTCCTAGGCCGAACAACTCGCTTGTGGAATGCCCTGCCGAGCTCTCTATTTCCTAGTCATTGTAACATTCAGACATATAAAACCGACGTACGTCGTTACTTATCCTCCTTTCCTCCCTAAATTTCCTTCGCCCGCGCTGTGTGCAAGCATTTTAAGGGTACATTAACCCCTTGAGCGCGCGCTAGTTTGTAAAAAAAAAACACACCCGCCAGAGGAAAACCGAAAAAACTTCAAATGATCCAGAAATGACTGCAATGCCTTTCTTTAGCGTGTAAAATTCCAATAATACGACCAAAATTAAGGAAGAAAATACTACAATGTCCTAAAGGTAGTAACAATTTTTGGTCGTCAAAAATGTTAGAAATTCTGCCTCGTCCTCTATCCCAAAGCTCATTTATGACATTCCAGCTGTCAGCTCCTTGGACAAGGCCAATTTGCTTGCTGCATACTTTGCGGCCAGCTCAACACTCTCAGATTGTGCTTTGTCTCCCCCTACACTTGAGTGCGTCGAATCTTCAATCCACGTTCGCACTCGTGTAGTAGCAAGAGTTCTTAAAGATCATAACATTCACAAATCCGCTGGTCCAGAGGGTATATTTCTCTCCTTCTGAAGAAGTGTTCTTCCTTGCTGGCAAAACCACTGCGTAAGCTTTTCCATCAATTCTACTCCTTAGGACTATTTCCGAGCCGATGAAAAATAGCATTTTGTCCAGCCCGTCCATAAAAAGGCGAATCTTCCTCTCCCTCCTCCTACAGACCCATTGCACTTACGTCCCTTCTTTCCAAGGTATTGGATAAACCGTCAGCTTATGAAATATCTCGAAACACGAAAACTTCTTAATGACCGGCAGTACGGTTTTCATAGCAAAAGGTCCATTGGTTATCTGATGGCATGTCTCACCGAAAAGTGGAACGAAAGCGTACATCAATCTGGTGAAAGAAAGACAGTTGCACTTGATATTTCTAAGGCATCTGACAGAGTTTGGCATCAGGCTCTCTTGTCGTAAATGCGTGACTCTCTTCTTAATGATTAAAAATTAGCTTTCGGAACGTTCAATTCAAGTTGTCTTGGATGGTTTCAAGTCTGATATTCACAAAATAAATGCTGGTGTGACCCAGGGCTCCGTTCTGTCTCCGATACTCTTTCTAATTTTCATCGATGATCTCTTGTCTGCTAATTCTAATCCAATATATTCCTTTGCTAACGATAGTATACTCTGCTTTTCATATTCGTTCTCGGACTCACGCCCCTGCTCTTCGGCAGTAGGACGGGAACGCCAGCTTATGTCAAGCTCATTAAATTCTGATATTAACAGCATAACTAATCCGGGAACCACTAACAGAGTAGAATTTAATACTTCCAAAACACAAATATCGTGATTCGTATTTTCTAGTCAGTATAACCTTCAAACATTTAAAACCAACGTTCACCGGTATATATCTCTCTTTTTATCCTCCCTGATTATCCTTCGCCCGCGCTGTGTGCAAGAATTTTAATGGACCTTAAATCCCATGAGCGATCTTGAAAAGATTTCTGTACAGGCATTATAAGTATTTGGTCTTGTGAATCTAAAATTAAAAATAACTCTAAAGCATTTGGAAATTGTACACGACTTCCGTCTACTATGAAATATCAAGGTGTAATAAGTAAAGATCTTAAAGAGATGTGAGATATGTTTGCTTCCATTTTTCAGTCAAATTATTTTGTTGAAACTGTTACTGACACACCTGCAAAGCAAATTAGTCCAATAACTGACTTAGGTTCAATTTTTCTTACTGAAGAAGAAATACTTTCAGAGCTATCTTGCTTTGAAGAAAGTAGTGCGTAGCACCCGATGGTATGCCTACTATTTTCCTTAATAGATGTCGCTCCAGCTTAGTAAGACCTTTGCTTGTAATTTAATTTGTCATTAAAGGAGAGGGTCTTTTTAGACTGCTGGAAAAGCTCATTTATAACTCCAATTCATAAATCCGGATCATGACAAGACGTTATAAACTATCGACTTATTTCAAAACTACAGTTTATTCCAATGGTTTTTGAGGCTCTTGTAAAAAGAAATATTCATTTTACCGTTCGTAATCACATATGTGATTCTCAATATGGTTTTGTCAGCGGTAGATCGACCGTAACTAATTTAGCTTTGGATTCGTGTCGTCAACTTGACACTATCTACATATATGGATTTTTCTTAAGCATTTGACCGTGCTCAGCGTAATCTGTTACTCAAAAAGCTTCCTGTTCTTGGTTTACATTCCAGCCTACTAAAATGGTTTAAAAGTTATCTGGTAAATCGTTCCCAGTTTGTCAAAATAGGATCCCAGATATCGAATATCATATTAAACTACTCTGTTGTTCCACAGGGGAGGCACATAGGCCCACTTCTATTTTCATTGTTCATAAATGACATACCCTTATGTGTTTCTTATTCGTATTGCCTACTTTATGCCGATGTTTTAAAAAAACATTCAAGATAGTGGAATTACTATAATAGCTGATTGTATCGCATTACAGTCTGATATAAATGCATAGTATTTGCAATTGGTGCGACAAAAATGAACATTTCAATGTTGATAAATGTTCTGTGTTATCGTTCACTCGTAAATCAACTCAAACAATTTTCGAGTATAATATTGGCAATATATATAGTTCTTAATAAGGTTGTTTTCAAAAAGGACTTAGGGGTTATTTTCCATAACCAGTTAAAATATGCGCGGCACTGTGACTACGTTATAGCTAAAGCTAACTCTATGCTTGGTTACCTTATTCGAAATTCTAAGGAATTTGTTGGTCCGTATACCCTTAAATCTCTGTATGTTTCTCTTGTTCATTCGTTATTTGAATATTGTTGCATAGTTTGGTGTCCCTATCATGTGAATAGTATTTTAAGGTTAGAAAGAATACAGAAAAGGCTTACCAAATATGCACTTCGTAAAATAATTGCTTTTTATAATGTTCCTGATTATAGTATTGGATGTCAATTACATAATTGGTATATTACCTCTGTTGAAAAGAACATTTTATTTTTCCGTTATTTTTCCCCGTGACATTTTATGTAGTCGCATTGATTGTCCAGACCATCAAAGATCCACTTCCAAAGTTTCCCTTAGTGGAGAAGCTCTCAGGACGTTTTATATCATGCCAATAATAACTAAAACCATCCGGTCCACCAAGGTCAAACTCTTTTTCGCCCGAAAAGATCACTCTTTTCCGCTGTTTAGACCATGTCATGTGTTCTTTGGCAAAGTGTAGTCGGGCAACTTTATGTGCTTCTGTAGGAGCTGGTTTTGACTTCATTTTTTTCCAAACCAGTTGATTACTGCCAGCTATAATTTATTGTACACGCCGTTTAGATATTGGCAACTTTAAATCTGAAATAATTTTGGAGGCAGTAGCATTTTTTTGCAACCCATGCAAAATTTGCTCGGATAGTATACTATTTCTGCCCTGGTGAATTTTTTTTCTTCTGTTCGTGTTGTAATTACTTCCTACTTTATTAACATTATCGATTGCGGAAGCCGATCGATTTAATTTAATGAAAATTTGGCGATTGGACATACTGGTATCCTTATGCGCATGGATTGTGGCGATTTCCAAATCCGAGAACGTTTTTCCTTTTACCATTCTGACTTGCGGCCAACAATCATTGTAATCAC
Source organism: Volucella zonaria (assembly GCA_963966105.1). Taxonomy (NCBI): domain Eukaryota; kingdom Metazoa; phylum Arthropoda; class Insecta; order Diptera; family Syrphidae; genus Volucella; species Volucella zonaria. The sequence goes on along the minus strand of OZ014532.1, from coordinate 123,126,768 downwards.
CAAAAAAAATCCTGACTTCTTTTCCAACATACAGCTTTTCAGCATAAACGCGACTGCTATTAATTGAATTTCGCATAATCATTAGTGACAAAACAACAGATGTTGAAATTCTCTGAGCGGGATTGACCGTACTTTCAAAACATACGTTGAAGAAAGGACAAAAAGCAAAAACAAAAGAAAAAATTTGGACATTGCTATTGTCTTAAATTTAATAAAAACAAACATGCACTGAGTTTGAATCTTTAATTAATTTAACTTATGTAGTTTATTTTTTTTTGTTTTTACGTTTTGCTCCTGTGTCGCCAGTCGAATGAATAAAAAATCAGTGGCACGTCAAATATCAGACATGACATTCATTTGACAACACAGAAGCGCATTGGTTCAGTGATGCCAATGCTGAACAACAAAATTATTACAACATAAATGTTCGTTTATACTACGAACAAATTTTCTGTACAAAAGTACATCTGCCTTTAATTCAATTTCGCTGAGTGTATTAGTTATTAGTTAAAACACCGTGTACGATCAGTTGTAAAGGAGTGACTAACTTTATTTAATCAATATAAACTTCAGTGCAGATTGTATATAGTTGAAATGTTGAGGAAATATCAATAGGAAATTCTACAAAGTAAAAATAAATAAGTACTGCCCTAATGCATTACGTTACAAGCTAACAACTTGTTTTTTTTTTTAATATTTTTCAAATTTTTATAAACCAGCAAAATGAAATTCGTTGAGAAGTGTATTTTAATTTGTTTCTATAAGATTTATTAAGAAAAAAATTCGAACATCAATATAGGTATTTCAAGAAAAGAAAATGAGTTTTTTTTAATCAACAACGATTTGCTTTCCAGCGAATGAGAATTAACGCCACACAGTCCCAGAATTGTGCTACAAGTGCCAGTGCAAAGTAAGAGCTAAGACATTCATTCAGTCTTGAAGGTGTCGTCGGCCGACGTAGACACATTTGATAACTGTTAACAATCTAGTGAGACGTGTGTGCCTTACTTGAATACCACACTACTTATACACCTCAGAATCAGTGTAAATCTAAATATATAAAAAATATCTAAAACTACCATCAAGTTACCCTGTTTAAATTTTCCCGACAAAACTGTGATATTTCTACGTTAAGAGTGAATGCTTTAAAATCGCCCAAGAGTTCTTTCGTGAGATTGTTTAGATTTCATTAAGGGGAACTTCAGCGCAGTAATCACAACAATAGCGAAAACTTAGACCTCACAGGGTCTATACAATAAATTGTTTAACTCTTTCTTGAATCGTCAGATGGGCTACGATGCGAGTACGGATACCTGCCGTCAGCTTGAACCAGACGTGAGTAGCACTTTCTTTTTTATTTTTGTATAATATAGTATTACAATATTTCTCACAAACACCAAAACAAAAGTTGTTCTGTCAATGTTTTTTATACGTTTTTATCACAGATTTGTCTTCTATTTTTGACTCGTCCATTGCATACATAGTTTTCATAGAATCACGCTCCGCTCGTGCGATTTAACATCTTTAGACGCTTTCTTTGAACTACATCAAATTACTGGTCTATGAGAACACGCCAAAATTTTAGACGACTTGGAGGCGAATATTTGACGGGTAATTCGGCCGAATTATGGAATGGAAGTCACACTTCTCCGATTGCTTGGAGTCTGTTTTGCAGTCTCGAGTTTGCTATGCCATGTGCTTTAGCTATCGTTTTCTTCGCCGTTTTTGTGAATCCTTTGTAGTCCAATTCAAGACGGACTTTATCGGTATGATACTTGAAAGGCTTGTCTTTTGGGCTTTTTCTTGTATTTTCCCTTGAAAGTGTCCCACCACCTTGCGTGCATAGTTCTTCCGCTTGGTTTATGGTTTTTTGGGATGTTTCCTTATTAAAGATTTACTAGAATCTTTCGTCGACTGATGTCCGTTTTTGTTAGTTTTTCTCTGCTTTCTTTATAAGAAATTACTCCAGCCTAAAACAGCGCTATCGTCCTGGGTGATTGGCCGAAGACCAATCTTTTACTCGCTGTTTCGCGTTATTTCAGCATAAATGGTAATATTCAATGGTTCAATACGTAATTACTCGTAAGTTAATTATCTATGCCATCTTAGTGTGGTCTTCTTTTGAATCACCGTCGCTCTGGCTTGGGTTCAAATTATCTTTAGGCAAGAGCACAATCTACATACGCTCCGGGTATACTACATAGACAATTTCATGTTCATCTTGCTGCGGGCTATACTTCATTATTAGACCTTCTACTTGAAAATTCGAAACAGCCAGTGTAATGCTTTTGCACGGAAATATGTGACTGGATCTTATACAAATTCACCTTTTTTGCTCTCGTATTCCTTCGTAGCTCAAAGAGCCAATGATTGGCTTACGGATTAATTTTCCATTTGGTTTCTGATGAGGTGTCATCATCAGAGCTAATAGCCGAGATAAACAAAACCCCTTCCTAGGTTATAGTTGCCAGTTGTGGCATTCAGTCCGATTGGTTCATGTTGTGCGTCCATTCTTGTTGACAGCATATAACAGATGGTTCAAAGAGAGGCTAACTTATAAAAAAAAAAACACAATTTGTTGGCAAAATTTGACTTTATTCATCTTTAATATCTCGATGATTAGTGGTAGCAATGTCATCAAATTCTGGCACGTACCGTTTCAAAACTAAAAATCATATGGATATGTTATTAGAGTCGCCATCAATGTATCAGCTTCCGGGCTTTTCGAACCAGCTCTTATCTATGATATGTACCTGATTTAACTTTCATTCACATCTGAAATTTATTCTTGGTAAGTACAAGTATACAATATTTCGCTTTTAAAAAGAATAACTCCTAAACATGTTTCGTAATATTGTAGCTTCATATATTGCTCCCTAAAAGGCATGCTCTATGTATGGTATGTACAGTTTGGTATCTACGATCTTGTCAGCATGCATAAGGCATGCTCTATGTATGTATAGTTTGGTATCTACGATCTTGTTAGTCAATTGTTGATTTTACTACTGTTCGGCTTTGCTTACTAGAACGTCCTCTCTGAATTGTATCTTAATTCAAGCTTCTCTAATTTTGGGGAAAAAAGCAAAACTCTGGAGAACTGCTGGTTTACACGATTAATTGGAGGTACCCGAAATGTTTGATGTTCATCATCCTCATAACTTTTTTATTCGCAGTGCTTTTTTAATTACTGAAAATATAATATAACTAATCTTGAAAGAAGAATTTTTCCCATTTAATTTTTTAAACAGATCTAATCAATCTTATCGAGTTAGTAAGTTGTTTTTAGGTGTCGAAACCGTTGCTGGTTAGTTCTAGTGGTTAACTTCAAAACTTTCCACTAGCTGATAGCAGTTGCGCGTACACATTTTGGCGAAAGTTATTTAAACGATAGATAATTTTTGCCAGATAGTTATCATATTTTCCAAAAATCTTTTGATTTATTGTAGATTTTTCTGTTATATAAGCTTTTACATTTTTGTGTATTATTATTCGTTTTGTATATAATCTACCAACAAGTCAGAAGGGATAGTTATATGTGAACCTTCAATTTCACTTTCTTATGGTCAGACTTACACATTTTGAATAATTTAAATACCGAAACCGTTATGATTACACTAAGTCGATATATTGTATGATAGTTTGAGAACTTTTATTGAAAAACATCGACTTAAAGTATCTCTATAAATAATAGGAGGCCAGAGAACGTCGGCAAATATGCCAATTAATTTAATTAGAAAAACTGCGTCAACTTCTTCATTGAGACTCCGCTGAAATTTAGTTCTACTCTTCTAACTGCGAAACAGTACAGCAGCAGCTCAAACGGAAACTTGTCAACTATTCTGGAACACTGCAGTCATTGTTACTCCCAAGTTAAAAAAGTAAGGGTCAATTATCCCTCGGACAGGAAATGCACATATACACTGTGGTTTTTAGACAATGTAAGAGTTTTTAATGGCATCCTTAAGGGTTATTGAGACATCAATAACGCATGTTCTATAATTTTCATTTAAGAACTATAAATTTTCTTTTTAATGATTTTTTGTGAACTGTCATTACTAGTTTGATTGTCAATGTCTACCATTTACTCATGATTCAGTACGTAAACGTTCACAACGTTTACAAATTATTAAAATTTGTTACCGAAATTCGGAGTCGGTGGCTTCGGTCGAAGCGCTAACGCCAACTTTCGGTCGTTATGATCGCCGTACCCGACTCGAAATTCGTAATTTGGTGCAAAAATTTGAGTCTATATTTTCGCTGCTTAATATTCCAGTAACAGTGAGAGTAAGAAATGCAAGGAGTGCTGAAGCAGGAATTTGGCATCGCTCAACCAATAGTGTGGCACCTACACCCGTATAACGTCAAATTGACTCAAGAGCTAAAGCCAGATGACCATTTGAAGACTCGAACTTTCTCAAATTGGTCTCTGTAAATGGTTAGTTTCTGGCTATACGGTTTTGGAATAAAAAAAAGCTCTTTTGTACGCCTACAAACACACAATGTGCTTGATGAGACGCGCCTACATCTCCAACAACTGACTGATTGGTGTAGTTTTTATGCCGTCGTTGGTGATGACCGCCGCCACGTTACAATTAATGGAAACCGCTCTCGGGACATGTTGGAACATTATTTTTCGCCACAATTGCGTGCATCCAATATTTGTGAGAAGTGGTTTCAACAGAACGGCGTCACTTGCCACAAAGTGGCCCCTATAATCGAGCTATTGAAGTCAAAAACAAAAGCGTATAGTCTGTATGGAAATCCTGATATTTACTCATGTTCTGTTAATTCACATAGGAGTAGCTATGGACAAACAAATTTTCTTCGTCAGTGAACAATATGTTTCCAAGTTTTGTTGCTATTTGAAAAGATTCCGGCATTCCATTCTTTAGGTGTTTCACAAAAGGTAGTCAGCTATGTTAAGAACCTGAACGATTTGCATCCTTTATGCACTGGACTTTAACTCCTTTTAAAAACAACGTAAAGTGCAGAGTATTGCACTGGGTCTACACGACGGTCGTAAGATCAATTTTCACGTATGTCACAGCCGTTAGGTGGCCTGCACTAGACACATATAGTCTCTGGTTTTAACGTAAACCGCCTGTCGTGTAGACTTATGTTTACGGGATGCCCGTACATCCATACGCCTTGCCATCGCTCTCCGTCAATCCTTTGATACCAATTCGGAACTGTGTTGGAGACAACACTTCCACCCTTGGTATGAGTCGAGGCCGACCTAAAACCACTTACTGTTCTTATTGTACTTATTGCAAGACTACATTGGGTCAACCTAACAGGAAGACCTTTCCCGCGATTTTGGGTTTAAACCACAGCCACCGTGAGGCTCCCACAAGTCTGGCCCGGACCGAGATCCCGAGGGCTCCTGACTCCTACGGCACTGTGATTTAAGTTCTGGTTGGCACTACCGGTGGTCCTGCCGTCAACAAGACCTATGACCGGCAACACGTAACTGGTCAAATCGTAGCAACTTTCGGTGGAGTCATCTGAAAGCCGTTACGATAAGACCAGGATTTTGCTCTGCTCCCGCTTTTTATTAGACAACGTCATTGATGGGCGAAACCTTGATAATTAGGAATGGGCCGGCCTGCACTAGACAGACAACGTCAAAGAAACCTCTTAAAAAAAAACGCAATGAGCTGTCTGTGTAATCATCACTGTCATTTTAAAAACTTTCACAACGGCGCCTTTTTCAACATTGTTTCATTTGCTACCGTTTGTACGGGATTCAGATTTAGATTGCAATTCAGTATGTCCATGTCAGTCTACTCACACAGCATCGTGGCTTCCATTAATCAACCGATCTTCCATTATCTGAAATTGACTTCGGCGTAGTCAATTCAATCATTGGCATAGGGGTCTTCTCCAAAGACCTAAGGATTTGTGTGTCAACCTACGTAGTAACTTCCAAGTCGAAGTCTCAGCTACGAGGGCGGGTCAATAAGTCCGTGACTTTTGGATTAAAACAGATTTTTTGATAAAAAAATAATTTTATTTTTCAACCTAGTGTCCCTCGAGCTCTATACACTTTGTCCAACGCTTCTCCAACTTTTTTATCCCTTCCAAAAAAAATGATTTGTCGAGGTCCTCAAAATGACGAGATGACTTCATCATTGGAGTCAAATCTTTTTCCACCAAGCCATTTCTTCAGGTTTGGGAACAAAAAGTAGTCGCTCGGAGCCAAATCTGGAGAATAGGGTGGATGAGGGAGCAATTCATAGCCCAATTCATGGATTTTTGCCATGGCAACTGCACATGTGTGCACCCTTGCATTGGCTTGGTGGAAAAGAACTTTTTCTTGGCCAAATGAGGTCGTTTTTTTTTTTCAAATCGTCATTGAATCGGTCCAATAAGTTGGCATAATATTCCCCATTGATTGTTCTTCCCTTTTGAAGGTAGTCAATGTGGATTATCCCGCGTGCATCCCAAAAAACAGTCGCCATAACTTTATTGGCTGACAAACCCACCTTGGCCTTCTTTGGCGCCGATTCACCCTTAGAAACCCACTGTTTTGACTGTTGTTTGTTCTCTGGTGTGTTGTGATGGATCCATGTTTCGTCCACGGTTACAAAACGGCGCAAAAACTCCTCCATATTGCTATTAAACAACGCCAAACCTTCCTGTGAAGTTGTTACACGATTGCGTTTGTGGTCGACTGTGAGCAAACGCGGCACCCATCTTGCGGAAAGCTTTCTCATGCCCAAGTGATCATTCAAAATTGAAACCACTGAGCCATGCGAGATCCCTACGGCTTCCACAATCTCTCACACTTTCAATCTTCGGTCGGCCAACACCATATCGTGAATTTTTTCGATTGTTTCGGGTGTAGAGACCTCAACTGGGCGTCCAGGACGTTCGGCATCTTCAGTGCTTGTACGGCCACAACGAAATTCAGTAAACCACTTTTTTACCATTGAAATCGATGGTGCAGAGTCCCCATAGTATTTATCAAGCTTAGCCTTGGTCTCGGTAATGGTTTTTTTTTCGCAAGAAATAATAGCTGTCAAACACAAACTAACTGACGTAGCAAGTTTAAATTTTGACAGGAGTCAACTGACAAATGCCTGTTGACAGGAGCAGTGTTGCTGTTTCAGTAAAGAGGTCAGAAATTCAAAAATGCACGGAATTAATGACCCGCCCTCGTATTAATTAGGCCACAGCTTGAATTGTGAATGGTGATTTTCCCTGTCCTTTTTTGTTGAAAAAAAAAGTTTTGATGCCTCTTAAAAAGATATCCTTTATCAGATTATCTGACCAATCTGGATATCTTTAGCAGCTTGGAATTAACTTCATCACCCGCAATGGTAGTCTTTGCAATCTTAATATTTTTGCCAACGTGGAACAGTTATATTTATTCCTGGAAGCAAGAAACTCTTCGAAGGCGTCTGAATGTCGACATGATTGTTGAATATTTCCGGTGACTATAGCCAAAGATACTATCGACAGCAACGCGAATCAGTTAAAAATCGCAGGCAACTGTTCGTCAATATATTATAAAGATAAGTATACATTCATATAAATATCTATACAGAGGACTACACGTACGACAGTTACAATTCACAAATGACGTACGTAATTCTCAGATAAAACAAATTATCACAAAATCTTAGGGACAAGAACAAGTCCATATATATGTATGTACTTCCTATTAAAACATCGTTTGGCCTCAAATCTACGAAGGACGCTGTGATTGATTTGTCGGATAAGACTAATCTAATGGGCTCATAAATTTTATACAGACCATTATCAAATCAAGTTTGACAAATCACAAATCTTATCAGGAGCAGCTGCTATTGAAATTGTTTTGAGTGAAATATGAAATTCCCACGCTTTTTTAACAAAAGTTATTACTTAAGGAATATTTGATACGAATAGGTGGTTTTGTTTAGTAAATTTTCTGTGGAGTTGATGCCCGATATATTGCGATCATGTAACAAGATATCTTTTGGAACGAGCTATTACGAGTAAAGTGTTCCTCCCGCAGGAATTTACTGTCACCTTTGGCATGCGTGATTTGAAGATTTGTGCTACAGAAATTTTTACAAAGCCAAAAATGCCTCCACTAACAGAAAAGCCGATTAAATCCTTGTATTTTTTGCTGATAGACATAACTCGAAACTCATGACACTGATCAAAAACTTTTGTAGGTTTGTCTTGGAATAATATTTACCATTCTGGCTGTGAGAAACAGCAACCTGAATACTTTTCGGCAAATAAATAAAATATTTCGAAGGGAAAGATCTAAACTACGTTCCGCGTCAAAACGTGCCAAAATGGGAAGTATGACATCTTTGGTAGCACAATCCGATGTATTGCTTACACGCCACCACATTTGCTAAGTACATGTGCTAATTGACTTTTACAGTGGGACGGGATATCACTATAAATAACCCACGCTTTCCTTGCCTCAATATTTAGAAAGCAGCATGAGATTCAATTGACGAAATAAGACACTCCTCCTGTATTATAGATGTTCAAACATTCTAAGCGCCCAATGTAGATCCAGATCACTACTCACTCCATCTACTGATATTTCAGGCGCCGCACCAACGGAGAAATTTTGTGACGAAAGTGAACGACTTTAACCGTAACAAACCGTCAGAAACCTTGCTAATAGCATATCCCTGATACATACAACGATTAGTATTAAAGGCAGGCAAGCAGATGTAGCAAAGCAACTCGGCTATGAATCCGTGCTACATAACATAGAAGTACGAGAGCTCTTTGTGCAAAGGTGGAGCGAAAATATCGGCATTTTTGGACAAAAAAGAAAGAGCATGCGAAGATAACTCTAGCTACAATGTGTGGAAGTTTTACCAAGAGATGAGAACAACCAAAATGTAACATCGTTTGTTGAATCAAGAAGAAGGAGAACTTCTAAACTGTGCCGACTTTAGAGGCATAAGTCTCTTTAACACTGCGTACAAGATCCTGTTTGCTGTATTGTTTGATGGCCTGAACTATTTGTGAACTAACTAACCGGCCACTATCTGTACGGTTTAAGGCCAACCAAGTCAACAATTGGCCAAATGTTCCCTACGGCAGTTCCTTGAGTGAGAAAACCCACAAATTACAAATTGAAACTCAGTACCTATTTATTGACTTGAAACTCGTCAGATTGTGCTGCTTAACGACAGAGAACGCTCGCTGATCCATAACCAGAAAGTTAAGGTATGATTCCATAATCCATCGCAGCTCTATTTTCTTCCAGATTAAGCTGCTCGGATGAAGTTACTGATTCCTAGAAGGAATGATAGTGGTGAAAGAATTCAAGCTTGTCTCTACAATCTTTAAATTCTTAGGACAATAGGCTTTCTAATAGCGACTAGTCTTCCTCGTATTCTACTCTAGCGCAAGGCTCGCCATATAGCATCTCGACTCATGCTGTCGAAGACCTTCTCGATCTACATATACTCTACGAATCTTCCAATAATGGTTCCCAAGGTGTTGATGTGGTCGATGTAGGAGAATCCAGCCCGCAAGCCTGTTGATCCAGAAATTATTCTTCCTATCAATTTAACCATAGCATATACTCGTACTTCTCCAGCTGCCGCATTCCAACAGATTTCGCTTTTTAAGCAGCTTGACAATCATTTCCGGGGCAGATTTTAGTTTTTTATTCTTTCCTTATAAGTGTCTATTGGATTTCCGTCGAAGTATTTGGTGTGGCCGGAAAAAGATCCGTCCAATTACTTACGAGTACTACAAAGTACTACAAAGTACTCGTAACGCCATAGCTGCACCTCTAGTTTTCAATACAAAGTTTCAAGCGTTTATATACCAGTAACACAAGTATGATAAGGTTTTGAAAGCTACATTAAGGAGACTGATCCCTCTATATTCCTCTATATTCTATTCACCATGATTTGTTGTATGCTCCTCACAAAATTAGTCCCCGGTGCTTTAAACATCGCTGCAGATTTAGATATCACTATACAGAACTCTTCTTGCACGGTTGGACGACATTGTTGTCGGACATAATCCACGTTAAATCGCGCACGCTGTTCATTTTGTCTGAAGGTGAAATGTTTATTATTTTCGCCTTTAAGCAGTCTGCACAAGTAATACTTCCAAAATTTTCAGCACTATACTATTACGTTCCCATTCTTACTCGTACCCTGCATACTGCTTTATATTTATTTACTTAGCATGTAAAGGGTGTTTTTTTAGAGGTATAAAATTTCAATATGAAATAATGTCGATGTCTATGATATTAGCTCTATTTAATAGATAATTGTGTGCCATTAGTGTTTAAATATGATACCGGGCATATGGCCGCCACGGCTAGCTCGAATGAAGCGCAATCGTGAAGTCCAATTTTCGACAATATTATTGAGCAACTGGGGCCGTATGTCAGCAATAACACGGCGAATGTTGACTTCCAAATCGTGCAACATCTCTGGTTTATCGACATTGACTAGTGATTTCACATACCCCCAAAGAAAGTAATCTAAAGGTGTTAGATCACAGGAACGTGGAGGCCAGTCCACAGGTCCATTACGCGACGAATTTATGAGCTCAGCAAATGTTTCCAGCAATAAATTTATGGCATCGCACTCCGTGTGGCGTGTTGTGCCATCTCGTTGGAACCAAAATTCTGTCACGCCAATACCATTCAGCTTAGGAATGAAGAAGTCAGACATTATGTTTCTATAGCGCTCTCCATTGACGGTAACATTCTGGCCGGCATCGTCCTTAAAGAAATATGGGCCGATGATTCCACCAGCCCATAAAGTACACCAAACAGTGAGTTTTAATGGTTGTAAGGGCGTCCCGATAAAGGCTTCTGGATTTTGTCCACTCCAATTTGGCAATTTTGTTTGTTTACATATCCATTTAACCAAAAATGGGCCTCATCGGAGAACAAAATTTTATGTTGAAAATGAGGATCAAGCTGAATCATGTTTTCGACCCATTCACCGAACCTACGACGCGCATAATCTTCTCGTGGTTTCAACTGTTGCACAAGCTGGATTTTATAAGCTTTTAAGCCAAGATCTTTCAACAAAATTTTCCATAAAGTAGATGGGCATAGCTCCAATTGCTGTGCACGATGGCGATTCGACTCATTCGGATTCTCCTCAACGGTGAGCTCCGCAACGGCAATAACTTCATCTGTTGGCACTGTTTGTCGTCTTTGGGGATGCGTATTATCCACGAGTTTATGTGGTGCGAAAACGATTCATCGTGTTCCCAATAACTTGCTCAAATGGACGATTATGTCGACCGTAAAATGGACGTAGAGCACGATAAGTTTGGCGAACCGAACCATGATTTTCAAAATAAGTTTGCACAATTTCCACTTGTTGTTCTGGCATTAACCTATTCATCCTAAAATGGCAAAATGTAGTAACCACAAATAAACTTTCAATTGTCAAATTGACAGTCTGTAAAAACAGTGTTGCCAATTCAGTAAAAGTAAACCTCTAAAAAAAACACCCTTTACTTTACAAATTTTGGTTAAAGTTCCGAATATTATTTCTGCAGAAACACCCCTACATGGCCTCGATAGAGCAGTTCTCTTCTTCTTTCTTTTTCTTTATATAACTTATTCGTGCGGTTTGCTAAGATATGGCGTAACTTGTATTATTCCATTGGAACATGCGTTGGAAAGCTACTGTCATTGTACGTCATTTCATTATATGTCATTCATTTGAAGCGTAAAAAACAATAATTTTTTTTTACTCAAATATGTCGAACTTTGTGCCTGAAGTGCCGCAAAAAGTGTTTTTGCGGGGAGTTCTTCTTCATTACTTTAATATGAAGAAAACTGCTGCCGAAAGTCATCGTATTTTGGTGGAAGTTTAGGGTGAACATGCGTTAGCTGACCGAACGTGCCAAAAGTGGCTTGCACGATTTAAAAGTGGTGATTTTGGCTTGGAAGACGATGAACGTCCTGGCAGCCAAAAAAGATTGAAGGTGAAGAACTGGAAGCATTACTCTATGAAGATTGTTGCCAAACACAAGAAGAGCTCGCAGAATCTTTGGGTATCACTCAAGCAGCCATTTCAAAACGTTTAAAAGCAGCTGGATATATTCAAAAGCAAGGATATTGGGTTCCACATGAACTCAAGCCGAAAGAAAGTCGAAAGGCGGTTTTGCATGTCCGAAATGCTGCTGGAACCCCACAAAAGGAAGTCATTTTTGCATCAGATTGTTACTGGTGATGAAAAATGGATCCATTACGACAACCCCAAGCGCAAAAAATCATATGTGAAACCCGGCCAACCAGCCAAATCAACGGCAAAGCCGAATATCCATGGCGCCAAGGTAATGCTCTGTATTTGGTGGGATCAGATGGGTGTGCTGTATTATGAGCTGCTAAAACCGAGTGAAACCATCAATGGACAACGCTACCGAACACAATTAATCCGTTTGAAGAGAGCAGTGGTCGAAAAACGCCCGGAATATGCGACCAGACACGAGGCAATAATTTTCTATCATGACAACGCTCGGCCCCGGTTAAGAACTATTTGGAAAACAGTGGATGGGAAGTCTTACCCCACCCGCCTTATAGCCCAGACCGTGCCCCTTCTGACTGCCATTTATTCCGGTCGATGCAGAACGCCCTCACTGAAATACGGTTCACATCAGAGCAGAATAGCAAAAATTGGCTTGATTCATTCTTGGCTGCCAAACCGGCGCAGTTCTTTTGGGATGGGATCCACAAATTGCCAGAAAGATGGGAAAAAGTCATAGCTTCAGATGGGCAATACTTTGAATAATACTATTGTACATGTATTTCTTAAATAAACGTTCAAATTTAAAAAAAAATACCGCACGAAGTTATATACCAAGCCAATGTTCCTATTGTCTTCTTTGATCGTAAAGCTTGTAAGCACCTTGTATGTCCCTTGTTTCGCTGTATGAGTTCGGTGACACCCTTTGTCAAACCAGAGGCTTCGTCGTGGTGGGATGGTGAAACCCCTAGTACACCAGACATATCTAATGTCTTGTTGGCATCCACCGATCTTCTGCGCCTGACTCTGTCAATATAGGACTTCTTGAAAGGTTTTCGGATACGCGATCAGAAAAGGCTCTAGCAGTCTTTTGCGATTGGAGCTGTTCGATGTCAAATTTCTTTATACTACTTGTTCGATGTTCTTCCGTCCGGGATATAAGCATTACAAAAAGGTAGTGACCTGAGTCGATGTTGGCTCTCCAAAGTGGGATGTTGGAAAATGTATGTTAGCTATAATGACAACTGTACGGCCAAAGATGGGCCATCACATCGCATTTCATGGATGGCTATTATATCCATTTAGTGGTGGCTTTTGTGATGACTTAGGGTTTACCCTAATTGTTCAACTACATGTGGACTGTTAAGGGATCGACATTCCATTCACATAGCCGAAAGTCGTTGTCCATTTTTCGTTTGTTGAGGTAATCATTTGTCTTTCTCGCCGTCAACAGACAAAGGTATCTGCCTCAGACGTAAAAATATTTTCGACAGCGTTCCAGTTATGACAAGTTGGTCGCTACCTAACGGCTGTCCCGTGAGGAGAATGGTCGAAGTGTGTACGGTGTGGTTATATAGGCTTATGAATCATGCCTGCTGGTAGCCCGGGCTACTAATATCTATAAAGATTATACCATACACATACATTTTCTAAAAAAACTATCTAAAAATATTATAGACGCCTTAAAACGTAAAGATATCATCAAATTTTAATTTTCGAAGTTAACAAAAAAAATATTTACACATTTGTAGTAACCCAAAATTAAAATATCTTTGGAACAATTCGTTCTTAATGTTATATCCACTGGATATATTTGTAGTCTATAAGATGATATAAAATCTATTTATTAATCCCCTTTCTACGCCTGTAATGGTCGTGGATATTTTATAATTTTCAAAAAATCGTCTGGCCGTATTTCCGTCATTACTGTTTCCGGCTATAGTTTCTGTTCTGCTCTACTTTTTCCAAGTGTTTGCCATTTTTTAATTGATATTTTATAAGAAAGATATAAAATACATTCGAAAATCGGATTCAACTAATGGGTGATATTGCACAACTGTACAAAATTTTTGAGTTGATTTGCTTTTCAAAGATTTGTAAATGTTGACCACGACTACATTTTAAGTGGTTCATACGGAAAGTATAATTTTGAATCACTTTTTTGAACATATTGGCTAGTACTCGGTAATAACACGTGTAATGTTATCTTCCAAGGCTGCAATTGAGGCTGGTTTATCGGCATAAACGAGTGATTTGGCGTATCCTCATAACAAATAGTCTAATGGCATCTAGCCGGCCAATTTACCGCTCATTCTCAATTGGTCCATCGATTCGCGTGTTGTGTGGCATGTAGCGCCGTCTTGCTGGAACCACATGTCGTCCAGATTCAGCTCCTTGATTTTGGACAAAAAAAAGTTCAAAATCATTGAACGATAGCTGGCGTCATTGACGGTTACGTTGTTCTCACGGCCATCTTTAAAACCAAACAGTGCATTTTTCCGGGTGCATTGGTAGCTCTTGTATTGCCTGAGATCGCTCATCGGACCAAATAGGGCAATTTTGTTTATTAACATACCCATTCAACCAGAAATGAGCTGCGTTGCTAAAGACAATTTGTCGATAAAAGAGCGGATCTTCCTTCAGCTTTTCTAAGGCCCACTGAATTCAATGATATGGCAGGTCGTTCGGCTTCAGTTTGTTATGTTTTAGACCAAGATCCTTGCGTAAAATCTTTCGCGTAGTCGAGTTACACAATCCCAATTGCTGCGAACGGAACAAATCACGATCTTCATTAGCACTAGCGGATACAACAACAAATTTTCCTCTGTACGCACTCTACGGATGCGGGTAGATGGTTTGATGTCGAATGACGTGAAATTGGTGTGAAATTTAGTCACTAGGGCTCGAATTGCTTGCTCAGTAGGTCAATTATAAAGTCGAAGTGCGTGAAACCACGAATTTTGATAATAAAATTCAATAATTTGTAAACGTTGTTCGGGTGTAAGTTTTCCCATGATGAAATGGCAATGCTAACTGGGCACGTTTGACTTTAGTACATGTCACGAATCATGCCTGAGCTGTCAAAAATAGAACACTGAAAAACCAAACAGGAAGGAAATCACCCTTTATGTAGAATCGAAAGTCCAGAATTTAGTTAGGAGGGACCCTCAATTGTTTTCCTTCGGATAGACGCGACCTTATTGAATTGGGTAGATATTACACGTTTGGGTTGATTTTGTCTCTGTAATGGAGTGGTCTGTCAATCAAGAGCACTTATTTGATTGCCCAAGTAAATCGTTTGCTTTACTGAAAGTTCAGCAGTTTCATGAATGAATTTAAATTTGAGCGGAGTATCGTGGATGTAGATTTTTCCATAGAATTTGTTGCTGGTTTTTCCCAGAGACTAATTGTAATTTTACCATTGAAGTAAAAAATATGGAACTGTTGCTATAGCTATTGTTGGTTTGTTCACTCTCAATTTCAGCGAACATCTGCTTATATTTGCTATGCCCAGAGCTCCCTTAAAATTCCCACTTTATTATAAGGGAAATATTTTGTAAATTCCTGGACGTGAATTACTTCCATCTGCATTTTCTGAGCAGTTTTTTGAGAAGACGCAAAAGTTTATCGAAATTTTCATAAGCTCTTTTGGATGATCCACTGGTTACACTGAAGCGCCTATTTATCCTGCTGACCTGAAAGACATCTGTGATCTGTGTGGCAAATGTAAGAATGGATAAAGGTACATTCGACCTCAATTTAGCGATTTTTTGGTGTTTAATATTTTCAAAACAAGTTGAAAGATCTGCTCCTGGGCGGCCTATTCTTTTCGTAGGACTGTGCAGTATATGGAAGAGAAGATATGGAATTTTGAAGTCAGATGCTATTTTTCGACTCAAATCTTGTGCTGTTTGCCAGCTCTTTTCAAATTCAAAAACAAAACTTCTAAATGAAGAGTCAAATAAGGAATCTGTTGGACATTTCGTAGCATCTGAGAGTTAATTTCGTAAATGTTGAGGCTTTCCATCGATTTTCGTCGACGTACTTACTGCAATTAAATTGCACAGTACTTGTCTTGAATATACGAAATCGTTTGTAGATGAATCTATATGAAAAAATAATAGAAAATAATATGGCTTTGTAAATGATATAATTAGTGTTGACAATTGTTCAAATTATTATAAATACACTAACAGGAAACTGAGTTAAAAATCTTTCATATGAGGGAACATACCTCCATAGACGGTATTTTGCCATTGAAAAACAAAACATTGCAAACAGACAAGTTTCAACTGCTGCCAGTGGATAACAAAAGTGCACACCGTTAATTTTGTATGGACAATGCATGCATATGTTTACTGTCAACCATTTAACAACAAAAAAAACTTGCTCATTGGAAAATATTGAGTATAGACTTTCTGCCACCAACATGTGCCCCACTGTGAGCTGTGTTCACGTCTGTATAAACCTTCTTTTAAATCGTTGAAGCTATAGCTCATCTGTTACATCACGCCTGTTTTATTTGAATGCACTTGAAGAGAGTTATTGCTAGCGTAAATCCTATAATTTAGCAAAATGACTATATTCTTACAAATAGTACCAATCACCCAATCTCCAAATATTAACAATGACTACGAATGTTTGGAAGGTCTTAGCTTTCTACTCCAATCTGGCTGATCTGGTCATTCCTTTTCATATTTCCGATTTAATGTTCTTTTGGTAGATCTGCACCAACTTAATGGCGTAAAACTATTATTGCTGTAATAGCTCCAGTGTTATTTATCTACGGTGCGATCCATAACATTATATCTGGTGTGCAACTAAGTTATGAGAAAATGGTTCTGAAAAAATAGTTACAAATGAATCATTCAAAGTATTGCCCATCGCTAGGTACAACTATTTCCCATCACGTTACGTAAAAGTGTTCATCTTTTGAGGTCCTCCACGGAACAAGCCGTTTTTTGATATCTTCATATGAGCGTAACTGCTGATCAGCCAAACCATATACCATCGAACGGAACAAGTAATAATTGGGTGGCGCAATATCTGGGGAATATGGCGTGTGGGGTAGGCCTTCCCATTTGAGCTTTTCCAGGTAGGTTTTTAACGTCATGCTGTAGAATCACTTTTTCGTGCCTCTGCTTGTATTGTGGACGTTTTTCGCGCAGTGCTAGCCTCAATCGCATCAATTGAAGTCGATACCGTTCCACAGTGATGGTTTTGTTCGGTTTCAACAGTTCATAATAAATAACACCGACCTGGTCCCATCAAATACATAACATAACCTTCGCAGCGTAAATATTCGGCCGAGCCGAGGACGTAGAAGTATGACCGGGCATTAACCATGACTTTCTTCTCTTTGAGTTGGTGTAATGAATCCATTTTTCATCACCCGTCATGATGTGATGAAAAAAACTCTTTCTTTTTTCCCGCTGGAGCAGTTGTTCACGACGCTCAACGCCCCTTGACTTCAAATCAGAAGAAACCCAAGTACCTTGTTTTTTAATCACTCCCAACGCATGCAATCGCTTGGAAATGGCTTGGTGGGTAACTCCAAATGCTGAAGCAAGTTTTTCGTGCATTTGGCATGAATTCTCATCGAGTTATGTCTCCAATTCAGCGTCTTCGAAGGATTTTGGTCTTCCTGTACGCGGACGGTCGTCAACATCGAAATCACAGTTTTTGAAGCAACGGAACCAATCACGGCACGTTGCTTCACTTAGAGCAGCATTTTCTTAAACTTTTTGGAGCTCTCGATGCGCTTAAGCTGCCGTTTTCTTCGAATGAAAGAAGAAAGAACACTTCGCGTAAATGACAACTTAGTTGCGCACCTAGTATTCTGCAACGCAAATCTGATGCTCATGAACTTACATTGTCCATTGTGTATAGGGCTTATTCCATAAAACGATTGAGAATTGTAGAGGAAAATTCAGGCCCACAGATTCTAAAGAAAGGATTGCCTCGCTTGCAAAGTTAACAAAGCTGTTCCGATAAATCCCGCTAACAAGTGACGATATTGTCCGTTCTCTAACTAACTCTATATTGACATACCTCTGTAATATCTTTACTTATAAATGAAACACTCACTCTGGTGGTTATACAGCAACTGACTTCATTTTACTTCATTCTCTTTGTTCTTTGTTCTCTATGCATAACATAGTATAACATAACAACATAACAACCTCAATCCAGTTACTCATCTAAATTTTACAAAAACTACACACTGATCGAGTACTGATCGTGAGCGGGCAATTTTTCCTTTTCGAAACAGTGTTGTCTAGTTGAATCTAAATTTACTTTGTTTTTATTGTCCAATAACCTTTAGCAGCAGACGATGAGCACAGCCATGGAAGAAAAAGTTAGTCAAAAAGATCAGAGAAGCAGTTGCGAAAAAGAAAAGGACGCGGAGGGCTCCGAAGCTGTAGACGATCGCCTGCACACTACATCGTAAGTTTAAAATATAAAAAAAAATCTTTTAAATTCATTTCTTTACCGAGTCTTCTCCCTGCCTATAGATACTTTCAAACCGCTGTTCATCTTTTTAAGGGTAGTGTAGGAGCTGGCCTCTTCGCTATGGGAGATGCATTCAAAAATGGCGGACTCATTGCAGCTTCAATTCTACTGCCAATCATTGCTTTGATATGTGTTCATTGTGAAATAATGTTAATCCAAGCCTCAATCAAGGCTGTTGAAGCCACCAAAGGTGCCACATTCTTCGATTATCCAGAAACAGTGGAGAAATCATTTGAATTAGGCCCAAAAAAATTTAGTTTTATTTCGAAATTTATGCGAATTCTCGTAGAGATTTTACTTAGTATCACTCAATTCGGATTCTGTTCCATTTACTTTGTCTTCATCACCGAAAATGTCTTCCAAGTGGTTCAGCAAAATAGCGTCAATATGGACTTCAAGGTGGTGATGACACTAGCATTGGTGGCGGTCTTCATCCCATCGCTTCTCACAAATCTGAAGTATCTAGCTCCAATTTCTATCCTGGGCTCTATCTGCCTGTTGATTGGAATTACGGCAACTTTGGTCTTTGCACTGGTGGGTGATCTACCATCACCAAGTGAACGAAATTACGTGACGAATGGCACGAAGATGGCACTATTTTTTGGAACTGCGATATTTTCATATGAAGGAGTTGCTCTCGTACTTCCTCTACGGAATTCTATGAGGAAGCCGGAGAAGTTCAACGGTTGGTTTGGAGTTCTCAATGTCACTTTGGTGTTAATTACAGCGCTTTTTATTTTCACTGGCTTCGTTGGCTACCTGCGCTGGGGCGAAGATGTTGAAGGTAGCTTGACTCTGAATTTGGATCCTGCTGATTGGTAAGTGCTTAGTTAGGGTTTTATCTATAAAACGATGCAATCATCTTAAATATTTCAGGAAGTCGCAAGCGGTGAAGGTAATTGCAGCACTTGGAGTGTTCTTCGGATATCCACTTCAGTTTTTCGTATTGATTCAGATTATTTGGCCTAAACTGAAGCGGTGCATGAATTGCAATAAACGACCACTGTTCGGGGAACTGTTTTTCAGAACGATAATGATGCTGCTGACATGTAAGTTTAATGGATAAATATTCAATGATCAAAAGTGAAATATTTCGATAATATCGTAGCAATTAAGAAGTGTCACGGCTTAGTTCCAAGTCTAAAAATTAGGCCAGGTTCACACAGGTTAAACCCTCATCCCTAATCCCTTATCCGTAACTTAATCTGATATTTCCCAAAGAAAAAAAAATTCTCCAACTACACAAAGTAGCGGCAGGTACGCTGAATTCATAAACGTCGAAAAAATGCGCATCGCGTAAGCATCACTGCTTATGTGATGCGATGTAATGATTTTTTGATATTGCGATGCATCATGATGCTTTCATTTTGTTGACGTTCTTTAACGGCTGGTTGTTTTGTGTCCCTATTGTTTTGTTTAAAAAAAAAAAAAATGTCAAATAAATTAGCAGCGACGATTTTTCTAAATACTTTTCTTAATAATGTTGGCAATTATAATGGCAGCATATTTAAACATATTTTCTTATAATTTCATCCACCGTAAATGGAAATTCAGGGAAGTCCTTTAGTATGAACCAGATTACAGATTTTCTTCTCTTTTTGGACACGACTTCTTGTTCGAAAGCTAGTCTCGTTTGTATCAATATTTTTGTGCTCAGATGGTTCCATTTCTTCCTGAAAAATTAAATGTATATACGTAGATAGTATAACAATAAATTATGTAACTCACGAATTCGGTGAAGCCTCCATTTTTTGGCGCGAACATATATGAAATGTCAAATCTCATCACATCACGATAATCTATGATGCACTGGTTGCTTTTTTTTGCGCAGCGGTTGCTTTCATGTTACATTTTAGAACGCTTAACGATGCAGTACTGCGCTGATACTGCGATTATGAACTCAGCCGTATTTCGAGCCAGCCCAGAGCTGGGCATGTACAGAGTAGGTGGAGGATTGTCTCTTCCTTCTCCTCAACCATGCAGCTTCTACAGAAATCGTTTGTAAAGGCGCCAAGCCTTCTTGCCTATAAGGCAGTGTACAGTGATGACACCTATGATGGCGCTGAGATGTTTCCTATTTGGAAGGATCAGACTCTTAGAGCGGTTAAGATCCAGCTTTTGCCAATCTGCTTGGCCGCTAGACCGTCCATCTACGGTCTGTTCTTTTGCCAGCATGCAGCTTAAATATTAATTTGCACGTAACGATTGGTATACCGATGCTATCCTTTTCCGGTAGAATAGATAGAGTGGTTCCAATTTTAGTGAGTTCGTTAGTCTTACAATTCCTTGAAATATCTATGTGGCCCGGCACTTAAAATAGGTGAAAGTTGAACTGCTTTGCCATCTCCGTAAGAGATGATCCGCATTCAAGGTTCTAGAATTTAATGAGACTGAGCCCATGGACTTGATAGCGGCCTGACTATCCGTAAATTTGCGGATATCCTTTGCAGATATCACGAGTTTCTTCAGCCAGTACAAGGAGAGGTTAATATTTAGCTTTTTGAGAAGACGCCGCCACCAACCCCGCTATCAGTTTTAGATCCATCTGTGTAAAAGTGGATTGACTTGTCCTCCATGAAAGCATCTTCCTCCCAGAAGGATCTAAAGGGGAAGCTTACGTGAAAGTCTTTGTCAAACTAAAGTTCGGGTATAGTGTAATGTTCTCTGTGAGGATTCCTAGCATATTTAGAATATGCATATAAATGCAGTCGCAGCTACAATTATTGCCTGCTAAAGGTATTGAGGGTTGTCAAGTGGAACAGAATATCCAGTGCCGCGGAGGGAGTAGAGCGTATGCATAGACATACTATTCTTTGGACAGTGCTAAGTTTGCTGCAGTTGACTGCATTGTCTAAGGCCGTCCATCAGACAACTACTCCATATGTGAGCATCGGTCTTATAAACGAGATGAACAGCCAGTGCTTTATGCGAGGTTGAAGGCCCCGTTTGTTCAAAATGGCTTTTTTGCAAGAGAATAAAACATCTATAGCTTCCTTAACTCTTTCTTGAATGTTAGGTTTCCAGTTTAGTTTCCTGTCAAAAATGAGATGCAGAAATTTTTTTCTGTATCCGAAAAGACTAAACTGGTACCGTTTATTGAGGGAGGGTTTATGATTGGAATTTTATATTTCTTGGGAATGAGGACAAGATCAGCTTTATAGGGGTTAACTCCCAATCCACTGCGATCTGCCCAAAGGGTTAATCTGTTAAGATTTAGCTGAATGAGTTCTTTAATGGTATTAAGATGCTAACCTGAGATGGCTATAGCAACTTCATCCGCCTAGACAATCACCCTTCTACCACCCGCTTCCAGGTATATGAGCACTTCTTTAACCACTAAGTTCCGGAGGAGGGGAGAAAGGACACCGCCTTGCGGTGTACCTCTTTTAGCAGACGACCCACCCAGTTTGGTATTGATTATCCTGCTATTTATCATAAGACTGATCAACTCCCCAAGTGAGTCGTCTACCTGCAGAGTTGACAGCGCAGTCATGATTGCGGATGTGTTGACGTTGTTAAAGGCACCCTCTATGTCCAGGAAAGTGACCATCGTGTAATCTCTATATTGTAGGGATTATTCGATGTGGCTAGTCACTGAATATAGACCTATTCCCACCGACTTTCCTTTACAGTAGGCATGTTGAGCCGTTGATAAAAGTCATTCGAGAGTTTTCAGAGGGAACGATGATCGGCTTGTAGGTCTAAGGTTATTTGGGACAACATGAGAGCATTTTCCGGCTTTGGGAATGAAAACTACATTGACTTCTCTCCATGACAGTGGAATGTGGATCAGTTCTACACAGCTCTTCATGATATTCTCTAGCGTAGGAAGGATAATAACTGGGAACCTTTGTAGCTCGGCAGGTATTATACCGTCCGGACTAGCAGACTTGCGTGGTTTAAAGCTATGCAGCGCCCAAGAAGCTTATCTCTTGTAATCACCACGGTTGCAGTAGTCCTGTTTTGGTTGCTATTAGCCGCGAATTGATAGCTACCTGGAAAATGGGTGTCCAGTAACAGGTAGGCATAATAGGATTTGTAGGAAGGATTTTTCTTAGCCGCGATGCCTCTGAGGTTTCTGTTGTTTTGCCACAGACAGAACGACATCCAGGATTGCCGCTTTGCTTTCCTTAGTTCTTTTTTATATATTTTAAGGGATTTTTTGTATGAGTCCCAGTCAGTCGCTTTTCTTGTGCTTTTTCCTAGGTTGAAACGTTTCTAAGCGGTCTCAGTGCTGATGTCCACCAGTGCAGCTTTTTCTTGCCTCTAAGTTGTATAAGAGGGCAGGAAGCATAACCTGATTGAGAGACAGGGTGAATTCCTTGGCTTTCATGTCAAGCTCGTTGTTGTCACGCGGGTGACTTGAGAGTTCAGAGGATAGTGTTTCTGACAGTATTCCTCAGTATTTTGGCCAATCAGTTTTCCCATAATTCCGGAATGCTGGGTGTCTGGGAGGAGCATCACTCAGGCTGAATTAGATGCTTCTGTGGTCTGAAAATGAGCGTTCAGACGATACCATCCAGTTCGTTATCATTTGAGCGGTGTTGTCGGTGACAAGAGTTTCTTGTTATAAGAGTTACCTCCTTGCCAATGTTGAAAACAATTAGGTTAGGACTTATAATATAATCAAAAAGTGACTCACCTCTATCGTTGATACCGGTGTTGCCCCAATTGTTTTCTGCCCATGTTGGTAGTATTACCTGGCACTTAGCTGGTTATAAACCTCGCGTAACGAAGACTGAGTTTTTAGCGCATTAGTTACTAGCACTTACTTACTTACTCAGGTTGCGCTGCAGGTCGGGGTGAAGCCCGTTTGTTACCGACATAATGATATTTGTTGTAAATTACTTCTTACATTTGATCTGAGCTGTTCCTGAGCTTCCATTTTGAATATTGGAACCACCCTTTAATTGCCTACTAGGACTCATATTTATAATATTTTATATTTACATCAGTTGCTTGAGTAAATTGTTTTACGTTGGCTGCAAGTGGTAGCACACAAATCATTTTAAAGCGAACGAATGGAAGACGAACATGTAAATATATGAAATATTTTGAATTGTCACCATCTCGCTGGGAAAATTTGTGTTTTCTCTTGTTTCGCCAGCAAAACTGAGTCTCAATCAAAAAGGAACTTCAGCTAACACGATCTCTCGCCAGAGATCCTCCCTCCACTTGAGTCCACCACCTTAGCGGTTAGACTTGAGGCTCGCTTAACATGTCTCAGAAAACTCCGACGTTGGATCCGTAGACCATTGTCGGTGTACCGTACGGTTCGTGGTTGAATCTCTTCCTTCATTCTCCATCAATACAAACGGAAACGAAAATCATGCTCTGTTACTTAAAATTCCAAAGAAACACCGATTGACAGGAGTTATTCCGTGCTAATGACCTTGCTGCATATAACTGCGAAGAGAAGGTAGACGAAATCTTACACCATAGGCATTGTTTAGATCAAACCATCGGTGGTATGCGTCCTTTTCAGATGACAGCATGTACGAGTACTTCGTATTGCCCTCGTTTACGTTCAGACCTCAATCCATTACTCTGGAGTTGTGCACGATTCTTTCTAGAGCGATACTAAAAAAGGTACATGATAGCGCATCGCCTTATCTAAAACCTTTCTTGACATTGAAGGTTTTGGCTAATTCATTATCAACCTTGGCATAGTTGGCAGAAATGTTAAAACAGCTCGTCCCTATGCACGCCGTCATATGCGGCTTTGAGTTCGGCAAATAGATGGTCAGTGTCGATCTAAAATTCCTGAGTGTTTTCCTGCCGCAGTGTGTATATTTGATCTATGGTGGATTCCTTGGCCTGAAACCGCACTAGTATGGAGTAACCAGATTGTTTATGAGTGGTTTCAGGCGCTCACATAATACGACAAGAAAGATTTTATAGGCGATCTTTCGGAGGCTCATTCCCGCAATGTTGGTGCAATCAAGTGAGCATTCCTTATTCTTTTTAACGCGGTACTGCCACAAATTGTCCCTTAACACCATCTAAAGCTGGTGAACGTTATTGGCGGTCCTCCAGTCTTCTCTTGTTTTTTTAAATTCATCTCTGTTCAATATTATTTCGAATTGTGTATTTGTCAAGCATAGATTTTCTCCGAGGTACCTGCAGGGGATTATTAGACAAGGTTTTTACTAAGCATATTAACATATGTATGCCCGTCATCGGTGGTTCTTCAACATCCATTGGTTTTACAAGTTTTTTTCTTTGCAAAGACCTGTTTCTAGAAATATATATTTCCTTTTGGTCTTTGATTTTATTGTTTTATTTTCGTAATTCATTTAAAATATTAACAATTATTTTTCAATTTTTCCAGTTGCAGTTGCTCTATTTGTACCCCATTTGAGTTTATTCATTTCATTCATTGGTGCTCTGGGTTCTACTACACTGGCTTTGGTAATACCCGTTCTTGTGGATTTTGTTGTGCGGTATAAGGAGCCCAAGTTGTTGAAAACATTTTTATACATAAAGGACATTTTCATTTTGATGCTGGGCCTTCTAGGAATCGTAACCGGAACCTATCATAGTGTTAAAGAAATTGTTAAAGATTTTCACTGACGATATCTGAATATAGGATGTAAAGAAAATGCCATGTTATGTACACCGATACGTTTTACATAATATTACTTTGTAAATTTATATAATTGTTGAAGTGCATCGATAGTATTTTGTTGTAAGATATTTGTTATAAGTGTAAATATTTATTAAAGCTCTATTTTATAGTAAATAATAAATAATAAATAAGAAAAATATTGGTTCGTACTGTATTATAATGATTTCCTTTAAAATGGATATAGCCATCTTACTCTTTCGTAAGCATGGAACTGTCAAAATTTCTAGTACGAAATCACAAATTCGAGCTATTCTTTGTTTACTTTGAAATAATTCGTAAAATTTTATTTTTGGCTGCATCGCCTTGATTAATTTAAGGTGAGAAGAAAATCAAAGGGTCCACTTAAACCAAATACATCTGATTCAGACGAAATAGTAAATGATTGCGGTACAGAAACTATAAAACAAACCATAACAAGATGGAAGTGAATTCCGAAAATGAAGCATCACAGTTTAACGGAAATGACGAAGAACTCAGTGACGAAGAAATGGAATTACCACAGAAAAAAAAGCGCTACGAGGGTATAATCTATGTGTCCAAACTCCCAAAGCACATGATTGTAACCTGAATAAGAGATCATCTTTGGGCACCTGAAAAGATTAGACTAGCAACCGGAAGAAATGCCAGGTAAAACAATTTCTTAGAGATTTCAACACATTTCTTGCATTAGCTTGGTTAATTTTCAGAGAACTAGCTGAAAAGGGTGCGACCGATGCATGACGCCAAGAACTTCCTGATAAAGAGAACTTGTATTCTATTATCATTCTCCAATGGTTTTTGATGTCATATCCTATTGTCCATAAAATTTCGTCCGGTCAGATGTTGGACTTCCTGTATTAACGAAATACTGCGTTGACGGCTCTAAAATTCTTGCTATTCCTTGAATAACTCGGGTAATTCTGGTCAGATATTTTTAAGATTTTCGTTAAATTTGTACTATGTTAATACATTTCGACTAGTACTGCAATAATTTCGAAAGAGTCTTATGTTTTTAAGAAAATATTAACTGTATTTCGTGTATGTTTTGGTGAAAATATAATCGCAGCGATTCGGCATGAAAACGCTGTCTAAAAACACTTTAAAATGTAAAGATATCACAAAATTTATATTTTCAAGGTAAATGCAAGAACTTCCCTATCAGGAAGTTAAAAAACAATTATTATGTTACTTTACAGAAGGATGGATGGAATTCGAAAGTAAGCGCACTACAAAGCAGATTGTGGAATTCCTGAACAACCAAGAAATCTCAACGAGAAAGAAGTCACAATTCTATGATTCTCTTTGGAGTATGAAATACATGCCGCTCTTTAAATGGGTTCACCTCACTGGACGTATGAGCTCGGAGCAAGCAATGGACAATCGAAGATTGGTGACAGAAAACTCGCATGCCAGAAAGGAGACCTCGTTCTTCCAAAATAATTTGGTGCATTTCAAAGATCTCTTCGCTTTAGTATCGGACAAACAATGCACAGATTCCAATTTCATCCAAACATCGCCTGCTGCTTTAAACAGCTCAACAGCTTTGTTAAACTTAAGCTTGGTTGGACAAAATCGTGTTTGACGGTGGGATTTTGTTCGCCATCGCCTTTAACAGTTTGCTGTCCAGATTCTCAGCACAGACTGTGGCTCTACTATGAGGTCTCCTTCATCCTTGCAGATTACAGCTTTAGATTTATTGTATGTAAAACTTCCAAACTCCATTCTTCTCGTAGTACCTTTCCAAGGTATCGATCGATTGCTTCTCGTGCTCTTTCTTTTTTCTTCTGAGGAGTGCATATTCTGCCCTTCTTTTCTACGCGTAGAGCTCTCGAGTCTCTCGGTATTTTCTGAAGGGCCGCTCTCTACATCCGCTGTTTTTCTAAATTTGTCATCGAGCCATCCTCTCATTTTTATTTGGCAGTGATGTCACTGGTCCTCTGGCGGCAACGGACTTCTCGAGACTTTCAGGCACACTCGATTGGAAAAACCCAAGCGGTCTCCAAAGATTGTAGCCGTTTGAGGTTGAGTTTCCTTTCATTGGTTCGCTGACTTTGGCCTGTTAAGGATATCCGCATCCCTGCCTTGGCTACAAGAAGATAATGGTCCGAGTCGATGTTAGCTGCTCGGAACGTTCGGACATTCAAAACATTAGAGGAGTAGCTTGCGTCGACAGTAATATGTTCAATTTTGTTGACGGTTTTTTTTTCAGAAATCAGCCAGTTCCCTTTGTGGATATCTGCTGACTATAGTTACATTAGGTCCCGCTGCAAAATCAATAAGCCTGAGTCCGTTTCAGGAAAGTGGGTTTATGCGACTTATGTTGCCAAATTTAGCCTTAATGCGAAACGTCGTCACGCCTGAAGCTCAAGTTTTGTTTCCCAAATTTCCTCTGACAGCAAATCCCATATGGGGCCCAACTGTGTAACTCTTTCTAATGGGGAACAATGCTGTCAACATTTTTCTCTAACTTTTGAAAATATTTTTTTCGAGTATTCATAAAGATGGAGTCGATATAGCATTGTGGCTATATGAAGAGGATAGAAGATGAAGAGATAATTCAAATATAATCGAAATAGGGGTTAAAAAGGTAAAACTGCATAATTTGTATTGTGTTCGTTTCAGCTTTATAAAAAATTTTTTATTGTCCAAATGGAGTAATGCAAAAAAAAAACTATTAAATGGGGGTCAACTTTAAAGTTTCTTGGTCAAGATGGATACCAGCAACAAATAGGCCAAGATGGATTATCGTAACAATCGATGTCTAGCGGTGTTTCGGAAGTGTGTGGTGCAATTGAAAAAATATGTCCAAAACTGATAAATTTGACAATGGGTGATGCAGAAATAAGGGTGAGCAAAAACCATTTTTTTCTTTTTAACTCGGGATCTCGTTTGTCATTGGTGTTGTGGATGGTAGTCGTATCCAAATGATCCGACCAGTCAAGAATAATCTTTTGATTTTCAACATTAAACTAACGCATAGTATTAATGTTATGGTGGTAAGTTTCGAAAAAGAAGATGCAAACGAAATGCCTGTTAAATTTTCTATTTAAAATGTTAGATATGTGACCATAAATTGCTCATAAGAGTTGTAAATGGGCGGTACGGAGGGGCGTGCAATGATTCACATGTATGGAATTTCTCTCCAGAGCGTCAGCACTTAAAACAAAATTTTGAAACGATCATCATGGATACTTGGTGGGCAAACAAACAATTATATATTTAATGTCATTCATGTTTAATATCTGATTTTAGGAGATTCTGGTTATTCTCTTGAGCCAAGGTTGTTGACACCATTTAGAAGGGGGCTGTGTATAACGAGAACTTTTCAAAGGCGAGATCAATAATGGAACGCGTTTTTGGTATTTTAAAAGAACGGTTTCGGTATCTTTTAGCTGCTCGGGGACTGGACTATAATACAGGCACTAGGCTTTGCAGCAACCTTTCCGTTCCATGAATAAAAGAAGAATCGGATGAAAAACCCGGAATTCAAACCTTCCTGACATTAAAAAAAAAGAAGAGTTACAAGGTACGGAAATCCCCACTTTCGAAATCAAAATTATTTGAAATTTCTGATCTTTTGAAACGCCATTTGCACACAATCTCAGCTGTTGTTTTAATTTAATACAAAATCTTGAAATTGAGTCAAGATAATGTAAAATAATATAAAATAAAAAAATTACTTATGTTTATGGTGCAAAGGTTAGTTTTGTTTGCGCATATGTGTCTGAAACGTTATGCATTGTATCACTACAGTAATATTGCGTTACGAAACGCTTGACGTAG
This sequence comes from Volucella zonaria, assembly GCA_963966105.1. Classification (NCBI taxonomy): domain Eukaryota; kingdom Metazoa; phylum Arthropoda; class Insecta; order Diptera; family Syrphidae; genus Volucella; species Volucella zonaria. Next base: position 123,097,887 of record OZ014532.1, on the reverse strand, counting down.
AAGGAATTCAGCTATTGCATTCTACTGTCGGAGTACATGGTACCAGTTAATTTAACGTTCGGGGCGAGCTACTCCACTTGCATCCACGTGGCGCTAATAGATATATCTATCTATTGATATTTTCTTTGCCTCATCACAAACTGACTTCTTAGAAGTTAATGCGCCTCAAGTTCACTTGAGTATTAAAGTGCCAGCGTATGATTTTTTCCTATTTCGTCCCCTTTTACAAGTAGAGAACGATGTTTGTACATATTCTATAAGCCGTTGCCACAGCAGCAGAGATATCATTCTTTAGCTGAAACTTCATATTATCCTTCGACTAAGCAGGTTCTAGCAAATCTTGATCCAATTTCTTCATGCCTTCTTTCAAAAGATCATCCATCGTGCGACTTTCTTCCGATGGAATAGGTCCTGAAAGGTTTAATTTCGCCTCTGCCAAAAATATCAAGGTGGGCAACACTGAGATTGTAAGTCATACGCGGTGGATGGGTTAAACTCTCAAAATGAATCGGATTTATTTGTGCTTCAATGTCGTTAACATCCAGGAAGTAGTGGCCTTTGGAAATTCTAAGAACTTTCGACGTGCGTGAGCTTACAAATCGAAGGCCGGAACTACTTCGAATGAGACGCGAAGCTGTTCGACTAGATCCGGAATTTCAGTGAGTTAAATATCGGCACGTTGATCATCCGGCAAGGAGGCTCTTTGAATTTTACTTACAAGGAATTTGAACAAAGACATTTCTTCGAGAATTTGCTGTCGTTCCAAGTTTGGTCGGTGGTCTGGGTATGCCTGTAGAAGCTGTTGCATACGTTGTTTGTCTAGGAAAATCATATTATACGTAGGACAGATGGCGTCGGTTGGCAAGTTCCGACGTTGGAAGCCATGGAATGTCACAGGACTTGTCATCGTGAAGATCTGTTTTCGACCTATTACTAGGTTCTGAGTCAAGTTGGTTTCTAAATGCTGGTGCTTGGTTTTCACTTGGAGTTTGTGGCACATCAGGGACGGAATCCTGTGAAAGCGAATATTATGAATGTTTACATTGATACCGGTTTGCTTATTGGTTCATCGATGATTGTCGCAGGACGTTTTGAGAAGAAGCCATCAGTAGATAGAAAGTTTACATCCAGAGATATGGGCATAATAAAGTGCAAATGCACTTCTTCACTACAAACCCTGTCTAAAGAGAATTGTTTTGTTTAGTTGTTCGAAAATTTGATAAACAAAAATGCGGTGCACCTGTAAATGTCAAACAACACTGTTGAGATTTGGAGATGTCAGTGACGGAATTCACCATTTCCGCTAGGTGTCACTAAACGCGTTACGAATTTAGAAATGATAGTGTAGATATTAACCAGGAATTAACCAATTAGCCGTTGATAAGTTTAAAATTTAAGCGTCGCAGGCAAATCTCGAGTATCGTAGTTAGGCAATGGCGTATCTGTGACCGGAAGCAAGTCACGTACGAAGGCTACCGAGCTCACGTAGGAATGGATTTGGGTCTACGGAAGAAAAACAACCAATACGAAATTGTAACTTTACAATTAGGAGATTCTGAGATACAGAGGTTTTAGGCAACTTTCCGCATTAGAGAAATGTTAAAAGTCGTAAAAACCAATTATTTCATAATCTTCATAAGTCAAGAGGTCGCTTCCTTTTCAGCCATACGCTTTTGCTAAACTTACTCGATGTTATCAACTTCATCACGTTGCACTGTGTCAGGCGCAACAGTTGAATTTTCCTCACAATGATTTCACCTGGAGCTGCAGAGGTGAAGACAAAGAGGAATCTGTGCTGCACTTCCAATGCACATTCTCTGCTTGGGCTTCCAAAATCTAAACGATCTGTGTTCTATAAAGAGGTCCGACCTTGAGAAATCCATCGACAAATTTCTACAGTTCCAGAAGTAGTCAGTGCATCCACTCCCACTCAGTGGTATCATAATGGAGCTAGAATTGGTCAAGTGATAAAAATCAAGGTCCACTTACCTCGAACAAAAAACGCTGAAACCTAACCATACCTACTAGCGGAGCTGGAAGTTGTTCAGCTGCTCGATTTACAACATCTGATCACTTGATCATGATCTAACTACTCGTATGTACAATAAAAATTGCATTAGTTTCGTTTTTTCATATCGTTAAACAAAACAACAGGACCGTGTCATGTATATTAGTTATTAGTTAAAACACCGGGTACGGGTAAAGGAGAGACTGACTTATTTAATAACTACAGTCCTGATATATTATTCAACTGTTGAGCGAATATCACATTTTACAAAGTTAGAATAAATAAGTGCTGCCCTAATCCATTACAAACGCTAACAACCTCTTTATTTTTTTAAATATTTGTCATATCTTTATAGACCAGAAAGATTAAATTCGTTGAGAATTGTCTTTTAATTTGTTTCTATAAGATTTATTAAAACAAAATTCGAACATCAATATATTTCAAGAAAAGAAAATAAATTTTTTTTAATCAACAACGATTTGTTCCCCGCCGAATGAGAATCAACGCCACACAGTCCCAGAATTGTGCTACAAGTACCAGAGTAAATTAGTAACTAAGACATTCATTCAGTCTTGAAGGTGTCGTCGGCCGACGTAGACACATGTGATAACTGTTAACAATCTAGTGAGACGTGTGTGCCCTAATTGAATACTACACTACTTTTACACCTCGGAATCTAAATATTTAAAAAAATATCTAAAACTATCTTCAAGTTACCCTGCTTAAATTTTTCCGACAAAACTGTGATATTTATACGTTAAGAGTAAATGCTTTAAAATCGCCTATGAGTTCTTCGTGAGAGTATTTAGATTTCATTGAGGGGAACTTCAGCTCCCAGCTATACATTAGATTGTTTAACCAGGGATACGATACGAGTACGGATACCTGTCGTCAGTTTGAACCATACGTGAGTGGCATTTTCGTGTTTATTGAATAATACAATATTTCTCACCAAAACAAAAGTTGTTCTGTTAATTTCCTTAAACGGTTTCATCGCAGATTTCTCTTTTATGTGCGCATGTCTTTTATATATGATAGAATCATCAATATTCGTCCGACAATATCATTCCTCAAAAAGTGTCCGATTAATTCACTTACTTTGATTGTCAGTATTTTGTCCAGCTTTCTTCAAGACCTGTGACTTGATTTTCATGTGAATTCGGCAGAATTATGCGAAAAAGTCAGGGAAAATTGGGTTTAGCGTATCCGCTCATGCAAGCGGTTCCATGTGCAATGGTTCCGAATGATCTCTATAACTAATAGTATCAATTATATTTCAATCCAAAACATAAAATTCGTTAAATACTTAAAAAAAAACAAATTGGGGCTCATCTAACGAAATTCAAAAATTCGTTATTTCTTGATGAATGTTTCGAAGATTGGATCAAGCGCTGGCATAAGCGTGTTGCAGTCAATAGGGATTACTCTGAAGGGGATAATATATGTTAGATTTAGATGAATAAACTTGTATTTGCAGTTTTCGAACACATTCCGGGAATTTTTTTTTCAAGGTAGTATATTGTCTCCTTCAAAGTAATCCCCATCGACTGCAACACGCTTATGTCAGCGATTGATCCAATCCTCGAAACATTTTTTATATTCGGTTTTCGGTATGTCCATCAGTGCTTCCTGTGATTTTTCCATTACTTCCTGTCGGCTGCTGAAACGGGTTCCCCGCAGTGCTTTTTGAACTTGATTGAACAGAAAGAAGTCACAGGGAGCCAAATCAGTTGAATTCGGTGGCTGTTGGATGGTATTTGTTGCACTTTTCGTCAAAAAATTACGAATAATGATGGCACTGTGCGACGTTGCGTTATCATGGTGCAAAATCCACGAGTTTTCTGCCCACAGTTCTGGTCTCTTTCGGCGAATTGCTTCGCACAAACTTCTCATAATGCCCAAATAATACTCTTTGTTTACTGTCTGGCCTTCTGGTAAAAATTCATGATACACTACACCTTTGTAATCCATAAAAACCGTGAGCATTGCCTTCTTTTTTGACTGAAAACGACGTGGTTTTTTCGGTCTCGGCTCATTTGGTAAAAGCCATTCACTTGCCTACTGATAAACCCACGTCTCGTCTCCAGTAATGATCCTTTCGCTGAATGTGGGATCGGATTCAGCCTCGCAAATCATCTTTTTTGCGACGTCAATACGGTCTCTTTTTTGCATGAAATTGAGGTCTTTTGACACTAACTTTGCTGCTACACGACGGAGACCCAAATCATTAACCAAAATATCTTGGACGGATCCATAGGCAATGTTCAAGTCCTCCGCTATCTGTCTGATGGTTAATTTACGGTTGTTGACCAATATTACTTCATCAATGTTTTCGTCGGTTTTCGATGTCGATGGTCTGCTACTGTGTTCATCATCTCGATTGACTCACGACCACTTTTGAACCGCTTTCTTTAGAGAATCGTTGCCGAAACACTTTTCCAACATTTCCAACGTTCGCGCACTATTAAATCCGTTTTTTACGCAAAATTTAGTGCAAGTTCGTTGTTGCAAATTTAAATCCATTTCTAAAATTGTAAAAAATCGACAACACACACATTGATAGATGTACTCTTGGCCACGTAACTTTTGCAAATGTTAAGCTATGACGCTAAGATTTAGAGTAAATGTCAACAACAGACTTACCAACTTAACAAAAAAACAGAACTCAAATCGGAATAATGGGAGCGCCACACGGTGGTGTGATGCGGGAACTTTTTGATCAAGGTGGTATATTCATTCATTTTATCCAGCCATCTACATACATATGAGTGCTAGTAGGTATATACTCTATACCAATGTGGGCTCCGATCCGGAAATAGGCTGCAGAGCAAATTTGCATGCTCAAATAAGTCCTGCGTTTGAAACGTCAAAAGTAACAAGTAAAAACAAAATAAAAAAGAAATTGTAAAACAGGAGGAAGAGTTTTGGATTGGTTACTATTACATTTTATTAATGTAATATACGTTTAATGAGTTCTATTGTATTAGGCGAACAATTCACTCTTTTTTCCCCTCTTTGTTCATGTCCAAGTCGTCTTTTGACTATTTACGAATTTGACAGTTCTTTTAAAATTTAAATGATTTGACGTTTTTTACAATTCCAGCCCAAAGAAAAAAATTTTTCTTGCGGGAACTGGTTTTTGTACAAATTTGCAGTCCTGGAACACAGCTAATGATAAAGGGTTCATTCGCTATTCAACGTCTTAAACTTTAAAGGCATATTTTCAGGTTATGGTTTTGGTGAACTAATATTAGTGTTTCAATTTTCTCTCCCAAACGCGTTTTTTTACACAATTTATTATGAATCCCGGTCCGGCAAGCTGGAATGTCAGTATAAAGAAAATTTACAACAGCCACACAAATTAGTCCGTCCAAAACTACGAAAAACAATCCAAAATCTGTTCGCGTGTTCATATTGTATTTTTCGTAGTTTTTCGCAGAGAGAGCAAAATGAGCTTGTCGATTTTAGCCCGAGAAATTTGTTCAAGCAAATTTGTAAAAACTGTAATTCTCTTTTTATTTTTATTTGAAACTGTCACAGAGGTTGTTTTTATGTCGAAAGAAAACTTTTTTACATTGATTTTTCCAAAATAAATACAGCGAGCGACAAAAGTTTACGTATGACCACCATTCTTGTAACCTAACGAGTTCAAAAGCATTATGAAAAAATCTGATGATGCAGTTTTGTTTCAAATCTCGTTTTATTAATAATACACTATAAAATAAATAAATTTAACAAAAACTTAACAAGTGATTCACAAAATTAACTTCAAGTTAATTATTTTGAACCTTTATTAATAATTCTTAAGTATATTGGAAAAATATGACGGGGACAACACGACGAACACGAGCAAAAGCAAAAAAAAGGGAAGAATCTCAGGCGGCAAAACCGGAAAAACCAGCCGGTATAGCACTGACAGATGGTATTACTAATGAACTAACCACCAGAATGGCGCTCTAGTCGTTTGGGATTTTGTCTTAGGCTCACTTCACATGATCATAACACACGTTCTACGTGTATTTTGTGCCATGAAGATTTTTGGGTGTTTCAGATGTAATTCGCCACCCTAAAAACTAATATGAAAACAGAAATTGCTTATCACCCATAAGTTTTTAGTAGAAAACATTTTTATATTTTATTTATGTAAAAGAATAAATATTTCACCACTCTGCGTGATTTGACAAACATATCGTGTTCAGAAAAGTTCATTCCTGTCTGTTTGTTGTAATGAATACGCATCTAACTTAATAGTGTGCATTGGTAGGCAATGATCAGCGTACGGAGTGTTTCTATCTTGTGCCGCGAGAAGTCGTTACTCTTGTTTGTTTATTATTGTATTAACAAGTAAGTACAATGCCTAGGATGTGTGAATAATGTCAACAATTTTTGTTATGTGTGTTGGGAATTAACTTTTGAATCCCAAAAAGTAATTTCACCCAACTTGTCCGAAAAGCTTACCAACCTTATTTTGGAGTTAAAGTAGGAGATCAAGATAAGTCATAGGCTATTGCAAAACTTATATAACATTGTTGACAAGGTAGTTGAAAGGTACAAAACGTCATATGCGCTTTGCAGTACCCATGGTGTGGAGAGAGTCGAAAGATTACGCCACAGATTGTTACTTTTGTCTCACAAACGTACGCATCGGCCCGAAGTCTGAGCATACTGTGCAGTATCACAATCCACCATTAGCTTAGTGAAGAATATCCTTTTCTAAAACCGCCAGAATCGTAGAGCTTGGACGAAGAACCTTATTGAGCAAGTAATTCAACTAATGATGATTTGGAATTCAAACAGGAAATCGACAATGATCCAGACTTTCAAACATCAGAATGTCCAACAAAGCGCATTTAATTTCAAACGCTGAACTGAATGATTTAGTTAGAGATTTAAAACTAGCGAAATCACAGTCAGAACTCCTAGCATCTAGATTAAAAGAATGGAATCTACTCGAAGGTGACGTATATATAAGTGACCTCCGAAAACGTGAAAAAGGACTTGCACATTGAACCAAGGTATGGGCGCTTATTTATTGAATCCAGTAAACTTAGTTTAAAAGCAATTTTTCTTCACCACGGCAATAAATACTCATCTGTACCTATAGCTCACGCCGTTCATATGAAGGAATCATACGAGAATCTGCGATATCTCCTACAACACAACCAGTATAAAGACTATAAGTGGTCAATCTGTGCAGCTGGGGTATACGAAACACTGCTGTTTTCTGTGTGAATGGGACAACCGTGCACGAAGTGGTCGTCATATAACCCTGGTTGATCCTAAATACGTATTTCTACGATCGAATCCATATCAAATTGGGCTTAATGGAAAATATCGTTAAAGCTCTAGATCGGACCGGTAGAGGGTTCCGAGAGAGAAATTTCCGATAAAGAGGGCATATTTGTTAGACCACAAATACGGAAACTTTTGAAAAATAGTGAACCTGACAACATGCTAACTGAGCATGGAGAGCTTTTAAAACTGTTGTGACAGATTTTCTTGGAAATGTGAAAGTCGAAAATTACAGAGATCTTGTAACTGAATTGCTTAGTGCTTACAAGGAAATGGGATGTAATATGTCAGTAAAACTTCACTTTCTGGATGCTCATCTCGATTTCTTTCCGGAGAATTTGGGTTCAGTAAGCGCCGAACATGGAGAAAGATTCCACCACGACGTCGCAACAATGGAAAAGCGATACCAAAGCAAATGGAGTCCTACTATGCTCGCTGATTACTGCTGGACATTACTCCGCGATGTAACAGGGACGACAAAATATCGCCGTAAAACATCCGCAAAAACATTTTGAAGTAAGTGTAACATGACAAACATCTTGATATAGATTTAAATTCGGTATAAAACACAATATTTTATAGTAAAAAATCTATGGGTGATAGAGAAAATCTGAAGTCACTTTCTGTTTTCTAGTGTAATTTTGCTTAATAAACACTATGTTTTATGCATGTCACAAAAAAAGTAGATTTTTGTTGAACAGTGTAATTAAAGTTTCAGATTGAAAAGTGATTTCAGGCAGCTAAAAGTGGCATATAGATTGACAATACAAAGAGAAATTATCGGAAGAACTCATCTTAGTTCATTCAGACCTAATACTCGTAGGTCAAGCCTATTAAATAATCTACGTCCTGAAGTTGAAGATTTTTGGGCGAAAAAAAATTCAAAAAACAGCTGACATTTGTCTGTACAAAACTGCCTAAAATCCATTCGCCTCCGGACTTCACAGTTTTACACATTTAGTCCAAAAAGTACGCGTATTATGTGTTAAAAAAACAAACTATCGAAATCTGTTGCTTAAATCTCCAAAGGAACAACGTGTTCTACGAGTATTACAGGAAACAAAATATGTGTAATTTTTTTCACCCCACCAAGAACAGCTTTAACGACTGTTGTAAAACATAGATTTCGTCCCGAATTATTTAACACAAGGGGGGTTTATTTAGTGAAGAGCATACACCGCCAGGTTCCGGACTAATGTAAGAACCGTCAAAGCCATTTCAATGGTTTATTATTTATTCATTAGCAGAGATTTGAATCTTTGCAATAAAGAGCGAGAGTCCACGTTTATCATTAAGTACCGTCTGAAAATCGTTGATATCACTCTTGTCTCCAACAACATAAGAAATATGTTTAAAAACTGTGTATGAATGGGCTGTATTTGTCTGTCTTTATACTGTTCATTTTTGACTAAGGACTGAATAAATGTTTGTGTTTTGCGTACCACGTTTGATGCTTTGACGGAACGGTCACGAATTGCACTTTTGACAGGCAAAACGGCACACATAAATAAAACGTTTTCTGCCGATCTCTGTGTTTCCTGGTCGTTATAACTTACAAACATTTAAAAACAAGTTACATCGGTACCTATCCTTTCTTCCTCCCTAAATTTCCTTCTCCTGCTCTGTGTACAAACATTTTAAAGGTCCACAAACCCCTTGAGCGCACGCTCATTATAAAAAAAAAACGGCAAGGGCCTCCTACACACCTGAAAATGAATCTTCGATAAATTCATAATTGCTTGGTACAGGAGTCAACCAAGTAAATTAATTTTAGCTCATTTGACAGAGAAAATTCTGAAATACACAATCGTGAGTCTCTGGAGGGAAAGGCATACGCGCAAGGCATGCCCTATGTAAGTACAATTTCGTATCTACGATCCTTTCAGTCTTTTGTTGATTTTACTATTTTTCGTTGCTATTGGTTTTACTTACTGGATCAAGGTTCTCTATTAATCAAATTTTCAAATTAAAGTCTTAACCATAATCAACGTTGGGAAGTATAAACTTATGTCATAACTGAACGAAATGCTTCCTTATGTTTTGGAAATCCCTACCGATAACCGATAGGGAATAAACGTCTAAAAATTTTACGAAAATTGAATGAATCGACTTCGTGCTTATTATGTGTTGTCTTATTAGTTTCTGTGTAATAGCACGTTTGCATATGCGTGCAAATGCGGGCAAAAGTTGATTATGGTTCTCACTCAAAACGAAATAACAAATTAATCTCAGGAAAAGTGAACTAATTTGAAACATGGTCTACTCGTACATATTATGTTATGTGCATAATTCAACACTATATTATTCAGAAGACACAATTCAGATCTTAATTCAAGTTTTCTAATTTTTATTAATTTTGCGGAAAAAACCCTAATAGCACGTAGTAAAATCCTGAAGAACTGCTGGTTTAAACATAAGATTTATTGGAGGTACCCGAAATGGCTGACGTTCACCATCAACATGACTTTTTTATTAGTAGTGTTGTTTTAATTGCTGCAAATACATAAAATACATATGTATAACTAATCTTGAAAGAGGAATTTTTTTAAAGAGATCTAATCAATCTTATCGAGTTATTATTTTATTTCTTGGTTGTAGAATCTGCTGTTGGTTAGTTGTAGTGGTTAAAGTCAAAACTTTCCACTAGCTGATAGCAGTTGCGCATACACGTTTTAGCGAAAGTTTAAATAATCGATAATTTATTGCATCGGATTTATAAGCATTTTTCCAGACAGTTATCATATTTTCCAAAAATGTTTTGAAGTGCCTAAGTCGGAAATGGCATATTCGTATTTACTGTAAATTTTTCTACTATACAGGGTGTCGCCTAATTCGTCAAGGATATTTTGGGAAATATATTCTAAGTAAAAAGTCGTTCTACAGTAAGGGTCTATCTCCAATGTTGACATCATTTATCGAGAATTTAAGAAAAGGCTTACTTTGGTGTACGCTGACCCATGTTAACAGAAATTGCTCTGTTAATACTAATGGTAGACACTTCGTTTAGGACTTTGTTTTTAGAAGCAATACTATCCTTTGTTTTCAGATATCCAATTTCAAAGCCTGTTCCATTTTCATCGCCCATGCTAATTCTTGAATTTGAGGTCACTTTTTTCCAGAAAATGCGTAGTATACATAAGGTCTTACTATTTTTTAGGTATGAAGGCCTATTTGGAAAATTTATTTAAAACGGTATAAAAGATAAGAAAAAAATTAATTCATCAGTTTAACTTTTTACGCCAAGTTTACAGTTGCTTAGAAACGCTATTGAAATGTCTGCATTTATAAACCTAAACGAAGTCTCTACCATTATTATTAACAGATGTCAACATTGGAGATACGAGTATACTCTTACTGTAGAACAATTTTTTACTTAGAATATATTCAACAATTATTTCCCAAAATACCCTTGACGAATTAGGGGACACCCTATATATGTAAGCTTCTATATTTTTGTGTATTATTATTCGTTTTGCACATACGAGTAATCTATTAACTAGCCAGAAGGGGTATCACATGTGGACCCTTCATCTGAATTTCACTTTTGAATGATTGAAACACCGAAACCGCTTTGATTACACTAATTCGATGTTATTTGAGGACTTTTATTGAAAAACATCGACTTGAAGTATCTCTATAAAAAATAGTCATATGGTGTGAGTTACAGCTATAATATAACCTCTTCATTGAGATTCCGCTGAAATATAGGTCTACTACGAAACAGTACAGCAGCCGTTCAAACAGGTATTCGTTAATTCTTCGGAAACATTGTACTCGTAGTCATGGTTTCTCTCCAATTTTCCCTCGGGCATGTGATACACACATACACTGTGGTTTTTGGACAATGTAAGAGTTTTTAATGGCGTTCTCAAGGGTTATTGAGACACCAATAACTCATTATAAGTATATGCATACCCACTTGAGTGTTAAGTTCTTGTTTAGAAAAAGAAAAAAAAACATGCTCTATAATAATTGTTTTCCATTAAGAGTTGCACATTGTTTTTTAAATGTAAACGCACCTTTACTGTTTTTTTGTGAACTGTCATTACTAGTTTGCTTGTCAATTTCTACCATTTAGTCATGGTTCAATACTCGAACGAGCAACGTTTACAAATTATTAAAATTTGTTACCAAAATTTGGAGTCGGTGGCTTCGGTCAGAGCGCTAACGCCAATTTACAGTCGTTGTAATCGCCGTACCCGACTCGATATTCGTAATTTGGTGCAAAAATTTGAGTCTATATTTTCGCTGCTTAATATTCTAGTGCTAATGAGAGTAAATGCAAGGAGTGCTGAAGCATCGCTCAACCAATAGTTTGGCACCTACACCCATATGACCATTTGAAGCGTCGAACTTTCTCAAATTGGTCACTGGAAATGGTTAGGTACAATGCAACCGATTCCGAATTTCATGGCAAAATAATTTTCAGCAATGAAGTTCATTTCGGGCTAAATGGTTTTGGGAACAAAAAAAAATCGCTTTTGTACGCCTACAAACACACAATTTGCTTCCTGAGACGCCGCTACATCTCCAACAATTTACTGTTTGGCGTAGGTATTTTTATGCTGGCGACGTCATTGTGTCATATTTTTTCGTTGGTGATGGCTGCCACGTTACAGTTAATGGAAATCGCTATCTGGGCATGTTGGAACATTAATTTTGGCTGCAATTTCGTGCACTCAATATTTGTGAGACGAGGTTTCAACAGGATGGTGCCACTTGCCACAAAGCGACCAACACGTATAGTCCGTAATGGAAAACCTGATATTTACTCATGTTCTGTTAATTCACATAGATATGGACTAACAAATTTTCCTCGTCACTGAACAGTATATTTCCAAGTTTTATTGCTATTTAAAAACACTCCGACACTCCATTCCTTAGGTGTTTCACAAAAGAGAGTCAGCTGGGTTAAGAACCTGAAAAATTTGCACCCTTTATGGATGAGACTTTAACTCTTTTTAAAAGCAACGTAAAGTGCAGAGCATTGCACTGGGTCTACACCACGGTCGTTAGATCAATTTTCACATATGCAACAGACGTTAGGTGGCCAGCACTAGACAGGCAAAGTCAAAGTAACCTGTTAGAAAAAATGCAATGAACTGCCTGTGTCAGCATCACTGTCGTTTTAAAACTTTCCCAACGACGCCTTTTTTAAACTTTCTTCCATTTCTACCTATAGACTTGTTTTGCATGCACATTCGAATGCAGTATGTATATGTCAGTCTACTCACACTGCGTCGCGGTTTCCAAGAATTAACTGGCGTCAAGATCACGCTCTGTTAATTTCTGGGGCAGTCGGACGTTACAAGGAACTGTGTTGTGATGAAGTCGTCAGACTCGGATTTTTAGAAACAAATAGTAGCTTGACAATGCCAAGCCACCAATGTTCTACGACCAATAAACGACACATTTTCAACTGTTCTCTAAGGATAGTCGGACTCATCAAAACAACTTTTGGACCCGATCCTGATCAACCTTGAGAGCAGTGGCATTTATAAACTCACAAACACATTCATGGCACACTATGATTATCTTTGTGCAGACACTCGCGTCTTCTTCTGGAGGAGCTGCAGCGATGAAGAGTAATCTATGGCGTACTTTCTTTGCCAACGACCTGCACGTTAGAACGCAATCACTAGGCAATTACCACTTAAATGAGTTATGCAATTAAGCATCATGTAAAATATTAGACAGAAATTTATGTATGTAGCCTGATCTTAAAACAAGAAATCGTGAGATTCAATAACGCCTTAACCACCACCCTGTAGGACCGAATTCCGTTAACTTTTAACCCCAGATGGTATTGTATTATTAACTTCAATACAAGCTGAACTCAATTAAATTAAATTAAATTGAACAAATCTTGTGACAGCAGTGGAGGGCAATCATGTTTCCAGTTAAAATCTGTCGTTTAAAGAGTTTTCGCGATGTAGGTCAAAAATAAGTGTATAGCGGAGCCCGCATAAGGAGAATCGTAAAAATCTGCATTGGGCAGAATATTTGCTTCGAAGTGAGGGGATCATATCTAGCTTGCATACCCGGGAAGTGTTTTAAACAAAGTAAACAAAGCGATATATTAAGTTCAGATACTACTTTTGTTTTTCTTCAGTCCCAAAAGGCCAACGCAAAAAACTCCTTTCTTACACTGACAGCCGCTTTATAAATCAAGTTAATACTATGTATGTACTTATTAACGTTGAGAGTCATAACGTCATTTTTAAGGCGTTTTAAAGCTATTATATCATCGGTATGGACAGAAACATATGTGTGAATTATTATTTTACCATCATCATTGATAGTCAATATGAAAATCATTGGGCCAAGACGAACAGCCCTATAGGACACCGATGGTGTGTCACTTGGTAATGGTATCCCTCCAAGTAAGATTTTATCCAAGTAATCAATCAGGAAGCCAAGTGTTTTGGGTTTGAAACGCTGGTGGCAACATCCGTCGTTATTCTTTTCAAAACAAAATCCACAATTCGCAGAACGAAATTGATCCGAATGGTATGTCGTTCCAGTAGGACAGTGCTACGAGCTATGTTCCAAAATATTGCATTACCAAGGAATGGATTCAACGACAGTGAGTTGACCACCGAGATCGTGTGACGCCACAATACTGATAAAATGCAAATATTCAGGCCATGGAAGCCAACATTCAACGCGTTATTAGTGAGATAGAACACTAAATGTTCGAAAGAATCCCTAAAGTCATATTTGAAACATACATAATATCATATTGAATGGATTTTTCCTTGCCGTTTTTTACTGAAAAGAAATTGGATGGCTCTTAAAAAGATATCCATCAAATTCATATGTCAGCTTAGAATCAACTTCATCATCCGTGAGAAGCTCTTCAAAGGAGTTGTGAATATGGACATGATTATTGAAGGTTTTCTCCTATGTGGCGAAGAGTTCGGTGACTATGGTGGGTACTGCAGTGTTTACCGGCCAAGTTGACTATAATTTTCAGGGCATTTCCGTATAGAAGGATAAGATCTTTCTTGTTGACCAATATAAAAACAATGTTGTGGTATTTTCTGGTCCATGGCATTGTAAGTTACATAAGGAAGGAATTGTAACTTACATATATCCAACCGTAGCGCCTCGAGTCCATGCCTTCGCGCCTCATGGCACCTTTAATCCTAGTATAGTGGTAACAAAGTAAATTTCTTTTCAGAGCAATCTACCAGAAACTAGTCCAAACTAGTTTCAAAAATCTGGTGATGATGCACTTAAGGTTCACAGGGAATAGTTTAATTAGTACTTAAGTATATAACTATTAGACACGTCCTACGAGTATATGTACATATATCACAATTCAAAGAAATATGTCGCCTTCGATTGTATATTACATATCTAGGCCAAAGATACTATCGACAGCAATGCGAATCAGTTAAAAATCGCATGCAACACTATCTTTTTTGTTGGGTCAATATACAATATTATATAGATAAGTATACTAGTAGGTCACATTCACATAAATATCTACAATTCACGCACGTAATTCTAAGATACAATAAATTATCACAAATTCTTAGTACAATAAGTACATATTCGTATGTATTGTACTATTAAAACATCGTTTAGACTCAAATCTACGAAGGACGCTGTGATTAATTTGCTGGATAATTCTAATCTAATTTCTGGGCTCATAAATGCCGATGGATTTTATACAGAGCATTATCAAATCAAGTTTGATAAATCACAAATCTTATCACGAGCAGCTGTTATCGAAATAGTTTTAAGTGATATATGAAATTCCCACGCCTGACGTTTTTTAATCAAATTTATTACTTAAGGATTAAGTATTTGATATGAATTGGCGGTTTTGTTTTGTAGATTTCCTGTGAAGTTGATGCCAAGATAAAGCGCTATCTATTGCAATCATCTAACAAGATTTCTTTGAGGTTTAACATGAGCAGAGATTATTTCTTTCGGTTTTACCAATATTCTTTATTTTAACAAAACTTCTTTAACAAATTCGAATTTCAACAAAATTTGACTTAAGAGGTTAGGCCACCCTAGAGGCCGTAAAAAGAGACTTTTTTGTGATTTTATTTTCAGGAAAAATATAGAGTAAATCGAGTCTACAAAGATAGAAGTTTATTGCACATATTGACTGTTGAACATAATTTTTTTTTATTGTACATAACAACAGCTAGAGAAGTACGTAGGATTTTTTTGATATATTGATTTTGATCAAAATTCGCAGAAAAATCTCCAGAAGATTGTTAACAAAAAATCGTACGTACTACTTAAAATTTGAAGTGAATTGGTTCAAAATTGTTCAAGTTATGGGGGCGGACAACTTGAAAAATGCAGTTTTGAGATAAACGCGTTAAAAATTTTAGGTTATAGAAAATCATGAAAAATTTTGCAACATCTTTAATCCGCGATGCCTGCACCATATAATTGGCCTTCTAGATTAGTGTCCTGCTCTTCCATTACTTTTCTATTGTAGCTTCAGACAACGGTCTTTTTGCAAGCTTTATGCGATCATTAAATCCATCGCTTTCAATATGTACAAAATTGAAGCAAAGCCGTTATTGTACACGTAAACTGCAATATCTATAGCTATATCCAAGATAGATTTACCACTATGTAGAAATGGATTTTGGGGCCAATGCCCACATGGTTGAATTAAAACTTTTATTACAAATCGTCTCTTGTCAATTCTTCGTAGACTGGCTTGAAAACTTCATACACTTCAATTGGAAGAGCTGGCTTATGTTTGTACTCAGCCAAACTATTTGTAGCTTTAGCCTTTTTCTCCGATCGGACATTTATCGTGCTGCGGTTTTGCATCAGTAGATAATTGATGATCCAGTGTAGCCCATATACTGCTTCTCATGTTTTCAACTGAATCACAGTTTCTACGAATGGCTAATCCATAATAAATAGAGAGTTCGTCTATTAGTTTTCCCGTCAATTTGCCTCTTCCGCCGAGACCTTTTACATTCTTTTTCCAATTACGTAGACAGGCACCTATTCGCTTTTAAACGTGATCTATTCAATCTTTCTTGAGGGCTGTGACATTCTCATACGTCTTAGCATCAGTAATGCCTTTAAAAGTAACCGTCACCAATATAATGTGTGTAATTTACCTGGTGCAAAGTTTCGGATCGTTGAAACATCTCAACAACTGCATCGACCTCCATTTTTCCTGCTGATCCATCGTGATTCACGTCGCACTTATCTTCATGATTTTGTGCCCATTCCGTATATTCTTCGGTGTCTTCTTTATTCCTGCATTACTCACACGCCTTACAATATTTTGATTTCACTGCGCAGTCTATAATTTTTGCACTGTAATCACCAATGAGTCACTAAGCCAAACAAGGGCTTAAACCCACGTTTTCTCCACGAACCATCGCCTGATACCATAATTCCATTTTCTCCTTTTTCAATAGAAAAGTTGTGTCGTCTTTCTCTGCTTTCACCATACTGTTTTTGTAAACTAGTTTAGTTGCAGTTGAAATTCTTTTGACAGCCTTATCATAGAAAGAGTGAGACATAGGCCAAGGTAATTCCATGAACCAATTCCAAGTTATCGCATGGAAATTACAATTCTACGGTTTATTTCATAGCCTTTTTGATTAAATGGACTACTAGGTGTCTCAGTCTGTACACATTTTTCACAGGACACTACTATTTTGGATCCCAAACCGCGCTTACCACGTTCCGTAAATTGCACTTGCGATTTGCACACTTTACTAACGACAGTATTTGAAATAGCTGAACAAACTGCAATAAAGTTTATCATACTATACCCAAAACCTGGATTCACTTCGATATCATACATATCTTCCGATTGCTTACATTTTTTCGCCGATGTACTAGCATTCATTTCATTTGGTGCCTCTAAATCGTGTTGATTCAGCGGTTTTCTTCCAGATACTTCCGGTCTCTTGCTGTATGCACGGGTCTCTTTTGAACCTTTTCTCATTATAAAAGCGAACCAACAACACTCACAAAACAAAAAAAAAGTTAGCGCAATTATTGATAAAAAACAAACGTTTCTCAAATAGAGTCCTTCTCGAATGTTTCACTGTACGAAACTGACTGAAACCGACGTGTTTCTAAAGACGAAACAAGCAATGGTTGAACACGTGGCAAATAGCTTCAAAAACATTTGCCGTATACCTAATCTAGTCCCCTAAAATACCGTCCCTCCTTTCGGTCATAAGAGGCTGGCTGCCTACCTGTCGACCTTGAAAAACAAGTGCTTCGAGATATTTCCCGGCCATAGTCTTTTCGGATATAATCTTTAAGGTCCTGAGGGACCATTGAGAGCAATAGAAATAATCGATTTTTTGAAAATCCTAGAGTGGCCTATCTCCTTAAGAATACCCGTTTGTAGTGACGTTTGTATAAAAAAATAATAATGATAATGTTAATGCCACTACAGAGAAACAGAGGGTATTCGTAATTATTTCATCGATACAAGAAAAAAGCAAGAGAAAAGATTCTGGCGAAAAAACTTAAACATAGATTGGATAAGGTTATAACAATACAATGAAAACGAATAAGAAAATTTTAGTTCAATTCAAGCAACATAGGGCAGCAAAATTTTAAATCCTATATGATCAGCCAGAGACTCTATAATTTAAATCTTTTGACTGGCAAAGCTGTCGTGACACGAATATTCAAAGCAAGCGCATTAAACAGATTACATGATACCACGGAGTAAGCGTTTTTGAATAGGGTCTATAATTTAATTCCTGCGGTTTGCTAAGAGAAGGCGTAACTTGTATTATTCCATTGGAACAAGCGTTGGAAAGCTACTGTCATTGTACGTCATTTCAGTATATGTCATTCATTTGAACGACAGCGCTAGCTGAGCGAACGTGCCAAAAGTGGTTTGCATGATTTAAAAGTGGTGATTTTGGCTTGGAAGACGATGAACGTCCTGGGCAGCCAAAAAAGTTTGAAGATGAAGAACTGGATATATTCAAAAGAAAGGAAATTGGGTTCCACATGAACTCAAGCCGAGAGACGTCGAAAGGCGGTTTTGCATGTCCGAAATGCTGTTGGAACGCCACAAAAGGAAGTCATTTTTGCATTGGATTGTTACTGGTGATGAAAAATGGATCCATTACGACAACCCCAAGCGCAAAAATCATATGTGAAACCCGGCCAACCAGCCAAATCAACGGCAAAACCGAATATCCATGGCGCGAAGGTAATGCTCTGTATTTGGTGGGATCAGATGGGTGTGCTGTATTATGAGCTGCTAAAACCGGGTGAAACTATCAATGGACAACGCTACCGAGCACAATTAATCCGTTTAAAGAGAGCAGTGGCCGAAAAACGCCCGGAATATGCGACCAGACACGAGGCAATAATTTTCCATCATGACAACGCTCGGCCCCACCTTGATATTCCGGTTAAGAACTATTTGGAAAACAGTGGATGGGAAGTCTTACCCCACCCGCCTTATAGCCCAGACCTTGCCCCTTCTGACTACCATTTGTTCCGGTCGATGCAGAACGCCCTCACTGAAATACGGTTCACATCAGAGCAGAATATCAAAAATTGGCTTGATTCATTCTTGGCTGCCAAGCCGGCGCAGTTCTTTTGGGATGGGATCCACAAATTGCCAGAGAGATGGGAAAAAGTCATAGCTTCAGATGGGCAATACTTTGAATAATACTATTGTACATGTTTTTCTTAAATAAACGTTTAAATTTTGAAAAAAAACGCACGAATTAAGTTATATAATGGAATTCCTACAATACTAAATCAATTTCAATAGATATTAAGTAATACAAATTTTTAAGTGTTTTATTGCTTTCAATGGTCCCATAGGACCTCAAAAATAATATCCCGAAAGATTATTGCGGGGAAATATTTCGAAATACTTGTTTTTCAAAGTATAGTACAAGGCCGCCAGGTAGGTTTTCTATAACTTACAATTTTAAACGCGTTTATCTCAAAACTGTATTTTTCAAGTTGGTCGAACCCATTACCAATTCACTTTAAATTTTAACTAGATCCTTAAAAATATATTGTCTAAATAAGTACAGTGTTGTGCAAAACATACCGTTTTTTTATCGAACATTTTTCTTTGGTGAATTTTAGGGAACAGAAAGAACGTAAGTAAAACTGTTGTTAATTTAAGAAAACTTATTGTATAAGTTTACAAATAAAAAAAAAAGGTTTTTCGATAACATGTTTTATTATACAAAAAAAAAAACTTAACTTAACTCGGTAACGGTCTGTGCAAAATATACCGGATTTTCGTTATACTTAATATTTTGTCCAGTATCCGTTGTTTTTTAAGACATGCTCGCATCACTTAGTCATGGGCGACACTAGATTCTCAAAAATTTCATTCGGAATGTTCTTCCATTCATTATTTAGTGACGTCATAAGTGCGTTTTTGGATGTGTGCGCCTTTGACGCTACCCGTCTTTTTAAAATGGCCCACAAGTTCTCGATAGGGTTTAGATCGGGCGATTAAGAGGGTCATTCCAACACATCAACACTTTTCTACGTTAACCACTCCTTAACCAACTTTGATGAATGTTTTGGGTTATTATCATGTTGACCCAACGCAGTGGCATCTCCTCCTCAGCGTATGATAGCAGTCCGGATTCCAGTATATCCCTATACTGAAAAAGATCCATAATACCACTAATCTCATGTATTGGTCCACATTCCGCACCAGAAAAACATCCCCGTACCATAATTGAGCCTCCTCAATGCTTCACAGATGGACGACAATATCGTGGCTGAAGACGTGTCCCCTTCTATCATTTAAGATGAATACTTCCATCAGAAGCAATCAAGTTGAACTTACTGTCGTCGCTAAAGAGTACAGTTTAGTAATCAAAGACTTACTATAGGAATAAATTGGTACCTTTTTTGTTTATGCCTAGCAGTAAGTAGAGGCTTTTTCGCTTGTTTCAATTGAAAGATTGAACTCACTAACGATCTTTCTTGAAGGCAAGAAAGGATCGTTAAGGCAAGAAAGGATCGTTAAGAATCATTTTCTTCATTTGCTGATCTGTTCGGAGTGTAGTTTTTCTGGGACGTCCTCCACAGTGAATGGTTTCGACCGGTTTTCCATTCCGAAACTTTTTTATAATGTCACACACTGCTGATGATGGCATTTTATACTATTTTTGTTTTAGTCCTGCCCTGAAATCCGCTACTACCTGATTTTTAATCACATGACTGCATTTATTTTTTAGCCATTTTATTAGTGAACAAATTGGAGACACCTGACCTTTTAAGTTTTGTTAAGTATATAATTTACTTCAAATGACAGCCAAAACCATTATCAGCAAGTTAAAGAGCAAAAAAATACGATATTTTGGAAAATCCGATATGTTTTGCACAGGCATGGCATTGAGTTGAGCTACAGTTTTTGGCAAAACTCTAAAAATAATATTAGCAATGCCTTGTTTTTTTTTTTTGTAATTGTAAACATATTCAATAGGTTTTCTTAAATTGCCAAACAAGGGTACCTACTGTATTACCGTCCGCTAGAATTCTTCAATGAAAAATGTTCAGGAAAAATCCGGTATGTTTTGCACACCACTGTACGTAGGATTTTTTTATATGGCATAATTCATTTGTTATTAACAATTTTCTGGCGATTTTTCCGCGGATTTTGCAAGTTTGACTTTGGAAGTGCGCCATTCAGCCAAAAATCAATAAATCCAAAAAATCCCCTCTAGCTGTTGCTATTTACAATAAAAAAAAAATTAATGACTCATCATGATTCAAAAACTTACAGGAGCTGTTGGTACGACGCGGCAGAGAGAGATCTTCTGAGAAACGCTGCACACCCGCCATTTTTAAATAAATTATTTTATAAAAATTTTGTTTTACTGTCAATCATAAAGAAATCACACAAAAGCCTATTTTTACGGGCTCTTGAGTGGTCTAACACCTTAATATTGTGCAAACGCAATTTATAACGTTGGAGCTTGCACAATTTTGAACATGAAAGTAGATTTCAAGCGTCGCAAGATATTGTGTCACTCATGGCCAACACACTTATGTATTGTCACGTTCTCTACGTAGGCACCTGCCACGTAAAAGGTGTAATCTCTTTAATATTAGCTTTATTTAATGGATAATTGTATGCCATTAATGGTGAAATATGATATTGGCATATGCACGCCACGGCTAGCTTGAAGGAAGCGCAATTGTGAAGTCCAATTTTCGACAACTTTATCGAGCAACTAGGGCCGTATATCCGCAATAACACAGCGAATGTTGACTTCCAAATCATCCAACGTCTCTGGTTTATTGATGACTTCACATACCCCCAAGGAAAGTAATCTAAAGGTGTGAGATCACAGAATCGTGGAGGACAGTTCACAGGTCCATTACGCAAAATTATACGTTCAACAAATGTTTCCCGCAACAAATTGATGGTGTCGCGTGCCGTTTGGCATGTTGCGCCGTCTTGTCGAAACCAAAGCTCTGCCACGTCAATGCCATTTAACCGAGGAACGAGGAAGTCTGAAATCATGTTTCTATAGCGCTCTCCATTGATGGTAGCATTCTGGCTGGCATAGTCCTTAGAGAAATATGATTCCACCAGCCCATAAAGCACACCAAACAACTAGTTTTAATGGTTGTAAAGGTATCTGGACAAAGGCGTCTTGGTTTTCTCCACTCCTAGTTCGGCAATTTTGTTTGTTTATATATCCATCTAACCAAAAATGGGCCTCATCGGAGAACAACATTTTGTGTTGAAAATGAGGATCAAGCTGAATCATGTTTTCGGCCCATTCACCGAACCTACGACGCGTATAATGGTCACGCGGTTTCAACTCTTGCACAAGCTGGATCTTATAAGATTTTAAGCCAAGAACTTTGCGTAAAATCTTCCATAAAGTGGATGGGCATAGCCCCAACTGCTGTGCACGATGGCGAGTCGACTCATTCGGATTCTCCTCAACACCGCTAGAGTGTACGTCATGCGAAAACGATTCTTCGTGTATCGAATAACTTGCTCAGATGGACTATTGTGTCGGCCGTAAAATAAGTTTGCACAATTTGCACACGTTGTTCTGGCATTAATATATTCATCGTAAAATGACAAAACGTACTAATCAGAAAAAACTTTCAACTGTCAAATTGACAACCTATAGAAACAGTGTTACCACTTTAAAAAACCAAACCTCTAAAAAAACACCCTTTATAACTTAAGCCCACGGTGCCATAAATTAATTATGGGATTAATTTATGCATTAATCACCGATTCTTAGACAATTCTGGGGAGACCCCATTCAGATCAGTACCAATTCGAAGTCATTGTTCAGGCTGGACTTGCCCTTTGGATGGCTCCTACCTAAAACAACCGCCAATCTTAGAGTCATGTAGTCCTGTAGTCCTGCCCAAAGAAAACCTAGTGTACAAAATTGCAATAATTTGCAGGGTGAGGAAACGGATTACTCTCTTAAAAACGTTCTTGTCAACAATATTTTTTTTTCGCCCAGTATCTCTGACTGAAGGGTACCGAACCTCTTCGGAACGGAGAGTATACGCACTACGGTACATCTTCTCCAGAACGCCGGTGGATGATTAGCATTTACACGCACCCCCTTCGTCGCATCGAGAGCCCAGGTCTAAAGAGAACTCCATGGTTGTGTCGGGAGCCTGGAGTAGAAATAGCTAGTGCAAGAAACCTGAATAGTATTATGGCAGTTTCAAGTCATGTAAGCGAATGTTTCATGAGCATCCGCATTAAGGCCGAATTCGGAAATCCCCTATCCCCTACAGAGGATAATGAAGACAGCATCCAAGACTCACTGGCCAACAAAAGAGGCACGATCTTTCTTAAGTCCGCGCGATTACTTGCGTACGCGATGGACATTGATATGATTAAACGAATACAGCAAGAGGTCAATGAGGCTTTTGTGAGAATTAAGGCAGTATATATGGTTAACGAAGGCTAAACAAAGCACAAAATATGAACAGGAAAGGACCCGCACCATCGACACAGTTATAACTTCGAGGTAGTTAAGAACTTCGTCTATCTCCGCAGATCCAAGCAGTAACGACATCAGAGACGAAATCAAATTGATTAATAGAGCCCTCTCTCGTCAGACCAATTTTGCTTTATAAAATACTTTTATCATCCCGGTCCTGCTCTATGGCCCAGATGCTTTTTGCTGCTTCTTTATTTGAAGCTAATGTTTTTCTCATTTCATTCTCCGCTGCATTTACTGGACTTCTAGACCGAGGGGCTCTTCTGCTGAGGTTATTGGCAACTTTTGAGCTCAATACGTTCATCGATCCGTCTCCTGAAGTCTGTTGTTTGCCTCAGACCTAGAAACATTTTTGACAGCTTTTCAGTTATGACTAGGTTCCTTATTTGTTGCTACACTTGGGGATCTCGTATCCTGCCGGTATAACGTACACCTGGGTATCCTTGGTAATCTGAATCGGTTCCAACCATTAGATAGTGGTCCCTCTTTATTCCGACGTGTTTGGTGATATTTCTAAAACGTCGGCTAATGGTAAAGTGACCAATTTGGTCCAATGTACGTTGTTCATCTCTTCAGACGCCGATGACAATTATCAGCATTGGATAATTGTTATGTTCGTGCTCAAATATGTAGGAGTATATACTCGCGAGTGATGTTCATTAATTTTTCAGAGCAGACCAAGAAGCGTTTGCTAGTTTCTGATGGATACCATGTTTCCACCAACTAATTCCACTTACGAGTACTAGGATGTGCAGTTTTTACCGCATTTCTGGGTAGCCAAATTCCCCCTCTAGTTTAAAGCATCTTGGATTTTGGGTACCATCTTTCCTGATTTCAAGGAGATTCATGATGTGCTAGAATCCAATCATTGCCCGCGGTCGCCATTGATCGTCAGCGAAGTATTCGTCCGTATCCGAGGTGCGTGTTGCTGTTTAGGAGAAACGAAATGCATTGTTGCAGGGTATTAAGCCAATACGTACTTGTTCTGTGTAATAATAACAAAATGGAGAGTGGAAAGGTCACACAAGTGGAATGGGAGCTTAACCGTTTTTGGGTGGGCAGCTAGAGGCAGTCAAGGAGTGTCCACCTTGAACTGCAGGGAAGCACTTGAGAGGCATATGCATTCCTGCGTCATCCATTTACCGCCGTGAAGGTTTTTTCATTAAAATTTATGTTTTTGAGGATTCTTAATGGAGTGATGATAGGCATACGACAATGCAGTCCATCATTTTTCGTCTCTGAAATTGTGACTGAGTTAGACTAATCGCTAGGAATAATCGTATCATTTGTGTGTTTACGTAAGTTGTTTCAAATCGTTGGCGTTATAGCTTATCGGTTACACTATCACCTGGTTTATTTGGAAGCACTTGAACAGAGTTATAGCTAGCGTCCATCCTTTAGTTTAGCCACGTGACAATATTCCTTTACCCAATCTCCGAATATTCGTATGAACAATGACTATGAATCTTTGGAAGGTCGTAGTTTTCTCCTCCAGTCTGGCTGATCTGGTCATTTTCTTTCATATTTCCGACTTAATATTTTTTTGCCGGATCTGCATCAAATTAATGGCGTAAAGCAATTGCTGTAATAACTGCGGTTTTATTTATCTACTGTTCGAGTACTGATCGTGAGCGAACAATTTTTCCTTTTCGAAACAGTGTTGTCTAGTTGAATCTAAACTTGCTTTGTTTTTATTGTCCAATAACCTTTAGCAGCAGACGATGAGCACAGCCATGGAAGAAAAAGTTAGTCAAAAAGATCAGAGAAGCAGTTGCGAAAAAGAAACAGACGCGGAGGGCTCCGAAGCTATAGACGATCGCCTGCACACTACGTCGTAAGTTTGAAATATAAAAAAATCTTTCAAATTCATTTCTTTACCGAGTCTTCTCCCTGCCTATAGGTACTTTGAAACCGCTGTTCACCTTTTTAAGGGCAGTGTAGGAGCTGGCCTCTTCGCTATGGGAGATGCGTTCAAAAACGGCGGGCTCATTGGAGCTTCGATTCTCCTGCCAACCATTGCTGTGATATGTGTTCATTGTGAATTTATGTTAATCCAAGCCTCAATCAAGGCTGTTGAAGCCACCAAAGGTGCCACATTCTTCGACTACCCAGAAACAGTCGAGAAATCGTTCGAATTGGGTCCAAAAAAATTTCGTTTTGCCTCGAAATTTATGCGACTTGTCGTGGAGATCTTCCTTTGTATCACTCAATTCGGATTATGTTCTATTTACTTTGTCTTCATCACCGAGAATGTCTTACAAGTGCTTCAGCAAAATAGCTTCAATTTGGACTTCAAGGCGGTGATGACGATATCATTGGTCGCGGTGCTAATCCCATCGCTTCTCACAAATCTGAAGTATCTATCTCCAATTTCTATCCTGGCGAATGTCTCACTGTTGATTGGCATTACGGCTACTTTGGTCTTTGCGCTGATGGGCGATCTACCATCACCAAGTGAACGAAATTACGTGACGAATGGTACGAAGATGTCACTATTTTTTGGAACAGCAATATTTTCATTTGAAGGAGTTGCTCTCATACTTCCTCTACGGAATTCTATGAGGAAGCCAGAAAAGTTCAACGCCCGCTTTGGAGTTCTAAATGTCACCTTGGTGTTAATTACAGTGCTTTTTATGTTCACTGGTTTCGTTGGCTACCTGCGCTGGGGCGAAGATGTTGAAGCTAGCTTGACTCTTAACTTGGATCTTCATGATTGGTAAGTGCTTAGTTAGGGTCTTATCTCTAAAATGATGCAATCATCTTAAATATTTCAGGAGGTCGCAGGCAGTGAAGGTAATTGCAGCACTTGGAGTGTTCTTCGGGTATCCACTACAGTTTTACATAATGATTCAAATTATTTGGCCTGGAATGAAGGAGTCTATGAATTGCAATAAACGACCATTGTTCGGCGAACTGTTTTTGAGAACGTTAATGATCCTGCTAACATGTAAGTTGGTTGGATAAATGTTTAATGGCCAAAAGAGAAGTTTTTCGGAGATATCGTAGAGAATTAGGAAGTTTCACGTCTTAGTTCCAAGTCTTAAAATAAAGCCAGATTTTGACAGATTAAATCCCCATCCCTAATTCCTTATCCGTAGTTTAATCTGATGTTTCTCCAATAAAAAAAAATTCTCTAAGTACACCATCGCAAAGCAAGGCACAACACCTCAACAGTAAGAACGTGATCGTATCGCCCAAAAGCATCATGTGACGTTCCTAATAGTATGCTCCTGCCACGAAAGTCACCATCACTTATCGAATGAACCACGATCAATACGATAGGAGGTATGTTCCTCATTCCACATAAAGCAGGCATTTTATTAAATATATGAAATAAACTCAATTGTTAAGAGTGCTTGTATTGTATTTCTTGTATTTCTGGGTCTGACAACAATGGGCCTCAATCAAAAAGGCACTTCAACTAGCACGATCTCTCGCCACCTGCCTCCATTGCCGCATTTCAAGTTGCTTGAGAACCACTAAATTTGCTCGCTTAACATGTCCTGGACAACTCAGACGTTGGATTCGTAGACACCTGACTAGTCCGATGTACAACCCGTATAGTTAGTGTTGAATCTCATCCTTCATTCGCAAACGCGACCGAAAATCATGCTCAGTATCTTTCTCCAAAAACGGATAAGTGCTACTTTATCCTCTTTCGGCAACCATGCGACACGCGATTGGCAAGAGATATTCTGGGCTAATATCCTTGCTGCTTATACTAGATGGAGTGGAAAGTGACCTCTTTGGGAATTAACATTTTTTTTTTTAAATTATATTATTCAATATAATCCCCTTTTAGTTTGATACACTTATTCCAGCGATTTTCCAACGTCCCGTCCGAAAAGTAATTTTCCGGAAGGTCTGCAAAATACTCACCCGGGGCGTCGATGATTTCCTCGCGTGAGCTGAATTTTTTATTGATGAGCCATCTTTTGAGATTTGGGAAGAGATAATAGTCCGAGGGATCCAAATCCAGTTACCAATCGACGCCAAAAGTCCGCCCGATTCCGCATCAGCAAGTCCAAACACTCTTTTGAAGTGCTTTCGCCTTCGTGTTTTTGGTCATTCGCGGCTTCCAGCGGCAGGATAGCTTTTTCATATGCAGAATATTGCCCAAAATATGGCGTGTGCGCTCAGTACTAATCTTTGTGGTATCTGCTAGCTCGCGCGCCTTCACTTTCCGGTCAGCCAACACCATTTCATGTATTTTTTTGGCATTGTCCTCTGTAACCGCATCGGAGGTGGAGTTGCGAGCACCACGATACTCTCGAAACCAATATTTGATGGTGTAATCTGACGGAGCATTAGCCCCATAATATTTATCCAACTTTTCTTTTGTTTCCTTGACCGTTTTGCCTCTCAAAAAATAATGTTCTATGAGAGAACAAAAGTCGTTGTTGTCCATACTCAACATGATGCCAAACACGTCAACGACAATCAGCTGTCAAAACAAAACTAGACACAGCATCGCACTGAAATTTGGCATGTCTGTCTAAATATGAACGGACTTCAAGGCACCATAACCTTTTTTGCAGTAGCAGCTCATTCTGGCGGTCAAGGATGTCACTTTTCACTCCATCTAGTAACTGCGGAGCGAAGCCTTAAGCTACCATGAAGTTATAAGTGCCATAGTTGTTGTTGGGGCCAAATTGTCAGTCATATGTGTCCAGCGACATTTCCTGATGACAGCACATATGTACTTGGTATTGCCCTCGCTTACCTTTAGACTTATTTAGGCCGCTTCCGTTTGAATACTCACTAAAACTTCATTAATGGCTCGCCGTGTTCGTCCAATCACATGACTCCATTACTCTGGAATTGTGCACAATTCTTTCTAGAGCGATGTTAAGAAAGGCCCATGACAGTGCATAGAATTATCTAAAACCTTTCTTGACATTGAAGGTTTTGGCGAATTCGTTTTCGACCTTGATGAAGAAGCGAGAATTATCTATAGTAACCTGCACAATCTAGCCAGTTGGCAGGAATGTTAAAACAGTTCGTCATGATGCACGCTGCCATATGCGGGTTCGAGTTCGCAAATAGATGGTGACTGTCGATCGCAAATTCCCGAGTGTTTTTCAAGATCAGCCGCAGAGTGAATATTTAATCTGTGTTTCCTGTCATGGAATGGAGTACTGGTATGGAGCAACCAGTTTTTTTATAAGTGGGAGATTGGTTATGAGTGATTTCAGGCGCTCACATAATACGGCAGAAAATATCCTATAGGCGATCTTTAGCAGAATTGTTCCTGCATGGTTGACGTAATCAAAAGAGTCTCCTTTCTTTTTTTTTTTTAACTCCTCAGTCTCACATTTTCCCCTATCTCTCTCTCAACAATCGATAACTACCACCCTCCCCTTCTTCTCTCGTTTTTTCATAACTTTTATGTCCAGTCCACTCCCCCCACAACTCTCATCCTATGACTTTCATAAAGCAAACTTTAACAAAATCAGTGCCCTGTACGCTCCGTTTTGTCGCCTTAAAAGATCTTCTACTAGTCCTCCCTGGGACAAGTTATGGGCACCAGATCCTTTTCCGACTATTCTAACTGTCTTGGTGCTTATCTTCATTCCTTTACTATTCCCTTTACCAGCGCTACCTTAACAATACGCAAGTCAACCATATAAACGATCCTAGGTCCTTTTTCCAATTTGTTAACTATGAAAGAAAGTCTGCAGGCTACCCTGCTTCCCCCACTTTCAACAACACGTCATCAACCGATCCACTCATTATTGCCAACCTATTTGCCACCTTTTTTTAAACAATCCTTTTCCAACGACTCCTGGTACAAATTACCAGGAATTACCTACTGAATTTCTCTAATGGCCCACTTTTCTCTCACACGTTGGATCCGTCTTATATCGAATATAAGTTACACCAACTTAATGACGAATTCATACTCGGCCCAGATGGCCTCCCTGCCATATTTCTCAAAATTTTTTTTTATTTTGTTCCTCTCTTTCTCTTGCCCTTTCTAAATTCTTTCATCTATCCCTTTCACAAGGAGAATTTCCTCAGGCTTGAAAAACCTGAAACCATAAAAAAGGATCAAAGAACGAAATAACAAACTATCGTCCAATCGCTAAACTCTTCGAAAGTACATATTTTGTATGAAGCTCTAAGCTTCCAATGCAAATCACTTAGATAACATGGCTTCCTGGAGGGTAGGTCAACCGATATTTGCAACCGATTTTAGTAAGGCCTTCGATAAAACGTATCATCAATTAATACTCTTCAAATTGTCTGCCCTCGGCATTGAACCCATACTGTTAAAATGGGTATCCTCTTACCTCGAAAACCGGTATTCGTTTTAGGTCAGCCCACTCGGCTCCATTTTTGTCAACCTCTGGAGTCCCACAAGGCAGCCATCTCGGTCCCCTTCTTATCATATTAACCATAAATGATCTCGATAGGATCATCAAACACTCGTCTGTCTCCATTTAAGCCGACGGTACCAAATTTTCAAAAACCATTTCTTTTCCCCATGATTCCTTCATCCTTCCTCCTTCCTCCTTCAACTAGGCCTTGATAGTTTCTAGATCTGGTGCCTCAAAAATTGTTTGGAACTTAATATTCCCAACTGCCAATCCATCACCTTTTCACAAAAGCGGCATCAACCCCTCCCCCGACCCTACCACGGCATTTTGTGTGATACGGGGCTCAACTTCCGTTTACTCTGCACTAGGTTTTGTAAAACATTGGTCCAAAGAATTAACCAACCCATATGTGACCAGGTCCCTCTATATTACCTTTGTTTGCCCCCTCCCAGAGTACGCCAGTCAAGTGTGGTCCCCATATCACCGTGTTCATATCTCGAGAATCAAAAGCATCCAGCACCGTTTTCTTCGATTTGCTCTTCGAGGTATGCCGTGGGACGATCCTTTTATTCTGCCCCCCTATCAAAACTATCTCAACCTTGCAGCCGATATTCTCTTCATTCATCGACTCCTTTTAGGTCAAGTTGAATGCGCGTTCCTTCACAACTCTATTTTCCTCAACACTAACCCTCGTAATGTACGTACGAGACGTACCCCTCGTCTCTTCTATCTACCAATCCACCACATCTCTTATGGCGCGAAGGAACCAATCTCCCGTATGCTACGAAAAATCAATTCAAACCGTACCATCTTTGACTTCCACCGCACCACTCCCTACCTCAAACCCTTTCTCCTTCATCTTCTAACCAACCATAGTTTTAAGTTTACGTTTAAGTTAAATTTAAAGTAATAGCTTGTATTAAGCCGAAAAAAAAAAACACCATCTTAGACTGGTGGATGTCGTTGGTGGTCCTTCAGTCTTACCTTGTTTCGTTAACTTGATCTCTACCAAGATAGTTGCCGTTCCCAGTTGTTCAATATTTTCCCAAGTTCTGTATTTCTTCTGGCATAGATTTACGTTAAGGTATACTGCAGCAGTTTTACAAGCTTTTTCGTTTCAAACGCCGGTTTTTTAGAAATATATCTTTTCTTTTGGTCCTTGATTTGATTGTTTTATTTTAGTAATTCATTTAAGGTCTTAATTAACAATTCTTTTTAAATTTTTTTCAGTTGCAGTTGCTCTATTTGTACCCCATTTGGGTTTATTCATTTCATTCACTGGTGCTCTGTGTTCTACTGCATTGTCTTTGGTCATACCCGTTCTTGTGGATTTTGTTGTGCGATATAAGGAGCCCAAGTCGTTGGGAGCATTTTTATATTTGAAGAACATTCTCATTTTGATGCTGGCCGTTCTAGGAATCATAACCGGGACCTATAACAGTATTAAAGAATTTGCGAGAGATTTTGACTGATGATATTCCTTTGTAAATTTATGTAATTGTTAAAGTCCTGTATTTTATTGTAAGATATTTGTTATAATTGTAAATATTTATTAAAGCTCTGTATTATATACGTAGTAAATAGAAATAATAAATTGTTGTGGTAAATGCGAGATTTCAACAAGCCTCAAGGGAAAAAGTCTGGCCCTGTCAGATCTGGCGATCTGGATGGCCAGTTCAAATCGCCAAAACGGGAGATCACATGGCCTGAAATTTGGTGATTCAAAATCGCCATCGTTGGCCGAGCTGTGTAAGCAGTTACTCCGTCCTGCTGGAACCAACAATACTCGAGGCGCAATTCAGCTACCTAACATATTACTGTACATCTGACGTAAACTTTAAATTTTCTGGATTCAAAATAGCATTGACTATCTTCTCGATAAACATGTTCCCGTTGTAGGACAACGGGACTCCTTGGTTCAATCAACAGATTTCAGACCTTTTTGGCAAACGAAACCAATGTCCACATATACATAACGAATACCGAGAAGTGCGCTGGTACCTGTCTGATTCGTAAAAACAAAAATAAGTACATACTCTGCTAGGTTCCAGAAATCGAGTGAAATAAAATCGAAATCGAAATTGAAAATCGAGTGAATTCATTTTCAGTGTTCCACATTTCGATCGATTTGCCAATTCCGAATTTTTTTTCGAAATCACTTTTGTGAAATTGAAAACAGCTGATATGTCATTGCTAAAAAAAAATTGTGATTGCTAAAAAAAATTGGTTTTTGTCGCGTTTTAAAGCATTTAAAAGATTTTGTAATGAACGCTGTGTTAATTGCTGCGGTATTGCAGATCGAAAGGCAGAAATATGCAGAAGAAAAAAATAAAGAGACGAAGGCTGAGAGATGTATCGAATCCTTTGGAAATTGCAGATGCTGCGTATGTTTTTAAATCTAAAAATTTGTGCGATCATGAAACTAAAGTTTTAATTATTTGGTACATAACTTAATTCATGCGGTTTTTTTTCAAAATTTGAACGTTTATTTAATAAAACTTGTACAATAGTATTATTCAAAGTATTGCCCATCTGAGGCTATGACTTTTCCCCATCATTCTGGCAACTTGTGGATCCCATCCCAAAAGAACTGCGCTGGCTTGGCAGCCAAGAATGAATCAAGCCAATTTTTGATATTCTGCTCTGATGTGAACCGTATTTCAGTAAGGGCGTTCTGCATCGACCGGAACAAATGGTAATCAGAAGAGGCAAGGTCTGAATTATAAGGCGGGTGGGGTAAGACTTCCCATCCACTGTTTTCCGAATAGTTCTTAACCGGAATAGCAACGTGGGGCCGAGCGTTGTCATGATGGAAAATTATTGCCTCGTGTCTAGTCGCATATTCCGGGCGTTTTTCGGCTACTGCTCTCTTTAAACGGATTAATTGTATTCGGTAGCATTGTCCATTGATGGTTTCATCCGGTTTTAGCAGCTCATAATACAGCACACCCATCTGATCCCACCAAATACAGAGCATTACCTTCGCACCATGGATATTCGGCTTTGCCGTTGATTTGGCTGATTGGCCGGGTTTCACATATGATTTTTTGCGTTTGGGGTTGTCGTAATGGATCCATTTTTCATCACCAGTAACAATCCGATGCAAAAATGACTTCCTTTTGTGGCGTTCCAACAGCATTTCCTTGCTTTTGAATATATCCAGCTGCTTTCAAACGTTTTGAAATGGCTGCTTGAGTGACACCCAAAGATTCTGCGAGCTCTTCTTGTGTTTGGCAACAATCTTCATAGAGTAATGCTTCCAGTTCTTCATCTTCAAACTTTTTTGGCTGCCCATTTTGGCGAAGTTCGCTCAGCTAGCGCATGTTCACCATAAACTCCCACCAAAATACGATGACTTTCTGCAGCAGTCTTCTTCATGAAGAAGGACTCCCCGACTTTTTCAGGCACAAAGTTCGACATATTTGAGTGAAAAAAAATTATTTTTGTTTACGCTTGAAATGAATGACATATACTGAAATGACGTACAATGACAGTAGCTTTCCAACGCATGTTCCAATGGAATAATAACAATGGAATAATACAAGTTACGCCATCTCTTAGCAAACCGCACCAATTAAGTTATAGACCCAATAGTAAAATCAAAAAAAAAAAAATAAAAAATTCAGTGTGTTGGATAAACCTGGTGGCTTTCCACCAATCTATGTAGCTTCGTTGATTTTCAAATGGTTTCTTTGCTGTGTTAAAATGTTTGTAACCACACTGAAGCCTTTTTCGACTAGGTATGATGATGGAAAAGCGGTAAGGTATTTTTCAGCAGTCTTTCATAATGCAGGATACTGTGTTGCAACCAGAACTTCTGATAGCCTTGGTTGAAATTCTCTTTATCCTCCTTGTCTGTGCTGATGGTAATCAACACTTCTTGGATTATCACATTGGCTTCTTCCATGGCTGTGATTATCCATTGAGGAATTTGTAAATTTAAGAGATCCTCAAACCTTTCAGTAAAATCCTTGTGCAATTGGTCCAAGTGAGTGACGTATGATAAAATAACATCGTCTTGAAGCATTCCTGATAATTTTGACAAATACGGAAACTGTGAATATTCTTTTCTGCTTAAATTTTTTTATAAAGGATGAGCCGATTTAATTGATTTTGTTTTGAATAAGCTGAGATCGTCACCCTGCAGCTGCAAATTAACTTTGTTGAATATACCAAAGGTATCAATCAAATTCGGACGCTTTTCTTGTAAAAACTCCAACATACTCGTACATAGATTCAAAAATAGCTGAAAATCTTGCTAAGCAAGAGTCTCTTGATGGCCAACGAATTTCAGTGTGCAGAAGTAACCTCACCTAGCTGAAAAAATAACCGAGAATTCAAAGAACTGCTTCGAATCTTGTTGACACCATTTATAACATATTGTAAAGACTGATGCAATCTAGGACTCCGATTTTTTGATACTAAATGCTGTCTGTGAATCACTCAGTGAATGACCAGTACCTCAGGCAGTTGTCGCTTTAAGTGGGCTATAAAACCACGATGACGACCAACCATACATGGTGCACCATCAGAAACAATGTTCTTCCATGGAATAGCTTTGTCGATAAAAAAAAACGTTCCACGGCCTGAAAAATCGATTCTCCTCTGGTACCAGTCTTTAAATAAATAGCAAAATGTAGTTCTTGGCACATATTTTCACCTTTAATATATCGAATATATCCTAACTACAGAGCTTCTTTGCCGGCTAATGTAGACTCATCCAACTGGAGAGAGAATCTGTTGGTCTGTAAGAAATTGCATAAAATGTTTTCCACGTCTCGACCCATCTTGTCTATTAGTTTCTAAACGGTGTTATTGCTTTTAATAATATCATGTATGGGCTCATGCAATACATTGTTGAGGACCTCCGCAATAGCTTCGCTATTAGTAAAGATATATTATAGGACGCTCGTAAACCATCGTCGTCTTGCATAGATGATGACGCAAACATAGATCTAATGGATGACCTTTTCTCTAGTTTTTCTTTAAGTGCTTGAAAGACGGACAATGACATACTTTTTTTGTCAGCATGTACTCTTGATAAGTGGTCCTCCATTTTTGAAGGCTTCATGGCATCGTTACTGAATACTTTTTCACATACATATGAGACACATCGGCAGGTGTTGATTTGATAGAGATGAAATAAATCCAAGTAGTCCAAACTGTATTGTCTGCATTTGTTTTTCGTGTCTGCCATCACAAAACTGAACATTTATAATTTTAGGTAACAACTTTTCTAAAGTAATTTCAAAAAATATTTGGAGACATATTAAAACGTTTTTTTGGTACTTACCCTGTAACTTTTTCATAAACCGGAGAAATATATGTTACGCTATTAATGCTCGTAGGTAACTAAGGATTTTAATTTTGATTCTGAAATGAAAACCAGAAAATGAGAGGAGAAGGATCTATGCCACTTTTGTTCTCCGGAGCACAAAAAAAAACCCCAAACGAAAACGCCATTACATTGACGCAGGTTTGTTTAGATAAACAAAAATGCAATGCACCTTTAAATGTCAAACAACAGCTGTTGATGTTTAGAGTTCCCAGTGAAGGAATATGTGGCAACTTCACCGCAGAATTAAGCGTCTGCATCCGATAACAGAGGGCAACGTCAGTTGGTAGTTGGTTGCCCAAACAAAAGTGGACTAACAAGACCGCTTGCGGCTAACAACTCTCTAATCCAGACGTATGGGCAGATAACTCTCACCCTCAACCTCGGTCTCCGAAGAGAAATTACATGGCCATTCTTCATTGCTGACGTCAAAACAGCAATTATTGGCGCTGACCTACTTGCACACTACGGATCGATTTGAAATCCAAACACATTGTCGATAAGACAACATCATTCCACTGGAATTACCAGACTGTTGTCCTTATTCGGACCTGAACCATATATTATTCTGGTAAATAAATTCGTCCTGTCCAGCAAGGACAAATGTTCTTCCAAATCGAAATCCAATATTATGCAACACTACATAGTAACAACAGGTCAACCAACTGCTGACCGCCAACGACAACTACCTGGCGAAAAGTTGGGGCAAGCTAAAATCGATTTTGAGGATTTTCTCCGGAAGGGTTACTGTTGTGTGTCCAACAGTCCATGGGCCAGTCCAATCCATCTTGTTGAAAAAAACACTGGCGGCTGGAGATGTTGTGGTGACTATCGTCGTCTGAACGCACAATCGCAACCAGACAGCTATCCAATACTGCATATCATGCATTTCACAGAGAACTTGCAGGACAAGAGCTACTTCTCGATATTGAACCTCGATAAGGCGTATTACCAGATTCCTGTGTCACCAGAAGATAAAAAAAAAAAAACAGCTGTCACCACCCCCATCGGTCTGTTTGAGTTTGTAGTCATGACATTCGGACTTAAGACCGCCACCCAAACGTTCCAAAGGTTCATGGACATGGTTCTGCGTGGCTTGGACTTTGTGTTTTGCTACGTAGACGACATCCTCATCGCCTATAATTCAGAAAAGGAACATCTCCAGCATGTGAATCTGTGAATCAAGTTCTACAACATCTTCAAGTCTTCAAGAGCACGACCTTGTACCAAACTTAAAAAGTGCATATTTGGGAAGTCGGAGGTCACGTACCTCGGACACCCAATCAACAAATTTGTCTGTAGACCATCCGAAGATAGAGTAGAGGCTATTTCACACTACCCAAAACCAGTCACTATCTTGGAATTGGGTCGATTTCATGGAATCGTAAATTATTACAGATGTATTCCTCATAGTGCACACATCAAGGATTGTAGAAAAACCGACAGGCGACCTGCGGCTGAGACAGCTTTCGAAAACTGCAAAAACAGCATTAAACAAACAACATTGCTGTTTCACATCAATCCAAAAGCATCATTAATTCTAACAACCGATGCTTCGGATGTAGCAGTTGGAGTCAATTTGGAGCAGGTAGAATCCGGTCAAAAGAAACCAATTGGCTTATTTTCCTGCTAGCTTTCAAAAACACAGAGTCGATACAGCACATACGATCGTGAGCTACTGCTATCCAATTCTTCAGACACATTCTGGATGGTCGATGGTTCACAGCGCAGACAGATCACAAACCATTGATGTACGCATTTCAGCAGCGTTCCGATAAGGCTTCCCAGTGTCGGTTAAGACAACTAGACTTCATATCACAATACGCAACAGACATAATTGACGCATTGTTGAGAATCAACACCATATCGATGCCATTCCAGTTTGATCAACGTGAACTATATCTGTCACAACTCCTAGATGAAGAGCTGCAAGATATTCTGAAGCAAGGAAATTCGTCGCTGGATTTAACCAAAGTTACCTTAGAACTTGGCATCAAAATTTATTGCGAAGTTTCGGACAACTCGATTCAGCCATACATTCCTGCATCTTTGCGCCGCAAAGCTTTCGAATCAGTCCACGACCTTTCTCATCCGAGCGGAAGGACAACAAGTCGTCAACTTAGACAAAAGTTCGTTTGGTCAAATATTCGAAAAGACGCATTAAATTGGTCAAGCAATTGCATTCAATGCCAACAATAGATGGCCAGCAGCTATACCTCTTCGTGACATGACCGCAGAAACTCTTGCAAATTCGTTCTATTCGAACTGGGTTTCACGATTTGGCTCACCTGTCCAAATAACAACAGACCAAAGAACGCAGTTTGAGTCTGCCTTATTCACCAACTTTTTGGAGACAATACGCATTCGAACATCATCATGCCATCCAGCATCAAATGGACTAGTTGAACGCTGGTATCGTTCATTTAAAGCCGCCCTTATGTGCCACGAAAAAACCAACTGGGTCGATTTTCTCCCAACAGTCTTATTGGGATTGAGAACAGCGTATAAAGAGGACATCAAAGCTTCCACAGCAGAGATGGTTTATGGGAAGAATCTCCGAGTTTTTCACAAACGAACATGCAGTATCCAACCCACAGATTTTCGTCGAGAGACATTGTGAGATAATGAGAAAACTTGGACCAAGAGAGACGTCGAACCACGCCAAACCAAAACTATTTGTCTCATCCGAGCTCTTGAAATGCACACACGTCTTCCTACGATGCGATGCAGTCAAAAAACCACTCCAACAGCCATATACCGGACCGCATCCTGTAATTAAAAAAATCACCAACCAGCTTTTCACAATCAACATAAACGGAAAATTAACCAACATATCAATAGATCGACTCAAACCAGCATATATTCATTCGGAAACCATCGAAGCAATAGGCAATCCTGAGAATTTCTCAACTAAAATTCCATCTCGCAATAAATAAAAACAAAACTCAAACAGACACCCACTTTCGACAGCGAAGTGTCAGATTTGACATTCTAAACTAATCGTAACTTTGTTACTAGAGTGCGAGTACTGTGGCAACTTCACCACATCGTTAAGTGTCATCATCCGACAGCAGATGGCAACGTCAACAACAAAAGGGAATTTCCACTATCTGGCATTTTCGATAGCGACGGTTACAAATCTTTTACAAAAATACCAACCACTCACTTCGATTTAATGCACAGCAGAAACTAGTAGTTAGTAATACGCATTTGACTATTTTCAGTAAAATAAAGATTATTAGTAAAAAGAACTTGTGTTTCAAATCTAAACTGGCAACCAATCGCCAAAAATATATCATTTCTGCTAGATGTCGCTGGACGCGTTACAAAGTTGGAAATGGTAGTGTAAGTATTAACCAGGAAGTGGCCACTTAACCGTTGCTAATTTAAAAACTTAAAAGTTGTGGACAAATTACCGCAACGTTATCGAAGCTCACTTACGAATGGATTTTGGGTCTAAGAAAGAAAAACACGACCGTTAATTTATGGAAAACCTTAAAGATTTTGGCCATTACAAAACACCTTCCGCTGACTGCCTCTATCCGTATGAGAAGGAACACTTTATTACTGCTGAATGGTTCTACTGGAACTGACTTACAAAATCATGTCAAAATAAGCAAGAGAGCAGACGCAGACCGATTGAAAGGTATGCTCGTGAATCGCAAGGTCTACGCTTGAAACTTAAGCTACGAGGGCGGGTCAATAAGTCCGCGACTTTTTGAATTTCTGACCTCTTTACTGAAACAGCAACACTGCTCCTGTCAACAGGCATCTGTCAGTTGACTCCTGTCAAAATTTGCTGCGTCAGTTAGTTTGTGTTTGACAGCTATTTTTATCAGACTACTCACTAATTTGAGGAGAAAATGGAAAAAAATGAATTTCGTGTGCTTATTAAGCATTATTTCTTGCGAAAAAAACCATTACCGAGACCAAGGCTAAGCTTGATAAATACTATGGGGACTCTGCACCATCGATTTCAATGGTAAAAAAGTGGTTTACTGAATTTCATTGTGGCCGTACAAGCACTGAAGATGCCGAACGTCCTGGACGCCCAGTTGAGGTCTCTACACCCGAAACAATCGATATATTTAAGATTAAATGTGGCGTGAGAATGGACGTAAAGCTGCGTTGTGCTTATAAAGTTAACATATTTGTATGACTGTCTCTACGGACATTGTGCATGTGCATTAGTCATGTAAATTTATCTTATTTCCTTTGGTTAACACTCACTGTGAATACGTTTGAATTGTCAACAGTTCGTCTCAAAATTTAATGGCGTTTTCGATTGGTTTCTCTCCGGTAGTTGAGCAATGGAACACTAAAACCTTCTTTTGATTTTGAAGCCAAAGTCTGGTTTGACACTATGATATTTATATGTGTTAGTACTTTCTGACATAAAATCCAAAAGAGAAATGTTGGTTCTGAAATGAAAACCAGAAGCGCAATTTTGCTTCTAAAAAACTAAGAAGAGCGAGTGAGCAGATCTTTCCACCGGTGTTTTTTTTAAAAGCATTCAGTGCACAGACATATCATACAATAGTACGATCGTCATTTGTTTTGCGTTAAAAAACGTCATGTCAGTACAAAACAAAATTAATATTCAGCCAAATCTTAGATTTGCTGTTTTCAAAAGAAAAATTATATTTATTTTTATTACATCTTCTAACTTCCTCTGCAGCCATAATTGAAATGCCTAACTACTCTGCCCTAGAATGATGCAACGTTGACATTTATGAACGCAGGGGTAAAA
This sequence comes from Volucella zonaria, assembly GCA_963966105.1. Classification (NCBI taxonomy): domain Eukaryota; kingdom Metazoa; phylum Arthropoda; class Insecta; order Diptera; family Syrphidae; genus Volucella; species Volucella zonaria. Next base: position 123,058,223 of record OZ014532.1, on the reverse strand, counting down.
CAGTTGGATCAAGTTAGTTCTGCAGAAAATCTGCATTATTGAACGCAACTTCAAAAGTGTACACAACTACCCGTTTCCGAGAAAGCTATTGTAGTTACCGAGTAAGCCCTGAACGCTGTCATAGATACTCTTACGAGTATTAAGGCAGATTCGCCGGAAAAGGGATTAGAGATCAATGATAAACAAAGATCGAGTAATTAGAGGATGTTCCAAAACTCACGCTTGATTTGATTTTTCCACCATTTATGCAGTAAAGTGTTGCCAATGAGAAAAAAGACGGCGTGACAGCTGAGAGTTTTGGGTTATTAAATTAGAAAGAACAACGCGCTTTCATTGTTGAACAATATTTTAAAAATAATGAAGGTTTGGCAGCTACAGTTCGCAATTGACTCAAGAACTGAAACCTGCTCACTGCGCATAGCGAAAAAGGTTCGTTGAATGCATTATGGAACAACAAGTGAATGCTAATTTTTCAAATAAAATCATTTTCAGCGATGAGACTCATTTTCATCATGACTGATTTGTCAAAATTGTCGAATTTGGAGTTCAGAAAATCCACGAGTTATTCTTCAGAAACAAATGCATCCACAACATGTCACTGTTTGATGCGCATGTTAGATTGAAGGCACCATCGGACCATTATTTCTTGAAAATGCGGCTGTTCAGGCAATAACAGTTAACGGCTTTCGCTATCGCGGCATGATAATCCCGTTTTTTGTGCCGAAATTGCCAGATATGGATATGGACGGCATGTGGTTTCAACAAGACGGTGCGACGACGATCCTACCCGCCCAAATGATGATTTCCCCTGTTGACGTGACCTACTGGCGATCCACAACAGCCTTAACTCTTCTCCTATTACCATTTCCTCTTCCTCTAAAGTCGACTTTGTCGCAATAAAAATATCACACCCCTTCAAGTCCCTTTACGTTATATGTTTCTACATCCTCCCAGCTCAACCTATCGAATCCTACCAATTTGCTATCGATGCAATCGACTATTTAATTGACCTGTCTGATTCTATTGACGATATCCTTATTTTCGGCGACTTTAATCTTCCTCAGCTACAGTGAGCTCCATTCATCCATTCATAAATGCCAACTCAGCTAAGGAATTTTCTTCTGTCCAGTCTACTCCCCCTCAACTCTCTCATCCTACGACTTTCATAAAGCAAACTTTCACAAAATCAGTGCCTATCTCAGCAGATCCCCCTTTAATTTTAAATTATGCCTTATCCATTTTTTTATAGAGAAATATTTATTTCTTTTTCCCTTTACGCTCCGTTTTCCCGCCTTAAACCATTAGTCCTCTCTGGGACAAGTCATGTGCTGTTTTCCTTGGCACCAGTTATAAACGACCCTAAGTCATTTTTCCAGTTTTTTAACTACAAAATAAAGACCGATGGCTACCCCCTTTCACTCTCTTTCAACAACAAGTCATCAGCCGATCCACTCACCATCGCCAACCTATTTGCCAGCTTTTTTAAACAACTCTTCACCAACGACTCCTTTGTACCAGATGTTTCCCATTTTAATTTCTCCAATGGCCCACTTCTCTCTTGCACCTTGGACCCGTCTAATATCGAACATAAGTTACACCAACTTAATGACGAATTCACACCCGGCCCAAATGGCCTCCCTGCCATATTTCTTAAAAAAACGTTCTTCCTCTTTTGCCCTTTCTAAACTCTTTCGTCTATCCAAGGAGAATTTCCTCAGACTTGGAAAACCTCATTCATAACCCCGATCCACAAAAAAAACCAAAGAACGAAATAGCAAACTATCGTCTAATCGCGTCAAACTTTTCGAAAGTATTTTGTATGAAGCTCTAAGCTTCCAATGCAAATCACTTATTTCTCCTAGACAACATGGCTTCCTGAAGGCTAGGTCAACCACCACAAATCTCGTTGAACTCGTATCCTTTGCCCTCTCAGTCCTTGAGAATAGTAACCAAATCGATGTAGTTGCAACCGATTTTAGCAAGGTCTCGATAAAATCTTTCATCGATTTATACTCTGCAAATTGTCTGCCCTCGGCTTTAAACTCATACTGTCACAATGGATATTCTCTTACCTGGAAAACCGATTTTACAGTATTCGTTTTCGGTCACCCCACTCGGCTCCATTTTCGGCCACCTCTGGAGTTCCACAAGGCAGCCATCTAGGTCCTCTTCTTTTTACATTCGCCGATAGGATAATCAAACACTTGTCTGTCTTCCTTTACGCCGACGATACCAAATTTTTCAAAACCATTTCCTCTTCCCATAACTCCTTCCTCCTTCAACAAGACCCTGATAGTTTTTCAATCTGGTGCCTCAATAATTGTTTGGAACCTAATATCGCCAAATGCCAATCCATCACTTTTGCACATAAGCGGCACCAATCCCCTCCCCGACTCTACCTTCCCCACAACCAACCTATCTCCCCTGTTCAAACCTTTCGCGACCTCGGCATTTTGTGTGATGAGATAATCCTTAAAGCAAACTTTGCACTAGGTTTTGTAAAACGGTGGTCCAAAGAATTCACCAACCCAAGTCCCTCTATATTTGCTTTATTCGCCCGCCACGTCAGTCAAGTGTGGTCACAATATGTTCATACCTCGAGAATCGAAAGCATCCAGCACTGTTTTCTTCGATTTGCTCTTCGAGGTATGCCCTGGAACGATTCTTTTATTGTGCCCCCTATCAGAACCGTCTCAAACTTAATAACCTAAACGCCCTTGAGGAATGAAGAGATGCAGCCGACTTTCACTTGATTCATCGACTCATTTTAGGTCACGTTGAATGTGCGTCCCTTCACAACTCTATTTTCCTCAACACTAACCCTCGTTAACTACGTACCCCTCGTCCATTGTATCTACCAACCAAATTGCCTTCAGCGACGAAGCTCAATTCTGGTTGAATGGGTATGTTAACAATAAAATGAGCAACCTCAGGCAATACAAGAGCTGCCAATGCATCCGGAAAAATGCACTGTTTGGTGCGGTTTATGGTCCGGCGGTGAGAACAACGTTATCCATGGCGCTCGGTATCGTTCAATGAATTCGAACTTTTTTTTGCCCAAAATGCACGAGCTGAACCTGGCCGGCATGTGGTTCCAGCAAGACGGCGCGGCGCTGCCACAAAGCACGCGAATCGATGGCCCAATTGAGAAATGAGTTCGGTGAGCAATTTATCTCTCGTTTTGGACCGGTGAATTGGCCAGCTAGATCGTGCGATTTGACGCTTTCGGACCAAGTTCTATGGGGATACGTCAAATCACTCGTCTATGCCGATAAACCAGCGTCAATTGCAGCCTTGGAAGACAGAGTGTTGTAATCGAGATACCAGCTAATTGGGGTGAAAAAGTGATTTAAAATATCGTGGCCAATATTTATTTGTTTTATATCCTTGTACGTAAAATAAAACACAATACTTGATTTCATCCATATATTCCGATTAATTATATATTACATTTAGCAAGACTTGATTAAGTGAAACACGAGGAGGAAGTGTCTTCATGTTTTCGTATTCGTCAAGTAAGTTTTGTTTGATTGTGACGTTTTCGTTAGGTGTTAGACTAAGTGCATGCTTTTCGTTAAATGTTAGGCTAAGTGCTTACTTTACAATTTGTCAACTCAAATAAAAATAATTTTATACACTTTTGCAATTTTTCAATAATTAAAAACCAAACGCTTAAAAAATCAGCCACGAGTAGACGTGGTACTCAGATCTATGTTTCTTGAAATGAAATTGACGACTCAGTACGTTTTGTCTACAGACGCCTTTTTAACACGTATCCTCATTAACTTGCCATCATCGTTAGTACTTCCTTCCATATTTTTATTGTAGTTCTAAAATAGGTATGTATATGTTCTTCTATTACTATGCCCGATGGTCTGGATTCGAATTACAGACCACAATAAAGAAAAGACAAAAAAGTGATGTATTGACGACAACATCCTCTCGGTAAAGCCGATTGGAAATATTAAGCGTTGGCTCACATCATAGCGTTTAGCAGTCGATTTATTTTTTTGTTCTATGATTGATTGCTTCTTCGTTAAAGAAGTCTGTTGCAAAGCAAATTAATCTAGGGAGCACTTAGTCAACAATTGGACGCAAGTGTCCGGTCTTAATAGGAGCTACATATATCCGCATAAGTCCTATCAAGAGTAGAGAGACCAACTGTCCATGCCGTTTTTAATTATTCATATGATTCGTGTGATTAAAAAAAAGGATTGGCCATGATGTGAAAAAAACAGGTTTGCTGTTAGTAGCTCATAAAGACTCTGCTTTTTTGTCTTTAACTTACCCGGTTTCCTTACAATGTGTTCAGACCAAGGCAACCCCGCATTCACACATGAACACGAATTACCGAAATTGTAAACTAAAATTCCGCCAGACGAAAAAGTCCATAAATAACACAGACAGTTACTCGACCACATCATACAAGCGTTGAACTCTAAAAAATTGCGGCTTGTCACCACAGTGGTTAAGACAAGAGAGCATTGCAACATCGCTTGCCAAACTTATGAGATGAAACTTTTACACCATTTCGTTGATATGAGTACCACCCCCTCTGTATAGAATCTGTTCTAAATGCAATATGTGTGAACCATGGCACACATGAACACCCAATTCCAGTGATGACAAATCTTTTCGCTTAAATCCTGATGAAGTGCATTACATGAAACTTTCGGCATTTTGGCATGCCCGGACCAAGTTTCCAACAAAGAACTACTCGTATGCCACTACTGTCTCCGCGAAACAAGCGAATTCAATTACAACAGCAAGTTTGAGGTACCTTTCTCCGGCCACACACTCGTACATATACAAACATCCTCAAGGACGAAGACTGTGTTCGCTCCTGCGGCTGTCGGGTGTATTTTGCCGTTTTAATGATCCCATAATTGGGTGATAATGAAAATTGATTATCCCAGCTACCACTATCACCTACCACCCGCAACTCTTGCAGGGATAAGAACAAATAAACCGCAGTCTATTGTCCTTAAGGGATTTAAGGATAATCCCTTCACTGAGCAAAGTAAAAGTTACATTTTTTCCACAAACATGTTCGTCCAAAAACCGCAACATCCCCCCGAAAGTATCTGTAGTAGTCGTACATACATATATATCTGTCAGGAACTTCTTTGGCACCCCTGTGATGAGATTGCGATGAGGGTGCGATAGATGCCATGGAGAAGTATTGAGTTGACAAGCGTAATCCAGCCCGAATTGAGTTCAAACGATGAAAGGATTCTACTACACAAAACCAGACAACGACAGGATGGCAGAAATCAGATGAAGATACGAATACGAGTGGAGTACGAGTAGAAAAGACATTATAGCTGGCCAGAGCTCTTCTCTCCGGGCACTTGGCATAACGCGCAGGAGACGACCTTAATCTGGCCTTTCGAAGACTAAATATTGGCATTACCAGATTAGGTCAATTGGTTGGACTTTGTGGACATGAGATCCCTAGAAAGCGTCGCATTCAATGCTTAATAGACTAGATATCTACTCGTGTACATATGTATATACAATACGTATGTATTTAAATATGATTCACACATGGACTGCGAAGTAAAACAGTGAAAGTGTACTCGTACATACAGTATACTCCCTGGGGACGAATTTTCGTTAAAGTGATCCAGAGTGGCCAGGAAACTGACGGTTTAACTTCATGTGGCAAGTAGCATGTGACGGAGGTGGTGTGTGAGTATTACATAGTTTTGCGGCAATTGAGCCAATTGAATGAGGTGAGAGCTATAGTACGAGTATATGTGTTCGAAGGGTGGCACAAGAGCTGTGGCTAAACCTGGTGTAGCAAAGAACTTTGTGATTGGAGGTGAGGTGGCTTTTGCCTGGGGGATATTGGAACCTTACAACTTGTTCATTGATGAGGTTAATTGGTGAACTTTTAGTTCGACGAACTATTTTGTTATTTCTATGAAGGACAATTCTCTGGCTATGAGGAGAAGCTGTACCTTAAATAAATGCATAAATATTGGTGAGGATAACTTAAGTCGGGTCGGTCAGAAATGTCATTGAATTGATAAAACAAAAAGGACGCGGCATCGAGTCTACAAAATGTTAATAAGTTTACCAAGTCTTTGCGATCGATATTTTAGAGCAGATGCAGGAGAAACGAGAGTTGCTGTAACTTTAAACTTGAAAAGAGTTGAAGGTTCATTAAAGCCAAAGGAGAAGCGCTTTACGTGCAATGACATTTGTTTTCATACCATACGCCGTGAAGGTAACCCTTGGAACTCTGTTATGCTTTTTATTGAACCATGGATTCGATGTTTATTTGTATACTTCGTTACGAATACATACAATCCTGTAATTGGATTGACGTTGATAATTTACTTCTTGTCAGTAAAACCTGATTAACTTGTCGTGATAGTTAGGCTTAAGGGTCAAAGATCTTATAGTACTGATTGTTTTACCGTTCTGAGAGTAGTAGTAAGGCCCAGCCTGTTACGGTTAAGCTTCACTAAAATAGATAAAAGCTGAAAGGACGATGGGCTTGTGAAAAGACATGAAGACAAAGGCAATACGCTAAAAGATGGCAATTGCAATGGCTATCTATCGATAGCCTTTTCTGCGCATGACTCCTAGATAAAATTGGTACTGCAACTACCAAAGGCTGCAGCAGTTGTAGTGAACGGAAATAGGACGAAGCGGTTAAATGTGTTGACAAAACAGAAACCAGGCTGGAAATGTAAACAGTTTTAAGACGCTAAGACCAGACACTGCGGATATAAAGCTTACAAGCAGAGGCCTGGGATATGGAAAACGGAACTCTCAGGGTGAAATACATTACGGGCTAACCTCTTGTTAAGTTATTAACAATTCGGTGTCAAAAATTACCCCCTGCGAACTTATTTCTGAGATATGACTCACGTCTCTATCTGCACCTTGGTTGGATTAGGTTATTTCCCAGTACTTAGAGTACCGCTCGCAGTCAATATTAGTTACCAAAATAAGTTAAGATAGTGACCGGCTTTATGATACCCAACAAGTACGCTCCTCAGGAGCGTACGGAGAGAAAGAAATATCAAGCTTCGGTGTCAGCACATACTCGTATGCTAATATGCATATGTACATCTAATCCAGAATCGGATGGGCAATCTGGACTTTGTGAAAAGAGATTCAAAAAAACCAACTAGACAAAAGGAAACTAAACAAATCCGTCAATGCGCTGACATATCCTCCCAGCAAAAACTTCTACAGATTGGCCGTTTCATGGTGCAACCCAGGTTACTTATGGTTTATTTAGAGGAAGACTGGGATCTCTCTTATAAAGATTTTTGCGAATATATCGAAACACTCGGTGAAATCAGCAAGTTTGTAAAAGTCCTTAGATAGGCACGAATTAGCCAGACTGGAGGAGCAGCAGATGATTGGTAGCGATTGGAGACTCAAAAAGCAGCCTGTTCCACTCTAGATGCCACTGTTGAACTTCTCTCCCCATGGTATTATTACTACCATGGGCTGCACTCACAAAGCATCTTCTCGTAAAAGACAAGTGATATTTGATTGACTTGCATGCTTGTCTTTTGGATATATGACGTCTGATGCAATGGGACCTAGGATGCGGCGATAATCTTGGATTTCTCTGCTCGTTTAAATTGTGAAGATTCAGTTGATGGAGATGAAATATTAGTATCTGTAGTAACAGCCACAGTTTGTTCTTTGTAGCGTGTGTGTTACGAGTATAATCTAAGTGTTCTCTGAATCCTCTCACAAATATATTTGCTACTATTCAAATCATTGACGGTATAACACTGGCATTCCTCCGATTTTCAAATTGCACCACACGGGATTGGAAGGAAATTGGTCTCTTTGCGTATAAATGTGTGAACTTATGCAACTATGACATTTAAGGTTGTTTGTAGGAGTTTTGCCATCTGAATCAGTCGCTTGTTCTTTAATTGATCTCTAGACTTAAAGTGTTATATTTATCTAGACGCTGGCAAAATGATTGAGTGGCTGCTCCTGGCGACATAGCTAAAAGTGATGTGTGACCGGTCAAAGGGTGTTTGCGGATCAACTGAGATCTAACCGATCTTTTGGTAGGGGTTGTTCTTAACTAGTACAGGGTGAATGACTCGAACTCCAACTTTTTAAAATGCTGTAATTTTTTTTATTTTTTGATAAATTTTATTGTGTCAAAGCAAACAATTTTGGAAAATACATCAAAATTTCAAATTGTTTCAGCAGTTTTCAATATATCCACCTTTGGCGCGAATAACGCATCGCACGCTGCACGCAAGTGGCTCTGCGGTATTTTGACCCATTCCCGGCGAAGTGCTTGTTTGAGGTGGTCCAAACTTTGGTATTCTTTAGTGTCAACCTTCGCCTTCAAAATACCCCAGACAGAGAAATCCAACGGATTTGCATCCGGAGAATTTGCAATACATTGTGTCGAAGAAATGAAGTGTGGAACATTCTTTTTAAACCAATGTTGGTTGACGCGCGCTTTGTGAGACGGTGCCGAGTCTTGTTGAAATGTCCACGGTCTCCGACCGAAATGATTGTTTGCCCAAGGCTTCAATACTGCCTCTGAGACAGTTTCACGGTATACGATCGCATTAATTTTGACGCCACGGTCCAAAAATACGAGCGGAGAGCGACCATCGGCGGTTATGGCGGCCCAAACCATCACCATCGGTGCTACCTGCTTTCTGGTGGCCGTCCGAAGATGAAAATTTTCGAAGGACCTCTCTGGCAAGTAAACTCGGTCATTTCGATAACAAATGGCGACTCATCGGAAAAAACCAAATTCGGCAACTCACCACTTTCGTGCAAGCGTAGCAATTCCTTCGCTTTTTCGACTCTAACTTTTTTCTGTTGCGGTGTAAGGTCGTGTGCTTTTTGGAAATTCAATGGCTTGAGCCCAAGCTCATTTTTCAGTATGTGTTGCATCCGTTCCAACGATATGTTGAGCTCATGAGCCATTTTTCTTCCACTTCGACGCGGATTTCGCTCAATTCGAGCCTTCACTCTAACGATAGCTACTTTTCCAGCTGGTTTTCCAGCCAAATATAAAGCAATCACACTATCACGTTTGAATTCCATCGCGGATAAAAATTTTTCAACACAACTGAGACGCAAATCGTTTAAAAGGCTTGTAAATAATAAAATTTGTCAGGTGTAAAAATTTGAGCTCACTGTCATGAACTGTTTGGAAATTATAGCAGTCTGAAGTTGGTTGCAGTTCGAGTCATTCAGGGTGTATACGCTCAATGACAAAGCAACTGACATTGAAAAAGCCGATGAATGTTCAATTACTTACTTAGATCGCTGTACAATTCGGTGTGTACTTGTGCCCCAACCAATAAAGGTCTTTAGTTAGTGTGGTCCTTGGTCAAATACCTTCAGGATTTCATTTGAGGGCACCTTAGTAGAGGTTTTTTTTGAAACTTTGTCCCGCCAGGTTAGGTTAGGTTAAACAGGGGTGTAATGGATATGCCATGACATGGACACCAGGCACCAAAACGATTCCATCGCGATCCCTGTGGCACTAGTTGAATTTGTCTTCAAATGACAAAAACCTAAACAATCGCCCTGGCAAAACACCCAATTTTCGTGCAAAAGCCAAGAAAACCTTGGCTCTGACTTCATAGTGCCTTGAGCACTGTGCGACAGCATCTGACTGTATCAGAGTTGGGGCCCCCGCCCAATTATCAAGGCTTCGCCCATCAATGGCGTTGTCTAATAAAAAGCGGGGGTAGATTATTCTATAACTGGTCTTATCGTAAACATCTTCAGATTACAGCCTCTGAATGGTTGCTACGATTTGACCAGTTACAAGTTGCCGGTCATAGGTCTTGTTGGTAGGCTTGACCACCGGTAGTCCATACCAGGACTTAAAACACGGTACCATGGGAGTCAGGAGCCCCCCGGACTTCGGTCCGGGCCTGACTTGTTAGAGGTAGGCCCCCTTGTGGGAGCGTCATGGTGGCTGTGGTTTAAACCCAAATCGCGGGTACGGGTTTTCTTTTCTGTTTACCCATTGTAGAGTTGCAAATGAAGTACTGGGTGCTGCGACCCTAAGAGCAGCAAGAGGTTTTAGGTCGGCCTCGACTAATACCAAGGGTGGAACTTGTGCCTCCAACACAGTTCCGAATAGGTATAATTCAAATCCCGAAAGATTAGCGATGGCAAGGCGTATCCTTGCTCCCTATGGGTGTATGGGCACCTCGTAAACATTAAGTCTACATAACAGGAGGTTTACGTTAAAAATCCAGGTACGTTGTGTATCAGAGTTGACGTTGGTTGATTCCATTGCCTTGAGTGCGTCTTGGCTATCGAAGTAGATAGCGACATCCCTTGCGGATACCGATCTCATCTGCATTAACTCTCCCGCCCTGAGGACACCCAGAAGCTCTAATTGGAAGACACTGCTTGTGTCCGGTAGTCTTATAGACACTTAGTTCTGGGTTTGCTGAGAAGATACCAGCATCTGTTCCTTCCTCTGTTTTTGAGGCATTTGTGAGAATCGGAATTTCATTCGACCTGATTATTGCATTTTTTTCCCAGTCCTCCCTCTCCGGATAAATTATATCGTACGGGGTGTCGAAGTCGACCAAGGAAGGAATTTCATCCGTTAGAATTTGATTGAATGGCAGTAGCTCCGTTAGGACCGTACCATGTCAGAAACTACTGTTTTTGCAGTAACCCAGATTAGTCAGTAGTGTAAATCAAGCCGTGCCAGGCGCAGGAAGGTGTCCAATGCTGCGGTGGTGCGGAGTGCACCTGTAATGGCAATGGAAGCCGGTCTTTGAACCACCCCTAATTTTCCGTAAATCGTTTTCTTGTTTGCTGCACTAGTATGCGCCGTATGTAAGTATGGGTCTTACCACCACTATATACAGCCAGTACACCATAGCAGGTTTTAAGCACCCAAATTTGTTCTACTGTTCTTTTGCAGATAAAAAGGGCATTATATGTCTTTTTGTTATTTTTGGCTACATTAAGATTCCAATTAAGTTATTGTCCAGAATCACACCCAGATACTTCCCGCTGTCCGAAAGGCACAGTTCCACTCCGTTGACTTTTAGGAGTTTGAATTGCGATATCTTGTACAATACTTTCTGGTAAAAAGAACCAGTTCCGGCTTGGATGGGTTGGCCTTGAGACCACAGCTTTTTGCCCAAGTGCTGATCCTCTTCAGGACAACCACCATAATGTCGCTTAAAATGTTTAAGTATCTTCCTTGCATTATTATGACCATGTCATATGCGTATGCCGTATCACTTAGCATTTTGAGGATGTCATTGAAAACCAGTACACACAGGAGTTGGGATACGATTAGATCCGGTTCCCCTAGTTACGGGCATTCTAATCAAGCTGCTGCTGATATGATCACAGACACCATTCTCTTTGGAATGACAAACTTTATCCCTTATCGGATGAAGACTATCAAACCAAAAGAAAAGGCATGGTACGACTCGAAATGTAAAGAGGCTGTCAGGGTTAGAGAAATGTTTTTTCGGTTCTTCAAGACCATCCCAACAGAGGAAAACCGCAAAAAGTTTAAACGAGCCAGGAATAATACAATGTCCCAAAGGCAGTAAAAATGTTTGGTCGTTCGTCAAAAATATTAGAAATCTGGTCATCCTCCATCCCAACGCTCATTTACAATCACATTCCAGCTGTCAGCTCTTTGGACAAGGCCAATCTGCTTGCTGCACACTTTGTGGCCAGCTCAACGCTTCCAGTTTGTGCTTTGTCTTCGCTTACACTTGAGTGTAGTGTTTAAATTATGTAGTGTAGAGTGTAGAAACAAGAGTTCTTAAAGATCTTAATATTCACAAATCCGCTGGTCCAGATGGTATATCTCCCCTCCTTCTGAAGAGGTGTTCTTCCTCGATGGCAAAGCCACATCGGAAGCTTTTCCATCAATCCCACTCTTCAGGACACTTTCAGATCAGATGAAAAACAGCATTTGTCCAGCCCGTGCCTAAAGAAGGCGAATCTTCTTCCCTTACTTCCTGCACATCCATTGTGGAACCAAAGCGTACATCAATCTGGCGAAAGCAAGATAGATGCACTTGATATTTCTAAGGCATTTGACAGAGTTTGGCATCAGGCTCTTTTGTCGAAAATGCGTGCTTTTGGGATCGATGACTCTCTTCTTCAATGGATTAGAAATTACCTTTCGGAACGTTTAATTCAAGTTGTCTTTGACGGTTCCAAGTCTGATATTCACAAAATAAATGCTGGTGTACCCCAGGGCTCCGTTCTGTCTCCGACACTCTTTCTAATTTTCATCAACGATCGCTTGTCTGCTACTTCTAATCTAATATATTCCTTTGCTGACGACAGTACTCTCTGCTTTTCATATTCGTTCCCGGACTCACGTCCCTGCTCTTCGGCTGTAGAACGGGAATGGCAGCGTATTCTAAGCTCATTAAATTCCGATATTAACAGCATAACCAATTGGGGAACTATCAATCGAGTAGAATTTAATGCTTCCGAAACACAGTGTTGTGTGCTGGCTTAAAGCGAAATTTAAACACCCAGCCATTATCCATGAATGACACTTGCACCGTCGAAACCGCAAGGCATGTGTGTCAATGACAACTTACGTTGGAATGACCACATATTCGGTGTCGTCAAAAATGCCGCGAAATGTCTAGGTTTCCTCAAGCGATGTAATAATTCGATAATACGAACGCTCCGCTAATTCGAACACCAAATTTTCTACATTACGTATCTTATAATTCGAACGCTTGCCAAAATCCGTACTCTGTAATTCGAATTTTCTCCATCCCTTCAGTTACTATGTGTGACTACATTTCTGAGAAAGACAAATGTGTCGAATCTCGTTAAGTCCGTCGCCGCGTCGGTTAAACGTTTTTGCGATAAGGACGCTGAAGTGTGTTGCGTAGGTAGTTTTCAATTGCTTTCAACTTGCTTTGTGTTCGGTTTGTTTTTTGAAGAGTTAATTTTAAAGTTAAAGAGTTACATTTTACCATGAACCGCCCTCAGAAGCAACATAAATTTTTCATCATAAAGCAGAAATGCGAAATTTTGGGATAATTAAGCAAAGTAAAAAGCGCCAGCAGTGTAGCATATCAGTTTGGAGTTGGAAAATCGACTGTAACATACATTAAACAAAATTCGAAGAAATATTTGGCATATTCAACTCACACTGGTCGGGAACTGGAGAGCGGAAAACATTGAAAATGCATTTGTGGCAAAATGGAGAATAGTTTTGCAGACAACGCAAAAGACATGTGCCGATATCCGCTGCCATACTGTCGCAAAAGGCTAAACAGCTTAACGAATTTTACAAGGAGTGCCCAAATTTCAACGCCAGCAGGGAATGGATTCAAAAATTTCGAAAGCGACATGGAGTGAGGATCTTAAAAATAGCTGGCGAAAAACTTTCTTGCACTGCCGGTCAAGTCGCGTCTTTTATTTAGGATTTTCATCAAAAAATAAAAGATATGTGCCTTACAAAAGAGCAGATCTACTCGTACAATGCGGATAAAACTGCATTGTATTGGCGTTTACTTCCTGACAAAACCCTAGTAACTTCATCCGAAAGAAGTGCTCCAGTGTGATTAAGAAATTCAACAATCCGTTGATATACAGTGTTGTGCAAAACCTTAGCAACCATCTGAAATCGACATTTCACAGTAAATTTTTTAAACCTTCTAGCACACCAAATAAAAACAAATGAATATCGAATGATGTATTTAAGAGTATATTTTGAAATTCACAACTTTATAAGAAAATAGTAACACATGAAATTAAAAAAAAAAAACCGAAAATCAAAAATATAGCCAAATTCTGCTGTGCAAAACCTAAGCAACTTTTTTAATATTTGGTGTAATATCCCTTATTTTGAATAGCTTCGGCGCAACGACGACGCATAGAAGCAATTAGCTTTGAAATTGTAGCCTGGGCTATATTTTCCCAATCACTTTTCAAAGCATTGTACAGCTCTATCTTATTAGGAAAAACTTTGTCCAGCTACCCGGCTTTTAAGAATGCCAAAGAGGTTTTCGATGGGATTGAAGTCGGGTGACTGGCCCGACCAATCAATGGCTTAAATCTTACTATCCTTTGTCCATCCCTTTATCAACTTCGATGTGTGTTTCGGATCGTTATCCTGTTGAAACATCCAACGAAGTGGCATTTCCCACTGTGCATGTGGTGACATTACTGATTCTACATAGAATCGATTTGTATTTGAATCGGTCCATAATTCCTTCGATTTTGTGGAATGGACATATACCTCCTGCCGAAAAACACGTCCATACCATCAAACTACCACCACCAAGCTTAACCGTGGGTATGCAGAATGTAGGATTAAGCCTTAACAATGTCTGACATGACACATCCCATCAGAATTAAATAAATTAAACTTAGAATTATCGCTGAAAAGAACTGTTTTCCATTTTTCAGGGACCCAGTGTTGATGTTTTCTTGCAAAATTTAGCCTAATATGAAAAGAGTTAAGTGTGAATTATGTTTAAATGATTTAATTGCACAACCTTTTCTTTAAACGCCTTTTTGTGAGCATCGGTTTCTTGCGCGGCCTATAGCTTTGAAGATTATTCTCAATAGCACGTCTACGCACCGTGCTAGCGTCAATATTGAAATTTAGTAATTTTCAATTTCACTTGAACTTATAAATGGTTGTTTTTTAATTACACCACAAAAGTTTCTATCTGTTCGACTTGTTGTCTTAAGCGGCCTACCACCGAAATTTAAATTTTCAACGACTGCCGTTGCATGATATGTTTTTATTTGACGTGAAATAATGGATTTACTCCTTTTATATCTTTTAGCTAATTATGTCTTAGAGTCTCCAGACTAAAATTCTTCAATAATCTTTAGTTTAAAACAGGTGGAGTATATTTGCCGCGATATTATTAAATCTCATCAATTACGCATACAAGTTAATAGAAAACTGATCAAAGACAATGCGACAAGATCAAAGACAAAGAGCTTATAACATTTTATGTGTGACCTGGCTGGAAAAGTACTGCTAGCTCTTTCCTTTTTACATTGGATTACAAAGTTGCTTAGGTTTTTACACAGCTAAATTTGGCTGTTTTTGTTATTTTCGTGTTTTTCAAAAAGTTAGAAATTTCAAAATATACTCTTATATACATCATTCCACACTCATTTCTTTTATTTATTGTAGCAGAAAGTTTAAAAAATTTACTGTGAAATATCAATTTCGGATGGTTGCTTAGGTTTTGTACAATACTGTATGTACAAATCTTCTAAAAATGCCTGGATGACAACAGAAATCTTTGAGAATTGGTTTCACCAAGTTTTTGTTCCTGAGGTAAGTTACGCTCTTCGTTGTTTACATTTATCATTTGATCTTATGCAAAATCTTTTTCAGGTAAAACAATATTTGGCAAAAAATATTCTCCCCTTCAGAAAGCATTGTTGTTACTGATTAATTCAAAAGGATTGCAAAGTATGGATGACGCCTTTGTGTGCATGTATTTCCCACCCAATGTAACTGCACTCATCCAGCCGATGAACCAAAACGACCTGAACGCCGTTCAGTTTAAGAGATGATATGCACTTGCTAGCTTCTGCGTGGAGTCAAATAGCGTCGAAGAGTATAGAAAAATGTTGGTCGAAAATATTGCCTCGAGATTCGGAATTAGATGCAGACGATGATTTACCCCTTTCAACTCTAATTCAACAGCTTCGTCAAGAGAGCGGTGACGAATTTGCATTGGCTCGTCTTCTAGTCCAAATCACGCAACAAAATGAATTTGGAAATATAGAAATTCGAAACTGGGTAGAAGATGGAGCAATGGAAAATTTGGACGGCGAAAATATGACTGACTCTGACAGCGAAATTGAAACCATACCTGAACCCAAAACAACTATCAGCAGTGGCAGTGCTCTTCAATTTGTGAATCATCCAGTATCGCAAATCACAAAACTAAAATGACAAATTTTTTTGAGCAACTGTAACTATATGTATTTTGTGTTTTGCTAAACAGATTTCATTTTGAATTACATTAATTATCTTTTGTTTCTTTGTCCGAAAACTTTCTTTGAATAAACTTATTTATTTTACTTTAAAAGCTGTTTAAAACAAATTTTTCTTGCAGAATATTGTCTATGAAAAGGGTATCCAGTAATCCGAAAATCTCAGTGGTTCAAACTAAGGTAGGTTTCTATTAGTTCGAATTACCGAGGTTGTGCTGTACTAATATCACTCAACCAGTGGACACCCTCGAACACCGACGTAATGTCTCGTGTATCACTCTATTTTATCGCTATTTCCACCACGAGTGCTCCATAGAAATCGCCAGTAGCATTCCACCACTTCTAACTTTTAACCGTAACACCCGTCTCGCTATGAATGCTCATCAGTATACCCTCCAGCCCACTTTCAGACGTACTCTAAAATGTCGTGATTCGTTCCTAAGCTTTATTTCCTAGTCATTATAACCTTCAAACATTTAAAACCAACTTTCACCGCTACCCCTCTTTCCATCCTCCCTGATTTTCCTTAGCCCGAGCTGTGTGCAGGCATTTTAAGGGTACTTAAATCCATGGAGCGCGCGCAAATTATAAAAAAAATTTCAGTGGAGCACTAGTGGTGAAAATAGCGATACAACAAGGTGACACAGTAGACATTACGTCTGCGTTCGAGGGTGTTGAATGACTGTGTCATATTGTTTTACCGCACGGTTTTGGATTCTATCTAACAAGTGCAAAGAGGTTTTAGGATCACCTGACTAGATGAGTACTCCAATTTCGGGTGTATAAAACTTGAGGAAACCTAGACATTTCGCAGCATTTTTGACGACATCGAATATGTGGTCACTCCAACGTAAGTTGTCACTGACACACATACTGACAATGGAAAGTTTATCGGTTTCGAAGATGCAAATTCCACTCTGTTGATAGTTGCCCAATTGGTTATGCTATTAGTATCGGAATTTAATGAGCTTAGAATACGCAGCCATTCCCGTTCTACAGCCGAAGAGCAGGGGCATGAGACCGGGAACGATTATGGAAAGCAGAGAGTACTGTCATCCGCAAAGGAATATATTGGATTAGAAGTAGCAGACAAGAGATCATTAATGAAAATTAAAAAGAGGGTCGGAGACAGAACGGAGCCCTGGGGCACACCAGCATTTATTTTGTGAATATCAGACTTGAAACCATCCAAGACAACTTGAATTGAACGTTCCGAAAGGTAATTTCTAATCCATTGAAGAAGAGAGTCATCGATCCCAAAAGCACGCATTTTCGACAAAAGAGCCTGATGCCAAACCCTGTCAAAAGCCTTAGAAATATCAAGCGCAATTGTCTTGCTTTCGCCAGATTAGTGTAGACTTTAGTTCTACTTTTCGGTGAGACATGCCATCAAATCACCAGTGGACCTGGTGCAACGAAAACCGTACTGCCGGTCATTGAGAAGCTTTCGTGTTTCGATATATTCCATGAGCTGACGCTTTATCAGCATTTCCACGACCTTAGAAAGAAGGGACGTAAGTCCAATGTATCTGTAGGAAGTGAGGGAAGAAAATTCGCCTGTTTTAGAGACGGGCTGGACAAATTCTGTTTTCAATCTGCTCGGAAAGAGTCCTTAAGAGTAGGATTGACGAAAAAGCTTACGCAGTGATTTTGCCAGCGAGGAAGAACACCTCTTCAGAAGAAAGGGAGATATGCCATTTGGACCTGCGGATTTGTGAATGTTAACATCTTTGAGTACTCTTGCTACTACACGAGCGCGAAAGTGGATTCGTCCCATTGAAGATTCGACTCACTCAAGGCGGAGATGAAGCACAATCTGGAAGCGTTGAACATGCCGCAAAGTGTGCAGCAAGCAGATTAGCTTTTTTCAAAGAGCTGACAGCTGAAATGTCATTGTAAATGAGCTTTGGGATGGAGGATGAATGTATGAATAATGTTTTTGATGAGCGACTAAAAACTTTTACTACCTTTTGGACATTATATGTAGTATTTTTTGCCTCAGGTTTTGGATGTGATAAGTTAAGTCCAAAGAAGTTTGTAAAAATGTCTTTTAGCATTAGCCGAGCCAGACAAATTATCTTGCTCCTTCTGGCAGAAAGCCCATTTGTAATGCACAATCCTTGATCAATATTAGGGCTTTCTTTCTTTTATAGTTGCATCATTTCAGTGGATATAGAAATTCGCTTTATCTGCAAATCCGAGGAATTACATATTGGTTGCAGTCAGCATTCGCAATCAGAGTTCCATTCAAAAGAATTGTTCCAATTCAAAATGCTGGTGCTTCGTTAACGCCGTCTTGTCAGGGCCAAGTTATACCTCCCATCAAAAGTTTCGTTGTCAAAACCACCCTCAATACCGATGAAATTGTCCAACGGGTTCTTCTTGTTGTAGAGCGTGCCTTCAATTCTGTTCACTTGACTTGGAATCGTAGCTTCGTAGAATCTTTTGCGTGGATAGGCATGTTGTATCTTCTCATCTCTCCATTTATATTGGCCTTTTGGTGTCAATGCTGGTAGGTAAGGTCGTCTAGAGGAAAGATGGATTTTTTGTTGGCATCGTAAAGAGATTCTCTACTATTCAGTAAGCCGGAGATCAGGAGTAATAGTCCCCTAAGGTCCAGGCGCAAATATCAGAAACATTTAGAATGATTGCTCCACCTGATTTTAAAATACTTTCAAAATCAGAAACACATTAATTAGCATTTTTTCGAAAAAATTTGCATTAAATGGAACTAAGTTCATGCCAATTCATATTGCCTTCAAATAGAACCTAGCTTCCCCATAAGGACATTACAGAATCGTTCAAAACCTCAAGTAGATCGATTTGGTTACACTTATAAAGCAGTAATAATAATAAAAAAGGACAGCAAATTTACATAAAGCGTTTTGTAAATAAACATGAACGAACTCATTTGTCTGCCACCATTTAAGAGCCAAGGATTCATTATCCTCATGCTACTTCCGGTTAAAATATCCTTTCCATCCAAAGGCAAAGTTTTACCACAACTCACATTTTCACTTTCCCAAAACAAAATTAAAAAAAAAAAAAGAAAAAAGGAAGGCACAAAATTTACAACAACAGCAACGGCAAGAAAAAAAAGTTAACTGAACCACCAAAAAGAAACTTCGTCCTGCAAAATAACCACAAGGCTGGAAAATTTGTTCGGACAATGAGGAAACTTTTAACGCCCTCTACCCGTATACCTTTCGATTGCTCACACCCATATCAAAAGAAGGAACCATCGCACAACGTCATATGGAAAAAATTGCTCTTCAAAATTGTTATGATGGTGATCTATGTGCATGTGACGAAGGTTCATACTCGTACTTGCACAATGTGCCCTGTGGAGTCCTGCGTCGTTCTCGCCGTTCTCGTCGTTCTTGTTGTCCTTGTCGTCATCATAGTCGTCGTGCTCGTTACCATCGGTGGAGGTCACTTAATGAATTAAATGAGCGATCCAATGATGTTGAAGGCTGCACTTGGGTTGGGTAAAGTTCCATCACAGGATGTTGTTTGCCCTTCCTCATTCCACTTTGAAAACTCTGACTCGGTTTACGATCATTGCACAATCTGTTACCGCAGGAGTAAAAAACTTCCATTATTAATAGCCATAACCATGAAGAGAGTATCCTTCGAAGGACTCCATTAACAGAAAAACCAGTAGAGGGGTAGAAGGAGGTGATAGGATACATTTTGATAAAACACCTTTAAAGGATACGAAATCTTTTCGAGAGCAACAGTCAGAAGTATCATATAATCTTATCTCTTAAGGCCGAAAGGACATGCATTCGACACCTGAGCGGAATATTGTTGTTGGTTTTTCTCGTTTTTGTGAAATCCCAAATTTTTAGTTGTGGGAAAACTTTTGCAGTTATCACACGCGAATGTGGTGAAAAGGACAACAGAGAACACGTCGAATGCTGCATGTACTTGTGTCCGTATTTAACGGATGGTGCTGTACTGAAGCATTTATTAGTTTTGTTTCCGTTTTTACTGGACATTCAGCCACTCGAGGATGGGAAGAACACATCACCGGCACGGAAAACCATTTAAACTTCAGTCATCCAGCGGAAGGGACAATAGTGGAGTTTTGTCTGAAAAATTTGCCGCAACATGTGCTTCAGTTAGGAGGTCCATGTAGATAGCGTATGTTATTCAAAGTGATAGTAGTAGTAATAGAGAAACAGTTAGGCGTTATCTGCTAGCCGCCCTTTTTTGTGACGATTTCAAACAAGATTTTTTTTTCTTTTATTTGCATTTGAAAATATTTTCTCTGATAGTGTGAAACAAATGCAGAAAAAGGATAAAACCGAAGGAGAGAATATGTCATGGATTTCCGATTGTAGTTTCCAGTGGTGTTCATATAGGATATGGACATATGTTTTCTTTAATTTCAAGAAGGGTTTTTTTGCTGTTGGACCAAAGCACTCGTATATAGAACCATTCCGTTAAACTCCTTGTAGATTGCGTGCTCCTTTTACTTGAAGTTCTCTGTCATTCGTGGAAAGATGAGTAAACGTTTCAGTGTTCAATAACATACAGGACAATCGCAGTGCGTATATCTGCGCTTGGAGGACGGGCGTAAGTTTTCCTAACGAAAAATGAAATCTAACATTGTCATCCTCGAAAAAGACACCAGCGCGCATCCTAGATTGGCCTCTGTCTGAAATTATTCCTAGCAAGTTAAATATGATTTCGTAATTTCATAGCAATAGGATTCTGGTGCTATTGCATCAGACGGCATGTCCAGAGAGACCAGAGTCAAGATATGGTTGGCCGGCAAGGTCATCAATCAGTGACGTATTTTCATGAAAGCTTGTACCACCAGACAATCAACACAAAAATCATATTGGTCAGATCCAAAGTACTTTCTTCCGTAATAAGCCTCATGTCCTGCCGAAAGGCTGCTTACATTGCCAGAAACCGACAGCGCCTTGGAGGTTTTCGACTCGGCATGTTAAGTCCAAAGAAGTTTTTAAATACGAGATGAATTAGATCAGTCAGCTTTCTCCTTTTCGTAAAGAGAATAGCCTCAGCTTTGAGGGGTAGACTACAAGTCCATTTTTAGCGCACCAATCATCGACCACATTCAGGGCTGCCTGCGTTTCTGAGTGTTTGCAGTCCGACTTCCGATTCTAGTCTTCATCCACATAATTCTTTAGTGTTCCAACATGGAATAGGAAATCTGCAACAGTTCCTACTGGAAGGACAAGCGTCCTAGCATGAATGAGTATAGTTGGTGTTTTTTGAATTCTTCCTTTTCAACAAGATCCATTAGATTCTGAATTCGATGCACCTGGATGACTCCGACAATACATTTTAACCGGTAATCAACTTATATGTTGGGTATTGTTAAACCGATTATTTGTTGTTTTATTTCCCTAACTTAACATATGTTGGCTGAGAGACATTGTTGTCCTCGAGTACTAGAAAATTTGTGTCTTTCCGCATTCATTTGGAAATAAAGTGGACGGTAACCCTTCCAAGGTGAAGATAGAGACGTGAGTCATGCCTCGATTTGTAGGATTCTTGCTCCCTCTGTGAGAACAGACTATCCATTTTTCATTGCAGAGTCCCTGAGAGTAGAGCTTTCGGCACAGATTTGTCAAGTAATCTGAACGTTTACTGCGTGGCGCACTTCGCCTTAAGGATTCAGTTTTCTTTTCTATATCGCAAGCTTCTGCTTGAATACAAATATCATCAACTTTGGCTAGATCCCACATTTGGTCAACACAATGTTTGCGCCCAGCGTCGATCAGACTGTATGTCATAGCCAGTGTCAGAGAGGCTAGAATGGCATTTAGGGAATCCGCTCCTCTTTGTCGTTTCGACGTTTTCTCCGAGGTGGATTTTAACGCGACATGCAAATTCCATCCACCCGAATGACAACCTTTGCTGATTGCGGAAAAAGCCCCACCAGATTTCTCAAGGTGGTTTTGACCGCTATAATTGACTTCTTTTCTCTAAAGCTACGACCTCAAGTGGATGCGGATGGTTATAAGAGATTCACTTGCATTCCGAAAGCTTAAACTTTTTGCCCAAGATTGACTCAAATAGCAAATCCACATCCAACTTCCTAACAGTCTTAGTTACAGTCGCGGTACTAGAAGTAGCAGTTTTTTATCCGCTTTTTGCTCGGCGAACCCTATCGCACTTTTTGGATGGGGGTTGTCCTACACGAGTTGAGTTGTTTGACAGCAGTAATGACATTCCATGCACTATGCCGAAATTCATTTTCCTTAAAACGTTTGCTAGAGGCTTCAGTATTGTATCAATCACAAATCGAGGCTATTAGCTGCCTCTGAGATATTTTTTACACAATGAGGAAATTATCCCCATGGTCAATCAAAAGCTTGGAGTGCGCGATTCTTAATAAAACCCCTGGACAGGATCCAGTTAGACCCAAATAGGTTCGCCGTTGCCCTGTACAGGGTTCCTCCTCCGCCGTTATCCTGAATCCAGGGTCCATTCACAATCATGGAGCTCCTTTTAGACCTGGGCCCTGAATACGAAGAAGCTCTAAAGGTAAATGTGTAACACTCTCCTCTAACTCGCTCATAAGCAGCTGACAATCATATCCCACAAAGTACCCTCCCTTCACTCAAAGAGACTAGGTTTCCAGACTGCACCACATGAAGGGGAGAGTAGGAGTTAATGCACAGAACGTTAAGTCTCGACTCCTTCATCACCATTTAAAACTCGGTAGTTTATATAGTTTATACAAAAGGAGATTTTACAAATATGTGGATGCAGATTTGTCGCATTCGTTCCAGAAAGCGACCAGCGAGATAGTGGATTTATTTCCATGGAAATCGGTAGTAGCTTCATTCAAAATGCATACCAGAACAATACATGACCCAAATGCAAAAATTGCAAAGGCAATGGGAAACAATCCCAGCGTCTCTTAAGCTGAGCTTCATGTCTTCCCGAAACGTGCTAGCACGATTTTTTGAACAGGAATGAAGGATACCCCCATCCAAATACTCCAGGACAGTCAAACAGCTTTGAAAGCATTTAGCTCAAACTTGTTTACCTTCAAAGTGGTGCTACACTACTTCAGTAGGTACTCTTCGGGACTTATCTAAAAGAAACAAAGTCAAGCTCTGGTTGGATCCAAGGTACAAGGGAATTGAAAGTAATAACGAAGTCGTTGAATCTGCTAGGAAAGATTTAGTTGAGTTAGCGCCCACCACTATTTGCGGGTGAGTACCCCGCTAATATTTATAGCCTATGTATTCCATCTTGGATTATAAAATTTTTAAATTTTTTACGATTACTAGCCATTTTAAAATTGCCGCAAGATTGACTTACGGGTCGTTATCATCTTTCCGAGAAACCGATATGTTGTCCAAGTATATGGCGCAATTGAGTCCTGACAATATCGTTCCAGCGTCTTCCGACAAATGGCTTCAACGCTCGAGATTCCAGACCGAAGCCTTACAAAGCTACAAAGCTCAAGAGGCGTATTTACTACTGCGTTGGACTTGAATTCCTCGTCCAACTCTATCTCTTAATAAGCACCTGCAAGCTTTACTTTCGAATATCCTTTACCACCCGCTAGTTTTTGATACGGTTCCTCAATCTTGGGATGAGATACTGGTCAACTTTCAAATGGAGATTTATTGCTATTGCAAAGTCAACACGTACTCGTATATGAAGTAGTTTATTATACAAATGGAAGGCACCCAGATTTCAGGATCCTCTGGACACTTACCTTTCTGTTTAAATGCTCTTGATAATGCAAATGAAAACGACAAGAGCCTAGATTTGTTAAACTTGGGTTTGGTATGCGGCTTAAGATATAGTGCGCCTTCATCGATGAACATAACTCTAAAGAATTTAATACTACTTAATAAAGGGTCTTTCATTAAGCGCTTCCTATCTTTAAATTTAAATAAAACAAGGGTGTGCGAGTTATCATCGACATTTTTTATTCGTTTGAAAGGCATATCGATGCCATTATGTATGGAATATAACATCGTTCAAATGTCCTCCGCAGCTTCTCTGGATGGCCCGCGTTCGAAATGTTCAATTTTCCATGACTCTGGCGCAAAAATCAGCTTAATTTGACCGATGGTATGGGTTATGTTCGCTGAGAGGGCCGTTAAGGTTTGTAGCTTATTCGCATAGACCTGCGACTTCAGAAAACCTCACAAGAAAAAGTCTAAAGGGGTTAAACCTAACGATATCGGTGGCCAGTTCATATCATCTCCACGAGAGATGACCATGCCTTCGAATCGCTCGTGCAGAATCTCCAATGTGGCGTGTCCATATTATCAGGCCAAAAGAAGTTGGTAATCATCGACATATAGCGCTCGCCGTTGACGGTGATGGCCTGGCCAACGCCGTTCTTAAAGAAATATGGACCGATGACGCCGCCAGCCCAAAATCCACACCAAACAGTGACTTTTCGGAATGCATTGGACGCTTTTGAATCTCACGTGGATTGGCAGCGTCCCAAATTCGACAAATTTGTTTGTTGACGTGCCCATTCATCCAGAAGTGGGCCTCATCGCTGAAGATGATTTTTCAATGAAAATTAGGATCAGTTTCTAACTACTCCAGAGCCCATTTAGCGAATACACGTCGTTGTCTATGGTCGTCTACCTTCAGCCCTTGGGTCAGTTGAATTTTGTACGGGTGCAGGCGCAAGTCACGATGCAAAATTCGTCAAGCTGTGGTCTGCGAAAGGCCGAATTCTTGTGAGCGACGCGAAATCGTCTGCCTGGTTGGATGTTAGTTTATCGTTTACTGAACCAGTGGACTCAAATTTGTCCACCACACTGCAAATAGTCCTCTCGGTAGGACGATTATGGCGACCGTAAAATGGGAGAAGTGCGTGGAACGCTGCCCGAACAGAACACCCATTTTGGTAAAACAATTTTATCATTTGCACGGGTTGTTGTACGCTATGTCCGTCCATGGTGATTTAGCAAAACAGACTGAATAAACGACAGCCAATTTGAGAGATGTAGCCTCGACAAAATGGCCACTATCAACTGTCAAAGTTCGGAAGTCCCTATTGAAAGACCCTGTATTATTTTGAAAAAAGTTTTTGGATGTGCTGTTCCTAAGAAACACTATTTCTTGTGCAAATGCGCTGAACTAATGCAAACCGAATATGCTATGTCCCAATGTGACATTAGCAACGTAAAAAAGAGGGATTAAATCCTGATCTGGCAAAAATCCAAGCTCTGGATATACGTTATTTTGTTGCCAGGTAGAAGATGTTGTAGTTTGGTGCCTTTGATGAGTTCTTCGGATAGCTAAGTGCGAATAGCTCTCGGCGATTTGGATGGAAGAGTTTGATGCTGTAGCTGTTTTTACATTGACATTAAACTCGTCGGAAACAGGAACATCTATGTTATGTTGCCGTACGAACAAAGAATGCGATTGGTTACATTAAGTAAGGTCAAACAATTTCAGCGTATCCCGATAGACCATCCAACGTGATTCTGTTACATGTACATTGTACACGCATCCTATCTCCTGAACCTGTTCCGAAAATTTAAAGCTACTCCGTTTATTGATTTTGATCCTAAGACATACCGATGCAATAAAGCCGGTGCGAATACACTTGTGACACTGTACTTCTGTGAATACGCCAACATCCTGGACGCTATTTTGTTTTATTCCTACTACCTTATTACTCCTTACTCATCTTACCAACCGTGTGACTTCACCTGGCTTACTTCCAACTGCTCTATGCTATCACATTGAATAAGTTTAGGTGATTTCTATCTTGCCTTATACATATGCGTCTGCGATGGAAAAAACCTCAACCAAACTGGGATTTGTTCTTTTAATGATTCTGTACGTACCATATCATATAGAGTATGCAAAAGATTGACTTCCTTGATTATAAAGGCATCGGAGGAACACATTCTTTACCAGTTTTAGGCTTTTTTACTTTGCAGAACTTGATTTGTTACCTCAACACACTTTAAGGGGAATTTTGAACATAACTCTAACCATTAACAGACTTACGTTTTTGGGTAAGGAGCCACTAGTCAATATCTGTTTTATTTTGATTGTCTTTTCATATTATTACTCTTTCTTTAAAAAAAAAAAAAAAAAAAACACCGAACCCTAGGCATTTTTACTCTTCCTTTTCTTACCTGTTGGTAAGCTTTACTTGTTTGCACATACTGGTAACATCGTTTGCGAGCTAACATGTTAATAAAAAATGCAATAATGTCTAGGAAAATCTTGAAATCGTCCAACAAATCCATAAAGCAATCCTCCTCCAACAGCATCTGTAAATGTCAATCGATTTCACATTTCATTTTGTAAATATTAAGTTCAAAGCAAACAAGTTTTCAGTACAGCTTTCCACTGCATTGCCACTGTTTGTTGCAGGTATACGTATACCCTTATACATATGTACGCCGATACCTATGGAACCACGTTATCCCTTAAACAAACAAAACGGAAGATTCTAGGGAAATATTAGAAAAACGCAATCCATACACTACCCACATACTAACTCGTTACTCATCCTCGTAGTAACTGCAGGAAAAAGGTAATAAATTCGTGCTTTAAAAAAAACATTTATTGAATTCGTGACAAAAATATTTCTGAATTCAAAGGTGTCGCGTGGTAAATATTTGCAAAAAGCAAACGGAGGAAAAAATGAGAGATGCATCTGGACAGATAGGGCAGGGAAGTACGTGCCAAAATCCGGAAAAAAATTATCCAGCAGTTGGCATTGCAGAAGATGACTAAAGTTTTAGTGGACAAAAAAAAAAAGAAAGTGGAACCGAGTTGAATTACACATTGATATGAAGGCTTGTAATGTGAAATAAATTTCATGAGAAAGGCTTTGTAAGGGACAAGGCTACATACATAATTAAACCCTGACTGGATGTGGGGATTGCGCTTCAATTTTGGGCGGTTTTGACAGTTCACGCTTGATTCGTGACATGTGCTAGAATCAAAAATGCTCAGTTAAGATTGCCATTTTATCATGGAAAGACTTAGTAACGTTTACAAATCATTGAATTTTATTATCAAAATTCGTGCTCCGTGAAAAATGTTTACGGTCATCATAGCAAACCAAATTTCGCACCAAATTCACGCTATTGGACATCAAAGCACACACCTATATGCGTAGAGCGCGTACTGAGGCAAATATTGCTGCGTGATTTGTCCAATCGTAACCGTTCGCAGCAATTGGGATTGTACTACTCGACTATGTGGAAGACTTTAGGATCTTGGTCTAAAACATTACAAATTGAAGCCGAACGACCTGTCACAGTGTCGAATTTTCAGTGAGCCAGCCTTAGAAAAGCTCGATCAAGATCCGCTTTTTTATGGAAAAATTGTCTTCAGCGACGAAACTCATTTCTGGTTGAATGGGTATGTCAATAACTAAAACTGCCGTACTTTGTCTGATGAGCAACCTCAGAAAATAAAAGAACTGCCAATGCATCCGGAAAAATACACTGTTTGGTGTGGTTTATGGTTCGGCGGAATCATTGACCCGAATTTTTTCCGTGAAAACAACGTTACCGTGAATGGCGCCCGCTTTCGTTCAATGATTTCGAACTTTTTTTTGCCCAAAATGCACGAGCTGATCCTGGCCGGCATGTGGCTCCAGCAAGACGGCGCGGCGCTGCCACGCGAATCGATGGCCCAATTGAGAAATGAGTTCGGTGAACAATTTATCTCTCGTTTTGGACCAGTGCTAGATCGTGCTATTTAACGTCTTTAGACCATATTTTATGGGGATACGTCAAATCACTCGTCTATGCTGATAAACCAGCTTCATCTGCAGCCTTGGAAGACAATATTACACGTGTTATTAGCGAGATACAAGTGTTCGCAACTCTGTTCCAACAAGAAAAGTCTGTGAAAATTGGAGCTATAATTTAAGTTTTTTACTTAAACCGTAAAAAAAAAATTTAAAACAATATAAATCTTTTAAAGAAGTGTCTCAACGGCAATAAAAAAAAAAGAAAAAAAAAACTGGGTGAGTCTTCTTATAAAAGCCTAAAAAATAAAATTCCAACGGCGTTCGGTAGTGGCTCGGCATTGCATATCAACGATCAATCTAGCCCTCCTAAAAGACCACATTCACAAATGTCACCAAAATCCCTTTCATCTAAAATGAATGAAAATAATACACCTGTTGGTATATTGCTGGTTCCGGAATTAAAGAAAATGTTCCAACGTTCTATTGGAGAATTATTGGACGTAAAACTGAAAGACATGGCGACTAAGCCCGACATGGAAGGAGTAAGCGCGGAAATTTCTACTTTAAAGCAAAGCCACAAAGAATTAGAAACCCAGCTTCAACATATGGAGTCCCGATGTGTCTTGCTCGAGAGACAAGTAGAGTTTCTTAAAAAAAAAAAGCCAATGAGAAGAATCTGGTTATCCATTTGCAATCTGCAGATAATCCTCAAAATATAGTTGGGAAAGTTAAAGCGATTTGCGTGGACCTCCTACAAACGAATGACAGGTCTAAAATAACTGCAGCATGTCAAATAAACTCTGAGAGTAGAACTGCAAATGTCATAGTAGAAATGGCGGTCCATGATCAAGGTACATGCATAGAATTTAATATGAGTATACCACCTTGATCAAAAAGTTCCAGCACCACACCACCATGTGGTGTTCCCATTGTTCTGATTTGAGTTCTGTTTTCTTTGTTAACTTGGTAAATCTGTTGTTGATTCCCCCTAAATCTTAGCGTCATAGCTTGACATTTACAAAAGTTACGTAGCCAAGAGTACATGTATCTCTGTGTGTGTTGGCGATTTTTTACAATTTTAGAAATGGATTTAAATTTGCAACAACGAACTTGCACTAAATTTTGCGTAAAAAACGGATTTAATAGTGCGCGAACGTTGGAAATGTTGGAAAAGTGTTTCGGCAACGATTCTTTAAAAAAAACGGTGGCACCAGTGGCATGAGCGTTTCAAAAGCGGTCGTGAGTCAATCGAAGATGATGAACGCAGTGGCAGATCATCGACATCGACATTGAAAACCGCCGAAAACATTGATGAAGTAAAAGAAATGTTGGTCAATAACCGCAAATTAACCATCAGTGAGATAGCGGAGGACTTGAATATTGCCTATGGATCCGTCCCAGACATTTTGGTTAATGATTTGGGTTTCCGTCGTGTAGCAGCAAAGTTGGTGCCAAAAGACCTCAATTTCATGCAAAAAAGAGACCGTGATGACGTCCTAATACAGATGATTTGCGAGGCTGAATCCGATCCCACATTCATCAAAAGGATCATTACTGGAGACGAGACGAGACGAGTCCATGAGTACGACACGCAATCCTGACATCAGGCAAGTGAATGGCGTTCACTAAATGAGCCGAGACCAAAAACACTACGTCGTTTTTAGTCAAAAACGAAGGCAATGCTCACGGTTTTCATGGATTACAATGGTGTAGTGCATCATGAATTTTAGCCAGAAGGCCAGACAGTAAACAAAGAGTATTACGAGTATTTGGGCGTTATGAGACGTTTGCGTGAAGCAATTCGCCGAAAGAGACCAGAATTGTGGGCAGGAAACTCGTGGAATTTGCACCATGATAACACAACGTCGCACAGTGCCATCATTATTCGTAATTTTTTGACGAAAAATGCAACAAATACCATCCAACAGCCACCGAATTCACCTGATTTGGCTCCCTGTGACTTCTTTCTGTTCAATTGAGTTAAAAACCACTTCAGGGAACGCGTTTCAGCAGCCTAGAGGAAGTACGAGTAATGGAAAAATCGCTGGAAGCACTGATGGACATACCGAAAACCGATATAAAAAATGTTTCGAGAATTGGATCAAGCGCTGGCATAAGTGTGTTGCAGTCGATGGGGATTACTTTGAAGTGGACAATATAGATTTAGATGAATAAACTTGTATTGTTAATTTTCTGAACTTTTTGATCAAGGTATTCCGTGCAAATATTTTGGTTTCGTTCTGCGCATCTGTCAAATTCTTTCAATATGGCCGCCGTCTGTGACATAGTTAGACGAAAGAAATTTTGTTTACATTGGTTATATTTTGATTTAAAGTGAATACAGAATATTAAAAGTGGTAAAATGCGCTGTGCAGTTTTTGGGTGTTCTGTTAACAATAATAACAATAAAAATAAAACTGGGAATGAAGATATATCATATCATTCATTCCCCAAAACAAAACAAAATGTGCAAGCAGTGGGTTTTTTTGTGCCGTCGAAAAGGTAAGTTCAACACGAAAATAGCACGAATTTGTTCTAAACATTTTGAAGAAAGTGATTTTGTGCCAAAGAACAATATGGAATATCTTTAAAAACAAGACGTCTCCAAGAAGACGCAGTACCTTCCGTTTTCCTGCCATTTCCGAATGAAAAAAAAGAAAGGACTCCTCGGGATTTACATACCCAAAATAGACTTTTTATCTCCTGGCAAGTGCTGATTAATTATTATACTCATTATTCAGGTATACCAACATCAACTAATTTTTTATTTTAGTGATCCAGTAATTGACAAGGAGAACATACGGCTGGAAGTCGCCGCGGACGATTTGTTCCTCCACACGAACAAGCGAGGAGACTACTAAGTTAGACTGCGGATCACAAATTTAATATACAATGATCAATTGTAGTACGCAAACTCAGGAGCTCACCGCAACATATTCCCAGTAAATAAATCACAAATTAAATAAGTGTAACGCGCTAAAAAAGAAGTTCAACTCATATGGTTGTACTTTGCTGATTACTGGAACAAATAACAGAGCTGAAAGCTAAGATCTGGAAACAACAAAAAGTCATTGACCCAGTTGGCCACATTTTTGCCAAAAAATTGGAATGCCCTCGCAAGCGGATAAAATGGACATTTGAAGATATTGCGAATGCGATAGCCATACATGCAGTTGGCCCCCGAGCTAACCGATTGCTGTTGAAAAAGCGGTATCCTCTTCCAGCTGTAATTACTAAATATGTATCCTGGTATAATTCAACCCGTGTTGGATATGATGAAAAACGTGGATGTGGAAGAAATGGATAGAATCTGTGTACTTTCATTTGCCGAAATGAAAGTCAAAGAGAAAATAGTGTACGACAAATGCAAAGATGAGACGCTTAAAGCTGCAAAATACGTTCAAGTGGCAATGATAAGGGGCTTGTTTGACAATTGAAAACCGCCAAATTGAAAACAGCCAACCAAACAAATATTTTTTAGTATTACCGAGCAATTAAGTGCGTGTGGTTTCAAAGTGCTTGCAATCGTTTGTGATCTTGGGAGGAAAAATCAAGGCTTGTTGCGTGAACTTGAAATCCCTGTAACAGCATCTTTTTTCCGAAATCCAACGGATGAATCGAAGAAAGTATATGTGTTTGCTGACGTGCCTCATGTTACGAAACTCATCCGGAACAACTTTGTCGATAGTGATGGTTTCATTTTGGACGGGCAAATCATTTTCAAAGGAATCGTTGCAGAACTTATTTCAAAAACGAATGATAAGTCTCATGTAAGTATTGCATACAAAATATTACTAACGAATTTGAATATTAAAGGAGCAGAGCGTCAAAAGGTGTAGCTAGCTACAAAACTATTTCACACACGATATCTCAAGTTATTATGCGTGCTGGCAGTTTGGTTGAACTAAGTTCCGAAAGATGGCTTAAGTGTTCTGAATTTTTCAAACAGATATCTAATACAAGTAATTTTCTTTAAAATCAAACATATTTACAATTTCAGGTGAATGATTGGTTCGATTGTCTTAACGTAAGAGTTCCTTACCACAACAGTCGCGAAAGAGTTCAAGGTGTTGGAATTTCAGAATATCTTCAATTTGAAATCATCGATAATATGATGGAAGTGATGCTTAACATGAGAGTTCAAGGAAAGAAAAATATGATGCCCTTCCAGAAAGGTACTGTTGAATCCAACTCGTCTTATTTTTATAATTTTACGTCACTTTTAGGCATTGTCATGACGAATAATTCTCTAAAACTTTTGTACAATAACCTGAAAACTGAATACGATATTTCGTTTTTACTAACATACAGGCACAATCAAGACGTCTTAGAGAATTTTTAGGGAACGATCCGATCGAAAGGTGGCCTATATGATCATCCAAACCGGTTGGAATTTATGTACCGACTTCGGTCATATATACTTGGATGGAATGAAGGGAGTTTATCACTGAATGGTATTATATTGTTTCTTTTCTTCAAATAATTATATATTACTTTAATGTAACACAATACACTCCTTGTGTCTTTAGGAGGCAATACCTCGGTAGATAAGGAAGAAAAGACAGGTACCCATGTATATTGTTCTTAAATGTTTGTAAGTTATAACGACCAGGAAACACAGAGATCGGCAGGGCATTCCATAAGTGAGTTGCACGGTTTAGGAACAAATCACGATATTTTAGAGTACGTCCGAAAGTGGCCTTGAGAGTATACTGATGAGCATTCATAGCGAGACGGGTGTTGCGGTTGAAAGTTTGAATGGGGGGAATGCTACTGGCGATTTCAATGGAGCACTGGTGGTGGAAATAGCGATAAAACAAAGTGAGACAGAAGACATTACGTTGGTGTTCGAGGGTGTTAATTGATTAGTATCACCAATGAGTTTTATCGCACGGTTTTGAATTCTATCTAGCAGGTGCAGAGATGTTTTAGGACCTGACCAGATGTGGGTATTGTACTCCAATGCCTTATATATTGTGGCCAGATCGCTTGAGGAAACATAGACATTTCGCAGCATTTTTGACGACATCGAATATGTGGTCACTCCAACGTAAGTTGTCACTGACACACATACTGAAAATGGAAAGTTTATCGGTTTCGACGCTGCAAATTCCACTCTGTTGATTGGTTATGTTATTAGTATTGGAATTTAATGAGCTTAGCATACGCTGCCGTTCCCGTTCTACAACCGAAGAGCAGGGGCGTGAGTCCGAGAACGAATATTAAAAGCAGAGAGTACTGTCGTCAGCAAAGGAATATATTGAATTAGAAGTGGCAGTCAAGAGATTATTGATAAAAATTAAAAAGAGTGTCGGAGACAGAACCGAGCCCTGGGGCACACCAGCATTTATTTTGTGAGTATCAGACTTGAAACCATCCCAGACAACTTGAATTGAACGTTCCGAAAGATAATTGCTAATCCATTGAAGAAGAGAGTCATCGATCCTAAGAGCTCGCATTTTCGACAAAAGAGCCTGATGCCAAACTCTGTCAAATGCCTTAGAAATATCAAGTGCAACTATCTTACTTTCGCCAAATTGATGTACGCTTTGGTTCCACTTTTCGGTAAGACATGCCTTCAAATCATCAGGGGACCTGTTGCTACGAAAACCATATTGCCGGTCATTGAGAAGTTTTCGTGTTTCGAGATATTTCATAAGCTGACGGTCTATCAGAGTTTTCATGACGTAAGTTCAATGGGCCTGTGGGAGGAGAGTGAAGAAGATTCGCCCTTTTTCGGGACTGGCTGGACAAATGCTGTTTTCCATCTGCTCGGAAAGTGTCCTAAAGAGCAGGATTGATGAAAAAGCTTACGCAGTAGTTTTAGCAGCGAGGAAGAACACCTCTTCCGAAGAAGGGGAGATATACCATCTAGACTAGCGGACTTATGCATATTAAGATCTTTAAGTACTCTTGCTACTACACGAGTGCGAAAGTGGATTCGTCCCATTGAAGATTCGACGCACTTAAGTATAGGCGGGGATAAAGCACAATCTGGGAGTGTTAAGCTAGTCGCAAAGTGCACAGCAAACCGATTAGCCTTGTCCAAAGACCTGACAGCTGGAATGTCATTGTAAATGAGCGCTGGGATGGAGAATGAGGCAGAATTTCTAATGTTTTTGCGGAACGACCAAAAATTTGTACAGCCTTTGGGACATTTTTGCCTCAATTTTTGGTCGTATTGGAATTTCACACGCTTGAGAAAGACGTTGCAGTCATTTCTGGCTCGCTTAAACTTTTTTCGGTTTTCCTCTGTCGGGTTGGTCTTGAAGGAACGAAAAAAACATTTCTCTAACGCTGACAGCCTCTTTACAGCTCTAGTCGAACCATGTCTTTTCTTTTGGTTTGATACTCTTCATCCGATGAGGGATAAAACATCTCATTCCAAAGAGAATGGTTTCTGTGATCATGTCAGCAGCGGCATCCACGTCGTTATCGAGGAAACATAACGACCAGTTAAAATTCCTAAAGAAGTTGTTAAGTCCGTTCCTAATAGCTTTCTCGTAATGCCATACGATTCTTTTAAGAATCTTTTCTCTAACTGTGTGGTCGGTGTACGAGAAATTAGCTGATATGACACAATGGTCCGACGAGCCTAGAGGGGAGAGCACATCAATGCAGTACTTGTCAGGGTGAGAAGTTAGAAACAAGTTCAGGGTGTTGGCGGTATGACTATCAACGTCTGGTATGCGCGTGGGCTCATTTACAAGCTGGGTTAAGTTATTTTCCGCAGCGAAGATCTCAACACACCGTCCCTCGGGTGTTGTCTGTCCAGAATGTCGAAGCCAACCAGACCTAATCACGATTTCAGTATGAGGATACAGGGATACAATTCCTTGTATGGATTCAGACAGCGCATCAAACTCGTTAAAGGTCGAGTTGCTGTCCAGTTTGAGGCTTCTGTAAATAAAGTAATAGTGGATAATTTGCTTATGGAGATGGAATTTAGCCACATGAAATTGACTTCAGGATTGAAACAGGGACTACATTGTGGTGGCGTTTGTAAGCTACATCACTACACGCGTAAATAGCGAGACTGTGGTGAAAGAAGAATAATGGCACTAGTTCGTAGCCAGGTGGCTTCAAATCAGAATGATCTGAGAGTTGTGGGCGGGGATCTACCTGTGTATCACTAAGTGCCAAAACAGCTGGTCGGTACTTACAGACGTGGACGTACGCAGAAAAGTGATTACTTTTTAGCCCATGTATATTGGCTACGTTCACTCTGAATTCCCTAGTCATAATTGAAAACAAACACAGTAAACACAAACACCGACGATACTAAGCAGGGCTGCGAAGTGAAAATTCTGACGATGGTTTACGGAATCAAATTGCTGTAGGTGTTATGCCCATACGACAATATGAAACAGTGCACCAACAAAATTTTCACTCACAACCCGCTATCCATCAGTTGTTACATACACTCAGTCACTGCCCGTACCGTATGATAAATGCAGTAACGGCAGTGACCGAGTGCAAGCAACAGTACTTCGACCAGGCGCGGGAGAGGTCGGATACCCGCACTGTGTGATATTTTTTTTTTAACACTGCGCTCTAGTTTTTTATTTTTATTTTGCACACGCGCACGGTGGTGTTTTTTTTCTCCTTTTCGGTGCGCAGCACAAGAGATATTACAAGTGCACTCGTCGGTGGTCGACGCGGTACTGTTTGAAGGTATGGGCGAATTGAAGGTGTGACCCGAGATAGTTGGAATAGTCAGCAAAAGAATTGGATCGCAGGAAAACTGCCTAGAATTTGTGTCTCTTGTTACGTAAAACGCGAAGTCGACGATTATACTACGGGGAGTTCGTAGAAGGGGTTTTATTGCGCGAAAACGGGACATAGAAAGAAATATAATTGAATAATTCTCTGCAGAAAATAGAGAGAGCGCTTTTAAGGGACATATTGGCGGAACAAAAAGAACACTTGCGGAGATATGCGGAGAAAGTCGTAAGAAGAGGCAACTGCAGGTGGGGCGGGTTGGATAAGAGAGTGGTGGAAAAGAGAAAGAAGAAGTGGTGCGTGAAAGTTATCAATGGTCGATAGTGAAGGGTGACAGAGCGGGACAGAGGAGTTGGAGACCCCACTAACTTGGCATAAGCTAGCTTCTGTAAGCTTATCCCAGAAAAGGCATTCTTTACACGAGTTAGGGTTTGCGATAATAAAAGATTCATCATCTGATTGAGTCCAGCGCAGTTAAGGTAGATTGAAATCACTGAATACCTGTTATGTATTCAGTGTTAACTTTATTGAAATGTGGTCAAGCTTAGAAGAAGTAGAAACAGCGATTGGAGAAGAGTTTAGATCATTGTGGACGGCCAATAGGACACCTCAACATGGACTATCCTCTTTTGGACGATAAGATCGTTGTTTTGAAAAACGGTAAAACTAGGTAAAACGGGAATAATTCCGTATATCAGGAATTAAATTAGTTTCGGTCAGAGCGTAGACCTCAAATGGGAGAGGGTGAGATTTGTACAAGACAGCACGATTTTTAGATCGCAGTCCTCTTACGTTTTAATAGTAGAAGATAAGAGGAAGGTCATTTCGAAAGGGTGTAGGAGTTGATGGTTGAAACACTGGCAATGGTAGCACGTTAGGGACGAAAAAAATTTGTCGTTGTCAGCTCAGCTTCGTTGAAGGTGTGAGATCCTTTTTGAGTGCACATAGTTACTGAAAGCAGCAAAGTTGTCTGAGACTTTTTGGGAAGGCATATTGAAAATCTCGTGGAACTTGATAAATAAGTTCCTCGGATTTATAAGGTCAGTAGGGAGACCCTCCTGCTGTATGGGGGCCATGAAGCTGTTCTAGTTTTTCCCTCATAGCAAACTGAGTCGGATATGTCATGCAGATACGCTAGAAGGAGACGTATATTCTTGTACGTCTTCTTTTCTCTAAGCCTAGAAAGTGTATAACGCCATTCTGTTGTGTCAAAAGTTTGTTGGTTTATTTTAACTGCGGGGGGCAGAAGGGGTTCAAAAATGGTTCTAGTGGACGAAGATGTTTGGGGCAAAGCAGCGGTAATTGAAGGGGCGTCAGAAACATTTTCTGATGAGGTATCTATAATATGGGAGCTAATAAAATTGGGATGTTTAGCTCCGGTTTTGAGATCGAAATTTGGGAAATAATTAGGGAAAGGCGTGTGTTTTAGGGGTTGAACAATGGGAGTTTGAGTTGAAGTGGTTAAGTCGAAAGGGACACGTTGAGGTTCGCTCTTGGCTTGGAGTGGAATAGAGGAAGTTGGAGTATGGGTGGGATGCTTAAAGTTAGGAAAAATTTTTGTTTTAAAGCTCCAATTGGAACTGGGTTTGTTGTGGGAAAAGGAGGTGGGTCTTGGTAATTTGGATTTACTTGCTAACTTCTTAGCTGATTAAGTAAGACGGATTGTTTGACTTTATCCTGCTTCTTGGCCGTATTTTCCAACCAATTGTAGACACGCGTTTTTCCAAGATTGAAATTGTTGCTGGCTGGATTATCTAATAACCACTCGTATTTGGCCGGAAAATTGAGCTTGAAGCTGCGCTTGCTTTTGTGGAGAGATGGGGGTCATATTATGCACCATAAAAAACAAAAATTTGAAAGCAGCGGGTCGAAATTTCAACCAAGTAGTTTAGCTGGATGTTTAAATTTTATTTAAATACAAAAATAATGTTCATTTACTAGGTTTTTTTTTTAAATACTTAATATTTTCTTAGTATGACTAGATGTTAATGAATAATAATTATTTTTTTAAAATGATAAATTAGGCGTCGAAAGACATAGAATAAGAATATACAATAGTTTAGCTTAGAGCACCAGCTTGGAGGGCCAGTAAGTTTGAATAAATTAATTAAGTTATTTTAAGCTAGCTTTTAAGACTAAAACTTACTGAATATTTCGGTAAAAACACAGCAGCTGTTTGAATTGAACAAAACAATCTACTTTACTCGTATTACTTGCACATTCAAATAGTTCGCCCTTCATGAACTAAAGTAAGTCAAATCCCAAACAATTCAAACTCGCTTCACCTTTTGTGTTCCCCTAAATCATCTACAAAATTCATATTCCAGCTCATCCATTCATCCATTCACATATTGTATGTATGAACTATAAGTGGCTATACTCAGATATTGTATATCCAAATTTAGATTCCACCACTTTTTGTATTCTGTACAACGATCGTCAGCCCAGAGTAACATCATTGTGGTCACGATCGTGGTATTTCATTGCTTCCCTGCTTCGGTTCGCAATGCGCAATGATTCAAGATACAACCGTGCGCAGTGTGGTTGATATCGAAGATACTCGTGGTGTGCATCTAAATCCAAGTTCTACAGAAGCAGTACCTACTTTTCCGATCGTTTATACTTCACAGTATTTTAATTTCTCTCAGTGCGATCTATAAGCAAAATTGAAAGCACCTACCATCGGGCGGTTCGATGCCTCACAGTGTTTGCGGTTGGCTACATTCCGTTCCCTCAATTGTAGCTTCTAAATCGTATGCTTTGACATCCATACTATAAATAATAAATAAAAATACTATATAAAAAAAGTGTGTTTGAAAAAGTTTCACCAAAAAACAACGCAAACAAAAAAATAAATCTTTCTCTCTATCATAAGATAAAATAAAATATAGAATATAAGCAATTCAATCGAATCGAGAAAAAATGTTTGTCCAAAACGGTTTCTGCTGGGGTAGATGCGATCGCCTTTTTGCAAAACATAAATACGAGTAAAATAAAAAAAAGGATATGAGTAAGAATTTTTTTTTCTGTTACTCTACCTTTCCCCCCTTCGACGAGACGAGGTATTTTTGAATTCCATCCATTTTGGACAAAGTTTTTTTGCCTTTCAGATGAAAAATTATCCTAAAATCGCTCGATGGCGAATACTGGTCGGTTGGTGATGATGATGATGATATGCGAAGAAGAATGTGAGGTAACACATCAAAGCTAACAGCCCCTTCGGCCACGACACTCTCGACACCAATTATTTGAAAATTAAGATTAATTCGTTAGCGTTGAGAAGTCCATGTGCCGAGAACTGAACTTGAACATCACATGTGCTAATGATGCTGATGATGGTGGTGGCTGGTGATGCTATGCTCCTCGTAGTATGGTGTGTGCTTGGCTTTCCAGAATGAATGGTGATTCCATAGCACACCGAGTGAGCATAACACGCTGTGATTCATCTATTAGAAGTCGATAATTAATCAAAGCACTGCATCCACACATCATTTTGGTGATTTTTTTTGTTTTTACC
The DNA here is from genome assembly GCA_963966105.1 of Volucella zonaria. NCBI lineage: Eukaryota > Metazoa > Arthropoda > Insecta > Diptera > Syrphidae > Volucella > Volucella zonaria. Next base: position 123,019,326 of record OZ014532.1, on the reverse strand, counting down.
CTCCTCCATCAGCTGTTCATATGAACCGTGAATATTTTTTTATTTTAGCAAACACAAATATTCAAGAAGTTGTCCTTTACATTTACATATAAAAGACAAATTCGATTTGATGTATTTTTGTTTGTGACACGAAATCTCCGAATCTACCAACCGAATTCGAATACGGTTTCCTCCTACAGATTCAGGAGGTTCCAAGGCAGTTTTTTCTACATATATCTTTTTATTACTATGACGTGCAACAGCAAATGGCCAAAAATAACAACCAACTTGCTTCCGGGTAATAAAAGTCATGATCGGCATGATATCATTGCCAGGGTCTTTCATGCAAATGTTAAGAAGCTTATGAACCTTATAACCAAAGAGAATAACATATTTTCGGAAAGTGTCTTTGTTATATGTATAGCATTGAGTGGCAAAGGAGAAGTCTCCCCAACGTACATTTGCTACACTGGCCTTCAGATAAGACATGGCAATGACATTAATTCGCTGATATATGCTGAAATATCCGATCCTAAAATAGACAAAGAATTGTACGATATCGAAATAAAGAATATGATCCATGGTCCTTGCGGTACTCTAAGCCCAGCGTCGCACTGTATCAAGTCTAATATGTGCGCCAAAAGATATCCAAAACTTTTATGGAGCAAACTGTAATAGGAGGTAATGGCTACCCTAAGTACAGGCGACGTGCTCCATCAACGTGTTGGGAGAACTGCAGAAATAAAGTTGGGTAAACAAAACGTTACTATTCATAATCGTTAGGTTGTACCGTATAATCGGATTTTGCTTCGCACATTCAATGCACCCATGATACAAATATAAAGGTAATATCTTGCGCATGTGTGAACAAACGAAAATAAGAAAAAAAAATCCAAGATGGCTGATCGATGTGACATCAATTTTTGTTTACGTTTATTAGTGCTTTGAGAAACGCATTACTTTGAATTCTTTATGAAAATGTTTCTTTATTTATAGTTAGAAATATTAATTAATAGAAATTCAAAAACAACAATCGCTTGTGATCCACTGCCGGGGTGTCTGAAAATAAATTTAATGTGTGTACGTATGTTTGAACCCATACCTACATACAGTATTGGCCAAAACTAAAGCAACTACAATCGCAAGTCCGTGTTTTGCGATACACTTCATATAAATTTAGTCCAAAGTTAAAAAAGAATGTTGCCAATAGCAGCAATTTGCATTAAAAAAAAATACAGACATCCAATTGAATCCACTTTACTTTTCTGCTGGCCAAAACAAAAGCAACTCAATTTGCTTCGTAATTTATCCTTAAAGTTCTCCGTTCTAGAAAACCGTTACTTTGACCAAACTACTCATATCTGAATTATCAATATTAAAAAAAAAAAGATAATTGACTCATTCGCGTGTATTAGTCTGCTTCAACAAGATCCAAATATCTTGTTCTCTAAATTTTATCTAAAGTGGCCAGAAATAAATACTCCAATGAGATTAAAGAAAAGAATTATTAGCGAATATACAGTGTGTTCGACAAAAGTGTGTGGTGTAAAAGAAAACTACAGCTTGGCTTAAGGAAACAAAATTATTTATTTTAAAGCTTTTAATAATTCCCTTACTGCGCAATGTACTTAATATGTTGTCCAGTCTGCTCCATTCCCAATTATCGCCTCGCACCTTTGTCGACAACTTAGAGCCAATTTTTTTGCGCAGTTCTGCGGTAATTGTCACCAAAATCTTTTTAAAAAAAGTTTAAGCTGTTTTATTGTCCTTACATTTTTTCCTTTAGTCCTTTGCTTCATAAGTCTTCAGACGATTTTAATCGGATTGGCATCAGGAGACTGAGATGGCTAATCCAACACATTGACGTCATTTCTCTCTTTGAAGCCCTGACAGATACGACTACGATCGTTGTCCTCTTGTAGGGGCCTATCCACATCCGACTAGCATTTCAGCGGATCCCAGCAATTCTCTCTTGCACAGTTGGATCATTCTTTAAGCATTGAGATTCTCGGTAATGGTCACCGATTATGTCATCAAAGGAATTACAAAACGAGCTTAGTACAAAAATTAGCGCCAAGACACATCGTCGGGGAGCTGTTGATGGTGGTCTTTCATTGTGATGCATGGATGAGATAACATTATGGCTTGAAGATGTTTCTCTGGACATGAAATTGGTCGGAAACATAAAATATATGGAATTATGGACCGACTTATTTACAAGAGTATACTTAAAAACAATATACTGCCACACGCTGCGGAGGAATTGCCACTGAAATGTTTATTTCAGCAGGATAATGATCCGAAGTATGCTTCAAAAATAGTTCAAGAGTGGTTTGGGGATCAGAAAATCAATGTCATGGAATGGCCAGCTCAGTGCTCCGATCTCAACCCGATAGAAGATCTACGGGAAATTGTAAATCGGCGAATAATTCGAGAGAACTGAAGGAATAGGGACGAGCTTTATATTTATCTCCAGGCTTGAAAAAGACATCCCAAGTGTTGCAAAACTGTTTCAATAGAGAGAATAGAAAGAGAAGAAACAATGAAAAAGGGTTTGCCGGTATTTAGTCAGTCGATAGGTAGCCAATTAAGGAAGAGGTTGTTTGCGGAAGCATATTAAAATAATAAAGAAAAGAAAAAAAAAATTTATCGACTACACAAGCTCTATAAATTCCATTCTGAACGAGAGTATGCCAAGAAGGTGTAGTGCAGTAACCAAAAAAGAAGGTTTCGTCGCGATGATTATTATTAAATGTGAAAATTTACTACGTACATAGTTGCTTTTGTTTTGGCCAGTTTAAAATCGACATTGTTACAGTATTTTTATTTTTCCTTTTGTGTGCTTATGAATAATTACTTTTGTTTCCTTTATTTTGTTTTCGAATATATTTACTTGGTTTATAAAGAAAAACATAATAAAATTGATTGAAATTTAATCAGTTTTACCGCAGAATCGTGTGCTTATGCAAAAGTTGCTTTATTTTTGGCCAACACTGTATGTATGGCAAATGCAGTTTCTTGATACACATCAGAATTATTTCATGTTTAAAAGAAAATATTACAAGTTCAAAATAAAAATACTTATGTCTATTATTTTATAAAATTGTTTTCGTCATTTTTCTTTTTCTTTTTGTCTAATTACTTTCGATTGCATAATTAAGGTGCTTAATTCTGAAGTAACATACTCGTACATTCGCGACGGTATGTCTTTTGATAAATTTAGCAATTGTTTTCAGTAACTACGACAATAAACTATTTCATTCTTATTAAAGTTTTTAAAAATTGCCTCCATTTTTTTAAATATTAGCCGTCATTTCGGGTGTAGATTTTTGAAGAAATCTCTCCGTCAGCTGATTAGTCCAAGTAAATGACGATCCTTGCTGCATATCTTGAATAGATAAATCCGGATTTTTGATCCTGTGGAAAATGTTGCCTGCCAAATGCTCCAATCCATCGTATTGCAAAGATTCCAGTTCATCCGCCGGTTGTTCAGTCGTTGGAAAGTCAGGATTTAGTGTTATTAGAAGGGTGCTACTTAAATAGCCCGCACCTTCCAAATCTGGTGTGCCATCTATTGAAGTATTGCCTGCGAAAGACACAAGTATATATTGAGTTGCATTAAAATAATATATGTATATGTAATTACTTGCAGAAAAGAAACAATATAATGTCATTTAGTGATAAACTCCCTTCATTTCGTCCAGGTGTATATGACGACCGGCTTAGATGATCATATAGGCCACTTTCGATCGGATCGTTCCCTAAAAATTCTCTAAGACGTCTTGATTGTGCCTGTATGTCAGTAAATACGAAATATCGTATTCAGTTTTCAGGTTATTGTACAAAAGTTTTAGAGAATTATTCGTCATGATAATGCCTAAAAGTGACGTAAAATTATAAAAATAAGACGAGTTGGATTCAACAGTACCTTTCTGGAAGGGCATCATATTTTTCTTTCCTTGAACTCTCATCTTAATCATCACTTCCATCATATTATCGATGATTTCGAATTGAAGCGATTCTGAAATGCCAACACCTTAACTCTTTCACGACTGTCTTGGTAAGGAACTCTTACGTTAAGACAATCGAACCAATCGTTTACCTGAAATTGTAATTATGTTTGTAATATTTGATTTTAAAGAAATTTACTTGTATTAGATATCTGTTTGAAAAATTCAGAACACTTAAGCCATCTTTCGGAACTTAGTTCAACCAAACTGCCAGCACGTATAATAACTTGAGATATCGTGTGTGATATAGTTTTGTAGCTAGTTTCACCTTTTGACGCTCTGCTCCTGTAATATTCAAATTCGTTAGTGATATTTTGTATGCAATACTTACATCAGTTCTTCAACGACTCATCGCCTTCAATATTTAAGTCATTTTTTTGATATTGATGGTCGCGGTTTTTTTATTACCGACCTTGACAAAGCGGCGTGCATTATCCATCGTCATTCTGTAACGTGGATTGAGCTTCGCAGGGATGCCAAAATTAGAAATGGATCCGTGTAATTCTTCTCTACATACGCTGCCATATGCGGCTTTGAAATACCTGAACAAGTAGTATGTATTGATTCGGAACTCCTGGGGTACCTTCCAAGATCTGCCGTAGTTTAAAAATTTGATCTATGGTGGATTTTCCTAGCCTAAAACTACACAGCTATGAGCTGTCAGACTGTTTAGGGAGGATCTTATGCAGACTGAATTTTATATGCGATGTTGAGGAAACCTTTTCCCCTTTAGTTGGCGCAGTTCAGGAGATTTCCCTTCTTGGAGATCGGACAAATAGTACTTACATTCCATACCTTCGTCAACCCAGATTTTGGAGATGAATTCGTGTATGCTCCGTATCCAATCATCACCTGTAACTTTAAACTGCTCGGCATTTATATATATATTTATATATTGGTTGGGTAGATGAAAATATTGTCCATCATCTTCGGTGAGATGTTATTTGTCATCACCGTTTAACAATCTGCAGTCGAGATTCACCATCACCAACTGTGGTGCTATGAAGTATCCTTCTTCATCCGTGCCGATTTCTGTTCGGGCTTTACAGCTTTATTTTTGGCAAGTCATCCAAACTTCATTCTTTTGGTAGCACCTCTATAAAGCCTTTATCGATTCCTTCTCGTCCTCTTTGTTTTTCTTCTGAGCAGCCAATATTCTTCCCTTCTTTCCGTTCGAGAGACCCTCTCGTTCTTTTCTGTAGCGAGTTGAAACGTAGTATTGTACATGAGAGGCAGTCCTCTGATTGCTCTGCCCTTCTACGTTCAATGCTGGCAGCATCTGACCCTTTGAGTGGTCAAGAGAAACTCGTTTGAAAAAGACCCTGGCGACCTCCTTCTATTAAAGCCGGTCGACGTTGAACTTTCTCACAATGGTTCGCTGCCTTTAGGCTGTAACGGCTATCAGCATCCGTATCTTGCCCCTCTGTCGTTGCGTGGGCGATAATAAATCTTATGATTCGAATCATTGTTAGGTGTTTGCTAACATGCCTTAAACTCAATAGTTGTTCCCTTAGCCTTCCTCTGAGGTTCGAACGTTCTGCAAGCAAATCCGAATATCATTGTCATTCAATCGGTTCCAAGAGTCGCCAACAATGAATCCAAGGCCATAAGCTGGTTCGTCGCATTTTTTTTTATCTGAGAAACCGCAAACTAAATTCCCTGAAAGAACATCTCAAATTGGACCGACAGCGTGAGCTTCATCAAAATCAGCCCAGAAATTAATATGACTGGAGTCGTTGGGATGGGGCCACTTGTAACCACTTGGTGTTCCAAAGTTTGTCGGATCATTTGGATCATCTTTGGAGCAACTCGACGGGAACATTTTAAGTTAGTTGATGGCGAGCATGGAAGACATCCAAATATATGACAGTAAAATCGCTGGGTAATCCAATGCGAGAGCTATTTCCGTGATGGTCTGAAGTTTCCTAGTGGCGCCTTACTTTGCTGACACATAAAAAATCCTTGCAGCACTGGTTCTGAAAATCTCCTCAGAGTCGAAATCAGGCACTGGGCCTTGAAGATTTTAGAAATGTAGTTTTCAATGCTATCAATATAGTGATGATCTGAGTTGTGTTATCTAGAAACAATAATTAGGCTTAAGGACGCTTGATTCCATAAAATTGGATAATGGGCAAATGAATAATGCAGTTAGAAATTAAATATTTGTTACTCTTTTACATCATTAAAAAACAATATTCTCCTGCACTAATTTAAGCTAAATGCTGTATCTCCTTTTGCTACTTAATTTAGGGACGTCCTAGTATATTTTCGAGATACTCTTTTGCTGTTCTCATAACCTTCACTTTAGTTTATTGTATTTATCTTTGTCCTTTTATTGCAGCGTTTGTAATGGCATTGAATAGGTCCGACAAACAGGAATAAAGACCAAAAGGAATAATAAAGAACCAGGAATAGAAGAAAAAATATAGAGAGAAAGGAAACAAAAAAAACATTTCCAAACGAAAATATCTATGCAATTGGCATTGAGCCATTTTCTATTATACAGTCCCCAGTGTTCACAGTTCATGTCTTTATTTTCGTTTTTTTCTTTTCTGTTTTTTTTTTTTATCGTTTTTCGTTCTCTGTTTTCAACATTCAAATGATAAGAAATTTATTTATGACCACAAAATTGAATATAAATCACATCAAAGGCGACAATTGCTGCATTAAGTGTTGCCAGCATAAAAATATTTTTTCCCAATCAAAACATTTTAAAGGGGAATGTAGTGTTGCTGGTTCATAGGTGTGTTCGCACTAGAAATAAGTGAGGCCATCAAATCTGGGGAACTGACAGGCCAAGTGGCCAGAGGTCAGCAAAGAGTTTTCAAAGAATCTCCATCGGTATCAGCCATATTTCCTAATATGAAAGAGCTCCGAACGCCAAATTCGGCAGGTTAAATATTAGGTTGTTTAAAAAGTTGGAACTAACTGTGGGTAGCTGTGTGAATTGATTGGCATATCATAAACGCTGTTCTGTATTGAGTGCTAATAATTCTTGGGCATATTGAATCTCGTTCGAAAACAACTTCAGACAAAGCCTCAAAATCCACTTTCGCAAGGTCCTGGAGGTGCCAAATTAACTAGGTCGTCGATGACTAGGCACATATGGATCATCTGACATACAGCTTCTAAAGCTTCTTCATTGCAAATAGGCCTATGAACAGACAGTCTTTAAAATGGGTGATTAAGTTTCGTATTATTTTTGCAGTAGATGCAGTTGCGGCATTAAAATGCTGGTGGTATTTTCTTCAGTCAAAAATTCGTAAAAATTCGGCCCCTGTAGAAAAACCTAATTGAATATAAGACTTATATAAACCCAAAGAAAAAAGCTACAATCTACAGGGTCTTCCAATAGGAACTTCCGAACTTTGACATTTGATAGCGGCCATATTGTTGAAGCTACATCTGTCAAATTGGCTGTCATTTACTCAATCTCTCTTGCCAAATTACCATGGATGGACATAGTGTTCAACAACACGTGTTGATAAAATTGTTTTATCAACATGGGTGTTCTGTTCGGGCAACGTTCCGCGCGCTTCGCCCATTTACGGTCGTCATAATCGTTTTACCGAGAGGACTATTCGCAGTGCGGTGGATAAATTTGAGCCCACTGGTTCAGTAAACGATAAACCAATACCCGTACGTCGACGAAACGCAAGATCTGCCGAAAGCATCGTCGCTGTCTGTGAGAGTGTGCAGGAGAATCCGAGGCAGTCGATTTCGCGTCGCTCACAAGAACTTGGCCTTTCGCAGACCACAGCTGGTCGAATTTTGAGTCGTGACTTGGGCCTGCACCCGTACAAAATTCAACTGACCCAGGAACTGAAGGTAGACGACCATAGACAACGACTTGTGTTCGCTGAATGGGCTCTGGAGTAGTTACAAACTGAACCTAATTTTCATTGAAAAATCTTCTTCAGCTATGAGGCCCATTTCTGGATGAATGGGTACGTCAACAAATACAATTGTCGATGATACCAATCCATACGAGATCCAAGAGCATCCCGAAAAAGTCACCGTTTAGTGTGGATTTTGGGCTGGCGGCGTTATCGGTCCATATTTTATTGAGAACGACGTTAGTCAGGCCATCACCGTCAACGGCGAGCGCTATATGTCGATGATTACCAACTTCTTTTGGCCTGAATTGGATGATATGGACACCAACGACATGTGATTTCAACAGGACGGAGCTACGTGCCACACAGCTCACGCCACATTGGAAATCTTGTACGAGCGATTCGAGGGCATGGTCATCTCACGTGGAGGTGATGTGAACTGTCCACCGAGATCGTGCGAATCGACCCCGTTAAACCTTTTCTTGTGGGTTTTTTTGAAGTCGCAGGTCTATGTAAATAAGCCACAAACCACAGCGGCCCTCGGTCGCTCGGCCAACGTAACCCATGCCATCGGTCAAATTCAGCCTGATTTATGTGCCAGAGTCATGGAAAATTGGACATTTCGGATGTGCGCCACCCAGAGAAACCGCGGCGGACATTTGAACGATGCTATATTCCATATATGGCATCGATAGACGTTTCAAACGAATAAACAATTTCGATGATATCTCACACACACTTTGTTTTATTTAAGTTTAAAGATAGGAAGCGCTCAATGAAAGACCCTTTATAAATTCATTTGATTTGTGGATGTATAAAAAGGCATCTTACACGACTAGAATAATTTGAAATGATATGGACGAGGAATATGTCAAGGACGAGGACCAGTTCCCAAATATCGATCAATGAGGCTTTAACAAGTTCAAGTACCATAAGCCCAATATTCACAGTACTGTATTCTAGCATCAATCATCATAAGAAGCCATTCAAAACAAATCCAGATGCTTAGCAAAAGGGCAGTGCCTCGTTAAGATGGAAGTAAGCACACTAGATACGTTATTATCATGGGACTCCAGGAATGCCGCTTAGCAATGTCATCGACTGTCTCATATCCCGCAATACCCTTGTATTGATTGTACCACATGAAATGTCCGATTTTCCCTCTGTCGGAAATAAGAAGTTCTCGAGTGAACATCTGTGCCAGAACAGTAAATTTTCTTTTTTTATAAAATAAAGTGGCACGTGTGCTCGACGTGTTGAGAATTTTAGGGTTCGTTACAAGTACCGTTATTTTTTTCTAGGACTTATTTACCATGCTGTCGGCAGTTCAAATTCGAACCCTCTGCCTTTACAAATTTAAAATGGGACATAATGTGTCATTGGCAATGAAAAACATTAATGACGCATTTGAGGATGTCGCGGTAAACGAACGCACTATACGACGTAGGTTTGGAGATCTCAGCCTCGAAAATTAACCACGTGGGAAGCCGGAAACGTTAGTTGACGACGATGTTTTAAGAGCAACGGTGGATGCGGACCCAACGAAATCGGTGGGGGAGATTTCACAAATCATGGGAGTATCCCCAATGACAATAAGTCGACATCTTTCTCTTATAGGAGAGCTAAAGAAACTCGATAAGTGGGTACCCCATGAACTGAACGAATCCCAAAAACTACGGCGCCTGGAAATCTAGGCATCGCTTACATTAAGAAACCAAACTGAACCGTTTTTGCACCAGATAATCGCCTATGGTAAAAAGTGGATACTGTATTATAATCGTAAAGGATCTGGGCAGTGGATAGATGCAGGTGAAAAAGCAAAACACACCCTCAAGCCCGATCTTCACCCAAAAAAGGTTATGGTGACAATTTGGTGGACATCGAAAGGACCAATCCACTTTTCATTTCTTCAATCAGGAAAAACGATAAACCCTATTAAATATTGTAAGGAAATAGACATGTTGCATGCCAAATTGACTGAAAAGCAACCTGCGTTGCATGCAAATGCTAGACCCCATACCTCACAAGTAACGATGCAAAAACTGTTGCAGATGGGATTTTTCGCATCCACCATACTCTCCTGATAGCTCTCCAACCTTGTATCATGTTGGAAGAATGTCATAGATGCCAGCGGATCCTATTTTGATTGAATGAAAATTTACGGAAAAATCGGACATTTCTTGTGGTACAACCAATAACTTGAACCGAAACTCATTGATTTTATACTTGCGTTTTCGTTTCAACCTGAAAGTGGTGAGGTTGAGTTTAATAAGACCTACTACAGTCACTACAGACACAGATACTAACTCTTCTACTTGTTATTCACAATATAGTTGTTCATTAATTAGGATCGATAGGAGCTAGTTATTTATGGGATATTCTTTTGAAACTTCGACCCCACATCCCAGATTGGCGTTAGGCCTCACCAAGACCTTGCTTTCCTATCTCAGATTCTGGCAAGCTAAGTTGTTTTCCTAATTTTATGGGAATATAACATGCCATAGACCATGGCATGTTATAACACAATCACTGCGCAAGGTTATAAAGTTGAGCCAAAACATTTTGAGGTTATGAGAGTTCAACTTACTAGATGGAGTGAAAAGTGACCTCCTTGGGAATGAAAAAAGTTTTTATTTTATTCAATATAGTCCCCTTTTAGTTTGATACACTTATTCCAGCGATTTTCCAACTTCTTGATCTCGTCCAAAAAGTAATTTTCCGGAAGGTCTGCAAAATACTCCTCCGTGGCGTCGATGATTTCCTCGCGTGAGCTGAATTTTTTATTGATGAGCCATCTATTGAGGTTTGGGTAGAGATAATAGTCCGAGGGATCCAAATCCAGTTACCAATCGACGCCAAAAGCCCGACCGATTCCGCATTAGCAAGTCGAAACACTCTTTCGAAGTGCTCTCGTGTTCGTGTTTTTGGTCAGGAGTGCGCATGCGCGGCACCCAGCGGCAGGATAACTTTTTCATATGTAAAATATTGCCCAAAATGTGGCGTGTGCGCTCAGTACTAATCTTTGTGGTATCTGCTAGTTCGGGCACTTTCACTTTCCGGTCAGCCAACACCATTTCATGTATTTTTTTTGACATTGTCCTCTGTAACCGCATCGGAGTCCCTGCCGTTGCGGACTTGACCGGTAGTGGAGTTGCGGCCACCACGAAACCCTCGAAACCAATATTTGACGGTGTAATCTGACGGAGCATTAGCCCCATAATATTTATCCAATTTTTCCTTTGTTTCCTTCGCCGTTTTGCCTCTCAAAAAATAATGTTTTATGAGAGAACGAAAATCGTTTTTGTGCATACTCAACATGATGCCAAACACGTCAACGACAATCAGCTGTCAAAACAAAACTAAAGACAGTATCGCACTGAAATTTGGCGTGTCTGCCTAAATATGAATGGACTTCAAGGCACCATAACCTTTTTTGCAGTAGCAGCGCATTCTGGCGGTCAAGGAGGTCATTTTTCACTCCATCTAGTATGTGCTGCACATGATATGAATATCAAAGGGAGCGGCTCCAATTCAGAGCCAGACGTTTTAAGAATTCATGCAGCCAAGAAAGGCTGTTCTTTGGAGTCTAGTGGCAGCAGAAGTGATGTGTAAGTATTTAGCTTTTTCTATTAAAAATATCCGAAGCACCCTTCGTGACAGGCTCCATGTCTTGCCGAAAGCTCCCTTACATTGTGAGTGTGTTAAAGATGTCAAACATGGCATATATAGTTCTAAGAAATTACAGGAATTACAGGAGGACATCTAAATATTTAGCCTCGTTTTACCGCATAAGAAAAGTCTCAAACTGGGCGGAAAATATTGGCTGTTTAGCCTTGAAAGATCCATTTGTTGAAGTCTTGGCGCAATAGAACCATTTTTTTACGGGCTGTGTGGCATATTGCGCCATCCTATTGAAATAATAGATTTCATGTTAAGTTTCCTGTTCAGAATAGATCATGTATGATGGTTCAATTCCTAGCGTGTGTGCCTCTAAGCGTCCCACGTTTCACGCTCTCACAGAATTAAGATTAGATTACCCGTCCAGCCCAGAACCCACCCCACACCGACGTAGCTACTGCCACTTCCATTAGCTGCGATTGAGATGAAAATGTAACTCACTATACAAAATGTTTTACTCGAGGATTCAATCCGTGAAGGTTTTGCTACATAAAGCAGGTGCGCAAGTTAAAGAACCCCATATGAGTACATCATACTCGTATATTCAATTTATTAAATAAATATTGCCAGACGTTTAAGGTTAGAATATTAAGGCCGGAATCTAGATTTTGGGAGGTTACTTAGAGTTTAAGGAACTAAAGCATTCAACTTGGACTCTCAGGCTCCCAGAAAATTCACACGATAGAAGTGTCGAAAGGAAATTTCAAATTAAGTTTTCAGAAACGGCGACTTGCAGCGAAAACTTGCAAATTTAGGCAGTAGTTCATATTAAAATGAAACTGACAATGGCAACTCCGTTTAATGTCTGAATTCTTTTGTAAAAATTTAACGATGTGCATCCGTTTGAAGGTCACTTCACATTAGCTTCCACGCGTTTCCACGGATAAGGTGCAATCGATAGAAATTTCGCCTCCATTTATCAAGGCCCTAAAAATGTGGAGAAAAAAAAACAGCTCAACTTGGGCAAATCAATTTAGCCAGCCAGCCATCATCATTAATATGCGCATGGTGCACAATAGATCCTGCATAACCTTCCACAAAGGATGCATCTATTTTTGGCTACAGCAGAAGCATGCTTTAAAGATATCGCAATTCTGTTGACTCATCGCGTTTCGACAATAGTCCAGGCAACTACACGTACAAGATTTTTTTTCCTTCGACATGAACATTACTCTCTTGCCATCTCCAGATGGCAGCCAGAATTGTTGAAAAGTAAAAATCGAATCCTTAAGCGAGCTTAGTGTCTATTAATAGAGCCAGGAGAAGAGGTTTACTGGGATGTAAATTGCTCAATCATTCATCACGTTTTCGTAAAATTTTAATTCACTTCCCACACTTAATGCAGGCATACAATCACCCTTCCAGATGATTTGTGGAACTTTAAAACTAAATAGGGTATGTAGTCTGTCTGACTGTCTGTCTGTTTGTCTACTCATCTGGCTGTGTAAGTGTGCATGAGTAGAAAGGACTTATTTTTGGACGTGAACACACTATTGGTATGGGGAATAGTATATTCGGGGCGATTTTTCGGTTGACAGATCTGAATGAATGGACACATTGAAGGAGCAATGTAGGTCAATCATTAGGTGCAGGATAAAGTGAATTAATTGCGCGGAAATAATTTGTTTTCATTGTTTTTCGATTCTGCAGTTAAGTGTCACGAAAATGATTTATTACTTCCGAATGGATAAATTTTTCATACAATCCCCAGCAGCCGGAATAGTTTTCGAGTCACATTTCTAAAGGCGATGGATTGTAATGTTTAATTAAGAGAGCATTGGACAGAACGCGTATTATGTACGCATTGTGGTGTCATAATTGCAGGTAGCAAGAGCTAGAGCAATACGGTTTTGCTCATTCCCTTTGTAATTCTTTCCTTCTTAAATTAGTCATGCCTGTGGCTAACTACTGGCTTTAGCTGGGATTTTATAAAGACTTTTGGACAACATCAGTATTTTCGTTAGCCTGGTATTACAAAGGATGACTAAGCATAGAGTGCAGTTAAAGAACCGGAAACGACTATAAAGAAAGAGACAGCTTTAACTTAAGGATCCCTTCTTAAGGAAATTTCGTTTTCTAAACTGTTTGCTTACTTTTTACTTCGTGTGGTGCTATAGTCTGTGGTGGATCTAGACAGTAATCCTTACAATGGGCTATATGGGTAGAGCGATTTACGACAAATTTGGTTGAATAGAAGCCTCTATCCTGGAGTAAGAGCTTTAGTAATTATTGGATAAATATTTTTCAATAACCTGAATCGACGAACACTGGCCTTTTTGACCAGACCATAGACATCCTATAGCCTTTGCAGTAAATTTTTGTATTTTCTAGTTCAAATTTAATAAATAAATGTCAAAGTAAGTAAGCTCTTATACAGGCGTTCAGAGAAGCCTAGCATCCTCGAACTACCTCGAAAGTGGTGAGACGGTTTAATAAGGCCTTAGGAGCAGATAGACCAGATAGATTGCCTTCAGATGCAGATAGACCAGAAAGTTTATCATCTCCAGAATTGCATACATAACCGATTGAAAATCAAATGCAACATTTTGAATCATCCTTGAAGATTCGACGTGATCGACGTGACACGTTTAGTCCAAAGGAGTTTGTTAGTTGTTAGCTTAGTGGGAAAAGCGGATGTTGATGGCTTTAACATCAGTCAACTCTTCCTTCTCGTAACAGGAACAAGCTCAGTTTTAAGAGGATTGACTGAAAGCCAGTGCCTAGTGTACCAATCGTCAGTCACGCCTAAGCCCCTATGTGCTTTAAGGACAGGCAGTCACTAGATATAATCCAACCGACGCTACTCGTCCATTATCTGCACAATCTTGATCGTTGGTGTTAGAACCATTGGCATTAAGCAGTGAATCGACCAGCATGCACTAAAGCAGTGGAAACGATACGCCGCAATACGGATAACCGCTCTTTACACCCACCATCACAAAACTAGGTAGATTAGATGCTTAAATCTAGACCATTTTGGACAGAAGATGGATTTGCCAAGCAGATTTGCGCAACCATACCCTCCATAGCCTTCAACATTAAGGTAGTCAGACTGACAGGTCTTGAGCTCTCGGTAGGCGTGTAGTCATATTTTCCAATCTTCGGTACAAAGACTACTTTTATTTCTACTGTCCACCACGAGCTCGATATGTATGCTAGTAGAACACTAGAAGGGAACATTCTCTAAAGAGTTGCCAGCAACTGGTCTATATCTTTTTGTGGGATCACATCGGTGCCAGCCGATATGAAGCCATTAAATGGAGCATGAGCCTACAGATGACTTGCAGCGACTGCGGTGGTAGGGGCTAGTTGTGAACTAGTTTTGATGAATTTGCTTGGAAGTTCAAAGCGTATTCAGGCTTCCCATTTTCTTCTTCCATCGATCTGTAAAAATTCTAGTTTTCCTCAAAATTAATCTTCAGTAATCTGTCTAGAAGCTCTCGGGTTTCTTTTCGCAGTCTCTGTACTTTTGCATTCTGCGATGAAACGGACGATCTACAAGAGTAATTGCTGGAAGTACATGCATACATTCAAAACGTGAAGGCAGCTTTCAGATTCTGAACAATTTCCCCTACCCGATTTGTCTTGTTCTGAATCCAAAGAGAGCGTTGACGGATTTGGCCATCTTCACCGTTAAATGTGCTCAGTTGACCTATTCTTTCAGTTACTTTGCAGCCGGTAATCTGCTAAGGATATCTGTTTAATAGCGTTAAGTTCATTACTTGTTATCTTGTGATTACTTGTTGGGTGAGAGTCAATATTGTTGATGACCAGGAAATGAAGTCCCATATTTGTGGAATTACAGTCTGTATTTAGCGGTAGTGATAGCACAGAATCATAGAGGAAATAAGCTGACTCAACGAACTAGAAAGTGTTCAAAAGGACACTGATATGCCTGATATGCTTCAATTCAAAATATTTTTAATCTTAAGCAAGGAACATTCAGTTCTAAAGGAGTGCTGCCTGCCCAACGATTTACTACTGCCTCGTACATGGGAAGTGGCTGGAACGCGTAACACACCTAAACGTGGATGAACAGATCTTCTCAGACTACCTACCACTAACAGTGGCAGCTAAGACTTAAAGCGGTGTGGACATTCTTGTTGCCTGTAGAAAATTTTCAATCATCAAAAAGACGCAAAAGAAAACAAGTTTGGTATGACTGGGAGTGCGTAGCAGCTCATTCGCATAACTAAGTTTAGTTAGGGGAACAGGCAGCAGCTTTGCTAAAACTATATACCAAGAGGCCAACCAAATATGTAAGGATAAGCAGTTAAGGCATACACATCAGCTGATGAGGATCTTAGAAGATATTAATGATAGTCCCTCTTTTTGGAAACTGGCAAGATTGCTCAACGGTACGAAGCTTGAACGAAGCGTCCAAGTTAAAACCTCGGTTCTCGCCAATCAATGAACATTTATTGAACCCTAGTTATAGTGCAATCCAGATTAGTTATGCGATACCTCACACAACTGTGGGTCGATTAGACCGACGATTCATGTTGTCTGCAGGTGCAATCTGAATAATGCTCCAGGAGAAGATCATATCCCATACGAATTTTTCAAATTTGCTACCAACAAATTCCTAGAAAAGATTACTCTAGCAGCCTAATTGATGCTCCTCCCAGCCAACTAGCATTTCCTAATTATCGGAAAACTGATTGGCCAAAATACAGAGAAGTACTGCCAGAAACGCTATCCTCTGAACTCTCAGCTCCCGCGCGTAAAACCAACGGGCTTGACATGAAAGTCAAAGAATTCACCCTGACTCTCAATCCGGCCATGGCTGCTTCCTGCCCTCTTATTCAACCTAGAGGCAAGGCAAGAAAAATCCGCACTGGTGGACATCAGCACTGAGACTGCTTAGAAACACTAGCACAAAACTTTCCAACCTAGCAAAACGCACAGGAAAAGTGACTGACTGGGACTCATACAAAGAATCCCTCAAAATATGTGTACAAAAAAGAACTAAGGAAGGCAAAGCGACAATCCTGGAGATCATTCTGTGGCGGAACACAGAAACCTTTGAGGCAACACGGCTAAAAAAAAATCCTCTCTACAAATCCTATGATGCCTAGCTGTTTGAAAAAAACCCGATGGCTCTTGAAGAACCTCAAGTGATGAATCACTCAACCTGCTACTGGACACCCACTTCGCGGCCAATAGCAACCCAAACAGGAGTATTGCAACCGTGACCAAAATTCATGGGCAGATTACAAGAGACAAACTGTTCTGGCAGCTGCATAACTTCAAACCATACAAATCTGCTGGTCCGGACGGTATAATACCTACCAAGCTACAGAGGTCCTCAGATATTATCCTGCCAACGTTAGAGAATATCAAGAGGAGCTGTGTAGAACTGATCCACATTCCACTGTTATGGAGAGAGTAGTTTTTATTCCAAAATCCGGAAAATGTTCTCATGGTCCAAGACTTTTATCGACGGCTCAACATGCCTACTGCAAAGGAAAGTCAGTGAAAATGGCTTTGCATTCACTGACTAGCCACATCGAACGATCCCTACAATATAGAAAGTAGGTACACAATGGTCGCTTTCCTGGCCATATAGGGCGGCTTTAACAACGACAACACATCCCCAATCACGACTACGCTGTCAACTCTGTTGGTAGACGACTCACTTGAGGAGTTGTTCAGTCTTATGCTAAATAGCAGGATAATCAACTCCAAAATGGGTTGGGCTTCTGCGAAAAGCAGAGGTACGCCGCAAGGCGATATCTTTTCTCCTCTTTTCTGGAACTTAGTGGTTAATGAACTGCTAATATGCCTGTAATCAGGGTTACGTTGCTACAGTCGTTTCAGGTAAGCATCCTATCCCATTAAAGAACTCCTTCCGCTAAATTTTCGCAGATTAACCCGTTGGGTTAGCTAATCCCTGTGGATTGGGAGTGAACCGCCATAAAACTTGTCTTGTCCTCTTTTCCAGGAAATATACTCGTAGTAGCTGCGACTGTGGACAAATAATTCATTTGGCCACGCTAACATTGTTAATATTGTACATTAGGAGTCCTCACAGAGAACAACGATTACACCATACTTGAACTTTGGTTTGACAAAGACTTCCATGTAAGCTTCCCCTCTAGATTCGTCTCCAAGGAAGATGCTTTCATGAAGGACAAATCAATTCACTTCTACACAGATGGATCTAAAACCGATAGCGGGATTGGTGGCGGTGTTTTCTCAGATAAGCTAAATGTAAGTCTCTCTTTCCGCCTTCCAAATCACTGTAGCTTGTTTCAGGCGGAAATTTTGGCGATTAAAGAAGCTTTGTCCAGGCTGAAGAAAAATGTGATATCTGCAAAGGATATCAGCATCTTTTCAGATAGTCAGGCTGCTATAAAGACTCAGTTTCACTAAATTCTTGAACAGCCCTTGACTGCAGATCATATCTTATGAAGATGGCGGAGCAGTTCAACTTTCACCTATGTTGGGTGCCGGGTTACAGAGATATTAAAGGGAATTGTAGGGTCGACGAACCTCCCAAAATTGGAACTACTATACCTATTCTACCGCCAAAGGATAGCATCTATATACCAATCGCTACGTGCAAGCTTTAATATTAAAAGCTGGATGCTAATAAAAGTGCAATCCTTAGGTAGACTGTTGGATCAACATGTCTAGCGACCAAACAGATCTGGCCAAGCTGGATCTGGATCGCTCTAAGGGTTTGATTTTTCTAAATTGGAAACATCTCAGCGCCATCATAGGTGTCATCAATGGACATTGCCTCATAGGCAAACATGCAAGAAGGCTTGGAGCTTTCTCAAACTATTTCTGTAGAAGCTGCATGGATGAGGAAGAAGAGAAGGCAATCCTCCATCTACTTCTCTCTCCCGGAGAAGAAAACTTCTCTTAGGGGGCTTTCTTTTACAATGACCTAAACGATCTAAAGAATATATACGTAAACACTCTCCTACGCTTCATCGTAAGCTCAAACTGGTTCTATTAGTAAGAGGATGATAGATTCGCGTGGCATCACAATGGGCCAATAGCCCTAAGTGAGTTGGTGTCACCTATTTTACTCTAGCATACAGTCATATTTTCGACACGTGTGAAATATCTGACAGCTTTAGAAGGAACATAATTTTCCCTATATTTAAGAGAGGAGACGTAGTAACATGAAGAACACCTTGATTATCACTTAAAAATCATCTTAGCGAAAAACTTAAGGAAGCGAAAAGGGCACTAAATTGCAACTGGAGGTGTCTGCTAAGTAAAAAAAACGTCGATCCTAGCGTTAAGCGACGCCACTGGACTGCCTGCTTTGTACATTTTCACGCTTATTGCAAAGTTTAAGTTGCAAAGCACTTAATAAATCGAAATTCGCAAATTTTGCAGGACTATAGTGCAGAGGTATGGAAAAGTACACTGCTACTGTTTGTTTGCAAGGAATCTACGCGTGCTGCTTGTAGAATGAAGGCGCCGTGAAGCTAGAATTATGTTACATATCGAATGCTAAACCGTGAACTTAAGGCGAAAAACTACCTTCACGGCTTGGACAAAATTTCAGCGATTTTCAAGGCTGCATCTAAATTTTATGCCGCATGGAGTTGCGCAGAATGCAGAGTGCACTCTATGTAACCTGTGTTAGAAAGTAAATGTAATCCACTTCGTCGAAATCTGGCGAATTTTAAAGACTATTCGACTGGCTCACTGCCAACAATTCATTAACTAACTCAGTAATTTAGAATCTATTTTCATTAAAAATTTAAAAAAAAATAAAAAACTCGATTGAAGGATCTCGTTGTCCTTTCATATATCCTGCAAAAATAAATATTTGTTGCAATCCAAATTCACCCCTAAGGTGACAAACTCATCACTCAACACTTAGGTCAAGAAACGTCTACAAAACAATCACAGAGGATTGTTCAGTCCTTGCACACATATATGAATATACTCCTACCTATCAGTGTTTGGGTGAGACACAACAAACAAAAATAAATCGAGTTGTGTAAGAAAATCCTTGGAGCAGCAGAAGTGCACTTCCTAAACGATTTCTATGCAAATATGCAGTGTCCACCCTCAAAAAAAAAAAATATATCCTCAAGAGCATTAAAAGTATATCCAAGTGTCCTGACACAACACAATGATCCTTCTCCCAACAAGTCCACATTCTCTGGTTTCACCTCTGCCACATGATGATGGGAGGAATCATTTCCATTCGTATGCACCACCTCGAGTGCATGTTTAATATTTGAAGGACGAGGAAGGAAATCCTTGCCGAGGGTCAATTGTTGTTACCACCGGACAAATATTTAAATGTCCTTGTTCCAGATGACATTTCAAATAACATTTTGTTTTTGTAAAATGTCCTCCAGCCACTGGGAAACCTGCCACATTCGAATAGAAAACAATGTGCGTGCAGCATGTCCTATCGTATCGTACGTACATACATACATATGTACTAGGTATGCTGTTAGCTGTATTCAGTAGACAAACACAAAACTCGATTGTCCCTCTGTGGAGATAATAAAACTCACAGAGGGCACGTAATTAATGTTATCAAGCAGATGCCAGTTGGTAGGACGAAATGACTCAATTGAAAACTTTCACCAAACTACAAGGTTTCTGGAACTGCCCCCCGTTATTCGCAACTCGACAGTTCCCAGCAAGAAAATATCGTACGAATAGGCTGCACGTCGTTCACAGCAAACAGCATCGTTAAAGGCGAGTTTTTCGATGCTCGTCGAGCAAAAATTATGACCGCTTACCAACGTTGGAGGAATTTTTAATTTTCTACACTTCAACCAAAATAGTGAATTAAAAAAAAAAAAAAAAAAAAACAAATAATGGAGTTTCCAAGTAAATTACTTGCACAAGGAGGTGCCTTTCAGAGAGTCCTGTCTGCACTCAACTTTATCGTCTTTCATTAAGGAGTCGTTGGAGAACAACTCAGATAAACCACTCAGTTTGGAGAACGAAAACGGAAAAAATTGACTTTTGGCTAGAGGCCAACTTTTTTGGGAATCTATTCGTACTCGTATATCTCTATTCGAATTGGGCGGATTGCCACATTCATCAAGCGTTGATGACCGGAATGGCTCTGACAAATACCGAGAATGTTCCGAGTGTACTGTGATTTAAGACAGTCCTAATTGCCCCGCATGACTGGATTGAAGGAAGACGAGTATGGATACCTATGGACGATATGGTAAATGACTGCGGTGGCCGTAATGGACACCTTTTCCAAATTGATTGCTCATTGCCGGTGAATGATTAATGGCCACCATTGTATGCCTAATTCATGAGGTGATTTCTAGGTTTTCAGTGAAAAATTTGAAGCACTGCGATGCGAGCTTTCCGGATAGAGGTTGGTCAAGTGGTTAAAGATATGTGCACGTCAGATCCATTGAGTAGGCATACAAATTTTCTGAAAACCTAGAATGACCGTAGTTGCAATTGAAGTGCCATTTAATATTTTTTATGGTGGAAGGAGCAGGATAAACCTAAGCTTTAGCAATAAAAAAATCAGCATACACTCGGCACTACAGGGTGTCATGACCTAATCTTTTAAACCACTTTGCTGCTTGTCTTATCAATTGCTGAAAGAGCGGTGATCCCAGAATTTCAAAATACTCGAATTCCGTAACTAGACTTTCACATCCAACATTTTTAACACAAAGAGCAAAAATCTGATCCTGGAATGGATTTAAACAGATATAAGACCTAACCACAGAGTGAGCTGTACGCATGGAAACTCTTTTATTGATTTTGCCGTCGTGTAGAGGCTTAAAATGGGTTAGGCTTTCAAATTGTCCACTAGCGCTTCATCACGTGAGTTATCTAAAATCATTAAACCCTGCCCTGCTTTCGCCTCTTGTTTGTTAAGGGGTTTCAATGATCGCAGAATCGGACGCACTCGGCAAGAAAGAATACGTCCTGGGCATTTTCATTGACATTGAGGGTGCAATTATTGACTGCATTTGTAGCTTGGCCAAACAACATGGCATAGGCGAATTACTACTCGTAGTTTTGTGGATCAAAGCAATGGTGGTGAACAGGACAGTGATTGCGGATGCGACAGCGGGCAATATGTGATGGCGAGGGTAAATAGTCGACCCACTGCTTAACGCACACGCGGATGATGTAGATGTACTGTCTGTTGGATTCTGCCCCCGCTCAATTATAAAGGCTTCGTCCATCAATGACATTGTCTACTGAAAAGCGTTGACAGAGCAAAGTACTGGTCTTACCGTAACGGTTTTCAGATGCCGCCACTAGGTTGCTATGATTTGATCCGTTACAAGTTGCCGGTCATAGGTCTTGTTGGCTGCAGGTCCACCGGCAGTCCCTACCAGGACGTAAGTCAGGGTACCATGGGAGGCATGAGCCCGCCGGGCCTGAAGTGTTGAGGTAAGCCTCCTTATGGAAGCGTCATTGCGTTTGCAGCTTAAACCCAAATCACGGGGAGTATTCTAGACCTATTGTGGAGTTGCAAATAAGTACTGGACGCTTTAACGCTAAGATCAGCAAGAGGTTTTAGATCGGTTTCAACTTATACCAAGGGTGGAACTGGGCCTCCAACACAGTTCGGAATTGATATTCAGGAAGGCGGGAGGCGATGGCAAGGAGTATCTTTGCTCCTATAGATGGATAGACCTCCCGTGAAATTAAGTTTTCCCGATAGGTGTTCACGTTAAATCCTTGATTCATTGTCTGTTGGATCGATCCCTCGTTCAATTATCAAAGCTTTAATGAAATTGTGTAATAAAAAGCGAGGATGGAGCAAATACTGGTCTTATCGTAACGGTTACAAGCTGCCGGCCATAGGTAGTACATACCAGGACTTAAATCACGGTACCATGGGAGCCAAGAGCCCCTTGGACTTCGTTCTGGGCCTGAATTGAAGAGGTAGGGCACCTAGTGGAAGCATCATGGTGGCTGTGGCTTTAAACCTAAAACGCAGGAAGGGTCCTCTAGTTGGTTTTGACCCGATATAGAGTTGTGCTGGGTGCTGGAACCCGAAGAAGAGCAAGAGTTTAATGTTTAGGCCTCGACTCATACCATTGGTGGAACTATGCCCTCAACACAATTCCGCTTTGGTATATCAGAAAGGCAGCAGGGCGATGGAAATGAGTTTCCCTACCGCAATGAATGTATGGGCATTCAGTGAACTTAAGCCTACACGGCAGGTGTTCACTTAAAACACATGACACACATGTCTGCTGGATCGTGTCTAGCGACTATCTGCTCTAAAGTCTAGACAGTCCTAGATGTGATCGACGATTGGTGCACTAGGAATGTGATTGCAGAAAATCCTCTCAAAACTGAGATGGTTCACTGGAGCTTTGATGACCTTGCACGCCGACTGTCTTATCGCTCTCCTCTTATGGATATGCCGTCTGATGCAATGACACGAAATCGATTTTCCCTGTGCTCAGGTCTGAAATCGATCTAAGACGCGGTGTTGGTGTCTTTCTGGAGGACGACTGTAGCGACAGCTAGGGTGCGCTTAGAGCCTTGATGAACAATCTTGTGACTTCCAATCTAGTTCCAGAATGCTGGGTTCCAGGTCACAATGGGATCACGAGAAATGAAATCGACGATGAACTTGGTAGGCAAGGCTCAGAGAAGTGTTTTTCAGGACCCGAACCTACGTTAGGTCTTCTGCGTTCTCGGTTAGGGCTTCTATTGACAGATGGGGTTCATATGAGCACAACCGTAGTTGGCATGACTCTCCAGGTTGCCTGCAGATTAAATAAATGATTTCCTGCGACTTTCCTGCTGTCACTTAATAGGTAAGATTGCAGGGTACTTACTGGCGTCGTGACGGGGCACTGCACTTTTGTTATGCACTTAAATATACTGAGCATGAGTGATAAAACATCCTGCGACGTTAGCTGTAAAATGCATTACAAAACCGCAGATCACTATCTCTGTCAATTTCCGGCTTATGCACGCATGAGGTACTCATGGTGGGTACTGATACTGCTTTATCACGTCTTACTTTGGAAGACAGATAAATTCCATCAAAAGGAACTTACAAGGAGTACAATGAGTACAATCAGCGCTCAGTAGTTTTCATTAAAACTGGCATCGGTGGTGTTACAGGAATAAGGTCCCTTACCAATCTAAGGCAAAGTTTCACGCTTCGTGTGAGCCCTCTGAATCTCAAGTATTTAGAAACCCTAGTTTGAGAACTTCTTCCCGATATTTACGCCATAAATTACTGCAAAGCATTCAGCATTGAAAACTGAAGCACTGTGAGTGCTGTATAGATGAATCCTTGGCTCTGCTAACGTACACGCATTTTGCTGGCTGCATTCTAGGAGCAAACCGCATGCATACTGTGAGGAAATTTTTCCATCTCTAAATCAACCCAGACATAATTTGTGAGGAAAAGCTCAAACGGATAGTTTGCGACTTCGAAAGAAATCATATAAAGCACAATGACCCGATAGTGTCTTGTCTGCACAACTGCATAATGCTTTTCAGGACATGAGAGAGATCCCGATTGGTCTTCTTCTTTAAAGCTTTTTTTCATACTCAAAGAAGGTATAACTTTTCATGTTCTCGCGAAGGATCTCAGACCAATCAATCTATCATCCTTCCTCTGAAGAATCCTTGAAAGAGTTGTCCTCCTTCACATTAAGTGCAGCTTTAGCAACAGAAAGCTGTTCAACTTTCTACCAAAACGGAAAATCTGTTAAAACTACACTAAGAGAGATCATTCTCCTTTAGAAAGAATATAATGGTGGCTTTGCTTGACTGTTTAGGGTACTTTTAACGACCTTCACGCTTCGCCGATCATCACTTCTATTTGCAGTTTGACCCGCTTCATTGGCAATAGTAGGGTTATAAACGCCCCTAGACGTCCGTCAGATGCCTACAAATTTAGACGACGCAGGATGTGTTGTATATGTAGATACCGTCCAGCTCTTTCGTCCTCCTCTTGTTGTCATATTGTTGTCGTACTCGTATTCGACCAAAGACTATCGGCATGTCTGCTTACGGTTGCACTCGTTTCGTGGATTTGAGTATGTGTGGATGGTAGTGTGGGCGTGAGTGTTTGCTTTGAAAATGGGAGAAGATTGTGTCCGAGTATGTTTATGTGTTTGTGCATGTGGTGTTTATGTAGGTGAGGTGAGTACGCATATGTGTGCGAAGTACATTAGTATGTTTAAGAATGCATTGATGTGTTATGTATGTGTTCTGTGTTTGGTAGCATGGATACTCGTAATATCTTGAGGTTGCTTGCTTAGCTCTTGCTTTTTTCTGCGCATTTGCGTGCTGTTGTATGCGTATAAATTCGCGTATGTCTGTCTAGCTTAGTAGCGTTGATGTATCTTTGGCGATGGCCAGATGTTGCCCGCTCGCATCCGTTGCGTTGTTTCGTGCGTTTTCTTCGCTTTCTCGCTCTAGGCGCCTCAGCCCTTGGCATCATGACGCCAAGATATTTTATTACTGACTTGGATACTATTTCATGTTCACCTACAGTGAACACAATGGTTTGTTTTAGTTTTCTGGTCAGCTAGTGTGAGACCAGATTATACCAGCTACCCACGTACAATTGAAATTATTTCGTTGCTTGTTTGAACAACTTCTTGTAAAGGTTATGACAGTACCACCCCGAGGACCGATCCTTGGAGTACTAATCCTGTGACCGTGTACTCTAAGCCACGGTCTGTGTGGCATAGTAACACTCTCTGTCGGAAATAGTTTTTAACAATGTTTCGGATGTAAATTTTGTACTCTCATGTTTCGTAGCACTTTCAGAATATGTACCCAACTCGAAGTGTTGAAAGCATTCTTGACGTGCAGTGTTCGTCAATTGCTTCGCATACTATGTATTGCCTGGTTGTCATACTCATTCCATGTTGTTTTACTCTCAAGCGAATTACTTACAAAAGTGCGATCGATGATCGAGTCTGCTCCATTCCTGTTGAACGAGTGTCCAGTGCCGCTGTTTAAAAGTTCTCAGTCTAGGATCGCCCCATTTCATAGCCCATGCGTTCAAATCTTCGGCTATGATAATCAGATCCCAACCTCTGGCTATGGTTATCCTATCTACGAGCGTAATAGCTATACTCGTAGATGTAGTAGCCGTCGATTTTGGCCCGAACCTGGTAGCACTCAGTGTTCCCTTCTGCTTCTTGGAAGGGTCGTTTTCCGCAAGTCCTTATTGCAGCTTCACCGTAGCATCCGTTATCTATTGTCATATTGCCGATACGGTTCACTTAAGATTGCGATGTCTCTACCTAGCTCAAGAGTTGTTTGTGATACTAAAGCTTGGCTAGCTTCGTAGTGATTTAAGTTTAGCTGCAATGTTTTTTCAAAAGCAGTTCCTTCCATGATCGTTGGCACGATGGACATTTATGACTACCCATAGAGTGGTTAATACCGAGCCCTCCTTGCCTTGGCAGAGTAGATGAATCTCACCACATTGTAAGCAATGTATCAACCAGTCACTTGTGCTTTTTCAAACTTTGAATTCCATGCATTTGAAACACTTAAGTGGGTCTTGCTTCTCATTTATTCGGCACACAACCCATCCTATACTTATTTTGACCATTTCGGTGAATTTCCTAGCTGCTACCGTTGGTAAGATTGCGCTTGCCTTCTGGATGCCACTATAGACCTTCCTGGCATGTTTGCCTGGCCAACTGCCTGGAGAAGAGGACTAGCATCAATCTGATTGTTGGTGGGAATCGAAAACTCTTCGGGCTGGGACGCTGGAGTCCATACACTCAAGGTGAGCTAGCCGTGCAAGCCGAGTCATCCGTGTAAGCCGAGTCAGCCTGTCACCATCATTGTACAGGCCCAGCAGTTCGCAAAACTGGACAGAAAATTGCCCGAAGAACTTTTCTCTCGAAGCATTTTCCTCCGCTTTCATCAGTGCCAACGGTTCGTGGGCATAAAGCAGGACTGGGATGATCAGTATTTTGTTTAATATATTTTCGGTTGCTCAAGATAGCGCCTTTGAAGCACAAAAAAAGCAGCGATTAGTGTATGTGTGATTTTACACCTGGCTTCGGCGATGCTGTTGTTGTCGCAGTTTGTAGCGGAGCCAGATAGATTAAGTCCCTTACTACCTCAAAGTTTTAGTTGCCTATCGTGATGTTTTGCCCTTGGCGTTGATGCTGTGTGTCCCTCTTTCTTGACAGCTTATACCTAGCTTTTTCCTTCATTGACCGCTTAAACCATCTGTGCCGCTTCTGCTTCAATAGTCGCTCTGCCAATGTCGTCGATATCTTTTGACATAATGTGCCCCTGGAGTTGACTTGTGAGTTTCGCACAATTCTTTCAAAGAGGATGTTGGAAAAATTACACGACATCGGTCTAGGTTTTGTCATTGCGAACCTTGACGAAGCAGCGTGTATTCTCCATCGTCATCGTGCATTGTCGAATGAGCTTGGCAGAGATGCTAAAACTAGACATAGCTCTCTATATGTTATCAGTGCAGATGCTGCCATATGCTTTTCTAAGATTTGGCGTAATGTGGAAGTTTGATGTAAGGTGAACTTTCCTGTTCTAAAATCACAAGGATAGGGGCCCTTATACTATTTATGAAGGGTCTTAAGCGTTCAGTCGTCGCTCTGTATACCCGCTCTTTTTCTAGATTTGCCTATCTGCATTCGTCATTGTCGTCGATTCTTTGTTGGGGCGGGTGGAAACCCAGTACATCATAGGCAACCTCCTTGATTGATCTTTGCCATCACTGGACTTCTACGTCCGGGGCTGGCGGCATTGTAGTTAAGTGCAACTCGATCGGAAAAGGTGCTGGCGGTCTCTTGAGATTGTAGTGGTTCAACACTGATCTTCCACATTATGGTTCAGTGGTTTTCGGCTGATATGGACGTCCGCACCCGTATTTTGGCCCTGTGTCTGTGCATGGGCGTTCATCAGGCTTATGTTGACAAATCACCATACACGCCTGAAGTTCAAGACTTGTTCCAGACGCCTTGCTATGACCGCTGTACTTGGCCCGCCGGTTGTCTATAACGTTCTCCATATTAGATATCACAGTTTTCCATCTTCTGTGCCTATAATTGTGAGGTTTTCCATCGGTCAGCACGTGATTGGCACTTCAGTCATCTAAACTGATTATTTTGGAAGGCAGGGAGCCTTGCACCACTTATCGTGTTGTTTCATGCAACTACCAAATCTGCCAGCGGAAACCGATGTCGGTTATCTTTTCATAGACAGGCCGTTTAAATCGTTCTTTAGATACGGCTTTCCGTTTGCCAGTGCTACCGTGACGAAGGAACAAGCAAAAATGTTTTGCTGGCATAAGAAGACTCCGAAGTACTTCAAATAAGCCCAGAGGGGTTTTCAAGCGTGTTTCCTAAATCTCCAAATTACAACAATTCCTCCAATAAGCCAACGTATTTCTTTTCATATAAACCATTCTATTTGCTCAAGTCGTTCTGTTCATAGATTTGATCCATGTCAAGAGTACTGAGTATAAAGGATTTCTCCCTCTCCATGTGTTGTTCCAAAATAGAGTTTACATCATGTTCATGCTTTCCACTTCCCTCAACTCATTGGGAACAGCGCGAAAAACTTTCTGCAAACTCAACAGCGAGGCGAAAGATAAACAAAATCTTATGCACTCCGGATGTGGAAACTGGAAACTAACCCATTCAACGAAGTTGTCCTTCTCCACCTCGACTCCGTTTTAACTTCAACACTTGCTTCGCACGCAGTTGCAGCCACAACATGACGCTTTGTTCGCATTTTTCTTGAATAGTTAACTTACCCCCTTCTTGGAGCAATGACAACAACCAAGTCCTCCCATTCAAGGATAACAAGGACGAACAGCAGCAGTAGAATTGTATGAGTAGTGGTAGTATACATAGAGACTGAGAATGCACAGAGGACACAGAGCACACTGGTACAGCACAAAAACTAATGGCGAATTCAATGAAAATTAAATGCACACTTTTCTTTTGTTCGCTTTTACGTTCGAAAATTTATTCAAAAGTAAGATAAGTCTATCCTTCGTCCTGCGTCCTTCGTCTTGTTTCTGAGTCTGTGCCTTGGTCTTCTTCCATTGGAATCCCAGAAATGTATGACAATCCTTATGCACCGAAGTACTGCTTCTGCTACTGATCGTCTTCGTCGTTGTCGTCGCTTTCGTCGTTGTCGTTGTCGTCGCTTTCGTCGTTGTCGTTGTCGTCGCTGCTCTGTTCCCGGTAATGGTAGTGGTCGTCGTCTTCCTCATCCTCATCCTCATCATCGTCCTCGTCCTGGTCGTTGTCGTTGTCGACATCGTCGTCTTGAGCTTTTTGTAAAAAGGCAAACGAGGACATTTGCTGCAAATGACAACTTTCCGCGTAACCAATTGTACAATGTGAGTCCTGCCTGCTTCTGCTGCTGGATGTGTGCGCGTTTTTATTTCCCATTCATATCTCTCGTTAAGAAAAACTTCCATCGTCCATGGGTATCTGGAAACAGGGACTCGCTCTTACTCAAGATGACATTCATAATGGGAATTTTTGTGTGTAGGCCAGGCGCATTGCAATTGAGGAGTGCCGCACAGGGCATGAATGGTAGCGTTGTTTGATTTACGGTTCAACGGGTTGTTTTTCGCGATTCGGAGATTTCATTCGGGTAAGGACGCTCTTGCCGCTTGGTATGGGAAAAGAATTAGGGACTTGTTTACAACATTTCCAAATCACTGGTGGTTCACAGGTGTCCTTTGATCAATTTAATTCAATTCGCCCAGTTTAATTATCCATGCGGCAAAAGGGTTCTGCTATTGAGTCCTCTCATAAATAATAATTTTATGGTGCGCATTTAATGGTAATTTTAGTAAATTAGTATTCATATATAAGCCGTGGAATGATTGGTGATTTGTTTTCGAGGATTTTTCCCTCTGAAACACTGTAGGTAGAAATGGTAATTCGAAAAACCATAACCTAAGCCCTTCAGCTGTTCATGCGATTCAAAACAATCAGACTAACACCATAACAAGAGCTGTCCCTCCCTAAGGAGTATAAATCATAACAATTTACATACCTCATAGCTGTACTAAGTTTGTTTTGATACTTTAGTCTCACAAGGAGTACGTTTTCCTTAATTTAAAAGTTCACTGACAAATATTCCAACTGTCCATCTAATAATATGGTCTAAAACCCGAATGAATCCTTTCGAAAGGACAGTCAATTAATTTTTTATTTTTTTTTGGTCTCTAAATAAAACCTTTTACTATGTCCAGAGAAGATTCAGGATGTGTACCATATGTGCTAGGATCGTATCAGACGAATAGGGCGACGGACGTTGGATGCTACCGCACAATTGATGCATCAGCATTAAATGATTAATGACTCTCTAAAGTGTGACTACAGCTCTCTAATGGTTTTTGTTTTGCTTTATGAAGTGACACTGAAGTGCTATTTTGAAGTAGGGGTACCGGCATCTGCAATGCGAAAATCTATTCACTGGATTTTCGGGCAAATATGGGTGAAATGTGCTCTTAAAGAGAGTTATGGTGATTAGGAGTTGATTGAACTTGCCGGCTGAAGGATAACGAAAATCCTGGTGTTTTTGGTTTATTTCCTGTCTGGAAATAGTGTGACATAATGCATTACCGCGATATACATCCCATTCTATGGGTGAACTTCAAAGGTTCTTCGACATATCTGGGATTTCTAATAAATATTTCAGAACCTAGCTTTTGTGGTATTCACAGAATTCGACACAGCCCCATTAACAATATCACAGCCTTAACGTAGAATACTAGGCAAAACAATAAGGAAAGCTAGACGTGCACAAGTCATGTGACGAAAGAATTTCTAGAGCGTCCCGTGAGTTCCAGATGAAGCCGCTTCACGCTAATTAGGAATCTTATTGTATCTAGTGGATAATATTTTCATATGAACCACCACTAAAGTATCTACATATCTATGAAGATAGTTGAATTCGCCAGGCAAAATTTGATGTTTTTACGACCTACTCGTAAGGTTGAATCATTCATGAGGCATCAATGGTCCAATGCCTACAGCTTTCCCGCCAGGGCTAGGTGACAGACCCTCAGTGCTAGAGATTGTTGAATCTTTTGGTAACATTTGAGGCCATTTCTCAATGTAGCAACGCGGTTGCTGTTGATTTTGTGGTTTCGACAGGGCTTATCCGGATTAGTCAGCTGATAGCTCCTGATAGTATTTTGCGAATTTGTAAGCGATACTCTTGAGTTAGTTAAATTAGTAGCCGATCCTCTTGGATTGATTTAGCTTGCTACTTTAGTACTGTTGGTTTCTAGATCTAGATCAGACCTTGAATGAAAGTTTTGAATATGCAAGCGCTTGCGGGTGGTGGCAGCATTGGTCATGGAGAAGGGCATGCTTTTGGACTCCGCATTAGGGAGAGAGGTGGCATGTGATGATGCCTAAACATTGTATTTACTTAACTCTGGGCATACGTGATCTATACTGTTAAAGCGGGTTACATAGTTGGGATTAAGAATGTCTTTCAAGACCAACCTTATTAATTTAATGATTAACTGCTGTCTGAAAGGTTTCTTCACTATGATTACTGCCTTGGTATACTTTAGTTTCAAGAAAATCTCATTATACTTTCATTCACCGGATGTGATCATATGTTTTGCGTTTTATACCAAAGTGCTACTTTTTATTTAATTTTGAGAACAAAGGCGACATTCTTCGTAATATCTACTGAGACCCTGTTGAGCTTTTCGTCAGATAAATAATGTCTTAAATATTTTGTGTAAGCAATATCTTCTAAATTGTGATTGTCTTCTACTCGTATCTCAGTTCGATTCAGTCATTCGCTGGCTGTTACATTTTTTCGTGTCGCGTTTGCCTTTATATACGCTCTCCTTTTAGTGATTGATTTTCTCTTCTGAATGAATTTATTAAAGACATAGAACTAAATACTTTGGAAGGTATTTTACCCAGTCTGAGAGATAAAGCCGAAAGATTCCCTTTGACGTAGAGTGCTAAAGGAAATACCATATTTCTGCTCGGAAACAAGTAAGTTTTTCTTCTTTTTTATAACGTTTTATAACGATGTATGTATCTTGCAATTTCCTTGATGGTTTCCGATAAAGCCTAAGCAAGTACCTACTTGTTTCGCGATGGTTCTTTTATTTTTCATTAGAGGCGCCCCAATGTGAATTTTTTATTTAATAAAAATGTGTATATAGGTAACAGGTGGCGCAAAATTAATCACTCCATCGGAAGATGGTATAATTTCTGCAAAAAATGTTTGTCAATCAAATTTGACATTTGTGAACTAGACAGCTGCAGTATACACATAGATAAGCAATGGAGCGCTATACTCCGCAAGAGCGTGGAATAATTGTGTCGATGTTTTTGGCCAATAATCGGTCGGTGGTGTTAGCGCAACGTGAATTTCAATGTCGATTTCCTAATCGTGTCGCGCCAACTGGGCAAACATTGTGGCGCTTAGCTACTCGACTCGAACAGAGTGGAACCACAGGAGACCAAGCAGGGCGTGGCGAATTTTAATGAAAGACTTAGACATGTTCCCATACAAAGTGCTAACAGTGCATGAGTTAATACCTCCTGTCCGTCAGTCGCGTGTGAATTACTGAAAAGCCATCCTCAATCTCAACAACGAAGAGGATGATTTTGTGTCGAAAATCATCATGAGCGACGAGGTGCATTTCCACTTAAGCGGTTACGTCAATAAGCAAAATCTTCGTCTCTGGGGCACTGAAAATCCGCGTGTGATGCAGGAAGAGCCATTACATCCACTCAAAGCCACTGTGTAGTGATTCGTTCACTCGGGAGGGGTGATTGGCCTTATTTTTTTAAGGACGCCATCAGCAATACGGTCACTGTTACTGGCGAACACTATAGGGCCATGATAAACGACTTCTTACTGCCGGAATTGGATGAGTGGGGTTTGGTAATCATGTGGTTTCAACAAAATGGTGCAGCCGTACACACAGCACGGGCCACAATGTATATTGTGAAGGAAGCGTTTCCTGGTCGGGTAATCTCCCGTTTTGGCGATTTGGCATGGCTAGCAAGATCACCCGATTTAACCATCACAGACTTCTTTCTTTGAGCCTACTTGAAGTCGCAGATTTATGCCACCAAGCTTCAGACAATCGTAGGCTACAGGCGACAGGAATGCGAACAGTTATCACCGGAAATATTGCGGAAACTCATGGAAAATGCGATAAAACGGGCACAAATGTGTATCAACATTGGCGACAGCCACTTTTTTTTTTTTTTTTATAATCGGCGCGCGCTCAAGGGGTTTTGTACCCTTAAAATGTTCGTACACAGCGCGGGCGAAGGAAATTTAGGGAGGAAGAAAAGACAGGTACCGATGTACATTGTTTTTAAATGTTTGCAAGTTATAACGACCAGGAAACACAGAGGTCGGCAGGGCATTCCATAAGCGAGTTGTACGGCTTAGGAAAGAATCACGATATTTAAGAGTACGTCCGAAAATGGGCTTGAGGGTATACTGATGAGCATTCCTAGCGAGACGGGTGTTACGGTTGAAAGTTTGAATGGGCGGAATGCTACTGGCAATTTCAATGGAGCACTGGTGGTGGAAATAGCGATAAAACAAAGTGAGACAGGAGACTTTACGTCGGTGTTCGAGGGTGTCAATTGATTGACTGATATTAGTATCACCAATTAGTTTTATCGCACGGTTTTGAATCCTATCTAGCAGGTGCAGAGATGTTTTAGGAGCACCTGACCAGATGTGGGCATTGTACTCCAATTTTGGGCGGATGAATGCCTTATATATTGAGGCCAGATCAGAGGGGGTAAAATATTTCTTACATCGCTTGAGAAAACCTAGACATTTCGCAGCATTTTTGGCGACATCGAATATGTGGTCATTCCAACGTAAGTTGTTACTGATACACATACCGAGAATGGAAAGTTTATCGGTTTCGACGATGCAAGTGCCATTCATGGATAATGGCTGGGTATTTGAATTTCGCTTTAATGACAGCAGACAGCATTGAGTTTTGGAAGCATTAAATTCTACTCGGTTGATAGTTCCCCAGTTGGTTATGCTGTTAATATCGGAATTTAATGAGCTTAACATACGCTGCCGTTCCCGTTCTACAGCCGAAGAGCAGGGGCGTGAGTCCGGGAACGAATATGAGAAGCAGAGAGTGCTGTCATCAGCAAAGGAATAAATTGGATTAGAAGTAGCAGACAAGAGATCGTTAATGAAGATTAAAAAGAGTGTCGGAGACAGAACGGAGCCCTGGGGCACACCAGCATTTATTTTGTGAATATCAGACTTGAAACCGTCCAAGACGACTTGAATTGAACGTTCCGAAAGGTAATTTCTAATCCATTGAAGAAGAGAGTCATCGATCCCAAGAGCACGCATTTTCGACAAAAGAGCCTGATGCCAAACTCTGTCAAATGCCTTTTCCACTTAACAGAAATAATTGTAAAGGTCAAAATAAAGATTTCCATCACTTAAAATCTTGGGTATATAGCTTAATTCGTGCGGTTTTTTTCAAAATTCGAACGTTTATTTAAACAAATTATGTACAGAACGTACCTGGATTTTTATCGTAAACCACCTGTCATGTAGACTTTATGTTTACGAGGTGCCCATACACCCATAGGGAGCAAGGATACGCCTTGCCATAGCTCTCCGTCAATCCTTTGATACCAATTCGGAACTGTGTTGGAGGCACAGTTCCACCCTTGGTATGAGTCGAGGCCGACCTAAAACCTCTTGTTGCTCTTAGGGTCGCAGCACCCAGTACTTTTTTGTAACTCCACAATGGGTTAGACCCGTTTCCGCGATTTGGGTTTAAACCACAGCCACCATGACGCTCCCACAAGGGGGCCTACCTCTAACAAGTCAGGCCCGGACCGAAATCCGGGGGGCTCCTGACTCCCATGGTACCGTGATTTAAGTCCTGGTATGGACTACCGGTGGTCAAGCCGCCAACAAGACCTATGACGGCAACTTGTAACTGGTCAAATCGTAGCATCCATTCATGCAAAAAATCTGGATGTTTTCGATAAGACCAGTTATAGAATAATCTACCCCCGCTTTTTATTAGACAATGTCATTGATGGGCGAAGCCTTGATAATTGGGCGGGGGCCCTACAAATTATGTACAGAACGTACCTGGATTTTTAACGTAAACCTCCTGTCATGTAGACTTAATGTTTACGAGGTGCCCATACACCCATAGGGAGCAAGGATACGCCTTGCCATCGCTAATCACTCGCTTGTATTATCTAATAGTTCGCTTATATATTATACCAATTCGGAACTGTGTTGGAGGCACAAGTTCCACCCTTGGTATGAGTCGAGGCCTACCCAAAACCTCTTGCTGCTCTTAGGGTCGCAGCACCCAGTACTTCATTTGCAACTCTACAATGGGATAAACCAAAAAGGAAACCCGTACCCGCGATTTGGGCTTAAACCACAGCCACCATGACGCTCCCACAAGGGGGCCTACCTCTAACAAGTCAGGCCCGGACCGAAATCCGGGGGGCTCCTGACTCCCATGGTACCGTGATTTAAGTCCTGGTATGGACTACCGGTGGTCAAGCCTACCAACAAGACCTATGACCGGCAACTTGTAACTGGTCAAATCGTAGCATCCATTCATGCAAAAAATCTGGATGTTTACGATAAGACCAGTTTAGAATAGTCTACCCCCGCTTTTTATTAGACAACGTCATTGATGGGCGAAGCCTTGATAATTGGGCGGGGGCCCACAAATTATGTACAGTATTATTCAAAGTATTGCTCATCTGAAGCTATGACTTTTTCCTATCTTTCTGGTAATTTGTGGATCCCATCCCAAAAGAACTGCGCCGGCTTGGCAGCCAAGAATGAATCAATCCAATTTTTGATATTCTGCTCTGATGTGAACCGTATTTCAGTGAGGGCATTCTGCATCGACCGGAACAAATGGTAGTCAGAAGGGGCAAGGTCTGGGCTATAAAGCGGGTGCGGCAAGACTTCCCATCCACTGTTTTCCAAATAGTTCTTAGCCGGAATAGCAACGTGGGGCCGAGCGTTGTCATGATGGAAAATTATTGCCTCGTGTCTGGTCGCATATTCCGGGCATTTTTCGACCACTGCTCTCTTCAAATGTATTAATTGTGTTCGGTAACGTTGTCCATTGATGGTTTCACCCGGTTTTAGCAGCTCATAATACAGCACACCCATCTGATCCCACCAAATACAGAGCATTACCTTCGCGCCATGGATATTCGGCTTTTCCATTGATTTGGCTGGTTGGCTGGGTTTCACACATGATTTTTTGCGCTTGGGGTTGTCGTAATGGATTCATTTTTCATCACCAGTAACAATCCGATGCAAAAATAACTTCCTTTTGTGGCGTTCCAGCAGCATTTCGGGCATGCAAACCCGCCTTTCGACGTCTCTCGACTTGAGTTCATGTGGAACCCAATTTCCTTGCTTTTGAATATATCCAGCTGCTTTTAAACGTTTTGAAATGGCTGCTTGAGTGACACCCAAGGATTCTGCGAGCTCTTCTTGTGTTTGGCAACAATCTTTATAGAGTAATGCTTCCAGTTCTTCATCTTCAAACTTTTTTGGCTGCCCAGGACGTTCATCATCTTCCAAGCCAAAATCACCACTTTTAAATCGTGCAAACCACTTTTTCCACGTTCGCTCAGCTAGCGCATGTTCACCATAAACTTCCACCAAAATACGATGACTTTCGGCAGCAGTTTTCTTCATATGAAAGTAATGAAGAAGAACTCCCCGCAAAAACACTTTTTCAGGCACAAAGTTTGACATATTTGAGTGAAAAAAAATTATTGTTGTTTACGCTGAATGACATATACTGAAATGACGTACAATGACAGTAGCTTTCCAACGCATGTTCCAATGGAATAATAGAGGTTACGCCATCTCTTAACAAACCGCACGAATTAGGTTATAGACCCAATATTTAATAAAAAAAACTACTGTACGGCTACTCTTATTCTAGCCAAAATACAAGAAAATCTTAAATATTTGTAAGACTTACTGGTTATACGTGGATCCCTCGCAGTTCTGGCGCCAGCACTTGATGAAAATAAAAATTTTTTTTATTTTTTTTTGTTTGCGCACACAAAAATAAATTCCGATGAAATTCAAAAAAAATTCAAAAAAACCAGCTCGTTTAACGCTAATCTTACTCAAAACAATTTAATAAAAAAAAACAATTCTATATCTAACTATCTAAACTTATAATAGTTTCTATACTACACCTATTCATTAAAATCAAAGTATTTTTTTTTATTTATATTTTTTTGTTTTTTAATATACTCGTACATATACTGAGCGAAATTCTTATGAAAAACACAATACTCATACTCATGTTTAACGATAATTTCGGTACCGTCGGCTGAAAATGTTTTAATTTTTTTTTCTAAATGAGTCATCAGTGTCTACATGAAACAACCGTTATACAATATTCTCGGTTTGTCTTAAATGCAGCTGATTGTAATGAGTCATTCTATGGTAGTTGCTAAAATAGTGCAAATGGTGTGTGAAATTCTTCTTAAAGTAATTCGTAAAATATTTGTTAATTCGATACAATTTTTACTCTGTTTTGGTGTAATACGGTAAATTCAAGAGTACGACGGTAAATAAAAAAGTTTTTGATACGATTTTTCTTGTTAAACTACTTTTCAAAAGACATATTGAACAATGCCTAAGGGAAAAGTCTTAACAGACGACGCAGCCAAAATAACTGCGTATAATGATTCTGGGATTACATTGCGCCGAGTTGCGAAAAAAATCAACCGTTCTCATACAGTTGTACGCAACTTTTTAAGTTTGGGTGACAAGTATGGGACCATTCGTCGGTATGATTACAACACAAAACTAACTGCCCGCCAGAAATCTCTAATTTTTCGAGAAATTCGTAAAGACCCAACAACAAACAAGCCTTCGGCTCCAAAAATTGTCCAAGAATATAATCTTCCAATTGGAAAACGTCGAGTCCAGCCGATTCTAAGTTCGGATAAAAATGTTGTCTACAAAAAACCGTTGAAAAAACCACAGCTTTCTAACAGGCACAAAGCGGCTAGGTTAGATTTTGGGAAAAAATACATGTCGTGGACGGATGAGTGGAACAATGTTTCATTCAGTGATGAAATGAAATTCAACTTGGATGGACCCGATGGTTTTTCCATGTATTGGCATGATCGAAGAATGAACGAGGTGGTCAAATTTAGCCGAAATTTTGGAGGCGGTAGTGTTATGATTTGGGCTGGTTTCTGTGCCGCTGGTAAGACGGAAATAGCATATGTACCGACGAAAATGAACTCCCAAATGTACATTGAGTTATTGGAGAACACAATGGTGGAAAAGGCTAAGGACTTAATTGGAGTCAACTTCATATTCCAACAAGATAATGCTGCCATTCACTCTGCAAAGAAAGTAAAAGAGTGGTTCTCTCTTAAAAATATTGAGGTTTTGGCCGGGCCAGCAAGAAGTCCTGACCTTAATCCGATAGAGAATTTATGGAGAACATTATCTCGTATGGTATACACCAATGGACGGCAATATAATACCGTTGGAGAACTCGAGGAAGCCATTCAATTGTCCTGGAACTCTATCTCCAATACGAATCTGCAAAACTTGGTTAAGACCATGCCAAATAGAATATTTGAAACAATAACTAAGAAGGGAGGTTCTACTCATTATTGAAAGTACTTATTGTTTCAAGAAAATAATATTTCTAAGGGCACTAACACACGTGTTTTTATAAGAAATTCGCTGATTTTTTGTTTTTTTTTATGGATTTTTTGTATAAATTAGTTAATTTGCATTGTTTTTACATTCTGATAGAAGTCTTGAATTAGTTAATTTTTAATATCAAAAATTTATAGTGTTTTTATAAGAATTTCGCTCAATGTATATATGTATACACGTATACTTATTTTTTATTATTATTATCATTATTTTTTTTTTTCAACAAATTTTTTTTTTTTGCTGTCACTTTGTCGTCACTGATTCCACTGTTTTTTTTTTTTGTATGAATGTTTGTTGTTGTTGTCGTTGGGGGCTTCCCCGCCGCGCACGTCTTGCAAGCGATGTAGATATTGCTTGGGGTTCGTAATCCGCACTACGATTAAATTTGTTTTCTTTTTTTTTTTGTATGTTGCGCCAAACAAGGAAGGACTTTTCGCCCACTTGCATCTTATGTGACTGCACCGCACGAGAATAAATGTAAGAAGAAAAAAAGCAGGATTTTCACCCACCAAGCTTACAAGATGTCCTGGGTGCTCTTAGCACACATACAATTCACATGGGCTTCAAAAAAAATAAATTTTCCTTTCAAGGGTTATTTGTTTTTTGTGTACTTCGGTTTTTATTTATTTATATTGTTTTTTTTTGCCCGTGGGGAGATTCCCGCGCCCGGTGGTTTTTTTTTTTTGATTTTCCTTTTTAGTTCGGCACTCGCGCAATATTCGCGCACACCAGAATCAAATGCTTTTTATGTGAAGGACTTTTTCGCACAAGTCTCTCGAAAAACGAACTCTCTCGATCAGAAATCTCGAACTCAACTCCCAAAAAAAAAATCCACGACCTACTGCGCCAACTATCACGAATGCCTAAAAAAAAACTCTCAACTCAAAATCGAACGACCTTGCCGTTTTAATCTGTTGATACTCGACAACCGCTGGTCTACATTCCGGCTTCCTCTGAAACATCGGTTTCTAAACCCTAGTCTGACACCAAAATGCAAACCTTTTGTATCGATCGCTGCCTCGTAAATGATCGACCTGTAGCCTTATCGTAGTGTTGCGTAGTTACCACTCGAACAAGTTGATCGTCGCCTGAATGTAATGCCGTGACTCGTAAATGGGTTGGCGGCAAATTCTCATCCTTGAGTGTCACAATGTCACAAATTTTCAGGTTTTCCTCCGTCTTTACCACATTGCTGTAGGGTTGCAAATATTCTTTGTGCCAGCGTTGCCATATCTCTTCGGTCCATCGACGTATCAAATTCCATTGCTTGATGCGATTTATCGGTAGCTTCATAAGTGTGGGCTCGGGTAGCGCGATGATTGGACCACCCGTCAGAAAATCACCTGGTGTTAATGCTAGCCTGTCTTCTGGATCGTCGTACAAAGCCACCAAAGGTCTCGAGTTTAGGCAAGCCTCTATTCGGATCAATAACGTGTTGAACTGCTCGTTGCTGCTGCTCCCAGATGCCACCTTGATGCGGTGCTGCTGGTGGTATGAAATTCCACTTCGTACCACGATGTGCCAATTGATCCTTTACGTGTTCGTTGTGCCATGCTGCTAAGTCCTCCTTCATTCGTCGATTTGCGCCTTGAAAATCCGTCCCGTTGTCCGAATGAAGTTGCTCACACGGTCCTCGCCTGCCTGTAAATCTTACAAATGCGGTGAGAAATGCCTTGGTTGATCGGTAGCCAGCTCAATATGCACCGCCTTCGTTGACAAACATACAAATATGACTACGTACGTTTTGGTCGTTGCCCGCGACCGTGGTGCGCCTAAGCGAATCTGGAATGGTCCACAATAATCCACGCCAGTTACGAGAAATGGACGATGCCTGGTTATACGATACTTCGGTAGATCACCCATTTGTTGCCTGTACCTCGTTTAAAGCGACACGTGACACATTTGTTGATGTATGATTTCATGATTGCCCGGCCTCCTATGATCCAGTGAGTTTGTCTAATAGTTTGTAGCATCAACTGCACACCGCCATGTAGTGTCTCTCGATGCACCTCAGCAACAATCATGTACGCCAGCCTGCCTTCCTTCGATAAGATGATCGGGTGCGTTTCACCTGCATCTATTGTTGCTCGCTTGATCCGGCCTCGTACTCGCAGAATTCCTTCTTGGTCTATGAATGGGTTCAATGAACTGAGCCTGCTGTTGCCTGGTAAATTTCTGGTCCTCTGATCCAATCGTGTCAATGCCAGCATTGCCTGATATAATCGTTCGACGCTGCATATGTCTGCTCCATGTATGTTACGTTTCTTACTGCCTGCGTAGAGAACATGTGCCATTATTCGCTTTAATTTGATAAGTGAATTTGTGCGATCGAGTAAATTGATCGCCTGACCATCTTGTTGCCTCGTTTGGCTACGTGTTGATGCCACTACCGCTGTCCTTTCCTCCTCACGTGTATGCTGCAAATTGTCTGCAGTACATAACGGCTCGCTTATTGTTGTGTACTTATCACCTAGTCGGAGAAATCCTGGCCCTGTAAACCGGAGCATATGAACCTGTAGCTGCGAAGTCGTTAGTCCTTGACTAGCGCAATCCGCTGGGTTCTGTGTCGTTGGAATATGATGCCATATCGCCGGGTCGCTATGCTGTTGAATAAAACTCACCCGATTTGCCACGTATGGTTTGAACTAAACCGGATGCTGCCGTAGCCACGCCAATACTCATCGTACTCACCAACAGTTGAGCTGCACTAAGCTCTAGCCTCGGAATTGACACTGTTCTGACCGGCGCTACTCGTGTTTTTGATGTGACCAAACGGACAGTCAGCGGTAACGATGAAACGATAAGCCGATTATTATCGTAGCGTGCCTTCAAGGTTTTCCAAGCTGATTCATAGTTGTCGTCTGTGGGTAGAAAACCAGCTACCACCTGTGCAGCCGTGCCTTTTAATGCCTTCATCAGCCTCGTATACTTTGCTGCCGTCGAAAGGAACTCCTGCGAATGCACCATTGCCTCGAACATGTCACGAAATGCAACCCACCGATTGAACTCTCCATGGAATTCAGGAATGACTATTTTCTCCAATCGCACATCGTGTACCTCGCCTGGTTGACCACATACCGTATTCACCGCACTAGCAACAGACGGTGACCGTCCTGGAGTACGTGCTGCATCGATTGCAGCCATCAGCATTACCTTGACACTGG
Organism: Volucella zonaria; assembly: GCA_963966105.1. Classification (NCBI taxonomy): domain Eukaryota; kingdom Metazoa; phylum Arthropoda; class Insecta; order Diptera; family Syrphidae; genus Volucella; species Volucella zonaria. Next base: position 122,977,986 of record OZ014532.1, on the reverse strand, counting down.
AGTATCGATCTTCAACTTCTTCAAAAAGAGTCGCATGCGCCTCCATCTCGCCTTCCTCCGCCTTACCTACTAACGCAAAATGAGCCTCCTTGAATCGGCCTTCTAAATTATCGAGCGTCACACGTTGCCTTGCAACATCTAGCTCTGACAATTTGCCATTATCAAGCCTATCCATTAATTTTATTATGGCTGTCGAAGCACCTGAACGCATCCTCAGTTCTGCCATTGTCCAAATTCACCATATTAAAATACACCGTTCCTTGATGCGCGTCGCATTGCCAACACAATTTTAAACCGTTGCCTATATACCGTACGCGTACAACTGTTTTCTACTCGATGCCTTTACTTTGTCTATTTTTTCGCGAATTTCAATTATTGTTCGACCACTATCAATCAAATTAATCCTCACCAAAAATGTTCAATATCGTTCGTTGCCGGAAATCAAGAAAAAAAAAAAGAAATAGACAAAGGAAATAGAGAATAAAAAATCCAACTATTCGTTTTACGAGCACTTTATTTTTCGTCCATATTCGACTGCCGACGGAAGATAACTAACTACTACTTACAAGAAAACAAGAAAACAACAAACATGAAACATGAAACCGTTGCCAGATTGCCGTTCGCCTCTATCGTATTTCTGCCTGCTGCCAGTCTCGGGTTGTTCGGTTATCTGCTGAAGCCTTGTATGTGTCTATATGTATATCGTCAGGAACTGTTGACAGAATATCGTCGCCTGCTTTGTTCGCCTTGCATTTACCTGCGGTTTGTCTCGTCCCGTTTTCACACCGTTTTCACATCGTGCTCCTTGTGTGCTGTATTGATGTTTATGTTTCGCCGATCATCATTATCGTTGGTAATTATCGTTATATTTTTTTGCCTGTCTGCCTGTACTCAATCCGCAACACTATCTTTATTCCCCATTCTAATTTTTGTCTCTCAACTGTGGGTTCATGCCTAAACTTATACCTCTAATAAATTAACTCCCACGCGATCTATCTCCTTAGCTAGGTTTTCCACCTCCTCCTCCTGAATTTACATTGGTCAACACAACTCTCGACGACAAAAGAGACATATTCACCATAGTAACAAGAACACAGAGAGAGAGTGAGCCTACGAAGAAAGTGGAATGAGGGAATTCGAAAATAGAGGGACGTTTGATAGAGTTAGGTTTTGTTGTAAGTTCGGAAAGAGAGATTAGTAGGTTCAAGTAATAGATTGGGAGGGAAAAAGGTCCTTTTTTGAAAAGTGGTAAATTGACTGGGTTTGATACAGTGACGGAGCACAAATAGAACACCACAACTAAACATATTTATAATATTTGTTTTACTTTTGCCAAAAGGCTGACTCTACAAATATCTTAACTTTCCTAAGCTCGACTTTGTGTCGATTAAAATAACCCTTACTCGTAGATGCTTGTATGTTATGTGTTGTTACATTCGTCCGGCGCAACCTATCGAATCCTACCAATCTGCTATTGCAGCAATTTTATCGACTTATCAGACTCGCTTGACGATATCAGTATTTTCAGCGATTTTAATCTGCCTCAGCTGAAGTGGACTCCATCTGAAGACCAATCTTTTTTCATCGCTTCCAATTCCATTTGTACTAAGGAATGTCTCTTCTTAGATCGGCTAACAGACTCTAGTCTATGCCAAGTCAGTGGCGTTTCCAACTATATTGAAAGGCAATTAGACCTTATCTTCACAACTGATCCCATCAACTCGTGTATCGTGTTGTCCCCTACCTCTTTAAACTATTGATAACTTTCATCCTCCACTTCTTCTCTCATTTTTCCACAACTCTCCCCTTCAGCCGCCTCCCCCCACAGTTCTATTTTCTTACAATTTTCACAAAGCTAATTTCCGTAAAATCAATACCTATCTACGCAGGGTTTCTTTTGAGTTTACTAATCTATCTCTGGTTGATGCCCTCCCCACTTTTTACATAGAAATATTCAAATCCATTCATCCAAATCCCGCCATAAAACTTCTTCTACATCCCCTCCTTGGTATAATCGTAGACTTCGCTCTCTACGAAACAAAAGAAACAAGTTATGGGGGGTACTCCTTCGCACCCACTCTTCTTCCGTCTATTCAAATTATTTAGGTACATATCTTCATTTCATTGAACTCTATAACTCTCTCTATCAGCGCTACCTGAATAGTGCGCAAACCAATCTCATAAATGACCCCAAATCCTTTTTTCAATTTGTCAATTGCAAAAGTAAGACTGATGGTTATCCTTCCTCCCTCGCTTTTGAAACCAAATCTTCAAGTGATCCTCCTACCATCGCCAACTTTTTTGCCACATTTTTCAAACAATCATTTGCCAACAACTCCTTCGTATCAGATCCCCCTTACTTCAATGATCTACAAAATTTCGATCCTGCAGTTATTAAAGAAAAGTTACAAAATCTTAAAGATGAATTTGTACCTGGCCCAGACGGACTCCCCGCCGTATTTCTCAAAAAATGCTCTTCCAACCTGTCTCTACCCCTTTCCTACCTTTTTCGTCTATCCCTTACACAGGGAGAATTTCCCCAAATTTGGAAGACCTCTTTTATAGTCGCGATTCACAAAAAGGGATCTAAGAATGAAGTTACCAATTATCGTCCCATTGCTAAACTCTGTCATATACCCAAACTCTTTGAAAGCATTTTATACGAAGCCCTAAGCTTCAAATGCAAGCCTTTTATTTCACCCCGACAACATGGTTTTCTAAAAGGGAGGTCAATTACCACAGACCTAGTTGAATTTGCGACTTTTGCCCTCGCAGCCTTAAAAAATGGCAAAGAAATTGAAGTTACCGCAACTGATTTCACTAAAGCGTTTGATAAGATATCTCATCAACTGATCCTCTTCAAATTGTCTGCTCTCGGCTTTGAGCCTCTCTTATTAAAATGGATTTCTTCTTACCTGGTAAACCGATATTATAGCGTTCGGTTTAGATCCGCCCTTTCTGTTCCATTCCTGGCCTCATCTGGAGTTCCACAAGGCAGTCATCTTGGCCCTCTTCTCTTCATTCTTACTATTAACGATCTTGAGAGGGTCATTAAACACTCCTCCCTCTCCCTTTACGCTGACGACACAAAATTTTTTAAAACTATTTCCTCTCCACATAAATCTGCCCTTCTTCAAGAAGACCTTGATCGGTCTTCAATCTGGTGCCTTAAAAACTGCCTAGAACTTAATATAGTCAAATGTCAATCTATAACCTTCTCTCGTAAATGCAACCCGTCTCCTCCACGACTTTTTTTTTTTTCCATGGTCAACCAATTCCCCCCGTTCAGTTTCTTCAAGACCTTGGCATATTATTCGACTGTGAGCTTAATTTCCGTTCGCATATCGATAAGATGATCCTCAAAGCTAACTCATCACTTGGCTTTATTAAACGATGGTCCAAGGAATTTTCCTACCCGTATGTAACCAGATTTCTCTATGTTACCTTTGTTCGCCCCCTGCTTGAGTATGCCAGTCAAGCTTGGTCCCCCTTTCACCGGGTTCATGTTTCTCGAATCGAGGGTATTCAACGTCGATTCCTCCGATTTGCTCTCTGTGGTCTGCCGTAGAACGACTCTTTAATCTTACCTCCCTATCAGCACCGCCTCAAACTTCTAAATATGAATTCGTTAGAAGAACGTAGGAATATTACTGACATTCTTTTCATTCATCGACTTCTCTCAGGTTCCATCGACTGTGCATCCATTTTGAACTCCATTTCCTTCAATACCAACCCCTGCAATCTACGTTGTCCACGACTCTTCTATCTACCGGTCCACCGCACCTCTTATGGCTCCAACGAACCAATCTCCCGAATGCTCCGAAAGGTCAACTCAAACCTCTTCCTTTTTGATTTCCACCGGAGCACTCCTCGTCCCAAACAAGATCTCCTGCATCACTTCCTTGGTCCCTAGCTCTTAAGTCGTCCTGTTAATTTTTGGTCCTAGTTTTTAACTGATAAGCTATATATGTATAAAAAATAACGCGTCAGGCCTGGTCTTCAATTACGGCAAGTATGTACCTTAAAAAGTTTCGGAATTGTGCGAACTTTGCCACTATAAAACGTGGACCCAAATAACATAAATTCAAAAAGCCTTCGTTTTGTTTCTGAATCTTTTGAAGCTGATAAATACATAAACCCCCATCTGACATCTGCTTATGTATGTCTGCTATGATTATTTCAAGTATTTTCAAAACCAATATGTTTTAGTCGTCTAATTAAGTGTCCATTTCATTTTGTAAACCTTTTCAACTTAATTATAATTCGCAGATGGAAAAGCCAAAACGAAATATCCCGCCCCACTCGTAACAAATGCCCATTAAATAACAAATGGCAAACTTTTACAATTCCTGTCGTCCAGTTATGACTTTGAACTCTCCTTTCATTCGTCCTGGTTTGCTTTTCGATTTTTTGTTATTTTTTTCTGTCATTCGGTTTTTGGAAAATGCTCTTCCATTCATTGGACAAATAGAAACCAAATGAAAAGACCAATTCGAAAAACTGACACTCTTGAGGCTCAGATGTGTGTTCCAAGGCAAATTGAAAACTTTTCAGACACATTATTGCTTACAGAAGCTGCTCCTGGTTATGCTGTTGACCTTCTTTATTCCCCCATTCCGTTGGACCAAAATGTCGTCATCCTACCCCTACCCATCGCATTAGTGAACTTTTTGAATGGTGAATACGAGCGAGGAAACAGGCAAACCCACTATTGCATTCGGTTCGCATGGCCGCGTGTTCGAAAAATTACGTATGCGAGCGGGCTACAAGGAATAACCCCAAAAGGGCTATTGTCCAAAATAAACTTTTTTGCTTAGACGACGGGAGGGGGCGCTAGAAGGTAGGATTCCAACTTAAATTGTGCTTTTGCCATTCACTCACTCAGTCAGTCACCGCTCATGATGTGGCACTGAGTTGAAAACTGAAAATTTTTTGAAAATTATAATTTCCCCTTTGGCGTTTTGAGGGAAGTTTTCAGTTTTCACCGCATACCCTTAGTTATGCTCACATATAGCGGTGTAATATGTAATTTCTCGTTTGTGTTTTCCTTTTTTTTTTTTTTTTGTTTTTGTTCTTTGGAGGAAGTTTTTCAATTTCTTTTAAATATTTTACAGGACAAAAGAAACGGGGAAGGAACAGGACAAACATGCGAAAGTTTTGTTTTGATGGAAGTTATGATTGCAATCCAGCGCGGAAAAGTTCATCGAGCAGCATCCTGTGTGTGATTGTGGATCAGTAAGTGACAGATGACATTTGCTACATAACATACATTGGCATATTCGTAGATATGTAAATTAAAAATGCCAACTGATGGCTGGTGTATGCATTGTCAGGCTTCAACTAACCCCGAGGCACTGGTTTTAAAATACCTTATCTCAGAAATTATATTTTCAATGAGATATTTAACAAATATGTACACTTCTTGGTCTGTTTAAAGTGTTTGGATTTGAGACGGTGCCTTGGGTTTTTAGATAAAATATCAGTTTGCAGTACTCCAGAAATAGGATCAAAGTTTGAACACTTATCATTTACGTAGATGTCGATATATAGGATGTAGTCAATACGAGGGTGGATCGCAAAGTCCGTGATGTTTTGAATGAAATCTAGTGTTTCCGGCAAAAAAAAAGCCTTTTATGTCTCGACACACTTCAACTCCCTTCTTCCAATTTCTTGAGCACCACCAAATAATACGATTTATCGAGGTACTCGTATTGCACGTAACACATTCGCTGAAAAATCCATTTTATAGTAAAACACAAAATTTTTGCAAGATTCAACTTTATTTATCAATATACGAGTAGTTGCCTTCGAGGGCGATACACTGATTGAATCGATTTTTCAATCTTTCGATACCAGTTTTGTAATGCGATTTCGGTTTAGCCTCAAAATAGGCCTCTGTTTCGGCGATTCGGTCTTAAATCTCTTTCCGGCGAGCATTCTTTTGAGGTCTGCAAACAGGAAATAGTCGCTGGGAGCCAAATCTGGCGAATACGGTGGGTGGGGAAGCAATTCGTAGCCGAATTCTTTCAATTTTGTCATCGTTTTCATCGACTTGTGACACGGTGCATTGTCTTGATGAAACATCACTTTCTTTTTCTTCAAATCTGGCCGATTTCTGCGATTTCGTCCTTCAAACGCTCCAACAACACAATGTAATAGTCGCTGTTGATAGTCTGCCCCTTTTGGAGATAGGCGATGAAAATTATTTCATGTACATCCCAAAATACGGATGCCATAAGCTTGCCAGCCGAGGACAAGGTGCGTCGCCTGCTCGCCACTCAGCTGACTGCCGACTTGACTCTGGTGTGAAATCATGGAGCCAAGTTTCATCCATTGTCACATACCGACGCAAAAATTCGGCTTTATTGCAGTTGAACAGCTTTAAACACTCCTCTGAATCATCAATACGTTGTTGTTTTTCGTCGACTGTGAGCAAACGCGGCACCCACTTTGAACACAGCTTTCGCATGTCCAAATATTCGTGTATGATATATCCAACACGCTCTTTTGATATCTTCAGATCCTCAGCTATCTCGATCAACTTCACCTTACGGTCATTCGTAATCATTTTGTGGACTTTTTTGATGTTTTCATCTGAAACAGCCTCTTTTGGACGTCCACTGCGTGCATCATCTTCGGTGCTTGTATGACCACTTTTAAATTTTTCAATCCACTTGCGAGTAGTTCGTTCGGCTGGTGCAGCCATTTCTTCCCATCACAAAGCAATGATAAATCAACACACGAAATTGCTTTGAATCCATTTTTTTTCACAATAACGAAAGTTGCTTCACTCACAACGCTATATCTCGAGAACTAATCGTCCGACAGCTGTCAAATTTATACACGTATCTTTTTAAGGTTGGTACTAACTGAAAATGGTATGGATTTAATTCAAGTGGTGCCCCCTCCTAGAAACGGCACAGGCTTTTCAGCCCATGTGTTATTTAAATACATGCGAGCTCATAAAGAATTTCTTATGATTAAGTCAGCGAAAATAATATCAAGGTGGTGATACGAAACACTCGTTAGTATACCGCGAAATCAGAGAATCCTCGTCATTAATTCGTCGAATACAATTCCAATTCCCAGTCCGTAAACTAGGGAAGAAAGATATATTTTCTGACATCATCAACCTTCGAAAACAAAAAAAATTATCATCGCTGTGCACTTTAATGTGTTCTTCTTTTCTTCCCAAAAATTAAAAGAACAGGAGCACTATGAGTTGAGAGCCTAGGACGTCCGTCGTCCATACTGGATTTTCAGCGCTATCAATTAATTTTTATTTTTATTTTTTAGTCTTTATCAACTGGAAGTGTAACATTATAGAGTGCGAGCACAGTATTTTGAAGAAATTTTTTTTTGCAATGACAGATTAGTGACATAGTACAATGGAGCATACCTTCAAAATTACTGAACTCGTCAAGTTATTCTAAAGGAGTAGTAGTCTCAAATTGATGACCCGGACGCACGTGATCCAATTGACTGTTCACTGTTTGAATTCTCCTCACTTACAACTCTCTCCGTTCCCGAAAAGTCCTCACTTTCTGGCAAAAGTGAAAGTAGACGCCCACTTACGATAGATACTGTTAGTAATTGTGCCAGTATCCTTCGTAAAAATTTATCGTGGGAAATACGAAATACGACTACCAATCTAGTCCTTGGAAAATATGCTCCCGTAAATTACTCTTCTAATTGAAGTCTTCAAATTCGCATTACACTCTGAATGACGACGGAGCTCAACAAGCCCAACAAGCCCAACAAGCCCAACAAGCCCAACAAGCTCAGCAAGGAACCATTCAACAATTCTGGAACATGTTGAAATTTCTCCTAAGGACTTAATTCTCCTGTAATTACTTTGTTATTGGCAATAGAACCTCACTCACTGATATGGCAGTGTGCCGCCATTCCATTTTCAAGAAACTGGAGCACAAAAAAAAAAAAGAAAAAAGAAATCCTTCCCTTGCCAAGGCACATCGTCATCGTCTTCGTCAACAACGAAACATATAACGAGGGTCATGAAACAGAAATTACAACACAAAACAAATATCCAAAGAATAGGGGAAGACGTAGATGAAAATGAAGATGTGAAGCTAGAGGAAAAGTTTTTTTTTTTTTCCACAAACCAATTCAAAAAGTATAGAGTATCAGGACTAAGGAGTTTCTTACTTTTTTTCTTTATTCTATGTAGGTTTCACATGGTTAGGCAGTTTTCTTTTACGAACAGAAGATTTTTTTATTTCGATTTTATTCCCTTTTCTTAGCTCTCCACATTTGTGTCTTATTTTTCTTTCTCTTAAATGGAATGTACAGGCTACAGCAGAGAAAGGATGAAAGCGGCATATCGTACATACTCATACATAAGGGATGGGGCTTTGAAAGCAAAAAAAGGGATCAAAATCGTAGGCAATTGTGCTTTGCTCGCAAAACGACAACGAGCGTAGAATAGAACAACAGATGTCGATTTGTAACACATAAATTCATGCGGCATATTTTATTGATATGAACATAAAATACCGTTATTTGATTGGCCTCCAAAGTAACCAAAAAAAAAAAAAACAAAACAGCAAAATATGGAGTTCTTTTTTAATTTTACATTTTTTAAAAGGAAACGGAAAATTGAGCAAGGAAGTCGTTAAATGGGAGTAGAGACAATTCAATCTTTTGGAAACAATTGCATATGTATGTATGCCACATGTATATGTGAACTTAATCAACCCATGTATAAAAAGATGAAATATTCGTCTGGCAAAACTGCCCTGAAACCTCATGATTGATTTAGCGTTTCGATGAGGCTTCCATGTTTCCATGAAGCGGTACAGTTAGATCAGAATAGGTCATTGTGCCTTTGGGAAGGGTGCGCAATAGATCTCTGCATTAGCCGTGATCTCCTTCAGTTCCGCACATTAAGTTCACTGAGGCCCCTTTGCAATTCAGGAAGGTTTCCCCTTATTGTGTTGTCCCAAATGTCTTTGTATTGTGCGACAAATCGGTGGTGTTCATTCGCTTCTAGACATTAGAGCAGATGAATTTTAACACTTCTTACCATGTTTCCCAAATTTCCTTAATGCGGACGAAACCGGCAGCACAGGATTGATTACATTCTCAAATTCTCGTGGAAAATATCTAGAATTACAAATCTATTTCCAGAAATGTCTTACACCATCTTTGCACAACGGATGTCCTTCGATTTCAAACTACATCGATGGGAACCTGAGCGTTAACTACAAGTTGTTTTAGTTCGTTCGTCAGTTGAATCCGGTCAGCCTTTGCCAGCCATCTGGCATGAGAAACGTTTCCTAGGAAACAACTAGCCAAATCAGGAGGACACTCGGCACCTAGAACAGCAGATGTGGCATCATAAATGTAACGTTGGTCAGAACCGAGGTCTTTAGCTTCAGAAATATCTGCTGGCACGACCTCTATCTTTTCGGACGAAAAAATAATGCGATCGATCCTGTTGTGGTATAATTCAGTTTGAAAAACAAGTGTCTGAAGTGCTGCTCATTTATGTGTAAAAGACAAATAATCCATTAAAGCGGTCTATTTAAACGCTTTTCTAATAGCTGTATAACTCCGTCATATTTACTCGTGTTTGTTACTGTCCAGTCAGAACCCACGGCTATATATCCTGTAGAGATGTATTCCGCTGACAAGTCATTATTTCATGAATTCCAAGCTCCAATTTTTTAGTGGTTGCTTGACTTCGAACGCTATAACCGACAAAAATCGAGCGTAGTATAGAAATATGTTGTTAACCGGTATTTCTTTTTCAATTAAATAAAAATATAAATTAAAGTTTATAGTCGGAATTTTTGTCTGGGGCGTCGAAATCTTAGGTAGGTAGGTTAGAGTGGCTGTTGGAAAGAACAAGTGATGACTCCTATGATGGCGCGAGGTATCGTATTTACAATAGAAGGATCAGACTCTTAGAGCGATTTACAATAGATCTAACTTTGGCCAGATCTGTTTAGTCGCTAGACATGTTGGTTTAACAGTCCACCGAAGTTCTGTTCTTTTATTGGTGTCCAGCTTTAGTATTAATTTGCACGTAACGACTACATAGTATACCAAATACCAATGCTACCCTTTTCCTGTAGAATAGGTGGAGTAGTTCCTATTTTGGAGAGTTCGTCGGCCCTACAATTCCCTGGAATGCCTCTGTGGCCCGGCAACCAACAAACGTGAAAGTTGAACTTCTCTGCCATCTCCGAAAGAGATGATCAGCATTCAAGGGCGGTTTAAAATTTAATGAGACAGAATGCAAGGAGTTGACAGCGGCCTAACTATCCGAAAAGATGCGGATATCCTTTGCAGATATCACTTTTTTTCAGCCAGGACAGAGTTTCTTTAATCGCCAAAATTTCCGCCTGGAACACGAAACAGTGATGTAGATTGAGCTTACCTGAGAAAACACCGCCACCCACCTCGCTACTGACTTGAAGATGCTTTAATTGAAGGACCTAGAGGGGAAGCTTACATGGAAATCTTTGTCAAACTAAAGTTCAGGTATGGTATAATCGATGTTTTGGCCAACTAAAGAGGAAAAGAGGACAAGATCAGTTTTATGGGGGCTTACTCCAAATCCACAGCGATCTGCCGAACGGGTTAATCTGTTAAGATATAGATGAAGGAGTTCTTTAATGGTAATAAGACGCTCTCCTTAGACGGCTATAGCAACGTTATCCCCATAGGCAATCACCCTGCTACCACCAGGTTCCAGGTACATCAGCAGTTTATTAACCACTCAGTTCCAGAGAAGGGCAGAGAGGACACCGCCTATACCGCGTGATGAGCCTTAGTATCGCACCCAACAATGAGGCCAGTTTTTGGCTTTCCAGATTACAGTACCATCCTTTCTAGGTTATCACCAGGGAGAGGGCCCACATGATCGTGGCCAAGATATGCCGATGCCAGCCAGTAGAAACCTTTGGCAGTGTTTAGTCCGGCAACGGTTAAGTCGGGGTCGCTGAGATTAGGAAGTAGAAGTGCATTAAGGCTACGTTTCACTAATATACAAGTTCTGATCTTACCTTTGTTTCAGGTGTCCCAAGTCCACGAATCACGCCTTCTCTGATCCACGGCTCCAGGACTAGGATAATGAATTTGTGCGTTTTTCGAAAGATGCACAATAAATGCGGCCGAAGGCTTCTGGATAAACCGGATCATTGCTACAATTTACAAGAGTAGCCTCCACCATGGTGCTGTTCAAGTCCCTCGATTCTGAAGATGTGCCCAAGAGCTCATCTTCTTCCTTTGATCGTATGGGAATTCTTTTTACCTCGTCATCGGTTTCCATTTCCGACAGAATGTCAGAAGAGGAGACCGACGATTTCATTGTGGCCTCGCAATTGTGTTGCTTATCAGCATCTAGCTCATCCTTTTTATAGGCCCTTAGGTGGATTGACTCGAAACCGAACCGAATCATGCATTTAGTCTGCGCTAGAGGGTTAAGAGATTCCTTATTGGTCACGATCAACGCGCATCTATAAGAGCCCCTTAGTTTTTCTAGTTTCGCGGCTTTCCAGTCATAAGTCGGAAGGATCGGGTTGATAAGCCTGATGACCTCCAGAATGCTTTCTGGTGAGGAGGGTTCGGCTGGGATCCAGGTGCAGGTTCTAGATCTTCTAGGGATATCCTCCTTAGAGACGACCTCGAGTTTTGCACCTGACCAAATCTCTCCTACTCCGCCAATGGCTTTGGTGAAGAGATCAAGAGATCTTTGATTGGCACATGCGATAAGTTTGACGTGGCCTTGGTTCAAGCCAGCGTCGCTTGTGATGAGAGGTGGTCCGGCGTTTTCCCGCGTGATAGTCAAGAAGTTGATCGAAGGCTTTAACTTGACCAACTGCGCGATCATTAGTCAGTTTTGGGAACCGGCACGGTTTCCTCCAACGATCTCTGGCGCTTGGAGGAGTCTTTTAGCGTTTTGAGAGCAGTGGAAGCAGTGGATAATGCGTCTTTTAGGATGTTGTTAGCCTACTCAATCTTGCTTTTTATATGCGCAAAAAGCATTTCGGAGTCTTATATAGAACGCCTTAGATGAAGCTAGACAACGCAGCTGAGCCCCTGATTCCTTCTTAGGGGAAGGAGTTTTAGTAGCAGCGACAAGTCCGTGGTCTGCCACAAACTTGCTACTGCTAGAAGTGGAGGAAGTGATAGAACCATGGTTTGCCACAGTCTTATCACTGAAAATTTAGTTCTAGGCTCTTTGCGTTTGCCTTTCGAGGATGGTGCACCATGGTCTGCCACAGTTTTATCGCCGCTCGATAATGCTGGACCCTTGCTGGTAGTCGGTGCAGTCAATGTTTACCGCCCGGTATTAAAGAGTATAGGGTTTTTTTTTCTAAGATTGTATCCATTAATAGATAGAGTAGCGGAGAAGGGATGGTACATCTGTGGAGAAATCTGGGTACTCCGTTTGCTACTGAGCTATTTTAGGAGATGCTGGACCCGCAGCAAGGTTCATCCTCGGCACGGGTCGTATGACACCTTGATCCAGCCCAGGGAAAAAGAAGTGGTTGGGATTGTGGTGGGAAGGGGCGGGGTATCCTTTAGTTTCAGGACTCGCCTGGAGAACTTTTCGAAATTCATTGACTTTACTCAGCCTCTACAACTCGACAGGTTTCATTCTCAGGGTAGAGGTTATCTTACTTAGAATTTTTTGAGTACAAAGGTCTGATTGTAATATTCTATGTATATAACTTTGTGAGATAGGGCCAGACTTATCATAAGCTTTAGAAGCATTGCATTTAGCAAGAACATGAAGCGCATTATTTAGTGCATTAAACATAATCTTGATACTACAATTCGTATTTTTTATGCAACCGAACAAAATTTTAGTCATGCAATCATCTGTAATATGTAAATCGAAACAAATGTCATCACATTAATTTACGGAAATTTTGTTAAACCTGCCGAAAATATAATCAGAGTAAGATAAGCGTCAGATGTAGGCTTTGACTTCATCAAGGAACAGACGACAATTATGAGTATGCAACCTATAGATACAAACAAAACTGAGCACTTGAATTAACACTGTGATCAACAACTTTAATACGTCAGCACTTGACCAACTGTGACTACTTCCCACAAAATCGAGTGGCTTAGGAGCAAAAACTACATCTCAGCCTGCAGAATAAGTTGCATTAGTAAATTTATGAAATACATATGTATGTATATAGCAAGGAATAAAATTGTCGTCGCGTCGGTTTCACAAGCAAAAATCCAAATCGCTGTAACAAATATTAGATCCGGTAAATTAAAGTGCTGCCTCAAACGACGAATATTTTGATGTACGTACCATCAAAAGGGAATTACAGATCAAAATGCTTCAAATATTTGTGGTAGGGCTGTTGCTTAAAAGATCGAGGTCTAGACTATCTGAAAGGAAGGCTAACGAAAAATAATTAGCCCACCAATGCTTCTAAATCAGCAAACGATCTAACAGCAACAATCCTACCTATATCTACGAGTATAATGCGTATGGATTTGAGCTTAGACGTTGTTTCTACTGCTGCTGCTAGTGATTTTGTTTTTAGCCCTGTTAGCCGCTACATTGTTAGTGTTCGGTACTGCAAACGCAGATAATCAAGATCTGCCAAAGTAAGATTTATACACGCGCAATCAAAGTATAAACTGCACTCTGCACATGCAAATTTTAAATCACAGCTGCATTCAATTTTATTATTGCAAGCTAGGCAATGTATTTTAGATGAAGAAAACAACAAAAAAAACTTGAAAAGCTTCTATAGGTGACTACGAATACGCTGAACTATGGGGTTAAAGAGCCGCTTGACTATCTGCAATCAGAAGTGACTTGACTCCGATTCTCTTTCAACTGAAAAATGTGTGTTCTCATTTTGGTCCTTTCGTTAGCCAGTGAAACCTCAATCTGGTATCAATTATGCCATCAGATGCACTCAAAATGACAATAACATTATTCAACATCTAAATTCACCAGATGCCAACTAATTTTGCCGACCAAATAATAAAGCCACTTTATGCCATTTGACTTCATGACATATCCATCGTTCGAAAAATCGCACTCAAGTATACAATTACTGCCCTCATTCCCCCAGTCAGATTAAAGAAAATTCCTCCCTGTCATCTAATCTGCCATTGCAATTCCCCCATCGAATGCAATATCACTACGACAACGATGATGATGATGGAGTCGGGCTTTCGACACAAGTGCTTTCACGGATGCACATAGACCACTCCTGTCTACAGCAATATTCGAATATTAATTTTTGTTTTTTTTTTTTTCGAAAACAAGTAAAAATATCGCGAATTCAGGTTCTGGGCGGAATGAGAACCTCTCATCCGTTTGATGCAATACTCGTACTTTTATTCTGAAATAATAGAGTCAGCAATTAAAGAGTTACAAGTAAAAACCGCTCCGAAATCCTGGCAACGCCGACCCCAGTTAATAGCGACTGTAAGAGTGCATTCAATTCATTGCTGTCGATATAAAAAAAAAAATCATCATCCCTGTCACCCGTTGTTCCGCTGAATGAAAGGATTTCCCACTTCGAATCGATTGCCATTTTCCCCCTGCTAAATATGAATTCATATTCGCCTGCCAATATTTTCGTTTTTAATTTTTTTTTTCTGGTTTTTTGTCGAGATGATATATTTTTGTGCGCAACAATTGAAATCTAAATCTGCTGTTGTCGAGGGTGTTTTGGAAAGCGACAGAATGCCATATTCTGTTGATTCCATTCATGGCTTCATAGAATGCACATGGAGCAGATTTTTTATGTTTCACCATCCCCCACTCACACTCTTTTGTTTGGCGGTAAATCTATTTAATTACACGAACTGCCAATAAACTAACTGGAAAAAAAATTGCAACAACTACAAAACGGCATCAAGTCCAATAACAAAGGATTTAAAGGACGAAACATTGGTAACGAGTATTACGTATTAGCGGAATTAACAGAGTGGCAACAGTGGTGAATCTTTCATCATCGTCATGGTAATCCTTTTTTGAAAAATGTTTTATTCCTGCAATAATTGCACACTAAAGGACGATTACCACAAAGCACTGAGGAGTACAAATCCATACAGTTCCATTGGAACAGTGGTTAGGCAGTAAACAGGACTATGCATTCAAGTGGGTGGTGGATATATTATGTTGGAGGCGTTTTTTGCTGAAATTAATCAGTTTTGTAATTTTGCCAGTAATGTGTCAATCTGTGGGCAAAGAGGATTATTGTAGTGCCTTCTTGTCGAGGCTAATGATGCAGATGCCCATACGTGCGTGAAAGCAGGTCATAAATCGGACTTACATAGATTGACATCTTTTTATAATTCGCAGAAGTGCGGTTTAAGAACCCTGGAAAGCATACTGAGCAGAAGTCCTTGTTGGCAAAAACATCGGTTCGCAGAGGCAAACATTGTTTCTTTGAATGGTTAGTTAAGCAGGCGGAAAGGTATGTATTTTGACTTTACCTAATTTTGACAGCATTGACTAAAATCCTGATTACTGTTTTATGTTTTCCCTTTCAATTGTGTGCATGCAACTAAAATATCAGTGAGATGTGTGCTGATTTGTATATAAAAAGTTCCCAAAATTAATTGAGCAATAAAAACGGAATCATTTGATCGATTTCGTAATGATTCAGGTAGGACGACAGAAACAAATAACTTTGTTTTCAAAGATGTAGATGAGTCGTTGAATCGATTTTCGGGAGAATCAAGCAAACTTTTTGCTCTTAAACATTTTGAGGATATAGCCACTATCTGTAAACGGAATGCTATTCAAAAATATTTGTATTTACAGTATATGTCGAATCAACAAGTCTAACTTGCAGTTAGGAAAATCTGAAGGGATTTTTGAAAGACTAGCTTGATGATACTCCTTCATGTACAATAAAAGTCTTCATAAGACTCTCCAGTCACGGAAGAAAAAGACGAATGAAACTCTTGTTGAGTATATGTATATGTAGTATGAAGCAAATCGCAATGAGGGGGCATTCTGATGATGAATCGCTAATAGCTTAGTGAGCTCAAGAAAAGATATCAAGAAATATAAAAAGACAAAATCGGAGTCATAATTTGAACAATTCTCATCTGCATCATCGGAAGTCAATAGTACAGCCAACAAGAAACGATTTAGAGGGCGACCAGATAAGAACGATAGCGAAAAAAAATTAAATAAAACGGCAACGGTGTGAGATATACAATTAAATCTGACTGCACTCTGAAGCTACGTCCATGCCATTATGTGTGGAATAGCACATCATTCAAATGACCACCTTGGCTTCGCTGGCAATGCTTCAAGCGCTCGGTCTGATTTTTGATGACTCAGTCCAATATGTGCGGCGTTATTCCTGCTATAGCGTGCCGAATGTTGGCCTCGAGCTAATCCAAAGGAGTTGGCTTGTTAGTGTGGACTAAGGATTTGACGTAGTTCCAGAGAAAATAATCGAGTGGTATCAAATCGCATGATCGTGGCTGCCAATTGATGACCCAGTCGCCAAATTTCTGCTTCACATCTTTGAGTGTTGCGTCGCTTGTATAGCATGTAGCACCGTGCAGTGCCACGAAAGAGTCCCCAGCGATATGCATCAACTGCAGGGGAAAACATCCAGCTAACTATCGAGGCTGCGAAGTCGCGAAGGAGTTGCAAAAACGACGGGATCAATCCAAAACAATGCCTTCTAAAAACGAAGGGCCAGCGAGTAAGAGAAATCATAACAGCGGTCCAACCCCAAAGCCTTTAAAGAAGGCAAAGATAGCAAACGCCGTGATGGCCGCTAAAATTACCAATAACAATAACGTCAAAAATAACAATGCGCAAGTGAAAAGTGAAAAAACTTACTTGAAAATAGCGGCGTGAGCAAATACGACCAACTGTGAATCACCTGATCCTACCTCAAATATTTTCTCAGTAGTTCTCGAGAGACTAGAAGAACTAACTAATAAATAAGATAATAGTCGAACGGCTTCTTAGCCCCGAAGCAGATCTGTGTAACTAATCATGACAAAGAAGCTCAATATTCTTGCGTGGAATGCCAACGCCCCACAGAAAAGGCTTGGAAAAAGCAGTTGATATATGTGTAATTCCGCGTGGAACTAAAAGGTTACAGCGACTTCCACGCTCATCATCCATCGGGAAACGCAAGAGGCGGGTCATTCCTATTTATAAAAGACTGCTTTGAACACTCTCTGGAAGCACAAATTCAACTTAACATATTTCAAATGACCATCGTGCGCGTTTAAAATAAAAATTATTCTTTTAGTATACCCGCAATTTATTGCCAATCGCACTGCAAAATAGGAAAACACAAATTTACTGATCTATTTAACTCTCTTGGACCAATCTGTATTATTGGTGGCGACCTTAGTGCGAAGCACACCTTTTGGAGTTAAAAGTACCGCTCAGAACGCGAAAAAGAGGTTGAACGGTTTGTTGAAGTCATACAGCAAGCGGCCTGGAATAACACTCCACGAGAAATGAACAAAGTTGCCTGTATCGGCATAAGACATCCGCCGGAAATCAAGGAAATGATAACGGAGGAACGAAAGGCGCGGAAAAAGTGACATTAAACTCGGGCTCAACTAGATAAAACGTCCTCTAATAGGCTCTGCAACTTGTTGAAAAAATCGAGCAAGGACTTCAATAACCAAGGTATTAATGACTACCTAGAAAGCCTCTCAGCGACAGAAGATACCAATTACTCCATATGGAGAGCCGTTAAGAGTCTTCGAACGCCCCAAATATACGTGGCGGCAATAAGAAGAAACCAGGATGACTGGGCGAAAGAAGATAAAGAAAAAGTTAGTGTTTTCGCCCATCAACTTGCAGAAACGTTCAAACCATTCGACGGGGAAGTGCTTCCAGAGAATGTCAATACGCTAGAAGTGACGAACAGCCTTCCAATAAAAAAGGCTACACTTACGGAACTTAGGCAAGATATAAACACGCTTAAGTCCAAAATGACTTAATACGGGAGAGATACTTAAAGCGCTACCGAAAAAAGGTTTGCTAAAACTGCTCTTATAAATGTCACCGTAAGATTCGAGTACACAGCGGAAAGTTGCCGAAGTTATTATGGTTCCGAAACCCGGTAAGCCGCTAACTGAAGTCAAGTCATACAGACCAATATCGCTCCTCCCGATTATATCGAAGGTCTTCGAGCGAATCTTACTTCATCGTCTTAAACCGATTATTGACACAAATCGCCTCTCACCCGATCATCAGTTTGGCTTTAGAAGCCAACATTCTACTATTGACCAAGTGCATCGAAAAACCGATGTAATTGAACGAGCAATCGACTAAACGCATTCCTTGACGTTTCGCAAGCTTTTGATAAGGTATGGCACGAGGGCCTGAAATTAAACTTCGACAAATCCTACCCGAGCAATTGTTTTATATTTTAAGTTCATACCTAGACGACCGACTCCTCCATGTCAGACACGGAGACGAATATTCCAATTTTAAGATAATAAAGGTGGAGGTGCCGCAAGAAAGTGTACTTGGCCCTCTGCTATATTTGTTTTTTACCCGCGACACACCGCAAACGGACGATACAATGCTAGCCACATTTGCTGATGACACTGTCATTTTGGCGACAGATAAAACCATCGAAGAAGCAACTGCTGAGTTGCAACGTGCCCTTACACGGATTAACAATTGGACAATTGGCTAATCGCTCTTAATGAAAACAAGTCTGTGGATGTGAACTTCACGCTAAAGAAAACTGACAAGCACACGTTAAGAAAAAACGTGAAGAGCTTGAGACTAAGTATAGAGACATGTACTGGCTTATTGGAAAGTATTCCAAGCTCAGTTTAGAAAACAAATCGCTGCTATACAATCAAGTGCTAAAACCGGTCTGGACATATTGTACACAGCTTTGGGGTTGTACCAAAATTAGTAACGTTAACGTCTTACCGACATTGCAAAACGAAGCTCTTCGAGGGTTTGTTTATGCACCGTGGTACATTAGAAATGATGATATCCACAGAGACCTAGGAGTCGAAAACGTTGAGAACGAAATTAAAAACCGACTGCAAAGACATACGAATATTTCTGTTCAACAGATCCTTGACGAGACAAATTTATTGCGCTGTCTGAAAAGGACTAAGCCTCTCGATCTAGTGCGGTGATCCACGGTGCTTAATTTTTAAAGTACGTAGGAATTTTCAATGGGAAATCGCCTGCAAAATATTTTATTAAAGCAAAATAAAACGCGAAAGAACAAGTGCTTGTTGAGTATGAACTCAGTCGTAGTCTGTATAAGGAAGGTGTTTTTTAGTGAGTAAGAATCTCACACTAGTAGTGTGAGCACCGAAGCTTATAGTGTCTATGAAGATTTCTCACCTACCCACGACAAAAAATAAAATTAAAATTTTAGCGCCGTCTTGTTGGAACCGCAGCTCGGATATATCAATGCTGTCGAGCTCTGATTACACAAAGTCGATTAGTATCGTTCTATACCTGAGAGCATTGACAGTAACGGTGTCTTCTTCCTCATTTCGACAGAAATAAGGTCCGATGGTGCCGCCATGCCATAAATCGCACCAAACAGTCAATCTTTATTGATACATTGATGCTAGGCCGAATACTTGTGGATTGAGCTCGCTCAATCACCTCGTTTGAGAAGATGATCTTTTGGCCAAAATCCGGATCTTCGGCCAACATTTTCAGCACCCAATTAGCGAATGCACGGCGTTGGGCCTTTCATTTAGCTCTTTCTATCTTTATATTTAAATAAAATAAAGTGTTTGTGAGATATCATCGAAATTTTTTATTCGTTTGAAATGCCTATCGATGCCATTATATATGGAATATAACATGGTTCAAATGTCCTCCGCAGCTTCTCTGGATGGCCCGCGTTCGAAATGTTCAATTTTCCCTGACTCTGGCGCATAAATCAGGCTGAATTTGACCGATGACATCAGTTATGTTGGCTTTGAGGGCCGCTGTGGTTTGTGGCTTATTCGCAGAGACTTGCGACTTCAGAAAGCCCGACAAGAACCCCAACAACGTAGCGCCCAACAGGGCTAAAAACAAAATCACTAGCAGCAGCAGTAGCAACAACGTCTAAGCTCAAATCCAAACGTATTATACTCGTAGATATAGTAACCTATATCGTTTGCTGATTTAGAAACATTGGTGGGCTAATTATTTTTCGTTAGCCTTCCTTTCAGATAGTCTAGACCTCGATCTTTTAAGCAACAGCCCTACCACTAATATTTGAAGCATTTTGATCTGTAATTCTCTTTTGATGGTACGTACATCAAAATATTCGTAGTTTGAGGCAGCACTTTAATTTACCGGATCTAATATTTGTTACAGCTATTTGGATTTTTGCTTGTGAAACCGACTCGACAACAATTTTATTCCTTGCTATATACATACATATGTATTTCATAAATTTACTAATGCAACTTATTCTGCACGCTGTAGTTTTGGCTCCTAAACCATTCGATTTTGTGGGAAGTAGTCACAGTTGGTCAAGTGCTGAAGTATTAAAGTTGTTGATCACAGTGTTAATTCAAGTGCTCAGTTTTGTTTGTATCTATAGGTTGCATACTCATAATTGTCGTCTGTTCCTTGATGAAGTCTGTATTTTTTTATTCAATGAACCAGAGGAAAATCTGGTGACCTTAGGAGTCAAAGCCTACATCTGACGCTTATCTTGCTCTGATTATATTTTCGGCAGGTTTAATAAAATTACAGATCATTGCATGACTGAAATTTTGTTCGGTTGTATAAAAAATACGAATTGTAGTAGTCATACTCCTGCTGGTACAACAAAAAAGATTATATTTAATGCACTAAATAATACGCTTGATATTCTTGCTGAATGTAATGCTTTTAAAGCTTTTGATAAATTTGCATCAATCTCACATATTAGTTACACAGAATTTTTTAATCAGACCTTTGTACGTAAAAAAATCGAAGTAAGGTAACCTCTACCCTGAGCATGGAACTTGTTGAGTTGTAGAGGCTGAGTAAAGTCAATGAATCTCGAAAAGTTCTCCAGGAGAGTCCTGAAACTAAAGGATGCCCCGCCCCTTCCCCTCACCATCCCAACCGCTCCTTTTTGGGATGGATCAAGGTGTCATACGACCCGTGCCGAGGATGAACCTGGCTGCGGCTCCAGCATCTCCTAAAATAGGTCAGTAGCAAACGGAGTACCCAGATCTCTCCACAGATGGACCATCCTTTCTCCGCTACTCGTGAGATCTATTAATGGATACAATCTAAACAAAAACCCCTATACTCTTTAATACCGTGCAGTAAACATTGACTGCTCCGACTACCGGCGAGGCTCCAGCATTGTCGAGCGGCGATAAAACTGTGGCAGGCCATGGTGCGCCATCCTCTAAAGGCAAACGCAACGATCCTAGAACTAAATTATCAAGTAGTGATAAGACTGTGGCAAGCCATGGTCCTATCACTTCCTCCACTTCTAGCAGTAGCAAGTTTGTGGCAGGCCACGGACTTGTCGCTGCTACTAAAACTCCTCCCCCTAAAAACGAATCAGGGGCTCAGCTGCGTTGTCTAGCTTCAACTAAGGCGTTCTATATAAGACACCGAAATGCTTTGTGTATTATTGAAGCTCCGGATCTAATCCGGAGGTTTAGAGATGTGCGGATATAAAAAGCAAGATTGAGTGGGCTAACAACACCCTAAAAGACGGATTAACCACTGCTACCACTGCTCCAAAAACGCTAAAAGACTCCTGCGAGCACCAGAGATCGTTGGAGGAAACCGTGCCGGTTCCCAAGACGGAATAATAATCGCACAGGTGGTCAAGTTAAAGCCTTCGAGCAACTTCTTGGCCATCATGCGGGAAAGCGTCGGACCACCTCCCATCACAAGCGACGCTGACTGGAACCAAAGCTTATCGCATGTGCCAATCCAAGAACTCTTGATCTCTTCACCACAGCCATAGGTGGATTATGAGAGATTTGACCAGGTGCAAAACTCGAGGTCGTGTCTAAGGATGATATCCCTAGAAGATCTAGAACCCGCACCTGGATCCCAGCTGAACCCTCCTCCCCAGAAAGCATTCTGGAGGTCATCAGACTCAGCAACCCCACCCTTCCCGCTCGTGACTGGAAAGCCGCGAAGCTGGAAAACTAAGGGGCCCTTATACAAAGATACGCGTTGATTGTGATCAAAAGGCAATTCCGTAAACCGTTAGTGCAGTCTGAAGGCATGATTCGGTTCGGTTTCGAGTAATTCGCCTAAGGGTCTATAATAAGGATAAGCTGGATGCTGATAAGCAACCTACTCCTCCTTGAACTGAAACTTTAAATCCAACATTAGATCTTGGAGCGTCGATATCCTTTCCAGAATTGGATAGCGACGACTCCAATTTGTGCGGGGCGAGAATTAAGCCGTCTGACACTCTGTCGGAAATGAAAACCGATGACGAATTAAAAAGAGATCCTATACGATCACAGGAATGAGCTCTTGGGTACATGTTCAGAATCGGAGGACTTGAACAGCACGGTGGTGGAGGTTACTCTTGTAAATTGTAGCAATGATTAATCTCCATCACTCTCTTTGGCCGCACTTATCTGCGTGTTTTCAAAAACGCAGAAGACATTATACTAATCCAGGAACCATGGATCGGAGAAGGTGTGGTTTGTGGACATGAGACACCTGTATACGCTTCGCTCTATACAAGAGACAAAGGTGAGATTAGAACTTGTATATTAGTGAAACGTAGCCTTAATGCATTTTTACTTCCCAACCTCAGCGACCCCGACTTAACCGTTGCCAGACTAGAGACTGCCAAAGGTTTCTACTGGCTGGCACCGGCATATCTTGGCCACGATCATGTGGTACTGGAAGCTAGAATGCTAAAACTTGGCCTCATAATCGGGTGCAACGCTAATGCTCATCACACGGTATTGAGCAGTACCGGCATCAACTGTAGATTATATCATTTTTTGATTATATTATAAGTAATAAACTCATTGTTTGCAACATTGGCAATGAGCCCACTTTTATAACAAGAAACTGACAGGTAGTACTAGATATCACACTTGTCTTCGACAACATCCCTCAATATGCTAACGAACTGAATGGTATCGTCTGAACACTCATTTTCAGACCAGAACCAGCATTCCGGAATTATCGGAAAGCTGATTGCCCAAAATACAGAGGAATACTATCCTCCGAATGCCCAAGTCTCCCGCGTGACACCAAAGTCAAGCAAGTTTTCCCACCGAGTAATGAAATCTAGATATTATTGTCGTCCTCCAAAAAGACACCAGCACTGCATCCGAGATCGATTTTGGAGTCTTTGGTAAAGATCTGACTGCTGGAGTCCTGACTATGGTGTTAGATGAGCCCTGAAAAAACAGACTTCGTACTTTCGCAGCAACAGGAGTTCTGGTGTCATTGTATCTGATACCATCTTCATATGACCAGAGTCAAAGACAAATGACGCGCAAGGTCAAAACTCTAGTGTATATTGTCAACCACGTCTTGTTAAACGGTAGATGGCTATGAGAGTGCAGCCAATGATATGATTATCGAACTTCAGAGACAGGCGTGCTAAGGAGAAGAGAAATGCAGCCGTGACAGTCCATTTTTAAAGACTGGTAAAACCATCACTGACATTCTTCTGTTAATATTTACAATTGGTCTTACAGCCATGTTAATTTAAGGCTCATCAACTGTAACAGACCACATGTCTTGCCGAAAGCTGATTTACACTGCCTGAAGGCCAACAGCCCCTTAGAGGTTTTCGACGCGTCAGGTTTAGTCCAAGGACGTTTGTTATAGATGGATTAGTCACTATGTTTACCTTCGTTAGGAAAACGTATGGTGATGCACTAAATAAGTCAAACCAGTCAGCTTTTCATGCAAAGAAAGACCTCAGTTTTGTAAGGATTGACTAAGATTCCATTTCTTGTGCACAAGTCTATGGCTGCTTGCGGCAAGGTCGCCTAGTATGATATAAAAATACAGTACAGCGTGTACGTAAGTACCATTGAGAGTCGACAGCCGTCCCTGTTTGCACTCGTGATGGCCACTATCCTCGCAGTCAACATTCAGAGGTCTGCAGTGCTAATATTTGCAAAAATGTGCTTCGAATATACCGTGTTGTCTGATGGAGTTACATGTGCCATCAAAAGCTGTCTTGCCGATGAAAGTACGGTAAACTCCTTAGTTGGATGTTTATTTTCAGACAAAGAACAAGTCCATTGTACTCCTTGCATGTTCCTTTTACTGAAATTACTCAGTCTTTGGACGAAAGATGAGTAAACGCTTCAGTGATAAGGCGCTTACAGTAACAGCGCCCACCACATCAGTGGAGGAAACCTGTAGCCTGATACGGACGTAGGCCGAAAACTCACAGAGGTAGCGATCCGGAGTGTCGTCATCACTTTTAAAGCAAGTGTAGCATTATGTTGTGTGACTTATAGTACATATGTCCACATTTAAGTGCTTAGCACGAGGAATGAGACTATAAGTTCGGAGTGTAAAGAATTCTAGGGTCTGCTGCGGATTTCTTGCAGAGCTTGTAGTTGATTGACTTAAACCCGAAACTGATTACACCTTGGGTCATCACAATGACAATAGGACCTCATCTATAATACACTTCTCGGTTAACAATCTTAGAACAGTGAATTTGAACCGATGAATTGCTAAGCTTGGTAATTTCATACATACGGGCTCGGTTGAGATCCTCGCACCACTTCTTTGTCTGCTTGGAGTATCGTCCTTAGCAAGAATCTCGAACTTCGCACCGGAAATTTCTCTATCTGACTATGTATATCTCGTAGAGATGGGAGAATTTACGATCGTCACAATCCTATCCGCCATTGCATGTGATTAGAAGTGGTCTACGATTACTCTTCCCGATGAAGGGGAAGCTACTGGAAACTATTCCGAGGGCATCGTGCCATTAATCACGAACTTGTCTTTAAGAACTTCACTGAAAGACTATTTAGATCTGAGAATTGGTAAGGGGGTATGTCATCAAAAAATATTTTAAGCCTTTCCGTGTGAGTACCACTTTAGTTATACCTTAGATAGGAAGTATATAAACAAGTGTCTAGCTGGATGTAAGGACGCTCGTCATATACTCGTATCATTCTCGTCAATAAATTAATAAATTATGTACTCGTCAATCCGGCAACACAGTCTAGTCCCTCCATCCAATACGCTGCTCGTCTTATTGTTTTACATACGAGTATAAGAGATAAAGGTTCCCTAGATCTTCTGCTGATTTCAAACAGCGAAAGTTACTTTGTTTTAGTTGAAGGCTTAAAGTCCCGTCTATCTCCCACTGCCTGCCGAAATGGCTGTGACATTAATTGTATTAATTTAATTCATTAATTCCTTTGTACATTGAAAGTTGTTTTTCTTTCTACCAGTTATTAGTAGAATTGCATCCCAGAAATAAGATATCTATTCCTTCAAAATATGAACCAAGTATTAAGGAAGTCATACGAAAGCCATTTCCTTTATCTGCCGAAGAAACAAAGACCGCGCCACTACGACGCCTCAGTGCACCCTCCTTTCTCCAAATTCAAAATCCGACAAAGTGAAATTAAAAAAAAAAAAAACACATCTACATTGTTAAAATTCAAACTCCTAACTCATATCCAAATCCTTTATGCTGTGCTCAGCAGGATAATAGTTATTTATTGGTTGTATCATGGCGACATCTTTTTTGTCCTTGCACTATTCGTATGCTGGTACAGAGTATCTATTACCATAGCCCCACAGTATCGTCCCAGAGGCATGCATTTAATTTCATAAAATCGCTGAACTGTTGCAAGAACCTCAACCCCGACTACTAAAAACATTGACCTCGACTCTTTCAATTTAGACCAACAGAGAAGCAACAAAAAGAATCCACCAACCAAACAACAAATCACGAAATGAACACAGCAAGATGCTTATTACGGCTAAAGTGCCATTCGAGCAGGAGCATACCCAAACCCGAGAGAGTCGCAATCTGTAAAGCCCTTGTATCTGTACATACAAGGCAAGGGATTAGGGTTGCTCGGATGCATATCAACGAGCATCATCCCGATAAAAAACAATCGTACTACATCCCGGATTCCCGCTCGCTCGAAATCGCGAATTTCTATTAAAAAACATGAATTTGTCGATTCAGTAATCAGTTTGAATGGAACTCGATTTTTTTTTCTTTTTTTATATCTCTTACCGATACACGGTATCCATCTGGATAAAGGGATATCCGCGGGAACGATGTTGCTGGTGATTTGCAGAATTTGAATTCAAATAACCGTGCTAGACTATAAACGCACATGGAACAAAAAATTCATTGTAAAATTGAAATATTGCTGGAGTGCGAGGAAATGGCATATCGATTGTTGCTCATAAATGCCTTCACAGGAAAGTGCAGCTTTTAAGTTTCGTTCTATTGCCGGATTTTAAGGATTCGGCCATATCAGGAAGTTCTTTGAAATATTGTTCGACTCATACATGCTTAGTTCTTCGAATAAATTTTAGTTACTGATGACTTGCATGAGTTTAGTATTCGTTTTGACCGACAGCAAAGGCAAATGAACAAAAAAATATCTTTAATATTCAATACAGTTCAGCTAAAATGTATTTTTAATTTTTGATGGTAATTCAAGTGGCATATTGTTCATTTAAAGTTACGAATTACTCCATATCACTGTAGCCGCTGTCGCTGAATTAAAAAAAAAAAAACCACCGCTGCGAGACTAAAGTCGATACCCATTACGATTTTTCTCACTTTATTGTCAAATGCTCCAAATAGCTGCTGGCTCTATACCTTGGGAGCAGTGCCGTTCCAGACCTGATCCCAATGATAAAGTTAACGTGTTTCAAGAAACGATTGTAAGACTGTTCGATGAATTCGTACCCACTAAAATGGTCAGAATTCAAAACCGTGCATGTCCTTGGTTCACTACTCAAGTGGTTAACTCAATCCAAAAGAGGAACAAGCTACACAGTAAATGGAAGCACTCTCCAACCCACTAAAACTGGTCTTTGTACAAAACGGCACGTAACATCGCCACCTCAATTATACGTAACACAAAAAAAGAACTATTTCGCTTCTAAGCTAGATCCATCCCTCTCGTCGAAGAAGTTATGGAGTAATCTCCACAAAATTGGTATAACTTCTAGAAACAGCAAGTCTGAATGCCTTCTCAATCCAAATGATTTGAATCACGTCTTTCTAGGGGATGATCCTTACTCGTGCGATTTTGACTCCAACCAGACTGTGGACCGCGTTTACTTGCGGCCGGGGCTAGAGGAGATATGTAATGTCTATCAAATCTGATTCTATCGGTGAAGATGGCATTCTCGTGCGCTTCGTTAAACTCATTCTACCGCAAATTGTTTCGACTCTGACCCATATAATTAATTGGTGCATAATCACATCAACCTTTCCAAAGTCGTAGAAAATTGCACGAGTTATGCCGATCGCTAAGAAAGCTCATCCAGCATCTTCTGCCGATTTTAGGCCAATAAGCATTTTGCCCTGCTTTTCGAAAGTCTTAGAGAAAATTATAGCAAAACAAATCACAAAGTACTTAACTCTCAATCACCTTTTATACGACAAGCAATCAGGCATTCGGGCCAACTACGGCTGTTCTTCAGCCATGGTCAACTTGCTTGAAGAGGTTAGACAATCTTTTGATAAGAAATATGTCTCACTACTCTGTTTGTTAGATTTCTCGAAGGCTTTCGATAAAGTCAACCACAAGATACTGTGTTGGAAGCTAACACACTATTTTGGTTTTGGTGGTCGTGCTGTAAGGTTGCTGGATAGTTTTCTCTCCGAAAGGTGCCAAAGAGTTTTCTCCAATTGATGTAGTTCATCCCTTATGCAACTCAAACAAGACGTTCCTCAAGGGTCGATATTAGGTCCAATTCTATTTTGCACATTTATCAACGATCTACCGTCAGTATGCAGGCATTCTTTTGTGCACATGTATGCTGATGATGTACAATTACACCTAGCCAAACCATTTTGCAAGATCAACGGACTGAACCTACTGCTTAATGATGACTTACAACGCGTCTGTACTTGGTTAGTTACAAATGGACTACAACTGAACCCGACTAAAACTCGAGTAATTCCAATTTCCAAAATAAGGTTTAACCTAGATCTTCTGCCTGGCGTATTTCTTAACAACTCTAAAGTTAAAGCCGTAGAGTCTGTTACTAGCCATGGATTTGTTATTAGTCGAGATTTGTAGGGTTATAATCATACCAACATGGTCGTAGGGTAAGCTTTGGGTTAGTGCTTTTTTTACTCCACTTGAAACACGACACAGACTAGTTATTGCCTTAATTCTGCCTCTGGTTACATATGCCGAAGTAGTCTATAGTAGCTTGGACTCGTTGTCCCAGCGCAAATTACAATTCGCTTTTAATGATTGTGTGCGATATGTCTATGGCATTCGTAGGCACGAACATATTTCCTTCTACACCAGGGAGCTTCTTGGGTGCAGCTTGCGACAATACCTCGATGCCAGGAACTGTGTTTTTTTACACAAAATTGTTAATAAACGCTGTCCGCCATATCTATTTAACCGACTCAATTTCACTCGATCTTCTAGAACAACTAACCTAATTCCTCACCATTGGAATTTTCTTAATTCCTCTCGTTTATTTTTCATTTACACTGTTAGGTTGTGGAACTCATTACCATCATCTATCAGATCCATACGTAATAATTCTCTGTATAAAAGTACAGTCTTACGATATTTCTCCATACACCCGCAATAAACCTATACCATCCTTCCATCAATCCTTGTCATTTAATTTTAAGTATTATATTATAATGTAGTAGCCGTAAATCAATTTGAATTCCAATATTGAGTTACTAAGTACTCATACAAAGAATCCCTCAAATTATACAAAAAAGAACTGAGGAAGGCAAGGCGACAATCCTGGAGGTCCTTCTGCGACAAAATCACGGAAATCTCCGAGGCATCACGGCTAAGAAAAATCCTCTCCACAAATCCTATGGTGCCTAGCTGTTTGAAAAAAACCGATGGCTCTTGGACTACCTCAAGTGATGAATCACTCAACCTGCTACTGGCCACCCACTTTCCAGATAGCTCTCAATTCACGGTCAGTAGCAACCCAAACAGGTCTACTGCAACCGGGTCCAAAATCCATGGTCTGATCACAAGAGACAAACTGCTCTGGGCACTGCATAGCTTCAAACCATACAAGTCTGCTGGTCCGGACGGTATAATACCTGCCGAGCTACAGAGATCCTCAGATATTATCCTGCCCACATTAGAGAATATCAAGAGAAGCTGTGTAGAACTGATCCACATTCCACTGTTATGGAGAGAAGTGTTCATCCCCAAAGCCGGAAAATGTTCTCATGTCGTCCCAAAGGACCTTAGACCTATAAGTCTATCATCTTTCCTTCTGAAAACTCTAGAACGACTGATTGATATCCATATACGAGCTAAAATTGACCCTAGACTTCTGTCAACGGCTCAACATGCCTACTGCAAAGGAAAGTCGGTGGAAACGGCTCTGCATTCACTGACTAGCCACATCGAACGATCTTTACAATATAAAGGGTACACAATGGTTGCTTTCCTGGACATAGAGGGTGCCGTCAACAACGTTAACACATCCGCAATCACGACTGCGCTGCCAACTCTGCAGGTAGACGACTCACTTGGGGAACTGATCAGTCTTATGCTAAAAAGCAGGATAATCAACTCCAAACTGGGTGAGACTTCTGCCAAAACATGTGTCAGCAGAGGTACGCCGCAAGGCGGTGTCCTCTCTCCCCTTCTCTGGAACTTAGTAGTAAATGAACTGCTGATATACCTGGAAGCGGGAGGTAGCAGGGTGATTGCCTATGCAGACGACGTTGCTATTGCCGTCTCAGGTAAGCATCTTAATACCATTAAAGAACTCCTTCAACTAAATCTCAATAGATTAACCCGTTGGGCAGATCGCTGTGGATTGGGATTAAATCCCCATAAAACTGACCTTGTCCTCTTTTCCAGAAAATACAAAATTCCAACTATAGACCCTCCTTCAATAAACGGTACCAGTTTAGTACGAGTATTTTCCGATACAGCAAAATATCTGGGACTCATTTTTGACAGAAAACTAAACTAGAAACCTAACATTCAAGAAAGAGTCAATAAAGCTACAATAGCTTTATGTTCTTGCAAAAAAAGCCATTGGAAATAAATGGGGCTTTCAACCTCGGATTACCCACTGGCTGTACATCTCGGTCATAAGACCGATACTTACCTACGGGGTGATAGTCTGGTGGACGGCCTTAGAAAGTGCGGTTAACTGCATTAAGCTAAGCAGAGTCCAAAGAACAGCATGCCTATGCATAAGCGGAGCATTGCGGTCCACCCCCTCTGCGGCATTAGACATTCTGCTTCATCTAACACCCCTCGATATTTTCAGCAGGCAAATAGCTGCGACTGCACCTATACGCCTTAAATCGACTAAAAAGTGGACTAATAATCCATTTGGCCACGCCAATATTCTTAATACATTAGGAATCCCCACAGAGAACATCGATTACACCACACCTGAACTTTGGTTTGACAAAAACTTCCATGTAAGCTTCCCCTCTTGATCCTTCTGGGAGGAGGATGCTTTCATGGAGGACAAGTCAATCCATCTCTATACAGATGGATCTAAAACCAATAGCGGGGTTGGTGGCGGTGTTTTCTCAGACACGCTAAATCTAAGCCTCTCTTTCCGTCTTCCAAATCACTGTAGCGTGTTCCAGGCGGAAATTTTGGCGATTAAAGAAGCTCTGTCCTGGCTGAAGAAAAACGTGATATCTGCAAAGGATATCCGCATCTTTTCGGATAGTCAGGCCGCTATCAAATCCATGGACTCAGTCTCACTGAATTCTAAAACCGCCCTTGCTGCCGATCACCTCTTATGGAAATGGCAGAGCAGTTCAACCTTCACCTCTGTTGGGTGCCGGGCCACAGAGAGGTTCCAGGGAATTGTAGAGCCGATGAACTCGCCAAAATTGGAACCACTCTACCTATTCTACCGGAAAAGAGTAGCATAGGTATCCCAATCGCTGCGTGCAAACTAATATTAAAGCTGGATGCCAATAGAAGAACAGACCTTAGGTGGACTGTTGGACCAACATGTCTAGTGACCAAACAAATCTGGCCAAAACTGGATCTGTATCGCTCTAAGAGTCTGATCCTTCTAAATAAGGAACATCTCAGCGCCATCATAGGTGTCATCACTGGACACTGCCTTATAGGCAAGCACGCAAGAAGGCTTGGCGCCTTTACAAATTATTTCTGCAGAAGCTGCATGGACGAGGAGGAAGAGGAGACAACCCTCCACCTACTCTGTACATGTCCAGCTCTCTCCCAGAGAAGAAGACTTCACTTAGGAGCCTTCTTCTACAACGACCTAAACGATCTGAAAAATACAGACGTAAACAGTCTCCTTCGCTTCGTCAGAAGCTCAAACTGGTTCCATCAGTAAGAGGATCATAGATCCACGTGGCATCACAATGGGCCATTAGGCCTAAGTGGGTTGGTTTTATCCAACAGCCACTCTTACCTACCTACCTACCTACTAAGTACTAAAAAAGATTTCTATCTTAATGTTCCATTAATGTAAGAGTAAAATTGAAAATTGAAAGAAAAAAAAAAATGTGATAGCGGTGGCCTCCTATCAGTATGATCCGGGAAGTTCCGGGAAAATTAATTCGTGGTTCGATTATGCCCTTTAAACTTGACGGACGGAATTTTTTATTTATTTGATGTTTTGTGTCTGCGTATACCATATGTAGGTGGCAAATCTTCATAGATACTATGAGCCCAGAGTTCATAGCATTGTGAAATTCTTATTCATTAGGAACAACTCCCTGAAGACGATCTGCGGACTTTAGTTGAAACCCATGGGTAAGGTTATGACCATAGAGTGGAAGGTCTCTGAACGCCGCCCAATCGAGGGTGCCCCAAATGAAATGGCATACAGTTTCAGAGAGGCGTCTCTGGATAGCCATTTCAATATCTGTTGGGAGGCAAATTACTCACTCGGTTAAGGTAGTGCGTCGGGGTTGGAATTCACCACGTGAAAAACTTTAAGCGATAAATTAGGAGAATTTGACTGATAATAGCCAAACGAGCACTGTGTGACGGGACAAGTCGGTCTCTCCACACATAAATGGTCATTGCCCCAATTTACAACAAGTGGTGGCAGCAAAAAAGCAAATAAATGAATCCAACCCTAGGCATTAAGAGCTAGTCGGACAAGGAATATCTGGCTCTGGCAAGTGCACCCATGAGGCCCGTGTGCAGTATAAGTGGATATGTGTCATCCCTGTCAACCGACTTGAAGCTGATGACAACGCAAATCAATGCCAACTTCATCATAAGGCTGACTTATACACTCGCCATTCTAACAATCCTCGAATGCCAGTTCTGTTTCACTTTTATCCCATTTGATTTAGTATAAATGCTATTGGTCGAAAATAGGGAAAATTTAGATGGCCTTCCTTTTACTTACATCCTGTCATGATTTGGACATATGGCAGAGAGAACGATGCGATGGCAACGTCCATAAAACTTCTCTGCCGGTGGCTTTCCATCGGTACTCGTTCTTGATCGATACGTGGACAAAAATTGTAAAGCACCATCGCTCTGTGGGTGGGTCCTCAGAGAATTTTTGTTATCACCGTCTTAAGCTTCCGTACTACCACCGTTCTAGCAACTCCGTTGAAGCGAAAATAACGCGAAAAATGAAATAACGCCCGCAAAAATATTTAAATTCAGCTGACATAAATTAAGTGCTGATGTCAAGCACTATGGTTTTGTTAAACTTTCAAAGCAAATAGCGAGGGAAGCGCAATAATGTTTGTTCTCGGTAAAATTAAGTCCAAGCTACATGTGTTTCTCGAAAGGGCCCGCAAAATCGACATGGATACGTTCTCAGGCTTCGGTGCATGGCCAACTAGTGCATTGGTTTCTCCCTAGTGACCTTCGTACCGCAAGGAAAATAATCGTAACTGGAAGCAATGCGGGAAAATTTCTCTGGTGTGCTCTGTCAGCAAAATAAAAACACGGCATTTGTACAACCACATAAGTTTAATCTGCACCTGAAATAAGGAACTAAATTCGCTTCTCTATTCGGTATTTGCTAGCCCAAGCAATCTGAACGTACCATACAGCTCGGCTAAGAATTGGATTTTTTTTTAATCATCAATCACTAAGTTGTAAATAGCATCCATAGTATGACATTGTGACGCATCCAATTTGTCAAAGTAGTCCTTTGGGCTGACTGGTAAAGGCAAAGACAGTCAGCAATACACTGATGCTTTGTTGGTCAATAGTTTTTTTTTAGTTTATTTATTTATTTATTTAGATCTACGATAGAGGTACATCAACAGATCAAGAAAGAAAGAAAAAAATATATATAAAGTACAATAATTATACGTTATCTTAATGCTAACAATGCGAGTTCCTTAAAGCTAGTTGGGTATACAATATCTAGTTGATCATATACAAGATTAAATAATCTACAGCAAAACGTAACAGGTTCATTGGCTCCGTATAAAGTGGAGTGATGAACTTCAAATAACAATGGCCTTGCCCTAAGAACCCTTAAGGGGGCATAAATACAAATTAATGAGAGCAAGTACTCACCGTCAATGGAAAAACATAGTAAATCTCTAACGAACATAACACAATGCATTTTACGACGAACCTCGAGGGAATCAAAACCCAACAACAAACATTTAGAGCGGTAAGAATAGTGGACATTTTCATTCAGAAAGAAGCGGCGTAATGCAAAGCGCAAGAACTTTTTTGAACTTTTTCTATTCTATTAATGTTTTTCAATGCAAACGGATTCCAAACAACTCTACAATATTCCAGACATGGACCAACCATACTTACATAAATGGCCTTAAGAGTATAGGTGTCCTTGAAGTCCATTGAATTTCTTTTCAGAATTCCCAGAGCAGAGTTAGCTTTTGACATTACTTTGTTAACATGGGGATCAATAGTGAGCTTACTATCAAGAACAACACCAAGGTCTTTAAATTCAACTACAACATGAATTGATTGGTTTCCAAGACGATAACCAGGGGTTAGATTATATTGAGTTCTATTATTGTATATGACATGGTGGCACATTTGTCGATATTGAGATGTAGATCGTTCATTTTACACCATTCAAAAAAATAATCTAAATCTCTCTGGAGTAGAACACAATCACTGACATTAGAAATAGTCAGAAAATTTTTTTTATCATCAGCATACAAAAGACAGTGACAAAATTTTAGAATTCTCGGCAAATCATTAATAAAAACGAGAAAAAGGATTGGCCCAAGATGGCTTCCTTCTGGGACACCAGACACAACATTAATTTCAACCGAAAATAAATGTCCGATAGAAACGAATTGTTTTCTCCCAAACAGATAGGACTTAAACCATGAAAGTAATGGGCCGAAAAATCCGTAGCACTCAAGCTTTTTAGAAGGATATGCAAATTAATTCTACTAAAGTCTTTCACAAAATCAGTATAAACTACGTGCACTGGCTTGTGCTTCTCAATGGAACTTAAGCAATGATTAGTAAACTGAACTAGGTTAAAGCAAGACGAACGACCTTTCCAAAATCCATGCTGAGAATCACTAATGAAGCTGCTTAAGATGAATACCATTCGTTCCTACACTAGGCGATCCAAAAGTTTAGGTATTATAGACAGTTTAGAAACTGGTCTATAATTCGAAATTTGGTCTTTTTTACAACTCTTATAAATTGGTGTTATAAGAGAATATTTCCAATTATCAACAAATGTTCCACTAGCCAATGACTGATTGAAAATATAGAACAGGGGATAGCTAAGAGATTCAGCACAGGATTTTAATACAACCGGGTAAAAACCCAAAAAATCTGGATTTTTACTGTCCTTCAAATCCTGTAATACCAACAATAATTCGGATCTAATAAGTACCAGAGAGCTTGAGGCAGTATAAACATGCAAGGAATCGAAATAATTCTCATTAAAAGAAATAAGGCTGGAGGAATCATAAATACCTTGAAAAAACGACGCGAACATGTTCAGAATATCTTTGGGATTACTGGAAGATTTGCCTAGAAAATTCATAGTTGACGGAAAACCGATACTAGCCCGTTTGGAATTTATGTATGCCCAAAAGCACCTTGGGTTGGATTTCAGATTCCTTTCCAAGCGTTGAATGTAATTGTTCGAGAGGAGCCTAGAAAGGAAAATAAATTCTTTTCTCAACCGAACAAATAATTCGTAATCCGATAGAGATTTACTCCTTTTAAAGTTCTTATGAACTCTATTTTTGGCATACTTTAGATTAAGTAACCGTTGGTTATACCATGGTGGATGAGAGTTTACTCGTTTTCGCACTCTTGGCACAGTATTATTTAAAATATTGAAAAAAATCTTCGAAAAAGCCTTAAAGTTTTCAGCCACTGAGTTATACCGAAGTTCATCACCCCAGTTCACTGACGCAAACTGACCGCTCATTAAATTCAGATTGGAACTATTAAATTTAAAAAAGAATTCAGTCGAATCACTGAACAATATTTGATTATTATAGACTTAAGTTTTGGTTAAAATAATAATAGCGTTATGAGACACAGAATTTCTTATCAAAGGTAAGCTAGAATCAACAGAAACATTCATATCTTCAGATGCAAAAACAAGAACTACGAACATTACTAAATTGGCAGAGATCTAATGACTGGAGAAAATCCAGTGTAGTCCAATAGCGTATGGAACACGTATAGCTCATAAGCATGATTACTAAGCGATGTATGAGTTGACTGATGATATGGGCAATGATGATCAGAGATAATTTCGAACTGATGCACTTGCAGATATTAGTTGAATTTCTTCACGCCGTAAATGATGGATAACGCTTCATTCTCGGTTTGACAATAGTCATTTTCAGCTTTTTCAGAGTCTTTTTGGAGGAATAAATAAATGTGTGATTTAAAGGCGCCGATCCCATAAGACGACTCATCTGTTGCCCAAAAGACAGGCAAGTCTTACATTTGTTTTCACAAAAATGCACCCGTAAATCCGATGGACGTACTCCATTAGCGTCAATATTGTGACCCAAATATTCCACCTTCTTTTCTACAAATTTTCATTTCATAAGAGCTGAAAAGTCGTTATAAAATACTAAATAACTGCTGTTAGGTTTTGAAAGTGTTCAGTGGCATCATCTCAGATCCCATATCAACTGGTCGATAAAGATTTGAAAAACTCCAATGAAACTTGACGTGCCGAAAGCTAGCCTTTGAAGCGCGAACATTCCGAATTCAGTGAAAGAACACAAATTTGCTTAGACTGGGAGATTTGTAAATAGGCTTCGGACATGTCAATTTTTGGTGGAAAAGCTACACTTCCTTCGATATGCTCGTATGTGACGTTTGACATCTAGATGCAGATACTCGCAGATACAACCACAATTGGGGTCCGCAGAATACCAAGCTGAACTATACTATCGATTTCAGCCTATGGCACAAATACGGTGCAGCACCAGCGAAATTTTGGATGAATTCCTGTATACTTTTCATAATCTTACTCTTAAGGGATGAACAAAAGCGGAGCCTGAAGGCCAATCGAAATATGGCGCTCGAAATAAACAGGTCCATCGTGTAGACACAATTATAGCTATTGAGGAGATTTAGGATAGCTATTTGACTCCTCAACTCTATAAAGCTCAAGGGTCAGGACTACCTACTAAAGGAAACCTAAATCCCGAAGAAAGGGAAAATAAGACCAATACAAACCAGAATAATAGCGGACTCCAATGAAGAAACAGATAACAATTTTATTTTAAAGTTTTTCGAGGGAACGATTTGAACATTTTAAGTCAAAAATAATCTGACTCGGTCAGCTTACAACATTCAGGATAAATCCAAAAATCGGAACCATAAGGACGCAAGAAAATCTGCGACATAAAATTGACATCAGTAACTCAAGGACAGCAAGACGCTCTGTGGAATTTCAGAGGGCTCCATCCAATATCCGCAAAAGGAGAAACAATACGGGATTAAAGACTTCTACACCTCCGATTGGCAAATTGTTTCTGTTAAAGAAGATGAATCGCATGGTAAGGCCCAGATTATTTCGACTGACCAAAACGGTATGAAATAAGCCCTCCATTCGCCGATGAAAGATAAAAAAATCCAGCCTGACTGCACTGAACAGAAACAACAATCTTAAAAACGGAGTAGATGGACCCACCCCGATGCGCAGGTGCTTAAAACAAAAAGTCAAAACTGATAATGAACTCAAATAACTAAATGAGTGAAAGAAGACCTATTCATATAGCAGGTCATAAAATTCAAGGACTAAATTAAGAGTATCCTAATTGAGTAAGCAGATGTGAATATTAAACACAAGAATTATCAATAGAAGCGAAGAGGCTTGTTGAGATTACCACAGACAAAGACAGATTTCATGAGTTTTTACGCATTAGCAATTCAGTCTCTTCGGAAGGCCTGTAGTAATAACCAGAAGCAAACCTTGAGTTTACAAAAAAAACCATATGACTCATTGAAATTCGAAAGGACTCACAAGAGTCAACCATCAAATGGTACAAATGCAGCCTTGCAAAAGCATAAGCAACTGGTGCAAACATTTCTAACGATGTGGTAAGGAAGGTTACACGGAGAAGCTAAGCAAACATAAACCACAATGTCTACTCTGGCAAAACAAGAAAGAAGCTCCTGATGAAGAAATTAAGACCCTGCAGCTAAACCAAGGCCCTTCTATCATAAATCACTCGTAAACTAGGAGCAATCTTACATCTATTAGACAACACGAATTTCTCGATGTAGTAATCAGTTTGAATGCTATTCGATTTCTTTCTCTTTGTACGCCTTAGGGATACAAGGTATGCATCTCGACATAACAGTTGTAAAAGGGGTGTTCTCTGTAATGAAGTTTGGGGTGATATGCGGAATCTGAATTCAAATAACCGTGGCAGACTATAAACGCAAATGGAACAAAAAATCCACTGTAAAACTAAAATATATATTGCTGGAGTGCGAGATAATGTCGTATTGGTTGTTACTCATAAATGCTTTCACAGGAAAATTCAGCTGTCAAGTCTCGTTCTATTACTGAATTCTAAGAACTCGGGCATATCTGGAATTTCTTTGAAAAATTGTTCGACTCTTGGATAGTTCACTAATTTAACTGGAACTTCATCTAGGGTTCTATCCAAGCAGAGAAGGAATTGAAAACTTTTCAAGCTCTATCTCCAATCCGATAGATGCTCTTCAGAGAATAGTTGAAGGGCTATTTTCAAGGAAACGAGGGACATTGTTGGAGAGTGAGTCATCGAGAGCAAAACAACCAATTCCCAGAATCAAAGATGCTTAAGGGATGCAAAGGATTTGAACCCAAAAACGCTTCTGGACTGGATGGCATTCCAACTGTAATCCTTAAAATACTATTGGACATCTAAAACGCTAGCTTGAGTAAATAAATTTTTCCCAATCAGTAGAAGAAACAAAGAACTGTGTCACTGTTGGCAGAAAATCCATCAAAATACCACTTATATTGCTGGATACGTAAGCCTCTTTTGCTTTTGTCATGCTGTCGGGGGTAGAGAAAGGTTTTTTCAGTCCTACTACACCGAACGTGTGCGTGTAAAATTTCAATACGACCAAAAACTGCAGCAAAAAATACAACATTGTCCCAAAAAGAGTAAAAACTGTTGGTCGTTTGCCAAATTATTAGAAATTTTGTCTCATCCTTCATTGCAACATTCATTTATAATGACATTCTAGCTGTCAGCTCTTTGAACAAGGCCAATCTGCTTTACTGCACGTTTTACACTGCCTTGTCTCCGACCACACTTGAGTGCGTCGAATCCTCAGTCAGACGAATCCACTATCGCACTCACGTAGGAGCAAGCGTACTTAAAGTTCTTAACATTCACAAATCCGCTGGCCCAGATGGTATAACTTCCCTTCTTCTTAAGAGTTGTTCCACGATAGCAAAATTAGTGCGTAAGCTTTTTCATAAATCCTACTCTTCACGACTGTTTCCGAGCAGATGAAAAACAACGTTTCTCAGACCCATTGCACTTCCATCCCTTCTTTCCAAGGTCATGGAAACGCTGATAAACCGTCAGCTTAAGAAATACCTCGAAACACGAAAACTTCTCAATGACTGGCAGTATGGTTTTCGTAGGAACAGGTCCACTGGTGATTTGATGGAGTTTCTCACCGAAAAAGTGGAATTAAAGCGTACATCAATCAAAGCAAGATACTTCCACTTGATATTTTTAAGGCATTTGACAGAGTTTGGAATCTGAATATTTTGTCAAAAATGTGTGCATTTGGGATCGACGACTCTCTTCTTCAATGGACTAGAAATTACCTTTCGGAACGTTAAATTCAAGTCGTCTTGGATGTTTTTTAGTCAGTCATTCAGAAAATTAATTGGTTAGGCCACTCTAGATGCCGCAAAAATTTTCTTTTTTTATAAAATAAAGTGGTATGTATAAATTTTGGGGTTCATTATAAGTACCGTTATTTTTTTTCTAGGAATTATTTACCATCCTGTCGGCAGTTCAAATTCGAATCCTCTCCCTTTACGAATTTAAAATGGGACATAATGCGCCGTCGGCAAAGAAAAACATTAATGACGCATTTGAGGATGTCGCGGTAAACGATCGCATTATACGGCATTGGTTTGGAAAATTCCGTTCGGGAGATTTCAGCCTCGAAAATGAACCACGTGGGAAGTCGGAAACGTTAGTCGACGACGTTGTTTTAAGAGCAACGGTGGATGCGGACCCAACGAAATCGGTGCGGGAGATTGCACAAAGCATGGGAGTATCCTCAATGACAATAAGTCGACATCTTTCTCTTATAGGAACGGTAAAGAAACCCCATGAACTCAACGAAACTCGAAAACTACGGCGCCTGGAAATCTGCGCATCGCTTAAATAAAGAAACCAAACTGAACCGTTTTTGCACCAGATAATAGCCTGTGTTAAAAAGTGGATGATGTATGATAATCGTAAAAGATCTGGGCAGTGGTTGGATGCAGATGAAAAACC
Source organism: Volucella zonaria (assembly GCA_963966105.1). Lineage (NCBI taxonomy): Eukaryota > Metazoa > Arthropoda > Insecta > Diptera > Syrphidae > Volucella > Volucella zonaria. Next base: position 122,937,943 of record OZ014532.1, on the reverse strand, counting down.
AAAACACACCCCCAAGCCCGATCTTAATCTTCATCAAAGAAGGTTATGGTGATAATTTGGTGGACATCGAAAGGACCAATCCACTTTTCATTTCTTCAACCAGGAGAAATGATAAACGCTGTCAAACATTCTAAGGAAATAGAAATATTGCATGCCAAATTGACTGAAAAGCAACCTACGTTGGTCAGTGGGAACTGTCCGATCCTTTTGCATGACAATGCTAGATCCCATACCTCACAAGTAACGATGCAGAAACTGTTGCAGATGGGATTTGAAATTCTGCCGCATCCACCATACTCTCCTGATAGTTCTCCAGCGGATTACCATCTTTTCCACAATCTGGATTCATTTTGTCTACGGAACCGAGCAGAAGTCATAAAAGCCTTTGAAGATTTCATTGCCTCAAAAAGTCAACACTTCTATGAAAAAGCAATATTTGACATTGTCATAGATGCCAGCGGATCCTATTTTGATTGAATAGAAATTTACGGAAAAATAATATTAGCCTTTAAATTTTTACTATAAAATTTCATGTGGTACAACCCAATAGAAAATCGTGTTGCAATACCTTCAATCGGCGATGCCTGCACCATATAATTGGCCACCTAGGTTAGTGTCCTGCTCTTCCATTTCTTTTCTATTGGACTTGAATGCGACTCTCCACGCTTCAGCCAGCGATCATTCTGCAAGCTTTATGCGCTCCTTCTCAATCTCCAAGCACATTTCGTAGTTGTTCGGGCCGATTTCTAAATCTATCGCTTTCTTTGTGTGCAAAACTGAAGCAAAGCCATTATTGTACATGCAAACTGCAATATCCAACACAATTATACCACTAGAAATGGATTTTGGGGCCAATGCCCACGCAGTCGAATTAAAGCTTTCATTACGCCAATGCATCATAAGAAGATCGTCTCTGATCAATTCTTCATAGACTGGCTTGATAGCTTCATACACTTCAATTGGATGAGCTGGCTTATGTTTGTACTCAGCCGAACTATTTGTAGCTTTAGCCTTTTGCTCCGATCGGACATTTATCGTGCTGCGGTTTTGCATCAGTAGATAATTTTTGATCCAGTGTATCCCATATACTGCTTCTCATGTTTTCAACTGAATCACAGTTTCTACGAATGGCTAATCCATAATAAATAGAGAGTTCGTCTATTAGTTTTCCCGTCAATTTGCTCCTTCGGCCGAGATCTTTTACATTCTTTTTCCAATTACGTAGACGGGCACCCATTCGCTTTTAAACGTGATCTATTCACTCTTTCTTGAGTACTGTGACATTCTCATAGGCCTTGGCATCAGTAATGCCTTTAAAAGTAACCGTCACCAATATAATATGTGTAATTTACCTGTTGCAAAGTTTCGGATCGCTGGAACATCTCAACGTTTTCTCCACGAACCATCTCCTTATACCACAATTACATTTTCACCTTTTTCAATAGAAACAGTTGTCTCGTCTTTCGTTGCTTTCATCATACTGTTTTCGTAAACTAGTTTAGTTGCAGTTGAAATTCTTTTGACAACCTTATCATTGAAAGAGTGAAACATAGGCCGAGGTAATTCCATGAATGCCCAAAACTTTTTTATTCTGTGCAAACCATGCAAACAAATTCTAAGTAATCGCATGGAAATTACAATTCTACGGTTTATTTCATAGCCTTTTTGATTAAATGGACTACTAGATGGCTCAGTCTGTACACGTTTTTCACAGCGCTTACCACTTTCCGTAAATTTCACTTGGTCTTCTTACAGATATTTTCGGTTTCTTACAGTATGTACGTGTCTCTTTTGCACTTTTTGACCACAATACACTTTGTCACTCATTATAAAAACGAACTAATAACACTCACAAAACAAAAAAAGTTAGCACAATTATCGATAAAAAAACAAATGTTCCTCAAATAGGGTCTTTCTCGAATGTTTTACTGTACGAAACTGACTGAACCCGACGTGTTTCTAAAGACGAAACAAGCAATGGTCTGAACACGTGGCAAATAGCTTCAAAAATATCTGCCGTATACCTACTCTAGTCCCCTAAAATACCGTCCCTCGTTTCGGTCATAAGAGGCTGGCTGCCTACCTGTCGACCTTGTTCTGTACTTTGAAAAACAAGTGTTTCGAGATATTTCCCGGCCATAATCTTTTGGGATATCATTTTTGACGTCCTAAGGGACCATTGAATCGAGTTTTTGAAAATCCTAGAATGGCCTAACCCCTTAAAATATGAGTTAGTAGGTCTTAAAGTTTTAACTAGGCAGTGCTGTAGGTTTAATATCGTATCCATATGGTACATTCGCTGATCCTATTCAACATTTGCACAAGCGATCTGATAGGTTCACTTCACCATGCCATAGCGTACGCAGACGATTTAATCGCGTATAGATCAGGTCCAAAAAACTCGTATTCTTTTGCAACGTGACTGAACCGAAAATTTGCAAATTGACTGAAGCGAATAAAATTAAACGATATTGCGGGAACTGGAAGTTGAAGATGTACTTTCAAAAGTCGGAAACATTTACCTGGGGCCTCTAGTGACACCAGAAAGATTTGGCGAAAGTTTTTAATCGCGGGACAGCACTGACAGCCACTTGCTTGTCGAAACGCTCTGGCTAGAGACAAAGGTGCTTTTGGCCTTACAAAGAGACTATTTTATAGCAGCCAATTCGGTGTGAGGGTAAGGTGATCTGCTACATGGGCCTTATCCGGCCTATGATTGTATTTAGAGGTCAGGTCGGGTGGCTCAAGATTGTTGGAAAAGATTCGGGAATTTGAGAGAGCTTGCCTTAGGGCTTGTCTTCGCTTATACAGAACACCACAGTCCGAGTACATAAAATTCTATCCCAATGAGGTTTTTTTTACAATGGGCTGACCGTAATGAGAGTGGACAATTTCCCATCATCTACAGGGATGGGTGGCAACTTTTGCTGAAAAAGGGATATATTGTATGTACAATAACAAGTACGGCAATTTAATTGTATCTGGTTGCAGTTAGCTCTGATGTGGACTAAGAGGGTAGTCCCACAAGTACCCGACCTAACAAAGAAAACACAAAAAATTTTGGAAAAAATATGTTTATTTCTCTACATAGTCCCTTTTTAAGTCCATGCACTTTTGCCAGCGATGTTCAATAGCTCCAATACCCTGTTTATAGTGAGAATCGTCGAGCTCCTCAAAATAGCCATCAGCCGCAGACCCCACTTCTTTACTGTTGGCGAATCTTCAACCATCGAGCCATTTTTTCAAATTCGGAAATAGAAAATAATCCGAGGGGGCTAAATCTGGCGAATTGTGTGCATGAGGAAGCAATTCGAACTTTGGCCATCGCGATGACGAATGAGTGAACTGGTTTTGTCAATGGTCTTAATGAAACAAAACTTTTTTCTTCGCCAAATGCGGCCGTTTTTTTTATTGGTTTCATCTTTCAAACACTGCAATAAGTTCGCGTAATAGACGCCGTTTATTGTTTTTCCTTTCTGAAGATAATCAATGAAAACTAACCCACGCGCATCCCAAAAATCTGACGCCATGAACTTGCCTGCAGATGGAACTATCTTCACCTTCTTTGGAGCCGATTCTCCCCTTTGAGCTCATTGTTTTGACTGTTTTGACTCGGGTGTAAAGTGATGGACTCACGTTTCATCCATGGTTATGAATCGGCGCAAAAACTCGGATTTATTGCTGTGAAACTTCGTCAAACACTCGATTGAAATATCCTCACGACGCTGTTTTTGTTCCATTGTGAGTAATCGCGGCACCTATCTTCCGCACAGCTTTCTCATGTCCAATTTTCCAGTCAACATTCGATGTACAGCACTTATTGAAATGCCTACCATATCTGCTAGCTCACGCACTTTCAATCGATGGTCATCCAATACCATTTTGTGGATTTTTCTCAACTCACTTCATTTGGTCGACCACTGCGATGTTCGTCTTATCAACTAGAACGGCCTCTCTTAAGCTCTGCCACCCAATATTTTATTGTTGTAAACGAAGGAGCAGACTCCCCCAGAGTAGAACCCAGTTCCGTTTTGATGTTGGTTGGATAGAAGCCTTTCAAATGTAAGTATTCTATCACATAACGATGACCTATTTTGTCCATAGCGTCGTAAAACTTCAAATTTAAGCTTTCTACAATTGTCATTTTTTTTTACACAGGAACCGCCATCTATACGTCAGGTCGGGTATATCAGCGACTATTCTCGTATTGTAAACAGTTGTACAACACCATTGTAATCCATGAGAACGGTGAGCATCTCCGTTTTTTTAAACTAAAAACGGCGTCATTTCTTCGATCTTGGCTCAACGGAGTGATTAAAATACCATGAACGGATCCAATCGAGATGTAGGCCATCTTATGGCGTACGACCAGTAAATCCTTGATTTCATCGACGTATTCCTCAGTTGTTGATGTCGATGGTCTCCCAAACAACGGCTTAGTGATAACTTCTGAAGCATGCATGCCAATCGCAAGTCATTGTTTTCTTTAGAACATCGTTCCCAAAACACTTTTTCAACATTTCCCATGCCACAGCACAATGCTCCATCTCTCACAAATGTCATGCTATGATGTTACAATTTAGTGTAAATACCAAGGACAGTTGTTAAATATGAGATATTAAAGTTATTCGATTCACAGATTTCCAAAGTCAGGAGTGTATTTACTTTCAAAAGGGTTTAAAATCATTTTAGGTACTCGTATATGCACTAGAGTAAGGTTCAATAATGAATTTCTGAGGCTGTAGTTGTGTTTAAAGGGTAAGGCATTTTTCGGAAATCGAATTGAATGTGTTAAATTCTCTAAATTGGCTTTGAATTGAAAGGAACTGAGTAGATGTATCCATGGAGCTTAACAAATGAGATATCTCGTTACTCCAGGGAAGCATCGTTTAAGGAAATGCGGTATTCCGTATACCGTCTACGTCTTGCTTATTGATTTTGTGTTGACTTAGCATAGTCGTTATTAAAATAGGTGAAATAGTTCCTTGATCCTCAGGAAGGATCGGAGTTTTTGATACAGGCGAGTAATTGCAGAAGTCTACCAGAAGGTGCTGAAATATGAATTTAGAGTGAAGAGTTTCCGTGTTTGTTTATACAAGTATCTCTTGGCTGCTTGAGGTGCAAATTTGAAATTTATATCCCCTTACTGGTTTGTGTTCGGCTCGGTTTGAAGGGAATCTTGCAAAGCTAATATTGATCTAGGTTTGGTTAATAACATAATTACTATATATTCGTATGCTGTCTGTTCACCGATATTGGAAACTTCCCTTACTGTGTAGTGAAATGGTCTAGAGTTGTTATTTTGTGGTAGTCTATAAGGATGCGAACGGAAGTTTACCGGCCATAAGAACGACTTTGGGCAGAAAGAGTGTCTGGTTGAGGAGGGATTGGTATTGGTTGGGTTGGAAAAGGCATTTTCGAATATTGTAGAAATAGGGACGGGTTATACTGGAAATCCTAATATCTATACAAGAGGCCCAAATTTTATAACGCTTGTTGTGGTTAAGGAATATCTCTACTGGTTCCGATTAAAGGTTTGGGAATATTTTAATTGCGCTTATGGTAGCGCTTTTCTAAATTTTGGACTGGTAAAAGTTTGGTAATTGGCTGCTTTGATGCAGAATGCAAAAATCTTTTGCTAACGTAGCTGGCACGAATTATCCGTCCTATAGGTTCTCTGAGATCAGTTTGATACACATTTAAGCGAATTTCAGTATAAAGCTCACATTTGAACTTGGTTATTCATTGCCGATAACACTTTAACTACTTCTTTGTAGAATTGCCAAACAGTTCTTTGGTTCCACCTGAAAGATCTCTTTATTTTATTGGGTCCATAACTTCGTGCGGTTTGCTAAGAGATGGCGTAACTTGTATTATTCCATTGTTATTATTTGGAACATGCGTTGGAAAACTTCTGTCGTTGTACGTCATTTCAGTATATGTCATTCATTTGAAGCATAAACAACAATAATTTTTTTCACTCAAATATGTCGAATTTTGTGCCTGAAAAAGTGTTTTTGCGGGGAGTTCTTCTTCATTACTTTCATATGAAGAAAACTGCTGCCGAAAGTCATCGTATTTTGGTGGAAGTTTATGGTGAACATGCGCTAGCTGAGCGAACGTGCTAAAAGTGGTTTGCACGATTTAAAAGTGGTGATTTTGGCTTGGAAGACGATGAACGTCCTGGGAAGCCAAAAAAGTTTGAAGATGAAGAACTGGAAGCATTACTTCATGAAGATTATTGCCAAACAAAAGAAGAGCTCGCAGAATCCTTGGGTGTCACTCAAGCAGCCATTTCAAAACGTTTAAAAGCAGCTGGATATATTCAAAAGCAAGGAAATTGGGTTCCACATGAACTCAAGTCGAGAGACGTCGAAAGGCGGGTTTGCATGTCCGAAATGCTGCTGGAACGCCACAAAAGGAAGTCATTTTTGCATCGGATTGTTAGTGGTGATGAAAAATGGATCCATTACGACAACCCCAAGCGCAAAAAATCATATGTGAAACCCGGCCAACCAGCCAAATCAACGGCAAAGCCGAATAGAATATCCATGGCGCGAAGGTAATGCTGGTGGGATCAGATGTGTGTGCTGTATTATGAGCTGCTAAAACCGGGTGAAACCATCAATGGACAACGCTACCGAACGCAATTAATCCGTTTGAAGAGAGCAGTGGCCGAACAACGCCCGGAATATGCGACCAGACACGAGGCAATAATTTTCCATCATGACAACGCTCGGCCCCACGTTGCTATTCCGGTTAAGAACTATTTGGAAAACAGTGGATGGGAAGTCTTACCGCACCCGCCTTATAGCCCAGACCTTGCCCCTTCTGACTACCATTTGTTCCGGTCGATGCAGTCACATCAGAGCAGAATATCAAAAATTGGCTTGATTCATTCTTGGCTGCCAAGCCGTCGCAGTTCTTTTGGGATGGCATCCACAAATTGCCAGAAAGATGGGAAAAAGTCATAGCTTTAGATGGGTACTACTTTGAATAACATTATTGTACATGTTTTTCTTCAATAAACGTTCAAATTTTGAAAAAAGAACCGCACGAAGTTATATACCCAATACATCATCCCATTTCAACGGTGTGCCATACATATAGAGCACCTCGTTAGCCGGTCCTCCGATTTTATTCCGGATTGCCCGAAACAAAAGTGTGTCGTAACTAGTTCCATCTGTTGATCTCAGGAAGCTGAGGTGCTATTATGGAGGTAAGGTTATCAGAAACCGTCGTTTCTATTTACACTTCACACTTCAGTTATACAGCAAAATTGTTTATATCTATAGTCTATACGACTAAGTGTGTTACTACTCTTGATTTACCGTCGATATTGAATGGTTTCTCCCGGAAATTCCTTTCATAATTTCGCTGGCTAAATTACATAAGATACAGATAAGGTGCGCTACAATCATTTTATTGAATGAAACATTCGATGAGGACATCACTTCGCGTAATGGACCTGTGAATTGGCCTCCAATAATCCAACATCTTTGCACGATTTTCTGTGCAGATATGTGAAGTCGCTAGTCTATGCCGATAAACCAAAGAAGGTGAACGGCTTGTTGGCCAACATTTATTGCGATATTGTCGATCGTGCATGTATATCAGCAGCTTTCCGTAAAAGGGTTGAAAATTGGACTTCCGGATTAAGTCTAATTCGAGCCAGCCACGAGGCCCATATGTCCAGAGTCATATGTACTAATGTCATTAAGTTCTCTTCCCAATAAAGCCCTGATTTGTATATGTTTTATATCATTTCAAAGTTGCTGAAACGAACAACCAGCGTTAATAACAAGCAGTTTTCTCATGATAAAACTATTTTCTGGGCCATTTCTGGGCTTTTTCTGGACCTGATATGAACCCTCTAGCCAGTTCGTTCCTCGTCAAAAGGAATATCCTCGCTAGGCAAGTTGTATCTTAGGCAAAGAATGCATAAACCAAACAGTTTTGCGCGTATCACTCGATGTCCCATTTGATGAAAGTGGTGACGTCAGAAAATATTTTTTCTGTTTTTCTGTATATGATCTTGGAGTCGAATCCAGAACTCTGGCGTAGTAATCGAAAAACTTACTTATTGATCAACGATGATCACAAATGTATAGAATTCAGTCGACTACTGGTTGTCTTTCGTTTTGGAACCAAAGCTGGCTTGCTCATAACCAAGCCAGATAGCAGTATGAAATCCAGAGTATGGTTGTCTCTCACAAAGCACTTGTTTTAGCGCTAAAAAATTCTATTAGCATCACATTATGATGGTAAGTCACATCTTCCTAAAGTTGCAGTATGTGCATACCATAGTTTCTTGTAGCTGGTCACCCAGAGTTACACGCAACTTTAAATATTTACATTCGCTAAAAGTATATTCAAAATTCGAGTTGTTGGTATCATACACTTGAATCTGAAAATCCCTCTTAGCCAGATGACCGATTTATTTCATTGCATCCCGGGAGAAATTAAACCAACTCCAACACTCAATGCAGATACTCATGCCGTATTCATTTGAAATAGCAAAATCTCTTCGAAGCGAATTCGAATTAATTTCCTACAACCTGTGCTAAAAAGGACCAGGGAAGTACTGGCACAAGCGTATACATTCATTCAATGACATCACTTAAAACAATAAATTAATCAAGGCCTACAGGGAGTTTCTGAAGTCCCTTTTTCGTTGTTTTTTTTTTTTATTTTTGAAGTCCTTAACAAATACCACTCGTTAGGTCGGCACATAGAGATCCACTTTCTAGTGCTTTCTGCAGGGAAATGGAGTTTTCCAGAAGCAACAGGAAATGAAACCGCCTGCCATTCCGCTTTTTAACTTGAAACACTCCAACACTCCTATGGCGTCTAAGTGCAGAAGTGTACAAGTTACAAGGACCCTCAAGCTAAAGAGCCATGCAACAATCGAGTGTTAATTGGAGTTTTACTCTCTCCTGAGATATTTTATTTATTTTGTTTTCCCAGTTTCATGAGAAGCTAAGTCTAAGAGTTGATTTATAAAAGAAGTTTAGTGGAACGGATTCATTTGATTAGGGGATGGAAGTTAGGATTCAAGTGGGTTTCGTGCAAGTAGCAGTAGCATTGACCACCTAGAATTGGCAAAAAGAAACAAAAATGTGGTCGTTATTTGAAACTTAAGCTGAGCATTTTTAAATATCTGATTGATGTACCGATACTCATTTGGCGTTAGCAATTTCAATTAGGAATGGGGGATATTTACAAATGAACCATGCAAAGATAGTAAAATATTTTGGAAACCATTTTTGGTTTTTCATACTGCACAAAGCGCTTCAGCTTTTCTTAATAGCGGAACAATCCAAGTCAATTTAGTCCTGCTTTCGTATCCTCGGCCCTCCTGGTAAAAAGGTGGATGACGCTTGAAAATCGATAGAAAGGGGTTCCTTCTCTGAGCCAGCATCGTAGGCGGCGAAACTGGGCAAGACCCAAACTGGTCCGAACATAATACCTCCCTTTTCCCTTAATACAGCACAGGCGACTTTGGAGTTGCACTGCTGACCTGATTGATGAGGTTGCCAGTAATTAGGAAGAAGTAAGTGTTAGGCAGTGATGTAAATGCACACCACGACTTATTGGATATAACCAGGCACTAAAGGTAGAAGCGAGTTAATCTTTGAATATCTAGTACTGGTGTTATGGTCGGAAGCCATTGGCTTTAAGAGACGTAGAGAAGCATTCGTTTGGACTGCCGGAATCATGGAGATTCATGACATTTACAGTTATTACTCACATGGTACCCGACTTCTCTACATGAGCTTCGAACTTGTCGATCCTGAGTAGGGTCAATGAATCTCGAGAAGTTATCTAGATGGGTCCTCCAACTAAAAGATGCTCACCACCCTCTTTTTCCTTCTCCACATTCCCATCAACTCCTTTTTCACCTGGGCTGGATCAAGGTGTCTTATGATCCTTGCCGAAGGTTCACCATAAATTGCTCAGTCGCGAATGGAGTATATGGCGACCTCCGGATTAGCTAGCCTTACCTGTATAAAGCGGATCTCTGTACAGATGGACCTTCCTTTCTTCGCTATTCGTGGGATTCACTAATTAATAAACTCTAAAAAAAACCCAACCCGAGACCGGTACTCCTTTAATACCGGGCAGTAAATCAGTGACTGCACCGAATACCGGGAAGGCTCCTGCATTGTCGAGCGGTAGTGAAACTGTGGCAGGCCATGTTGCACCATCCTCTGAAGGCAAACGCAACGAGCCTACAAACAAACTTTCAAGACTCTGGCAAGCCATGGTCCTGGCTCTTCTCCACCTCCATGTTGAGGCAGGCCACGGCCTTACTGCTGCTACTGAAATTCCTCCCACAAAGAAGAAATCAGGGGCTCAGATGCGTTGACAAGCTCCATCTACGGCGCTCTATATAAGACGCCGAAATGGTTCACGCATTATCAAAACCTTCGGATCCATTCCGAAGTTTGACTGACTGGGACTCATACAAAGACTCCCACAAAATAAAAAGGACTGAGGAAGGAAAAGCGATAATCTTGGAAGTCATTTTGTGACAAAATATCAGAAACCTCTGGGGCATCGTGGCTAAGAAAAATCTTCTCTACAAATTCTATGATGCCTAGCTGTTTGAAAAAAAACCGACACCCACTTTCCAAGTAGCACCCTATTCGCGGCCAATTGCAACCACAACAGGACTACTGCAACCGTGACTAAAATTCACGGTCAGATTACAAGAGAAAAGCAGTTTTGGGTACTGCATAGTTTCAAACCATACAAGTGTCCTGTTCCGGACGATATTATACCTGCCGAGCTACAGAGGTCCTCAGATATTATCTTGCCTACGCTAGAGAATATCATAAGGAGCTGTGTAGAACTGATCCACATTCCACTATCACGGAGAGAAGCCGGAAAATGTTCTCATGTTGTCCCAAAGGACCTCAGGCTTATAAATCTATCATCTTTCCTTCTGAAAACTCTAGAACGACTGATTTATATCCATATACGAGCTAGAATTGATCCAAGACTTTTGTCAACTGCTCTCCATACCTACTGTAAAGGAAAGTCGGTTGAAACAGCTCTGCATTCACTAACTAGCCACATCGAACGATCCCTACAATATGGAGAATACACAATGGTTGCTTTCCAGGCCATAGAGGGCGCTTTTAATAACGTCAAAACATCTGCAATCACTACTGCGCTGTCAACTCTCCTGGTAGACGACTCACTTACGGAGGTGTTCAGTTTTATGCTAAATAACAGGATAATCAACTCCAAACTGGGTGGGGCTTCTGTGAAAAGATGTGCCCTCCCTTTGGAACTTAGTGGTTAATGAACTGCTGATATACCTGGAAGCAGGGTGACGTTGATATAGCCGTCTCAGGTAAGTTTCCTATACCATTAAGGAACTCCTTCGGCTAAATCTTCGCACATTAACCCGTTGGACGGATCGCTGAGGATTGGGAGTGAACTCCTATAAAACTGATCTTGTCCTCTTTTCCAGGAAATATAAAATTCTAAGTATAGACCATCCCTCAATAAAAGGTACCGAAATATCTGGGTCTCATTTATGATAGGAAACTAAACTGGAAAATTAACATTCAAGAAAGAGTCAATAAAGCCATTGAGAATAAATTGAGCCTTCCACTTCGCATAACCCACTGGCTATACACCTGGGACATAAGACCGGTACTCACCTACGGGGTTGTTGTTTGGTATACGGACTTAGACAATACAGTCAACTGCAGCAAACTACGCCGAGTCCAAAAACAGCATGTTTATGCATAAGCGGAGCCTTACGGTCTACTCACTCGTCGGCATTAGACATTCTATTTCACTTGACACCCCTCGATAGCTTCAGCAGGCAAGTAGCTGCGCCTATAGCTATTCGCCTTAAAGCGACTACACAGTGGACAAATAATTCTTAATATTGTACATTAGGAATCCTCACAAAGAACAACGATTACACCATACTTGAGCTTTGGTTTGACAAAGACTTCCATGTAAGCTTCCCCTCTAGATTCTTCTGGAAGGAAAATGCTTTCATGGAGGACAAATCAATCCACTTCTACAGAGACGGATCTAAAACCAATAGCGGGATTGGTGGCAATGTTTTCTCAGATAAGCTAAATCTAAGCCTCTCTTTCCGCCTTCCAAATCACTGTAGCGTGTTCCAGGCAGAAATTTTGGCGATTAAAGAAGCTTTGTCCAGGCTGAAGAAATCTGCAAAGGATATCAGCATCTTTTCATATAGTCAGGCTCCTATAAAGTCCATGGACTCAGTTTCACTAAATTCTTGAACCGCCCTCGACTGCGGACCATCTCTTAGGGAGATGGCAGAGCAGTTAAACTTTCTTTGGATGCAGGATCATAGAGGCATTAAAGTGAATTGTAGGGCCGACGAACCCCCCATAATTGGAGCCGCTGTAGCTATTGTACCCGAAAAGAGTAGAATCGATATACCAATCGCTATGTGCAAGCTAATATAAAAGCTGGATGCCAACAAAAGAACAAACCTTAGGTGGACTGTTGGATCAAGATGTCTAGCGACCAAACAAATCTGGCAAAGCTGGATCTGGATCGCTCTAAGAGTTTCAATTTTCTAAATAGGAAACATCTCAGCGTCATCATAGGCAAACATGCAAGAAGGCTTAGGGTCTTTATAAATGATTTCGGCAGAAGCTGCATGGACGAGGAGGAGAAAGAGACAATCCTAGCCAGCTGACATGATCACAGAAACTATTCTCCTTGGAATAAGATGGTTTATCCCTCATCGGATGAAGAATATCAAACCAAAAGAAAGGGCATGGTGCGACTCGAGCTGTAAAGAAGCTGCCAAGGTTAGAGAAATGTTTTTTCGGTCCTACAAGACCAACCTGACAGAGGAAAACCGAAAAAAGCGCAAACGAGCAAGAACTGAGGCAAAAAATACTGCAATTTTCCAAAGGCAGTAAACATTTTTGGTCGTTCGTCAAAAACATTAGAAATTTTGCCTCATCCTCCTTCCGAACGCTCATTTAGAATGACATTTCAGTTGTCAGCTCTTTGGACAAGGCCAATCTGCTTACTGCACACTTTGCGACTCTCTTAATACTCCCAGATTGTGCTTTGTCCCCGCCTACACTTGAGTGCGTCGAATCTACAATGGGACGAATCCACTTTCGCACTCTTGTAGTAGCAAGAGTACTTAAAGATCTTAAAACTCACAAATATCTCGGAACACGAAAACTTCTCAATGACCGGCAGTATGGTTTTCGTACCAACAGGTCCACTGGTGATCTGATGACATGTCGGACCGAAAAGTGGAACCAAAGTCTACACTAATCTGGTGAAAGCAAGACAGTTGCGCTTGATATTTCTAAGGCATTTGACAGGGTTTGGCATCAGGCTCTTTTGTCGAAAATGCGTGCTTTTGGGATCGATGACTCTCTTCTTCAACGGATTAGAAATTACCTTTCGGAACGTTAAATTCAAGTTGTCTTGAACGGTTTCAAGTCCGATAATTACAAAGTAAATGCTGGTGTGCCCCAGGGCTCCTTTCTGGCTCCGACACTCTTTTTAATTTTCATCAACGATCTCTTGTCTGCTACTTCTAATCCAATATATTCCTTTGCACACGACAGTACTCTCTGCTTGTCATATTCGTTCGCGTCGCTGCTCTTCGGCTGTAGAACGGGAACGCCAACGTATGTTAAGCTTATTAAATTGTGATATTAACAGCATAACTAATTAAGGAACCACTAACAGAGTAAAATTTAATGCTTCCAAAACACAATGCTGCGCTCTGTCATTTAAGTGAAATTTAAACGCCCAACCATTTTCCATGGATGGCACTTGCATCGTCGAAACCGATAAACTTTCCATTCTCAGTATGTGTATCAATGAAAACCTACGTTGGAGTGACCATATATTCGGTGTCGTCAAAAATGCTGCGAAATGTCTACTATATGTTTGCTCAAGCAATCTTCACCCCCTCTGATCGGGCCTCAATATAAGGCGTTTATCCGCGCGAAATTGGAGTATAATTCCCACATTTGGTCGGGTGCGCCCAAAACATCTTTGCACCTGCTAGATAGGATTCAAAACCGTGCGATAAAATTCATAGGTGATACTACTAGTAATATCACTCAAACAATGGACATCCTCGAACACCGACGTAATGACTCGTATCTCACCCTGTTTTATCGCTATTTCCACCACCAGTGATCCATATAAATCGCCAGTAGCATTCCGCCCCTTCAAACTTTTAACCGTAACTGTGCAAGCATTTTAAGGGGTACATAAATCCCGTTAGCGCGCGCTAATTATAAAAAAAATAAATAAAAAACCTTGCTAGCTTGGAAGTGGTGAGACGGTTCAGCAAGGCCTAAATCGCAGTTTGGGTGTCACCGTGGACGCAGATGTTTCTCTTCTGTGTACACCAATTTTTCACAATAAAGTCCATTCTTACATCTGCTTTTTAGACAAACACAAGTCTTCCAAACTAGGAATTAAATCCGACGATGTCGTCCTCAAAAAAAAAAACCAGCATACTCGTAGATCTAGGAGCCATCGGTGAAGCCCCGACTACATACCTTTTCTGGCTAAGATTCTGGTCGAAAGCTCCCTAGGTACAGTCAACCAGGAGTTCTGGTGTCATGTGATAAGGGAAGGCGTGTCAGATCGTTCTTTGAAGGCTGAGAAAATTAGCAGTGACGACTTTTCGATTTAGCTTCTTTCACCAGATAACCGATGCATAGGATATAATTATAATTGGTGTTAACAAAGCCATGTTTATCCAAAAGACCTTCCTCGGTGGCAAGCAGCATGTCCTGCACAAACAGCCGACACTCCTAGAAAGCCGACAGCGGTTTGGAAATTTTCGGAATATGTTCAATTAAAAGAAGTTTGTTATCAGCATTTGTCATGAAGTGTGGTGAAGGAATGTATCGTGAACCACTAGATAAGTCAGACTTCCTTGTCGTAAAGAGATTGAAACCTCACTTTTAGTGCTTCAATCGTCAGTTGCGACTAGGGCTGCCTGTCCAATAGACGATACAGCTAAATTGTCAGCATATGTAAGGACTTTTGAGAACGCTTGGCAATGAGTCGACCATGCCTTGCCCGAAAATCTGTTGGTCTGAAGCTCTTGGTGAATGTGTAGTCTTGTCGATCTATATCATCGTTACCAGGCAACTTGAGTTTAATGGTCCTATCTATCACCACAACCGTTGCCAGATACCAGCTACTGCGGATGAAGTTAATTAAAAATTGCGCGGCAATCCGCGTAATAGCTTACACACCCCGTACAAGCTTTAACTCGTCTAGCTAGCAGTCATCTTTTTATTTGACATATCTAGTGACCACAAATGAAACAGAGTTAAGATGTTCAGCCCTTTTAAGAGCCAACAGTGAAACGACCACACCACAAAGTTGTATTTTGATAGAATCAGAGACTCCCCTCAAAACATTTTCTTGAAAATTGTGGTTTTTGCACTTATGGATGCAAGGCTACGATTATTTTATAGACTTTTGTATGAATTGTGGCATCTTGAGCCAAACAGTAGGCTGCAGTCCTTTAAGTGAAGCCATTAAATTCGCAACTTTTCGCAAATCCATTAAAAATCTCTCTGCAAGAAGATGAGTTGGAAACACCATCTTGTCCTATGCGTAATGAGCAATTAACAGATTTTTAATGACGTCCATTGGTTCTTTTAATTATTCGCCCCAGGGACATCCACAAACATGGGCACAATTCCTCTGTCAGGACATTCATGGCTCATTCGCAGATTATAAAAAGCAAAACTTTATTGGTGCGAAGGATCATTGGTGGTCGTTAATAGTTAGTTAAAGCCATCAAATGAGAGGTCATGTAATGAGGCTTAATAAAAATTCGATTTTGTATTTGTATTTATCCTTACGAATAAGATACTACCAACGGTTACTGCTGTCTGCTTCCTGATGTTGGTTGTTTAGGCGAAGAGATGGTTTCTTAGTCCTGGCACGCAGATGTTGCAAGCACTAATGGGATTCGATTAATTAGCTTTTCTGTTGGGATGCTATTCACATTAGGACGCATTAGGTTTGGTATTTGCGCGTGTGTGATCAAATTTGGACGTGACTATTGATCGTAGAGAAGGAAGTTTTCTATGTAATGATGTGTACGTGGTAGTAGCAAAGCCAAATTGACCATAGGTGTGGGTCCTTAAATGTGTAAATGATTTCAGAAGACAAAACGGACTTTATTGCATGTTAGAGGAGGACTCTAAGTACAAGTACTTGATGTCAACTCAAATCAGTGTGGTCGTTTGTGGGTAGATGATGTTAGCCTTATTACATTTAGTTTAATTTTGAGGAACATGCACACTTGCCGTCTATTCACACAATCTTATCACAGACTTTTGCTTAAAGGCATATTCTTGTTTCGAGTGAAAATCCACTTTGCAAGTTATGGTACATAAGTACTTATATCAATCCTTGGATCTCATATATTATTATGTTCTCTTTTTTTTTTTTGTATAAAACAATAGAGCTGCACTCTTACTACACCATGAAAAGGGGGTGAAGTTCTTTTAAAATACCACCCGCCAACAGATGTAAACGATTACTCAATGAAAGTGCAGAGTTCTCAATTTTCCAACCCCCTCGGATGTCGAATGGATGGGATCCAAGTCGAAACAGGGGATGGAAATATTTTTCTACTACAACACCCCACATTAAGATGTTTCCTTGCGGGAAAGATGTCTGAGGTGCTCTTTAGGGCTAGGAGTTCATAAAATTTGCTTTATTACCAAAGGAACAGCAAAGACGTACAGAAAGACTGCAATCTACTTCGCTTACAAGTGGCTGTTCTCTACAATTGTCATATAACCAGCATGAATATTAGGCCAGTATATGCATATCTTAGATCGATGAAAAAATTTGTTAGCTTTAAACTTCTAAGTGTTGCCCACTTACTTACCTAAACTTACTGGCAACACAAAAGAACTTCCATATAGGAAGTCCTAAAAGAATAAGGAATCCGGCGGATACAACATTCCGACAAGCGCATGCAGTGAAACAAATGACGTGCAAGAGGCCTTAAATAGAAGAAGATCATTAACACAATGCTATAGACAATACGACCAATATTTCGCTGTTAGGCAGAAAGCACCACTCCACGGTGATGATGATCAACAACAACCGAAAAGTGGTTTGAAAAGCGATATACAATCTTAAGACTAATGAAGCAGTATGAGCAGCCGGACTACCAGCCGGATTATTTAAAGCAGCGGAGATAAAGTTGGTAGAGACGATACACCAATTCATTTGTAAAATGTGCTCCGATGAAAGTGTATGCAGTCAATGACATCGTGCCACCTCAGGAAGAACGACCCTCAAAACTGCGCAAACTAAAGAGTCGGTGTCGTTCACATTATGCACAAGTTTCTTTATACCGTACCATGTGACCGCTTGAAACAATCTAATAGCTCTCTCTATCAGTTTGGTCTAAGGCTTAGTAAGTCCACTGCCTACCAGATATTCACTTTGCGGCAGATCTGAGAAAGACCTTGCTGTGCCAAATCGATGCCCACCCCCACTTCATTGATTTTGGCATCCTGGCCAAACTATTGTGAAGAAAAACGATGAGTGAGCGTGCCCCGTAAAGTTTGGATTTAAGAAAAAGGTTTAAACAATGTTATGAGAAGTGACTGCTTCACTTACACTTGACAAGACTTTGCGGGATTTGCAAGCCTCACTAGAGGAACAGTTTTCCGAAAGTTTGTATAGGGTGACCAGATAAGAATTTAATAAAACAACAACGGTGTGAGATATAAAATTGATTCTGGCTTTACTTTGAAGACACATTCATGCCATTATGTGTGGAATAGCACATCATTAAAATGATCGCGTCGGCTTCGCTGGCAGTGCTTCAAGCGGTTGGCCCAATTTTTGATGACTCGGTCCAATATGTGCAATATACCGGCAATAGCGTGTCGAATGTTGGCCTCGAGCTCGTGCAAAGTGGTTGGCTGGTTAGCGTAGACTAAGCACTTAACGTAGCCCTAGAAAGATCATCGATCGTCAGATCGTTTGAATGCTGACTCCTTCCTCATTTCGAAAGATATATGGTCCAATGATGCCACCGTGTCATAGGTAGACCCCACCAAACTGGAAAAAATTTTCTGGTCGCTTTGAAAAAAGGTGAAATCCTGGATGTGTGGTACAAAATGCCTATCTGGATCGGTCACTGCATTCAATCCACGGAAATCTCCACACGGACGCCACTCTGTGTTTCCTTTTGACACCATATGCAAAGGGCTGGCCCATGGGCTTATTGATGGGCGGTAGATTCCTTGGTCGATCATCGTCTGAAATTCTATTTTGGCTATTTTTAGCATTTGTGGTGACAGCCTTCGTGCTTTTGAATATTTTGGCGGGCCTCTCGTGACAATGTGATGAGCGACGGTTGTTGGGTGATGTCTTTAAACTCTGAAAGAAGCGAGTTATATGGAAATTCATATCAGATATTTGTTAATTTAAGAGAGTCTATACGAGCTAAAGTACCACAGGATTTGATGAACGTAGTTTGGTCGATTAAGCGCTTATTCTTCAGATCTACGAGTACGTCGAAATGACGAAGAAAGTCTGCTCCAGCAATTGTAAAAGTCCACCTGAAATTTCGCCTTAACCCCATACTCAGAACAATTGTTTTTTGACCGTAGATTACGATTTTCGTCTCGTTGGCGACGTAGAGATAGTTACCACTGTTGCTGTTTCGTTTTTGCAGTAATGTTGGCGGAAGAACCGAAATATCGGCACCAGTGTCGACTAAAAATTGTATTTTTGTTGCGGGATCTTTGACGACTAAGCGGGAATTAAGTTGATGACTGTCAGATGCCGCTTTAAGTAGAAAACCTTTCAAAAGAGCAATGAGGACGACAATTTTTCGCTTTAGATCCATGCAGATTGTGGTACCAACAGTAGTCGTCTCGATTGTTGCTTGATTTTGACCGACCACGAGGAGGATTTTGGTTTCTAAGAGTTGAGCGTGAACGGCTTCGACGATGTGTAACTGGGGATACGCAGCATTTCAACTGATCTACATATTTGCTGTGTGAGATGGGTAATTTTGTGCTCTATGTCGATTTGAGAGAGTGAAACATACGATGTCTCACTTACCTCTGCTACGTTATCAGCCAGCTCGGCAAAATGAGATAGCTCTTCTTTTCTAACGCTTATAATACTGCGCATGTTCTGGGGTAAACCCTGCAACCAGATTAATTTTAAAAGGTCACTGCTATCAGATTTCGGAGCCAGCTCTTTCATCTTCCTCAGCAGATGCGATGGTTTTTTGTCTCCCAACTCGATTTCTTGAAATACGAGTAGTTTGCGTAGACGTTTGTGCTCTGAATCGGCGAATTGGGAAATGAGTCTATCTTTTAGCGTGCCGTACAGGTTCTATGCCGGTGGATTCAAAATGATGTCACTCGCTTGGGCCAAAATGTAGCTTTCTACTGCAGCTACAACTGTGTGGTACTTTGTAACGTCTTTCGTAACCAAAGCTGTGGTTGAAGTTTCCAAAAGGAAGGAATTTTTACCGAAATTTTTGCGGTTTCCGTAGTGCATTCTCCACTAGATTCGATTTGTTGGGCTGAGAAACTGGATGTCTCGGTGTGTCGTTGCTTCCTTTGAGGTCGTTGAGGTTATCTTGATCTATGGTTTGTGCGCCATCGTATTTTTCGATTAAAAAGTTATTAATACGCTCGTTCGCTCTAATAATGGTAATTTTGCTTATCGACATAGCGGCCTCGTCCGAGAAGCTGATTTTTTGGCCAAAATTCGGATCTCCTGCCAACATTTTCAGCACCCAATTAGCGACCTCACGGCGTTGTCTATGGTCGTCCGGCTTCAATTATTGCAACAGCACAATCTTATATGGATGTAGGCCCAAATCCAACCACAAGTAAGCCGGTTTGACTCTCTGGCGAAGTCCAATTCAGCTGATCGGCGTCGAATCGACATTTCTGGGTCTTCTTCGATACTGGCTGCTACGGCGGCTATGTTTTCTTCATTTCACACCAGTCTCTGTCTGGTTAGTGGCTTAAAATCCACGCTCAAACTTTTCCACGGTGCCATAAATTGCCTGCATACTGAAGCTATGATTATGACTGAACTCACGACGAAATTCACGTTGCATATTTACTCGTACAATTGAGCCGGAATTTCGATAAAACTTTTTAATAATTTCCGCACGTTCAGTAAGCGTAAAATGATGCATGATGAAATGACAAACCGTACTGAATATTTTCACAGCTGGGAGTCATTGGTGACTTTGACATCTCCTGAAACATAACAATCGGAAAAACTTTCATTGTTATCTGGCCACCCTATACAATTACGAGTACCTACGGCTTTGGTATTAACTCTAATAATCACTCCTCATTAAAACCGAAAAGCTATGGCTGGCAATCTCTGGCCTAAGAAGGAAATTCAGCAATCAGGCGTTGACAAGGAAGATTATAACACCTTTATCACTCCAGTCTTGAAGGTGGATGAAGGTATCCTTGGTTGTTTTGAACTCAGGATTTTTTGAGTGAATTTTGGCCCAGAAGCATGGACATTTGCGTTGGAGGGCTTTGGATTAGGATATATATAAACAATTTTCCTGATATTTTATTCTCCGCTTCACAGAAGGGCATATAACCCCATACATACGAGTATGTATACAGTATAGATGAAAAAGAAAGCAGGGCCATACATTTGATTCACTCCTGAAGGACCTTAGGAAAAACACAAATATGGTAGAGATGTCCGAGCGTATGCTGTTAGTTTGTTTACAGTCCGTAGAAGCCAGCTCCCAGTGATCGTGTTTCTGAAAAGCTTAAACGTCAAAAGATTCTAGTAACAATTCCAGACAGCTCCAAGATAGTTCTGTTCTTGGAAATCTTTCCTCTAAGCATTTTCCTGTCTCAGAGTCTGACAGCATCAAAGTTTAAACAAGCGATCTTGAAGATCGTAGCCGGAGTTTTGTTTCATTTCGCCAAAGGACAATTTACGCTAAAAGGGTTTCCTCCGGCTCAGCAGCTCATTGCAAGGGGTACCTCTAAGCTACAAACTTTAAGCCGGATGACTGACTTATGTGCCTTAATGGCAGTTGTCAATAAAGAGCGTTTAAAATAGAGCTGGCCGAGCGGCAAAAAGTACGATTTTCTGAAAATTCATTCGAAAACGAAACGAATGCATCGCAATATCACCCACATAGACATAGTACATATTGAGCATAGAGTAGGAACAAAAAACCAAACTATCATAGGTACTCGTATACATATATATTAAAGCCTCCACTCCGGATTTAACATAGGCACGGATGATCTACAATTTTTAAGAATCCATGTCCTCTTCCAAAGAAGTCTGACCTTCCGTCTGATTTTGAGGTTTCATAAAGTTTTGACACAATTTGTAACTCCTTTCTAAATCATATACTCATTAGTTAGTTTTTTTTTTTCAGAATTCATCCTTTTCTGATTGAGGAACTGAATGTATCCATGGCTTTAAAAGGTGATTTTCCAGGAAGCCTTCCTGCCAATAATAAATCGATTTTATCGTACGGCCTGGGCTAGATTGGTCACTTTCTGTAGTTTAGAACTGCATAACAAACATATTTGCAACCTAAGATGGTATTCCGTCGTGCAAATAGCACTATCGTGGGCGAAAAGGAGCAATTTGTCCCGGACTTACCCATATGCTTCCTAAATACAACGTTGTGTAGCAACAAAATTTGTACACTGCCTTGGTATAGTCCAAAATTTCTTCGAATTCTCAGTTTAGTCCGGCTGTGGATTAAACTTCCGTTTTACCGTCGTTGTAAAGGGTGTTTTTTTTTAGAGGTATACACAATCACTTTCGTGAAGCCTAATTTTCGACAAATTTATGGAGCAACTGGGGCCGTATATAAGCAACAACACGGTGAATGTTGACTTCCAAATCTACCAACGTCTCGGGCTTATCGGCACAGACTAGTGACTTCACATACCTCCAAAGATCCATTACGCGAATTTATGAGCTCGGCGAATGTTTCATGCCATGTGGCATGTAGCGCCATCTTGTTGAAACCAAGCCTCTGTCATATCAGTGCCATTCAACTGAGGAACGAAGGAGTCAGAAATCATGTTTCTATAGCGCTCTCCATTGACGGTAACATTCTGGCCGGCATCGTCCTTAAAGTAATATGGGCCGATGATTCACCAGCCCATAAAGCACACCAAACACTGAGTTTTAATAGTTTTAAGGGCGTCTCGACAAAGGCTTTTGGGTTTTCTCCGCTCCAAATTCGACAATTTTGCCTGTATACATATCCATTTAATCAAAAATGGCGGAGAACAAAATTTTGCGTTGCAAATGAGGATCAAGCTGAATCATGTTTTCGGGCCATTCACCGAACCTACGACGCGTATAATGGTCACGCGGTTTCAACTCTTGCACGAGCTGAATGGGCATAGCTCCAATTGCTATGCACTATGGCGAATCCACTCATTTGGATTCTCCTCAACACTGCGCTCCACAACGGCAATAACTTCTTCTATTTGCACTAAGTATTTGTCGTCTTTGGGGAGCCGTATTATCCACAAGAGTGTACGTGGTGCGAAATCGATTCATCTTGTTCCGAATAACTTGCTCAGATGTACGATTATGTCGACCGTAAAATGGACGTAGTGCACGATAAGTTTGACGAACCCATGGTTTTCGAAGTAAATTTGCACAATTTGCACGAGTTGATCTGGCGTTAATCTATTTATCGTAAAATGGCAAAACGTACTAACCACAAATTAGCTTTCAACTGTCAAATTGACAATCAGTAGAAGCAGTGTTGTCAGTTTAAAAACTAAACCTTTAATAAAAAACACCCTTTACATATCGCCTATTATTCGTATGTATTGTACAGGGTGGGTCATATGAAGCCTCCGTATAGAAATGTTTAACAACTTTAAGAGAAGAAAATAGATTTCGTAACGTCGCGAGTTTTTATTTAGTCTTGTAGTCTTGTATACCTTTTTCAACAATTTTGCGGACACATAAATTGCGGCAATATCCATCGATACCGATCGTCATCGACGGGCTCTCCAACTTTAAAGAAAAATGGCCCAATGATGGTTTTGAAGCTAATATCGGCTCAGGCAGCCATTTTCTCATCGTGCAATGGTATTTCGGGAATTATGTGAGGACTATCGGTTCCCTAAAAGTGACAATTTTGTTGGTTTACTCCACCAGAAAGGGTGAAATGAGCCGCCTCATCGGTCATCAGAATTCGCTCCCAAAAACCCGACTCAGTTTCAATCATTGCAATGACGCTATTCGCATAAGCCAAAGTTCTTCATGGTTGAAATTGTACTAAATTGACGTTTCCAAATCATGTTTACTGAAGCCTATCGGCTAAGAATCGTCAAAGTTATTAAACATTTCTATACTGACACCTCCAGATGGCGCTCCTTGTATGTACGTCTCGGGCATACTGTGAGATTTTTGGGCTGACAGTATCGAACGACTTTTTCAATTTGTTGAAGACAATATACAGATATTTCAAAGCATCGCGATGTCGACTGTCCGAACATTTTCGTATATTTTCAAAGTATGTCACATTAGTTTCACGGATAGGTAATTGTTGCAGTTTTTCGTCCCACTTTTGCCTTTATAATGTTGGGAATAAGAAAGCCTATCTCCAATGTCATAGTTTTATTGAACAAAATCGGCAGACATTTAAACTCAAGATTTCCAAGTATGGACGCCTTCGAAGGGTATTAGAAACAGTCCGATTTAATCGTTCTACTAAAATCTGTCATTTCCTCTTTGTCAGCTATAGCCGATGTAATTGGTCTGGTTAGAGCACAGCTTCCATATATTGTAAGGTGTCCCTGCATATCTCCAACATATATATAAGTATTTCGTCGTCTAAATCTTTTGTGAGTTTTTTCTTCGTTGTGCCGCAAATTTAAACTGTTAAGCCTTTTATATACATCCATACTTGCTTTGATGTTACGAGGTTACCTCTTCCTATTCCCCATACAATGCCCCTATTGCTATTGCACGTGCTCCAGGTAGCACTTTCATTGCCTTTTTTTGCTAACGCTCGTTTTCTAACCCAAGACACTCTCAATTGGTTTCACTGTTTCCGCTTTGTGTAGTCCACGCTTGAAAGGCTTGGCTTTCGTTCCTTCCAGCTTTTGCAAGACCGAGCAGAGTTTTTACACCACTTTAGCATTTCACTTCGAAGTTCTTCCAACAATTTTTCTTGTTCTTGGATTGTGGGATTTTTGGTCCATCCTCGCAAATTTGCTTTATTTATTTGCTGGTCTGATATTGGTTTTCGGATTACTTCACTCCAAATCCAGTCAGCAAAGTCAGTTCGGATTTGCCAGTGTTTCGCCCAAAGCCACTTTAGAATCTTTAACTTGTCACTTTGCCGTAGCTTAACATACTCGTAGATGGTTATACATCCTACGATCTTATCTGAGAGCTCAGTTTTCAATTGATGCCTTGATGCCGACTCTGTTCTTATTTTCTTCAGTTCTATAATAATACATTTTTCAAGGTATGCTTTGGAAGTTCATGTACTCATACTAGGCCTTGCTTCCGATATGTGGCCATTTGGTTTCTTGATGGCATATTACAATATATCGATTGCATACTACGTTTTTTAGTTCGAAACTTCCACCTGTCATTGTGGCGACGTTCCAACTTACGATGTGTATTTTTTCACTTGAGACACCATATTGCGAACTTTCGGAAACCATTGAGCTTTGACACAAATATTCCTATTCGGCCTGAGAACATTCGTGGTGGTGTGTTTAAATATGTTCTGCTATGACGCACTTTTGCACCATTTTTATTCCATTTGTTTGAGGTGATATGCCCCATCAGGCTTCGGGAAGTCTCCTCACGCCTCATCTTAGATATTGGAAGAATTGAAATTTAGTTTTTTTTTTATTTAGCCGCCCCTTATGACAAGCAGGAAAACGAACTGGGGCAATATTCCACAAATTATAAGACGTTGCCGTTCGGTAGCATCTTAAGACTATGTCTACACCTTGCGGTGAACTGTTACCAACTTCGAGTCGCTGTTAGTGTCAAAATATAAATGACAGCGCGCTGAAAATTTGAGAGCGGAACATTGTTTCGTTGGTGACAAATTATTCTATCGTGATTTATAGAAGATGTATTACAAACGTAAAGTGTGATTGGGCTTCATTAAGCCGAAAAATCGCAACCAGCTATTGTTCGTTAGCTACAAAATTTGAAAGTGAACAAAATGTTTGAGTTTTGCACTATAACATAATTAAACGAAACCGAGTTCTTTATTCAACAATAACGCAAAAGGAACACATTGACTTTGCAGACGTGTTTACTTCGCCCCAATTAGTGATTGATTGACCGTTTAGTGAACAAATTCGAATCGACTTAGTCACTTTACAATCAAACGAAACTCCAGAAGCGAAGAGAAGATTGCGCTTGTACGCGACTCCAGAGTGCAAACAACTGTTTTCCTGTTCTCAGGAGTTGGGCATCTTTTGAATGTCCCTATAGCATATCTTGATACTGCCATCGAATTTTAGGGTCATAGCATGACATTTACGATGTTCTAAAATAAAGCCTTCAACGATGATGATCGTTGTGGTACACCATTGCTGATAACAACATTTGAACACGCATTAAATCAAAGATTTACAGGTCGTAGGCCACAAATTGACTGCGAGAGTTAACAGAGAAGACTATCATCTCGGTTAGATCCGCTCATGGCATTTTAAATAAGAAATTCGGCTTTAGACGTGTTGGTGCCGAAAAACTTGAATTTCCTGAAAAAGAGCGATGTGGACGTTGCTAAAGCATGCTTGTCGATGCTAATTACGATCCAGTTTTATGAATGCTTATATACGAGTATATCCGGTGATGAGATGTGCCTTTATGAGAACGAACCAGATATCAAGTGAGTGAATGGTGGGCTCCAAATGAGTCAAGACCGAGGAAATCACGTCGTTTTCAGTTGCACAAAGACAACAATACTCACTGTTTCCATGGATTACAATGATGTTGTGAATCATGAATTTTTTCCGAAAGCAGGAGTTCCAATATGGGATATTATTTAAGCGTTATGAGATGTTTGCGTTTTGTGGATTTTACATCACGATAATGATTTATCTCATGATAAATATGCGTTCCAAATCCAAGATAACTACCATCCAACAGCCACGAAGTTGGCTGGCACCGTGTGACTTTTTCATACTCGGCCAAGTCAAAACACCACGAGATGTTTCGAGGCGTATTGCACTCAATGCGAAGTACTCTGATAGCGACAACAACGATTTCAACGATTAAACATCCTGGACAGACAACACTCGAAGGACGGTATGTTGAGATCTTCGCTGCGGAATATAACTTAACCCGGCTGGTAAATGAGCCCACATGTATACCAGAGTTAAGTAATTTTAAGCTAGCATTTAAGCATTTTTTGTTAGTATGTAAGAGTTAATGATTAAGATAATAAAATGCATTTAAAACTAACTAAAACTAAACTAACTTTGATAGTCATACCGCCAACACTCTGGACTTGTTTTTAACTTCTCACCCTGACAAATACAATCAATGTGCTATCCCTCTGGACTCGTCGGACCACTGTGTCATATCAGCTAATTTCTCGTACACTGACCACACAGTTAGAGAAAAGCTTCCTGAAAGAACCGCATCGCAATACGAGAAAGCCAATTGGAGCGGACTTAACAGCTTCTTTAGGAATTTTAACTGGTCGTTATGTTTCCTCGATAACGACATGGATGCCGCTGCTGACATGATCGCGGACACAATTCTCCTTGGAATGAGATCATTTATTCCTCATCAAGAGTATCAAACCAAAAGAAAAGGCATGATACGACTCGAACTGCAAAGAGCTGGTCAGGGTTATTAAAATGTTTTTTCGGTTCTATAAGACCAACCCGACAGAGGAAAACCGAAAAAATTCAAACGAGTCCCGTCTTTCTCAAGCTTTTAAAATTTCAATACGACCAAAAACTGAAGTAAAAAATACTACAATGTCCCAAAGGTAGTAAAAGTTGTTCGTCGTTCGTCAAAAACATTAGAAATTCTGCCTCATCCTCCATCCCAGCGCTCATTTACAATGACATTCCAGTCGTCAGCTCCTTGGACAAGGCCAATCTGCTTTCTGCACACTTTTCAGCAATCAGATTGCTGGGAGTTCAACACTCCCAGATTGTGCTTTGTTCGCACCTACACCTGAGTGCATAGAATCTCCATTGGGACGAATCCACTTTTCGCAGTCGTGTAGTAGTAGGAGTACTTAAAGTCCTTAATATACATAAATCCGCTGGTCCAGATAGTATATCTCCTCTTATTCTGAAGAGGTGTTCTTTCTCGCTGGCAAAACCACTGTATAAGCTTAGGACTCTTTCCCAGAAAATGGAAAACAGCATTTGTCCAGCCCGCCCTTAAAAAAGGCGAATCTTCCTCGCTCTCCTTCTACAGACCCATTACACTTACGTCCCTTCTTTCCAAGGTCATGGAAATGCCGGAAAACCGCTTGTGAAATACCTCGGATTACGAAAACTTCTCAATGACCGGAAGAATGGTTTTCGTAGCAACAGGTCCACCGGTGATCTGATGGCACGTCTCATCGAAAAGCGTCTCACGGGCAAAAGCAAGATAACCCATTAGACAGAGTTTGGCATCTGGCTCTTTTGTCGAAAATGCGTTTGGGTCGATGGATTTCTTCTTCAATGGAATAGAAATTACCTTTCGGAACGTTCAATTCAAGTTGTCTTGGATGCTTGCAAGTCTGATATCCACAAAATAAATGCTGGTGTGCCCCAGGTAGAATTTAATGCTTCCAAAACATAATGCTGTCTGCTGTCGTTGAAGCGAAATTTAAACACCCAGCCGGTATCCATGAATGGCACTTGCATCGCTGAAACCGAAAATCTTTAAATTCTCGGTATATGTGACAATGACAACCGACATTGGAATGACTACATTCGGTGTCGTTAAAAATGCTGCAAAATGTCTAGGCTTCCTCAAGGGATGTAAGAAATACTTCACCCCCTCTGATCAGGCCTCAATATATAAGGCATTTATCCGCCAAAAATGCCCACATCTGGTCAGGTGAGCCCAAAACATCTCTGCATCTGCTAGTTAGGATTCAAAACCGTGCGATAAAATTCATATGTGATGCTAATATCGCTCAAACTATGGACACCCTCGAACACTAACGTAATGTCTCGTGTCTCACTCTGTTTTATCACTATTTCCACCACCAGTGCTCCATAGAAATCGCCAGTAGCACTCCGGCCCTTCAAATTTTTAATCGCAACACTCGTCTCGCTATGAATGCTCATCAGTATACCCTCAAGCCCACTTTCGTGCGTACTCTAAAATATCGTGACTCGTTCTTGAGCCGTACAACTCGCTTATGGAATGCCCTGCCTAACTCTCTATTTCCTAGTCATTATAACCTTCAAACATTTAAAACCAACGTTCACCGGTACCTCTCTTTCTGTCCTCCCTGATTTTCCTTCGCCTGCGCTATGTGCAAGCATTTTAAGGGTACTTAAATCCCTTGAGCACGCGAATTATAAAAAAAAAAATTACGAGTATTTATCATTTTATAAATAAATTCCGGGCGTCTAAATAAGATCGTATTGACCCGAGAGCTGAATGCCTTGTCAATTGGTCATCCCGCTTGTGTCTCTTTTCTTTAGCGCTTCATTAAGTCTCTGATCTATACCAATAAACCAAAAACGTTGGACATCTTGGAGGTGAACATTCGACGGGAAGTTTCTGGAATATTGGCCAAATTATACGAAAAAGTCACACAAGCGGCTTAGTGGAGGACACACGTCCTTTTATTTATTATTTATTATTTACTATTTAGTTATCAGTATCGCGTTGCTGGACCTATTTACCAATGCAGTTATAACCATTCCATTGTCAGCCTTATGACGTGTATATTTCTTTGCGCCTTTATTTCTTAAATAAACCAAATGCACCCTACAGCATGCACAGGGCAAAATCGTCGAGCCATTACCATTTCGTTTCACCCGCGTAACTCCCATAGTGTATCGGCCAGATGTTTCCACCAATTGATTTGCAATAATTTAGCATTTGTTACCAATTTCTTCCTCTTAACTTGTGTTTTGTTTTGCTCCTTTTTCAACCCATAAAAGCGAGCCCCATAGTCATCCCTTAGGTAAGCTTCGACCTTTTTTTCTTTCTGAAAAAAAAAAAAAATCAATTTATGAAAACATTGCGTACAGATGTAACTCTCAGTGGTAATGTCAAAACAATATTTGTGATACTCGTATTTATTACCGTTGGCTTTTAGTACCTGCATCTTTAAAATATGAACCTTCACATCGAAGATAATTATTTTGAAAAGTATATTACATCATTGTCCTTCCTTCTTTCTGGTAAATCAGAGCTCAAATATCTGTTTTTTTTTTTTTTTTTTGTTTGTGAGTGGCCCGTATTTGAAAATGGGAACGGAAAATCCAGGACGAAAATTTGGTTTGTGCTGCCACTGACATTCCGATAATGTCAATCAACTAGAATTAGTTCTATAATTGAAAAAGTCCTATGTAATGTGGTGATGTCCTTTTTTATGAGTTTCTTATTTGCAATAGAGGAATAGCCTGGTTTAGTTGAGAGTGGCACGATGTATGATAAGAAGAAAAATTGTCGAAATTGATCGAAGGTCAAATGTCATTGGGATAAATCGGTCCTATCACAGCGGTTTGAAATTCTTCTTTTTAAAAAATAAAGAAATCCTTGAGAAACCCAGAAGAGGGAAAAGTATCTAAGTCTATCTGTTTGAAGCTATATACTCGTAGACTTTGTAGTAGAGAAAATATGCAATCCATAAATATTACTTTATCGGTTCTATTATTTAATGAGGTGGACCGCATCAAAATATTGCTTCAGTCAAGGGGAGAAGAGAGAAAAAAAATTTAAATTCTGATAGCAAACTGCACTAAAGCCCACCCTCACACTGGCCACAACATGTCAATCTACATCCATACGATCAAGTTCACAAAACTGATGATGAATACCAGGACTATGCAATTCATTTCCATATGCCCCATAACCCCTGACCAGACTTACAGTGCAATTGCATACCAGAAACAAGAGCACATACGAGTAACATACTATCACAGACAAATTCACAAGCAAACACCGGATGTTTATTTAAAGCAAAAACATATCTCGTGTACTTATCCAAAGGATCCTTGAAAGCAACACTCACCCTTAGTTCCCGCTCCCTTCCTTACTAAAGGACACCCACATTTTACCGTTACAGATACAGTTCGGAGCACCTTCGTTGAAAGGGAAAAGTTTAAATTCGTCACCTGTTTGGCCAATTAAGAATTTTCCGAATACAAAATAAGGAGGAAGGTGTTTGTGTTTTTGCTTGTGTTTGTATCTGCAGATATCTGCACAGGATATCTGTATGTAGGTATGCGATTTGTGTCACTTTGGTTTGTTAGAGGGTAGCAAATTTGAACACGCAAAAGTTTATATTGTCATGTACGTGGAGAACTTACGACGAATACGTGGTTGTTGTGAATTCCGGATGGAAAGGTAGTGCTCAATTTTTTTTTCTTTGAATTATCCTTGCTACAAATGAGAGTGTACAAGTGTATGCGTATGTGGTGTATTCTAAGGTGTCATTTTCACCTGTCACATCACAGTGACAATAGTTAGCGGGAGAACACTCAGCACGCACTCTAGCACTACCGAACAAGAGCAAGGAAACTTAACAAATTGATGGCACCATCAAATTTGCAGGAGGACGAGCATGAGGACGAATCAACGACAAATACGAGTAGTTAGCAAAGATTAAGTTTTAATTTAATGCTAAATTAATATCTAAGACGTGGTAATGCAATGCTGTGCTTGTTTTGATTTTGAATTGAAATTTTAAAGTTGTAAGAAGTCACGCGAAAAACAGGGGACTTGTGATCACACTAGTAGTCGGGAATGGAGAGTGATTGTAGCAGCTTAGTACTAGAGGAAAGTTTGCAAAGAAACGACAATTGCGAGTATTTGGCTCTTAATCTGGTGAAATTTGGTTAGCAGGATGAAGAAAAGTATCAACGAATCGAATTTTCTGCGTCACAAACAGAACTACATAGTTATGGGTTAGCTCTGACCTACAATTCAGTGCTCAGAACCGCAAAGAAGGTCCTCAAGACGGCAAATTTCCAAGAATTCAAACAACAGTTCTGGGAAAACAAAAGGTGGCAGGGCCATCACATCCTACTCTCTGTGGCTGCAAATAGTTTCTTAATCGACTGCAAGGAACCAAAGAACACCCACAGTAGGAGCGTAGTTATGCTGCTCTATACACCAAAAGTGGGAGGTAGCTTCTTTTCTTTGCACCTTACAGGAATAGGATTTTGTATGCTGAATCCAAGTACAGAGTAAAGAACATTACTATCATCCAGTGTTATGCTTTATCAAACAACGCAGATGAGGAGACCATGGGTGCCGCCACCACCGACTACCATCATTTTAATCAAAATGAGAAGGCAAACAATAATAGAAGTGTGATCAAAAATGTGCTACAAGTAGGACAACACGGGCTAGGCATCAGAAATAACAATGGCAAAAGGTTCGATTACTTTCTTTATTGTCAACAGCCGGGTCATTGGAGGCATACTGGAGGCACAGATCGTGCTAAAGGGACATTAAACAGGTGCAAGAACTAGCCAAAAAAAAAAATTGGTGTTTTGTAGCAGTGTTTAATCGTGAGGACAACAGCTTTTATTCTAGGGTCAAAGGACCCTTTTGTATCAGTAAATCCACGAATCTGCTCTTGCCCTAAAAAAAACAAGTCATCTACTTTTCAGGATAATTTGGAAAACAGAATAGTTTCCCGAGAAATAGAAGAAGGGAGTTATTGTCACACAACCTCAGAAGCGAAACCTATCTGAATTTGGCGCATGCTTTTAACAGTAGCCACAACTATTATAGTTGAATATTCAGATTCAATGAGCATCTTAATACAACGCTTGACAAAAGCTTCCGAAACGTCCAAAATCGCTTTCATCTCGGCTCATCTTTTATGTTATTGTTAAATTTTAAAAAAATTCCGGACAGCTTGAATTGAAATCCTTGTGGTTCGAAAAGGATGTTTTCTCTTGCCTGTTGTGCTCGGTATTTATCAACGATGTGCTCCGGGAAGCATTTGAGAAAACATGCTCCTCAGATTCACTACGTTATTTTATCAAATACACCTGACTAGCTCGACTATATGTATTTACTTGCTTTGACGCAGGATAAGAAACTTACATATGTTCATCCCGAATTTAAAAGCAGAAGTATACATAGTAGGGTTTGAAGTTACATAACTTGGCCGAGTCAAAATACCTAAGGACGTCCAATATCAGCGTTCAACTCAGCATTGCTGGACAGCTAATCAAAACCGCTGACGACATTTCACATATGAGAAGTTTGTATGGTCGCGGCTGATGGTGGTACCAGATTATATGGTTGTGGAGAACACATAAAGTTAAGGCTGCCATACCATAAGTATATACTCAAGGATATGGAGAAGCAAAACACACACGGGCTGATTTTTTCTTTTTTTCTAAAAATGCTTGCACACAGCGCGTTCGAAGGCAAATCAGGGAGGATAGAAAGAGAAGTACCTGTGAACGTTGGTTTTAAATGTTTGAAGGTTGTAATGGCTAGGAACTAAAGAGCTAGACAGGGCATTTCACAAGGGAATTTTACGGCTCAGGAATGAATCACGATATTTTATAGTACGTCCGAAATTGGGCTAGAGGGTATACTGATGAGCATTCATAGCGAGACGGGTGTTTAGGTTATAAGTTTGAAGGCGCGGAATGCTACTGGCGATTTCTGCGGAACACTGGTGGTGGAAATGGCGAAAGAAATGAGTGAGAGGGGAAACATTACGTCGGTGTTCGAGGGTATCCATTGTCTGAATGATATTAGTATCACGTATGAGTTGTATAACACGGTGTTGAATCTTATCTAGTAGGTGCTAAGATGTTTTGGGCCCATTCGAATAGATGTGGGCACTGTACTTCAATTTCGGGCGGTTAAGTGCCTTATATATTGAGGCCAGATCAGAGGGGGAAAAGTAGTTCTTACATCGTTTGAGAAGACTAGATATTTCGCAGTATTTGTGGCGACATCGAATATGTGGTCATTCCAACGTAAGTTGTGATTGACACACATACCGAAAATGGAAAGTTTTTCGGTTTCGAAGATGCAAGTGTTTTGGAACCATTGAATTCTACTCTGGCAGTGGTTCCCCAATTAGTTATGATGTTAATATCAGAATGTAATGAGTTTAATTTTCGCTGGCGTTCCCGACGAATATGAAAAGCAGAAAGTACTGTCGTCAGCAAATGAATTGGCAGACAAGATCGTTGATGAAAATTAAAAGGAGTGTCGGAGACAAAACGGAGCCCTGTGGCACACCAGCATTTATTTTGTGGATATCGGACTTGTAACCATCCAAGACAACTTGAATTGAACATTCCATTGAAGAAGAGATTCAACAATCCCAAAAGCACGCATTTTCGACAAAAGACCCGGATTGATGTACGCTTTGGTTCCACTTTTCGGTGAGACATGCCATCAAATCACCAGTGGACCTGTTGCTATGAAAACCATATTGCCGGTCATTGAGAAGTTTTCGTGTTTCGAGATATTTCATGAGCTGACGGTTTATCAGCGTTTCCATGGCCTTGGAAGGAAGGGACGTAAGTGCAATGGGTCTGTAGGAGGAGAGAGAAGAAGATTCGCCTTTTTTAGGGACGGGCTGGACAAATGCTGTTTTCCATCTGCTCGGAAAGAGTCCTAAAGAGTAGGATTGATGAAACAGCTTAGGCATTAGTTTTGCCAGCGAGGAAGAACACCTCTTCAGAAGGAGGGGAGATATACCATTTGGACTAGCGGATTTGTGAATTTTAAGATCTTTGAGAAATTTTGCTGCTACACGAGCGTGAAAGTGGATTTGTTCCATAGAAAATTCGACGCGCTCAAGTGTAGGCGGAGACAAAGCATAATCTAGGAGAATTAAGCTGGCCGCAAAGTGTGTAGCAAGCAGATTGGACTTGTCCAAAGAGGTGACAGCTGGAATGTCATTATAAATGAGAGTTGGGATGGAGCATGAGGCAGAATTTCTAATATTTTTGACGAACGATCAAAAATTTTTACTACCTTTTGGACATTGTAGTAGTTTTTGGCTCAGTTTTTGATCGTATTGGAATTTTA
This sequence comes from Volucella zonaria, assembly GCA_963966105.1. Taxonomy (NCBI): domain Eukaryota; kingdom Metazoa; phylum Arthropoda; class Insecta; order Diptera; family Syrphidae; genus Volucella; species Volucella zonaria. The sequence continues at coordinate 122,903,698 of OZ014532.1, read as the reverse complement.
CATACTTAAGAAAGACGTTGCAGTTATTCCTGGCTCATTTAAACTTTTTTCGGTTTTCCTCGGTTGAGTTGGTCTTGAAGGACCGAAAAGCTTTTCTCTAACCCTGACCGCCTCTTAACAGCTCAAGTTGTACCATGCCTTTTCTTTTGGTTTGATACTCTTTATCCGGATAAAGTTTCTCATTCCAAAGTAAATGGTGTCTGTGATCATGCCGAATCATTCGGGGAAACAAAACGGCCAGTTAAAATTCCTAAGCAAGCTGTTAAGACCGCTGATTTTGCCTTTCTCATATTGCCATACGGTTCTCTCAGGAAGCTTTTCTCTAACTACAATGTGGTCAGTGTACGAGAAATAAGCTGATATGATACAATGGTCCGACGAACGTAGAAGGGAGAGCACAGCAATGTTGTACTTATCAGGGTGAGAAGTTAAGAACAAGTCCAGGGTACTGGCAGTATAACGTTGAAAGTCTGGTATTCATGTGGGCTCACTTACGAGTTGGATCAAATTGTTTTCCGCAGCGAAGATCTCAGCACAGCGTCCTTCGGCTGTTGTCTGTCTAGAATGTCGAAGCCACCCAGAGTTGTGTATATTGAAACCGCCCGCAATGACAAACTCGGTAAAGGTCGAATTTCTGTAAATAAAGTAATAGTGGATAATTTGCTTATGGAGATGGAATTTTAACCACATGAAATTGACTTCAGGATTGAAACAGGGACTACATTGTGGTGGAGTTTGCAAGCTACATCACTACACACGTAAATAGCGAGACTGCGGTGAGAGAAGAATAATGGCACTAGTTCGTAGCCAGGTAGCTTCAGATCAGGGTGATTTTAGAGATGTGGGTGGTGATCTACCTGTGTATCACTTAGTGCCAGGTCAGCTTGGCACTCTGTTTCTTGTAAGCAATGACAAATTAGAGCTTCAGCAACTTATGTTTCTTTTGTTGATTGATAAATTCTTACTCGGTTTTCTTTTTTCGATCCAGCTCTAGCCGAATCATTTGCGGCAACAAACATGTATCAGGAAGGTTCCGTCTTCCCTTGGCATCTCAAGTTGTTTTCTATGAGAAGTTGGCCAAAGGTGGTAGCAATGGATAGATTCTTCCTTGTTTCATATACATACGAGTAGATTGTAATTCTGCTAGTTCAAATGATTTGTAATTAATTGGAAAATCTCCTACTCATACCACCTGCGACTTCTCTGAAATGTCCGAAAAGTATCTTGAGTTGCGCTTCACTTGTGGGGTACCCCCACATACCGACCGTTTTGTTAAGCAGGACTTTGGTGTAGTATAATTATATGTGTAAGGATGTTGGTTGACCTTACCAAACAGAATCGTCTTCAATATCAAAGAAATATCACTGCTGGCTCTCACTATATTCCTCTGGCTTAAGATTTTTATTTTTTGAGAATTTTACCTCCAGTAGTGAAGATTGATCTGTCGCAAAATTACCCTCATTTAAATTTCTGAACCGGGACGGTCCATACTTTTGATCTTATTTGGATTGGGATCTCGTCTCCTTGAGTGATGTCATGATGCAGTTCATTCTCCTATGGGATTGTGCATCTGATGAAATCAGCCAAATGCTGGGTAAGAACTATTCGCTAGCCCCTAATATCGTGGCAGTAGACTCCCCACTCTTCCGACTAACTAAGTTAAGCTTCTGAACCTTATGGTTTTAGGTAATGTATTGCGTTTTTAACCCGCCTCCAAAATTTCGATGTGCCCTTAAACCAAGCTACTGTTCATTATTCTCAAGAGTGTGGCATGACATGGATATTATCTACTTCTTGTGATCCAAATCGTTGAAATGTGCCTTCTTGATTGCCTTACTAATCTCTAACATCCTTCTTCAGTATGGTTTTTCTTTTACACTAATCTGACGTTGATTTGCTTTTAAATGAATGCCGGATTATTCCCAATTTAACCTTCTTGGAGTTCTCAGTGATGGTTGCTCTAATTGGATTTCAGAACCTCATCAGATCCGTTGTTGATGACTAAGGAATTAATGAAAAGGTTTTTTTTTTTTTTTTGAGCTACTCTTCTCTGGATGAAGCTCTGGTTTGACACGTTAAACACGTTAAACTGATTATATCTGTCTAAGATACATACTTACTCGTAGTTCAGTCCCCTTCTAGCCTCATTGTATGGACACTGTTATTTTACGCCAACATCCTTTCCGCAGTCTATTTTTATGTACCTTGAAATAAGTGTTCTGAAATTTGACCTTTATGCCTAACCTAGAGTGTTCTTTGGACGGTTTTCTGTGTACACTTTTGAACCAAACAGTCATTTCCGATTATCTTGTGAGAAGGTGATTTGAGACCTTTTTATTCTCTGTTTCTCGGGAGAATAAATATGATGAGTTCCCTTCTTGGCACGCAGAGTTTTCTGCATTGATATCCCATCAAGATTGTTTCAAATAGCACTAATATTTTTATGTGTTTCATCACAGCGTTGATGCCAGCACAACTTAGGCCCGCCCTATGTGGATCATCGACGATACAGCTATTTGGTGTATCTCTAACTAGCACTGGAGTATCCACTTCGCTATGATACCAGTTGCTTGACGATGCTACAGTCTTGATTCGTATACGAAGGTGTCCGCGAAGCTACGAGGGCGGGTCAATAATTCCGTGCATTTTTGAATTTCTGACCTCTTTACTGAAACAGCAACACTGCTCCTGTCAACAGGCATCTGTCAGTTGACTCCTGTCAAAACTTAAACTTGCTGCGTCAGTTAGTTTGTGTTTGACAGCTATTTTTATCAGACTACTCACTAATTTGAGGAGAAAATGGAAAAAAGTGAATTTCGTGTGCTTATTAAGCATTATTTCTTGCGAAAAAAAACCATTACCGAGACCAAGGCTAAGCTTGATAAATACTATGGGGACTCTGCACCATCGATTTCAATGGTAAAAAAGTGGTTTACTGAATTTCGTTGTGGCCGTACAAGCACTGAAGATGCCGAACGTCCTGGACGCCCAGTTGAGGTCTCTACACCCGAAACAATCGAAAAAATTCACGATATGGTGTTGGCCGACCGAAGATTGAAAGTGCGAGAGATTGTGGAAGCCGTAGGGATCTCGCATGGCTCAGTGGTTTCAATTTTGAATGATCACTTGGGCATGAGAAAGCTTTCCGCAAGATGGGTGCCGCGTTTGCTCACAGTCGACCACAAACGCAATCGTGTAACAACTTCACAGGAAGGTTTGGCGTTGTTTAATCGCAATATGGAGGAGTTTTTGCGCCGTTTTGTAACCGTGGACGAAATATGGATCCATCACAACAAACAACAGTCAAAACAGTGGGTTTCTAAGGGTGAATCGGCGCCAAAGAAGGCCAAGGTGGGTTTGTCAGCCAATAAAGTTATGGCGACTGTTTTTTGGGATGCACGCGGGATAATCCACATTGACTACCTTCAAAAGGGAAGAACAATCAATGGGGAATATTATGCCAACTTATTGGACCGATTCAGTGACGATTTGAAAAAAAAAAACGACCTCATTTGGCCAAGAAAAAAGTTCTTTTCCACCAAGACAATGCAAGGGTGCACACATGTGCAGTTGCCATGGCAAAAATCCATGAATTGGGCTATGAATTGCTCCCTCATCCACCCTATTCTCCAGATTTGGCTCCGAGCGACTACTTCTTGTTCCCAAACCTGAAGAAATGGCTTGGAGGAAAAAGATTTGACTCCAATGATGAAGTCACCTCGTCATTTTGAGGACCTCGACAAATCATTTTTTTTGGAAGGGATAAAAAAATTGGAGAAGCGTTGGACAAAGTGTATAGAGCTCAAGGGAGACTACGTTGAAAAATAAAATTACTTTTTTATCAAAAAATCTGTTTTAATCCAAAAGTCACGTACTTATTGACCCGCCCTCGTATATATGTCGCTAAGTAGCGCATTCCTGAGAGGTCTTCGAATAGAGACTTCCGAACACTGACAGTTGATAGCGGCCATACTGTTGAAGCTACATCTGTCTAATTGGCTGTCATTTATTCAGTCTGTTTTACCAAATCACCATGGACGTACATACATAGCGTTCAACAACACGTGCAAATGATAAAATTGTTTTTTCAAAATGGGTGTTCTGTTCGGGCAACGTTCCGCGCGTTTCGCCCATTTTACGGTCGCCATAATCATCCTACCGTGAGGACTATTCGCTGTGTGGTAGATAAATTTGAGTCCACTGGTTTAGTAAACGATAAACCAACACCCATACGTCGACGAAACGCAAGATCCGCCGAAAATATCGCCGCTGTCCGTGAGAGTGTGAAGGAGGATCCGAGGCAGTCGATTTCGCGTCATTTACAAGAACTCGGCCTTTCACAGACCACAACTTGGCATCGTGATTTGGGCCTGCACCCGTACAAAATTCAACTGACCCAGGAGCTGAAGGCTAACGACCATAGACAACGACGTGTGTCCGCTGAATTGGCTCTGGAGCAGTTGGAAACTGACAATTAATTTCATCGCAAAATCATCTTCAGCGATGAGGCCCATTTCTGGATGAATGGATACGTCAACAAACAAAATTGTTGGGACGATACCAATCCGCATGAGATCCAAGAGCGTCTAATGCATCCTGAAAAAGTCACTGTTTGGTGTGGATTTTGGATTTGGGCTATTGCTTTGAGAACGACGTTGGCCAAGCCATCACAGTCAAGGGCGAGCGCTATAGGTCGATCACTATCAACTTCTTTTGGCCTGAATTGGATGATTTGGACACCAACGGCATGTGGTTTCACCAGGATGGCACACAGCTCACACCACATTGGAAATTCTGGACGAGCAAGGGCATGGTCACCTCACGTGGAGGTGATATGAACTGGCCATCGAGATTGTGCGATTTGACCCCGTTTAACCTTTACTTGTGGGGTTTTCTGAAGTCGCAGGTCTGTGCGAATAAGCAACAAGCCACAGCGGCCCTCAAAGCCAACATATCCCATGCCATCGGTCAAATTCAGCTTGATTTATGCACCAGAGTCATGGAAAATCGAACATTTCGGATGCGCGCCACCCAGAGAAGCCGTGGCATCGATAGGACTTTCAAAAGAATAAAAAATTTCGATGATACCTCACACACACTTGTTTCATTTAAATTTAAAGATAGGAAGCACTTAATGAAAGACCCTTTATGAGGTTGGAAAAAGCCTTCTAATGGTTGTCGCGTTCTTTCTTCACTGACTTATCTAAGCACCTGCAGAAGGTTTGTGCCTTTGAGAAGAGCATTATTCACTTAATCTTACTGCTTGTTCCTCGTCTTGGAAATGTGGCTGCATGCAGTTGTTATGGTCAGCTTTGCTAAAAGTTTTTGGTGAATTTTTCCATCTCTCATGTAACTATTTTGTTGGCCTAAATGATATCGGTATGACAACATTATGTTGAAATTTAATTCGTTCTCTTGTGATGTTCCCTCAAACCCTGCCTATCTGAGTTTATATATCATACAAGCCTGCCATATGTCACACATTCTGTTTAAGTAACATCATCAAGCAAACTCTCACGTGCTGAGTAGTCCACTGTTGTTTGACAATATTGAGCTCATGCCTCATTTCATTGAAAATATTTACTTTCCTCAAAATGGCATGTCATTCAAGCAGTTATGTGCTCTCTTCCTCATAATTGTAACGATTGCCTCATTTGGCTGACGGTTTTCAGGAAAAATCGCTTCACTCACTCCAGTGTATGCTAACAGTGTACAAATAACTCCTAGTCTTGCCATCCACACGTTACGTTACCCTTTATGGAATACAATCCCGTTTCTGCCAAGCCCAATGAGAGACAATTTAAAACACTTGTGACAGCTTTTGTCGTCTTCGTCGTCCTCATCGTCGTAGTAGTCGTTGTCGTCAGTATGCTTGAAAACGCCTAAAAACTTTATTGCCTGCAATTCAATTAGTGCGATGTTGATGTAGAAGTCATTAAATTTGCATACCCCATCTGGCGGCGACCACACAGTGGGAAATTTCAGTTTCAGTTTAAAGAAACTCAGAAAAATTGGAAATTTCTTTTTTTGGTTTGTCATTTATTTAAGGTTTTCAACGGAGCCCTGCAATGGCGATGCCTAGTGTTGTAACTATGACTACGGATCAATTGAGCGTCTTTAACTTCTTCATGGTGGCCACCGGGTACTGATCTCTTCCAATAGTGCTTATCTTATCAAATTTATAGACGCGAGTGTTGAGCAGAAGAAAATGGAAGCGGATGAATTCGCGTGATTGTAGCAACAGTGGCGTCACCGGCCAGAATGGCAGTATCCTTACTGTCAAGACTAGTCGCGATGTTGAAAAAGAAATGGTACCGGAAGACCTTCTAATGTGTCAACTGCAACCCAAAGCGGGCTCTTGGCTTCGGATTATCAAGCTCCTTTTGCCAACAAAAGTGCCCCTCTTGGTTGCGGACTTTGATGAGGCTAACCCCACGATCCCCATACATTTTTGCATAGCAACCAATAGCCTCGGTTAAGGACGAGTTTACTGTTAAGGACCATGCAGAACGAAAAAGTGACAAGACGTTCGTATCTGTACCTTGGACAGGGAACGCGTACCCGAACAGTCGGAGTCCATAGACTGCTATAAAGCAGATATCATCGCCCTCCTGGAAGTCCAGTGGGATGAGGTAGATGAAGGAAGCATTAAAAACTACGAAATATAGTATACTACGGTGCCTGAAGCAGATACCAGAAGGAACGTTTATTTGAGTGCATACTTGCTTTTAGCGAGAAAGTTTTAAACGTTCAGCACGTCGGCCAACGCACTGCAACAATGTGTATTAAGGCTAAATTCACCAACACCAGCTTGATATACGCTCACACCTTCCCGAGAGAATTTTTGTTTTCATTTTAACTTAAACTACAACTAAGACTTAAAAATTAATAAAAAAAACTTGAAAACTAGGGATCAAGTGAATGGTGGAGGAGATCGAGTTTAAGACGAGGAGTGCCAAGGTTGAAATGAAAGATGGAGAGGATAGAATTCGCCTTTTGGAGCATACGGGATATTGTTCGTTGGAACCACAAGAAGTGCGATAGATTGGTATATATTATAGAAGAGACGAGAACATGGTAAATTAGGAGTGTTAATCTTAATGAAAATAGAATTGTAAATGGAGTCGCAATCCACATAAAATTAAATGATCACCCCAGGGCACTCCTCGAAGGGCAACTAAAAGGAAACAGCGTTGAATGTTCTCGATTCGGGATATGTGAGCTCGCTGAAAGGGGGACCACACTTGGCTGGCATGTTCAAGTAGGGGCCGGACATAAGAGTTAGAAAATTCTTTGGACCATTGTTTGATAAAGTGATTAGTTGGTTTTAAAGATTATCTCATCAATATGCTAATATCTCAAGCTCGCAAAACGATCGAATTTGAGATATAGGTTGGTCATGCAGAAGATAAGGTCGAGAAGGAGATTGAATACACTTACACGACGAGTCGTAGATTGACATTTAAAGGCAATAAGTCATAAGCCTCTTCTGGTCTTCTTGAAGGAGTACAGAGTCTTGGGGGTGAAGAAATAGTTTTGGAAAAATTTTTGACGTTGTTTAATAATTCTCTCGAGATAGTTTCTACCTAAAATGAAAAGAAGGCCACCTACATGGCTGCCTTGTAGCACACCAAAAGTACCCAACACCGGGATTGAGAGAGATAACAATATATTCATTTTAATAATATGGGATCAAAGCCAAGGGTGAACAATTTGACAAATATCAATTCATGAGATATTTTATTAAACGCTCTAGCAAAGTCTGTAGCAATAACATCGATTTCGTTGCCATTTTCTATGGCTGAAAGGGCAAAGGATACGAATCCAACTAAGTTTGTACGAGTAGTATGGTTGTCGATCTACCTTTCAGAAATCCATGCTGACTGGAGGATATAACAGGGCAAAGGAAATTCCCCTTGTGTGAGGGATAGATGAAATAGAGTGGTAAGTGGGACAAAAAGATTGCAGGCACACTTTTTGCGAAATACCATATTTATTATTCGATTATAGTAGAATTGAATTCAAAGATTGATAGGGAGAAAAATTGGGAAAGTTGTTTAAATGTAAGGGGTCCCGAATAAATGATTGTTTAGAAAAGGTTCCAAAGTAGTAGGCAATAGTATAGAGGGAGAATAACCGTTGGATAAAAAAGACTAGGACCGATGATAAGGTTGGTCTGCGCTGTATCAAGTTAGCACTGATAGAGGCAGTTATAGAGCTAAGTAGATTGAAGGTAGAAGGTAGAAATAGACGATGCTACAACGATTTTTACGACAAAGCCTAAGAGCAAGGCTTTGAGTAAAGCATTAAAATCATTTTAGGTGATTTCAACGCCAAATTGGGAAAAGATGACATCTTTGGTGGCACAATCAGAAAGCAAAGCCCTCACGAGATCACGTCTGCAAATGGACTTGGGCTAAATGACAAGCGTTGGGACGGAATATCAGTATAGCATGGACATTCTTTCATCCGCTAATTATTCAGAAAATAACAAGGCGGTCGTCATATCATAAAACAGTCAACCAAATTGATCATGTTGCGATCAAAGCAAGGCATTTCTCCAGTATTTTAAATAGATGATCAAACATTCCACCCATACCCAAATCTCTGTTTAGTTGCAGTTAAGGCACATCTACGGATATCCTCAAAGTCGCAGCAAACCACCAGAACTCTTGCCAATCCTATATCCCTCAACTTCTTGTCAACTTATTTACAACTCACATTAAGTACTGACGATCGACGATATCGATGACCAGAAACTGTCAGAAATGTGGCGTAATTTTAGCCAATTGCCTGCAGGAAATACCCGGTTTGATGAAGAGTTCAGGCAAGCGCATATAACAAAGCAGGTCTTTTATAAAGGGACACTCTACAAGCAAACGAGAAATTAAGAAAGTCTGCTTCTGAGGAGGAAAAATGAAGACATGTTTCCCCAGAGGTTTTATCAAAGGGCAAAGACCTGAATAGAAACTTGTTGATACGAGCAAGGAAAATTATTTGGACAAAAATTCACGGCAGGGGTTAAGGATATGGAAAATTCATTTCTTCGCACTGTTAAGAGACGGGGAAAACACTAATTTTGCTATGAAGCAAAACGAACCGTTCAATTCAACTTGGGCGATTTAACCTAACATTTCCACCCAACCGAACAAAATCAAATAGAGATATCAATATCGCATCTAAAGAATTAGGAGGCCGGATCGGCCCGTCTAAGAATAGTTTTTCTGACATACGAGAAAGGAGATATTTTAAATTCTGCCACCTCTAAAGGTAGATCCTAGAAAAATTCCGTCTACATACACCGCCACACATAACCTCTTTACTGATTTCAAGGCCGCTGTCATATAGCTTCTATAGAATGGGGGTAGACAGAGCCATGTCTAGTTCTCGTATCCTTACCAAATTCGTCAGATCATACAAAAAACGATGAAGAACGTTTGCTCCTTCATAAAATTCGAAAGCAATCTCACCGAGACATTTGATGTTAAAAAGGGCTCACGATGATGAGTTCTCATCTTACTTGGGAAAATTGTGTAAACCTCGTAAGCCCACATCAAATACCCGGTTTTCCAAAAGTTTGTGCAACAACTAGCATAAATTTGCCACACTGATATTATGCGAAGAGATCAGCGGGCTGACATTCGCAGGTATTGAAACAGAAGTTGAAAAATAGGTTTATCTGTGAAAGAGAGCAACACCAAGATTATGATGTCAAGATACCCACAACATTGGCTAATCAGGCAGAACCTCAAAACAGACAGCTTTAGATTTGGGGTGGCTAGAATTTTTGCCTGCCTTGGCTCCGCCATAAACTCTACTAATGACAGCTCATTAGAAATCAAGCAAAATAGTACACTTGTCGCTGTTTCTTAAACCTAAAAAAGCGACTGAATATTAGAGTCATGTCAAGAAATATTAAGAAAGCTCTTTATAGGACCGTAACGGTCAGAGTCCTGCGTTATGGCGCAGAAGCATGGATGATACCGACGGTGGATGAAAATTGTATCATTAGCCATTCTCAAAGTAAAATTATTCGAACCTTTAATGGCCCAATTTGTGTTGATGGGCCTTAGGCAGTGACATCACTTAGTCAGAAAAGTCTGCACCAATCATTTGAGAATGTCTAGGACATGTAGAATGCAGGACATGTGGGGCGATGAATGGACGCCCATGGAGTCATCCCACCGGCAGTAGAAGAAGACATCGCCTTAGGTTGCTATGAGAATACCTAACTGAAGGGAATTGGTCACAGACGGAGCTAACTGGATACATTTGTTTCGTTAGGCCCCGACCCTCATCTGTAAAGCCAAGGTAAGAGCCCCTTAAACGATTTAATTCAACTGTGATATTTATATTTCAATGTTCTTCTGGATTTGCTCCAGCATACGTGGTTTTAGTAGATTAGCTAACTAGATAAGCTAACAAATACAAGCAAACCTATAAATAATGACGGGCTTCATAAATACACTTAGAAATTCCCGAAGAAGTCCCAGGTTATTCAGCTCTTCTTCATTTCAATAAGTTTGACCTAAAAATTTGCTGACCAGGTTCCACTGTGTGGGTAGATATCAATGCTTCAGCGGAGCAAAAAATGACATTGAATGTCCTTCTTGTGCAATCACGACAGATGCTCCTCTCCTTCTTCACAACCATTACCCATAAACAACTCCCTCGTAGGCACCCTTAGAAATGTTGTGTTCCAAACTTTATATCGTAAATAGTGTAAGGCTATCCTGCGAGCTTACGTGATTCCGTACTTTATGGATGCAGTTGCGTGCTACAAAATCAAAAACTTACATTCTACGCTCAAAAGTTTAAAAATCACAAATACGGATGCGAAGAATACGTGTGTATGTGTTTGGATTTGTATGTAGAAAATTTTCGTGAAACCACAAGGACTCGCTTTTGCTCTTGTGCTCTGGCATCCGACAAGATAATGTCCTTTCATATAAGCACCAACCATACCAAATACCCGCGCCATTAAATTCTCTGTTGCTCTGTTGCTTCAATTCGCCGTTTGTCACTTCTATTGTGTTGCATTCGGGATGGAGAAAAAAAAAATAGAAACACTTTTTTGCTGCTTTTTTGCTGTTGCCTTGGTGAAGGTTTGAAGGTGGAAAATATGAAAACTTTCGACAGGATGTGCTGATAAGGCTATTCACTGATGTCATTCATCTTCATCCGCTCCATGAAAGAGGAGCCCGTTTTTTTTTTTTTTGCTAGAGTGGATATACGTATTGGCACTATAATCACTAGTACAACACATAGCTCGACGTAGATGGGAGGGATGATGCTGGAAGACAAAGTGAAAGCAGTCCTTGAGGAAATACCTACCTGAGGTTTTGTGGTTAAAGGATGTTTCTCTTTGCCAGAGAATATTTTTATTTCCATTTTAGTATTGTGCAAGCAAAGTGAATTTGAAAGGGATGCAAGGAAAGTGGAGTGATGTTCCTAAAAAAAGAAACAAATAATGGATATGACTAAGCAAAATAAGGTTGGATATATGTTAAACTAAATTTCATCAAAAGTATGATTCTCAATTTAGGCATAAAGATTTTTGAACATTACCATGCCAGCTGCCACTAACAGGAACAAGATGCAAATGATTTCTTAGCACAAGATGTAGATAACGAATAGCAGTGGTAACGTTAACAGTTGCACTATGCACTACACTTCCAGAAACTGAATTACGATATTCTATGCTAGCAAATAATGGGGGGCATTAAAAGAATCAAAAAACTCTACAAGATCCGAGGAACATAACTGAACTTGGGTTGCACCAAGGTATCAGCCGCACCGTGTCAAGCATCTACTTGGCTGAGGTCACAGTTTAAAAACATCTCAATTGAAAATGGTGAGTCTTATTATCAGAAAAATGTCTGACAAAATAGCCTTGCCAATATGATGGTGGCGCCATGCATCTCCTCAACCCGTTCCCTAGTTACACGTGAGAACAAAATTTTAAATTCAATTACAAAAATATGTGACTCCAGGCCTCAATTAAATTCCCCGAAGGCCTGCACTGTTGGTGAGCATGACACCTCCGTCTTAGATAGAAGTGGCGGAACAATCCAGTCCGATATTCTGGACCATATTGGTAAGAAGGCATAAAAGGATTAAACTGGACGTATCTCCATAACTACTCAAACAACCAACCAAGGTTCCACCCAAATATGCCTACCAAACTGCCATGGCGCTAAGCCCGGAGTCACTGCCCTAAATCTGACCGTCTGTCTTACTGAAAACGGATAGTACTCGTACATCGTCCTTATATAGCAGCCATGGCTTATCCGAAACAGCGACTCTAGGAAACTTAGTAGTGTTGTGAATTGTAATACATTGGAGGTTGATTTTGGAATAGCCCTCGTATTATAGACATAGGGGTCATGCGAAGGTAAGAAGCGACGGGTAAGTAGAAGCTGAAATAAGCGGATCAGTGGAAACAGCAGAAACAGTGGTAGTCGGTTGTCAGTTGTTAGTTGTTAGTTGTCAGCAGTAATCAGTCACGTTGCACTAAAGCAGAAGTCAAGTCGATCCTTGATGTTTTTACGAGTTAAAACCTTCACTGTACCACTGACAATTTCTCTCTGTATTATCAAATCCTATTCTACTTTATCAGTTACTATTATATGTTATGTAATGTGTCCTTTAATTAAATTAATAAAAACATAAGAGTTGAGCAATGTCATTCCTTACATTATTTAGACAAAAAAATGCTCGTACTAGGTGACCAGGAAGGGTGGTTCGGTCCTGAACGATTAGGTTAGGCAATGACTGGCGTCAACCTGGCGATGTTCAGTGCCGTAACTACGCACATTAATTGTACAAATTTGAACTCCACATGATAGACATCGCCGAACTGGACTAAATTTGCTAAACTTATAAGTGCAAGAGCTTTAGAAAAAGTGCGTACGGCGTTAGATTTCAGGGAATTGGTTTCTTTTAGCTTCCATTTAATGGAACTTCTGGAAGTCAGATCCAACGAAAAAAGAAGTGTAGGACCAGAGCTGCTCAAGGCCAGAATAATGGGTTAAGAACCAATTTCCAAAAATGTAGTAAATGTTAAGTTATTTGGAAAATGGGACAGAAAAAGAAAGAAAGGTGTTTCGGCTCAGCGTGTTTTCGCTTCATAGGTGGCACTCAACATTTAATGAGGAGACTAAATTATTAGTGTTATTAGACTTGTTCTTGTATTCTAGGCAACAACTCACGTTATTTTAGTTGCATGGAGAAAAGAATGTCCTTCTGGCGCATATGGGATTTGGGCGCTGAAGCCAATACACTATTACTTGAGCCACGGCCATCTATTATGTGAGTCACTTAAGTCTTAAATATCAAAATAGTTAGATCATTCTACTCAATTAAGGTGAAACGAAGAGTATAATGTCAAAACAAAGACTCCAATAGCTGAGACATGTCGACACTACTGTCCCAATATGGAGGATCTTTGAATCCACTTCAGCTTGGCAACGTTTTAGAGGGCACCTCTACTCAAGTAAATACGACGAAAATACTGCTGCCAGGTAGAACGCACCTTTCAACCCGCCGGACTAATACCTCGAAACAATCGTCCATGTGGCCGAAACAAAGTGAAGGAAGCAAAATCCAAGCTCAAATTTAACAAATCCACAAGAGCGAACTAGGCCGCCTAGCTCCTTAAGGCCGGGGGAGATCATCTGGTGAGGACATTTCACCAGTTGGATGGTAAAATTCAATTGGTGGAAAGTATGAATGGCGAATGGAATCTTTGTCCAGTCCCTGAGAAAGGGGATCTCCTGAACTGCGCAAACGGCATGGCAATTAGCCTGCTTAACGTTGCATACGAGGGTTGGCTGAAAAGTTTCCGACCGCAACGTAAAGATAGCGGCACTCGTCAATAAAAGCTAGTGAATGCTAGTTGGGCATCTTTTGACAGTTACTTACCGAAGTTTCAGCCATTTTAGACGCGAAGTTTTTAGTTGAGAGTCGTTTGAGTGAGTCGATGTGAATGTTTTTTGTGAAAATGAAAAAAATTGAGTGTCGAGCTGTTATTCAATTCTTGTTTTTGGAAGGCAATACGCCTACGCAAATCAAAAATGAGTTGGACTCTGTGTATGGGCACTCTGCACCATCGTTTACCACAGTGAAATTTTGGGCAGCTGAATTTAAACGTGGCCGTAAAAGCTTGGGAGATGATGAACGTTCGGGACGTCCAAAAACTGCAACCAATGACGATAACATTGCTAAAGTTCACCAAATGGTGTTAGACGACCGCCGAATTAAAAAGAGAGAGATAGAGAGGTTATAAAAATGTCGTAAGAACGTGTTTGTTACATATTCAATCAAGATTTAGGCATGAGAAAGCTGTCCGCGCGTTAGACCAAAAATGTATTCGAATGAACATTTCCAAAGCTCTGTTTGCGCAGTTTAGGCGCAATAAATCCGAGTTTTGGCGCCGATTAATTACTGTAGATGAAACTCGGATACACCATTATACGCCCGAAACAAAAATTCAGTCAAAACAGTGGACTGCAAAGGGCGAGCCGGCTCCAAAAAGAGCAAAAACTGTTTTTTAAGCTGGGAAAGTGATGGCGACTGTTTTTTAGGATAGTAAAGGAGTTATCTTAATCGATTATCTTCAAAAAGGAAAAACCATTACTGGAGCATACTACGCATCATTACTTGCCAAGCTGAAGGCAGAAATTGCGGAAAAATGGCCACATTTTCCGAAGAAAAGACAACGCGCCGTCTCACACCTCAGCGGTTGCCATGGCGAAAATCCATGAATAACGGTTTGAACTGCTTGACCATCCGCCTTATTCACCAGATCTAGACCCAAGCGACTTCTTTTTGTTCGCTCATCTAAAAACTGAGCTCGGAGGACAGAGATTTTCGTCAAATGAGGAGGCAATCACCTTCGTGAACAATTATTTTGCAGAGAAAAACGCCAAGTACTATTTGGAAGGGTTAGAGAGATGGGAGCATCGCTGGGAGAAGTGTGTAGAGTTACAAGGTGAATATGTAGAAAAATAAAAAAAAAATTTGAGAAAAAATATCAAAAAGTATCATTCTTCGGAAACTTTTCAGACAACCCTCGTATACCACCTTGATCAAAGAGTTCCCGGGGGACACCACCGTATGGCGCTCCCATTCTTCCGATTTGAGTTCTGTTTTTCTGTTAAGTTGGTAAATCTGTTGTTGACATTCTCTCTAAATCTTAGCATCATAGCTTGACATTTGCAAAAGTTACGTAGCCAAGAGTACATCTATCTCTATGTGTGTTGGCGATTTTTTACAACTTTAGACATGGATTTAAATTTGCAACAACGAACTTGTATTAAATTTTTGCGTAAAAAACGGATTCGATAGTGCGCGAACGTTGGAAATGTTGGAAAAGTGTTTCAGCGACGATTCTCTAAAGAAAACGGTCGTTTACCAGTGGCACGAGCGGTTCAAAAGTGGTCGTGAGTCAATCGAAGATGATGAACGCAGTGGCAGACCATCGACATTGAAAACCGACGAAAACATTGATGAAGTAAAAGAAATGTTGGTCAATGACCACAAATTAACCATTAGAGAGATAGCGGAGGACTTGAACATTGCCTATGGATCCGTCCAAGACATTTTGGTTAATGGTTTGGTTTCCGTCGTGTAGCAGCAAAGTTGGTTCCAAAAGACCTCAATTTCATGCAAAAAATAGACCGTGTTGACGTCGCAAAAGAGATGATTTGCGAGGCTGAATCCGATCCCACATTCATCAAAAGGATCATTACTGGAGACGAGACGTGGGTTTATGAAAGAGACCAGAATTGTGGGCAGACAACTCATGGATTTTGCACTATGATAACGCACCGTCGCACAATGCCATCATTATTCGTAATTTTTTGACGTAAAATGCAACAAATACAATCCAACAGCCGCCGAATTCACCTGATTTGGCTCCCTGTGACTTCTTTCTGTTCAATCGAGTTAAAAAACCAGTACGGGGAACGCGTTTCAGCAGCCGAAAAATCGCAGGAAGCACTGATGGACATACCGAAAACCGAATATAAAAAATGTTTCGAGGATTGGATCTAACGCTGGCATAAGTGTGTTGCAGTCGATGGGGACTACTTTGAAGGGAGATTTAGATGAATAAACTTGTATTTTTAATTTTCTGAATAAATTCCGGAAAATTTTTGATCAAGGTGGTATACATATGTAGTATGATCCAGCGCCGTACAGGCCGCTGTTTCCCATAAATCCGCAGAAGTAAGTGAAAAAGTATATCTAGTGGAGCAGTAAAATTGATTTTCAAAGCGCTGCTGATACACATATAAGGCAATCCTTCCATCGTTGCTTATGGCATGCAGTTGGTTTGTTAAATATTCAGGCTATTTAGTTTGGAGTAGAGTCTGGTTAAGTAATATGAAGTTAACGTACCCATTCCTCCTGTGTGACTTTTTGGGAAGCGAATAGAGTTATCTTGGCTTAGCTTAAGGGTTACTGGGTATATGAAAATTGTACCTGTTTTACAACGTCGAGTTGAATTCCGAAAAGACGAAAAGAGCAAGTGGAGCTACAGATTAAATTGTTCATTTCTCGGCGAAAAGGGCCAATTTGGTTTTACGTGGCTTACACCCAAGCCAAATTTTTGGTACCAGTTGAAGCGGTTGTTCTTGAAAAACTTTATAGCCTTTATAGCATGGTACGCGACTTCCTGAATTCATAATTGTGTGCTTATCATCCACATCCCGATGGGTTCCTTATTTCCAATTGTATCAATTCGCTTGCTATTGCCTCTACTTTGATGCCAGAAAAACATCCTCAATATTGAAGATGGTCTCCATAGCATATTCCCAAACAACTAAAAGTTGTTGTTTTTTTTTAACTATTCAATTTAAATAAGTATAGGGTGATTTTTATTGGAACAGGGGTCCGAAATTCGTATTATATGCAGGAGCCTGCTGTTTGGGGAAACCGTTTTTTGACTAGAAAATATCCGGTGTGTATCGGATGCTACTTCGGCTTTCTTTATTCAGTTTCTTTGGCAGCCGGCAGTATGGTGGACTTTATGCAGCTATGTTGCCTTAATTTTCTACTGCAGATTTACCTATTTTGCTTCCTTTAGTAGGCTATAGATCTCCAAGAATTTTGGTGCTAGTGTGGAAAGAGTTTTAACTGTGACTGGATAACCCGTAAGACATCCTTCAGGATTTAGAAACGAGAAATAGGTTCTTTGACATATAGACCAACCCAGACATGATTTGTTCGCAGCTTCGAACCGTGGAGGGCACCTGGATTTGCTGTTATCCTCCTGCGTAACTATGGAATTCTTTTCAGGACGTCAAGAAAGAAACCACATAGGGGAATACCGCAAAGGGGTAAACTCTATTGTCTACTACCAAAAATCTGACACATTTTCCTCAAAACTTAACATGTGATCTGGCACATTAAGTGTAATCATACCTACTTGAGTGCTAAGTTCTTTACAAAAATAAAAAGGAAAAAAAATTTAACGTAGTCCTCAATGGACTGCTTACAAGATTAGAAAAGGCGGGATAGTATGGTAGCTTCTATAAATCACGTCACTCGTTACATATCCGGACAACACAGACAATGCGCCTTAAGCATCCTCTCCTCCAATTAGCTGTGGCGCAGACAACAAGCTCATGTGGAAAGAATTGAGCTGCAAAGCGAATCAAAAATTCTCTATTCACCCTCAACTCGTGCAAGAAGACTGCCACATTCAAAGATTCAACCTGACCAGGATTTTCTTTTGCACAACCACTGACGCATCAACTTTGGATAACTTAGGGGTACACCCAAGAACTATGCAGCACATTGTACTTAAGAGCTGTGGGTGGCCCGTTAAACAAGATTTCATTTCCCGTGATCCATGAGAACCAAACAAGCCTCAGTGAATTTAGTCTTAAAAGAAGCCTTGTATTCCCGAATTACCTTGGAATTTGTAAGAAGGCTGAGCAAGACTTTAAGCGAAGCTTGGCTATCACTATTGATTGCGTACGTACATAACATATGTATGTCGAAATGCGGATTCGTCGTGAAAAATCGGCGTAGGTGGAATTTCATGGATTGTAAGCAAAACGCTGATGTAACTCACATCGCAGTCAAGCAGGCAAATATGGCGTCAATGATCTCTTGGTCGGTGCTTGCGAATCTTGTCCAAAGAATGACGTCAAAACCATACTCCAGGACTACAATGCTAAAATCAGTATGGTTTATCGGATCAGTTCTAGGTGACGAGGCTCACAGGTACACAAAACATGAAGTGCATAGGGCTCCAAACAAAATGATCCACATAATACCTTTGTCTTGAATGGTTCTGGTCGTAAGAGACCGCTAGAGCTTTCTCTGGCCTCTGGTCTACCAAAACCTGCCTGCCGTAGCCGATGCGCCTGGTTTCAGCGAAGCCCCTGAATTGACAAAGCATTGGGGAAAGCGCATTTGGAATTACGCTAGCTGCTCCCAAGATCAACGGCTTCTCAGAAAGGAAATGAAACAAGCAAAGTGGCATTAGATCGATCGATTGAAAGAATTCCTTCTTCAGATTAATTAATGGCGAAGATGACCAACATTCAGCTGGCAGGCAGAATGTATCAATTCAACCAATACCAGGTAGAATATTTCAAAAGTACGTACAACAGCTAGCATACATTTATACAGGGTCTTCCAATAGGGACTTACGAACTTTGACAGTTGATAGCGGCCATATTGTCGGAGCTATATCCGTCAAATTGGCTGTCATTTATTCAGTCTATTTTGCCAAATTACCATAGGTTTCAACAACACGTGCAAATGATAAAATTGTTTTATCAAAATGGGTGTTCTGTTTGGCCGCTTCGCCTATTTTACGGTTGCCACAATCATCCTATCGAAAGGAGTATTCGCAGTGTGGCGGATAAAATTGAATCCACTGATTCAGTAAACCACAAACCAACACCCGTACGTCAAGGAAACGCAAGATCTGCTGAAAACATCGCCGCTATCCGTGAGAGTGTGCAGGAGAATCTGAGGCAGTCGATTTCGCGGCGCCCACAAGAACTCAGCGTTTCGCAGACCACAACTTGGCGAATTTTTCATCGTAACTTGAGCTTGCACCCGTACAAAATTCAATTGACCCAGGAGCCGAAGGTAAACGACCATAGACAACGACGTGTATTCGCTGAATGGGCTCTGGAGCACTTGGAAACTGACCCCAGTATTCATCGAGAAGTCATCTTCATCGCTGAGGCCCATATCTGGATGAATGGGTACGTCAATAAATACAATTGTCGATGATACCAATCCATACGAGATCCAAGAGCATCCCGAAAAAGTCACCGTTTAGTGTGGATTTTGGGCTGGCGGCGTTATCGGTCCATATTTTATTGAGAACGACGTTGGCCAGGACATCACCGTCAACGGCGAGCGCTATATGTCGGTGATTACCAACTTCTTTCGGCAGAATTTGATGATATGGACACGTATGGACTACGTACCACACAGCTCACGCCGCATTGGAAATTCTGCACGAACGATTAGAGGGCAAGGTAATCTCACGTGCAGGTGATGTGAACTGGCCACCGAGATCGTGCGATTAAACCCCGTTAGTCTTTTTCTTGTGCGGTTTTCTGAAGTCGCAACTAATAAGCCACAAACCACAGCGGTCATCAGTCAAATTTAGCCTGATTTATACGACAGAGTCATGGAAAATTGGACATTTCGGATGCGCGCCACCCAGAGAAGCCGTGGCGGACATTTGAACGATGTTAAAAATTTCGATGATTTCTCACACACACTTTGTTTTATTTGAATTTAAAGATAGGCAGCGCTTACTCAAAGAAATCAGAGGGCTATCAGCCAACAACAATGACTTGGAAAGCACACCACAGCCGGAAATTATAGCTTTAAGTACAATAATAAGAAATGTTGTCCTGTTGCTAAGATCAATCTGGAAGTCATTGAGAAATAAGTTAGTCTCATCCAAGGAAACACTCTATAAGAACTTAGTCGTCGCACTCCTTCTGTATGCAGTTGCTCCGAGAGAAAAGCCTTTCGAGTGATTTTCGGCCCCGTCTGCATGTGGGAAATGGTTTTTACAGCGAGATTGACTTGTTCGAAATTGCTGGATTTGATCGGCACGCTGAGCGAACGAATAGCATTTCCAGGACTCGAAAAGTTTTCAAATGCATTGCGGAGGGACAACGCGATGAAGCAGGTTCTCGCCTTAGACTGCGGGTTCAAAAGGAAAGCGATCACTCTGCCAACTGTAGACGATAGGCGATACATCGCACTAAATGAAGAGAATTGTTGATAAAAGTTCAGTTCTACCCCAGACTGAAGCGCTACCTTAAGTAAAGTTAAACATTGGAACCATATTAGGGAGAAGGTATGATGATATCAACTTGGTAATGTTTTGAAAATGGCTTCTCCACAAACCCTCCATTATTTCTGAAGGAAAGCAAAGTTGCCCGAAATTAAACATCAATTTCAAATTAACTCTTATCCATATCAGGCTTAGCAATTCAGTGACTGTTTTACGAAAGCCATATGTGCCTAAGGTCTTACTAAAGAATTTAAACAATAAAAGCGTTGCCAAATTCGTTTAGTTCTATAACATTCATTGGCTTCACAAGGTCGACTGATGGTAGTGAATGCATATTTCAATGGTGTCAGTCCCTTCATATTACCTACATCAGAATTGTTCTGTGCAAGAAAGCCTACTTTCTGATGTCACAAGACATCCTAAATGCTACTTCGTCTAATAGAGCAGAGAATAAGCCTGGAAAGTACAATTTTCCATTTCTTCTAACTGCAAACTAGTTTAACGACAATCCATATAAAAGATTTCACCCCCACCGACGGCAGTTATTTTATAAACCCCCAAGTTCTTAGTTTTCTTATTCTTTGTCAATCTTTCCCAATTGCACGATTGCAACTGATAAATCTAAAATACCCACAGACAGACAAAAGGATAACCTCAGACAAAAGGAACTTTGCCCTTACACTCGTGCCTTGGAGTGAAGTGATTGCCCTCTGTACGTCAGTATCAAAGGAAAAGAGCCACTTCCAATTTTGTCCAATCGGATCTATCAAATCCCAAGTACGATACATGTAGTCATCGTTGTCAGTTCGGTTTATTCACTGTACTCATACCTTCACTTAGTAGTCAGTTGTGACGTGTCTTCAATATGCCGCACCAATTCTGATGACAAATTTGCCCAAAAAAAAGGACATTCCACCCCCTCGAAAAGAAAGGATTCTCAAGCCAGAATTTTTGGATTCCAATTCTTTTTTTTTCTTTTTTTTTTTTTTCGACGAGTACTCCTGAGCGTGTCCTGCTGGGGAAGGAAAATCGCATCATATGCTTTCCGGACACGTCTCTGGTGAAAATTTGAGTCACGAAAACAATTTTGAGAATTGGTCTGTTACTTTTGTTCGTTTGTGCTGTTGTAGTTGTTGTTGTTAGTGCACTTGTTCGGTTCGTTTATTGTGTGAATATTCTTTCCTCCCGCGTGCTGCGTGTTGCTCGTTTGAACTGGTAAACTGGTAAGGGGTGGTCGAAGACAGTATCGGTACTCCGAGGAATTTAAATAAAAGCGTCGCTTCTAAATTTTGTGGTTTTTGTCTTGGGAAGGAAAATTATACAACAACGGCGGTGCTGTGGTATCTTCTTGATAACGGTAATTTTACACAAATGCAGTTGTTTATCCAAAAAAGGGACTCCCACCCCCACTTTTGGGCATTGCGACGACGAATGATGAATTTCGATTAGGATAATGATTCCTCAGCACAAATTCTTGGTTATTGTGGACGATGGTGCTGGCCGTAGTATCCAGTTGAGTGTCCTTCATTTTGGCACGTTTTTCAAATTCAAATCGACGACGACGGTTTTGTGACTTGTGGGCCTAATCCAGTACAATTTTGAAAAAATCAATTATAGGGACACAAAAATTTGTTGGCACCACATCCGGTTGCCTTTAATTCCACGACCTACGGACATGTATGATGAGGTGCTACGAGTATTCTCTGAGGCTCTGCCATAGTCAACGATCGACCCATTAACCCTTGGATTGGTGCGATGCCAAGACCTGAGCATAAGAGGATTGTGAGTCCTTTTTGCTGTTTCCATGCTCCTGCCGGTTTTCGTCTGTTTGCCCTGTCAGTGTCATTAGTTCCAGATAATTTACTTAGCCGTCCTGCGAAAGGTTTTACATTACAGTGAACAATTTGAAATGTGGCTTACAGAATAGAAATGGGAGTGGAGCAGAGAGAGTTTTTGGACGGCGGTACGATGAGGATTCTGACGACGATGTGGCAGAAGGATCCTTTATCTCTGTTCAATGCTTCCATTGCAGTGTCCGGAATTCGAAGGGTAGAATCATTTGGAGAACGATGACGACGACCAGGAAGAAGCAGAAGAAGAATTCTTTTTGGATTCTAATTCGCTTGGTGGATTATTATTTTTTTTTTTCCTTTTTGCCCTACTCCTGGTATGCTGTATTCGTGGGATATTCGCTTTATTGTGGCTGTGAACTGAAGGATGAATTATGATGCTTATTGACTGAGGATAGTGAGCAGGGGAAAGGTACGAATAGTTTAGTAGTTTGGGATAAGTTTGAACGCAAAGTACTGATGTCGGTAGACGTTTGGATGGAATTTGAATGCAACTGACAAGTGGCGGTGAGTAATTGTTTTCTTATGTCAAAATTAGAGGTGAGCTTTTCTTTTCATATTTTTGCATTTTTGCGTTTCGTATTTTTACGTTTTTGAATGCAAACTTTAGTTAATGGGTTCTGAGTTCAGTTTGAACAAGTCATATTTAAGTTGGTGCAGAAGAATCTGGTACGACATTTTCAACGATGCAGAGCTAAGTTGCATGAAATTACTACTTGGCTTTTGAAATGTGACGTAATAACCTTGATGTGGAGTATTTAATATTCCTCTGGTCACCGTCATCAATCTCAAGTGCAAGAACTTGTTTCCAGAAAAAATCACTTTTCTTGGCTTGCGGATTTCGATGCAATACTCCAGAAGCGTTTTGTCGAGGATACTAAGCTCGCCGTTCATTTATTGTTACTTCTAAATGATTTTAAGCTTGAATCTGGGAAAGACGGAAAACATAATCTGATGTCACGACGCTGGCAAAATGATTAGTAGAAGAAGCAGGAAGACACCGGTTTCACTAAACTCCAATTGAACATTTACAGTTCTGCTAGTAAATCCTACTTCAAGCCCTTCCTTGGTGCCGTTATTAGTACCCTGAAAATGATTGCATACAGCGCCGGCGAAGTAAAAATAGCAGGGTGGAAAGATTGGTACCAATGTGCGTTGGTTTTAAATGTTTGCAAGTTACAATGACTAGGAAATAGTGAGCACGACAATATTTAAGAGTACGTCCAAAAGTGGACTTGAGGGTATATTGATTAGCATTCATAGCGAGACGGGTGTTACGGTTAAGAAATCGAAGGGCGTAATGCTATTAGCAATTTCGAAGGAGCACTGGTAGTGAACATAGCAATAGAACAAGGTAAGGTAAAACACATTACGTCGGTGTTCAAGAGTGTCTGTTGACTGTGCAACAGCAAAGATGTCTTGATGCCCAGATGTGGGTGAGATAAATGCCTTATATATTGATGCCAGATCAGAGGTGGAATAGTATTCCTTACATTGTTTGAGGAAACCTAAAAATTTCGCAGTATTTTTGGTGGCATCGAATATGTTGTCATTCCAACATAAGTTGTCATTCACACACATGCCGAGAATGAAAAGTTTTTCGGCTTCGAAGTTGGATATTGACCGGGTGTTTCAACTTCGCTTTGACAACAGCAGACAGCATTGCGTTTTGGGAGCATTAAATTCCACTATGTTGATAGTTCCCAAATTGGTTAATGGGACGTGAGTTCGGGAACGAATATAAAAGGCAGAGAGTACTGTAGTCAGCAAAGGAATACATATATTGGATTTGAAGTAGCAGAAGGGAGATCATTGATAAAAATTAAAAAGGGTGTCATAGACAGAACGGACCCCTGTGGCACACAACCGTTTATTTTGTGAATGCCAGATTTGAATCCATCCAAGACAACTTGAATTGAATGTTCCAAAAAGTAATTTCTAATCCATTGAAGAAGAGAGTTGTTAATCCCAAATGCACATATTTTCGGCAAAAGAGCCTGATGCCAAAGTCTGTCAAATGCGTTAGGAACATCAAGTGGAGGTATCTTGCTTTCGCCAGATTAGTGTACACTTTAGTTCCATTTTTTGGTGAAATATTCCATCAAATCATCAGTGAACCTGTTGTTACGAAAACCGTACTGCTTGTCATTGAGAAGTTTTCGCGTTCGAGATATTTCATGAGCTGACGGTTTATTAGCGTTTCCATGACTTTGAAAAGGAGGGATGCAAGCGCAATGTGTAGTCAGAAATTAGCTGATATGATAAAGTTGTCCGATAAGCCTAGAGGGGATAGCACATCGACCTTGTACTTTTATCAGGGTGGGAAGTTAAGAAATTAAGTCCAAGGTGTGGGCGGTATGATTATCAACGTCTGGTATTCACTTAGGGTCATTTACAAGCCGGTTGTTGTTTTCCGCAGCGAAGATCTGAACATATCGCCCTTCGAGTGTTGTCTGTTCAGAATGTCGAAGCCTGGGTGTCTTGTGTACATTAAAATCCCCCGTAATAACGATTTCAGTATGAGGATACAGGGATACAGTTCTTTAATGGAGTCAGACAGCGTAAGATTCGTTAAAAGTCGAATTGCTACCCAGCTTATGGCTTTTGTGAATAAAACAATAGTGGATAGTTTGCTTACGGAGATGGAATTTTACCCACACAAAGTTGAATTTCATTCCATCCATTAGAACATGGATCACATTGTGGTGGAGTTTGCTAAGCTACATCAGTACGTACGTAAATTAGAAGACCGCGATGAGAGAAGATTTATGGCTTAGTTCTTAGCCATGTAGCCTCACTTCAGAGAGATTTGAGAGGTGTGGGCGGGCATCTACCTGTGTTTCACTAAGTGCCAAAACAGCTATCCTGTATTTACAGACATGGACGTACCCTGAAAAGTAATTACATTTTAGCTGGCGAATATTTCCTCTCTCAATGTTAAGCAAGGCTGCGAAATGAAGTTTCTGATGTTGGTTTACCGAATCAAATTGTTGTTGATGATATGCCCTTATAACAATAGGAAACAGTACACCAAGAAAATTCACACTCATAACACGCTATCCATCAGTTGTTACTACCTCAGTCATTGCCCATACAGTGTGACAAATATATACAGTACCGTCAGTGACTGAACATACTTCATCTTAAAATCAATAATAAAAATATCAGCGTTCGTTGCAAGTCGATTTAGTTCTTTTTAATCTGAGTATCGCCCCAAAATAAACATATTTGGATTTGTTTCATTTTTAAGGAAAACTTACAAGTGCACTGGGTAGTATGTGGTCTGCTGGGTGCAGTCTTCTGTTCCACAAAAAGGAGCAAGTTTCGACTGTACTGTGACACAGCTTGCCGCAGCCGGAAAATGTCTGACCGTCCAGAATAGTAAACTGCCGGAGATATTGATAGATAATTCGTTTACGACTTTTACTAATTGATCAAGAACAAAGCTAGGATTCTAAAACATTAAGACACTTCTTATCCGGCAGCAAGAATGTCCGCTAAAAAGGGAAATCAACTAGACTCGAGTCACTCAGAAAGCCTACACTGCATCCAAAACAAAGATGCATCTGATGTTGAGATTCATTTTGCAGCTGTTGCTTTATTTGATGCCTTGAAGTTGCCTGGCAGCGATGGAAAATATCCAATTATGCTACAAAAAGTATAGACCAGCTGCTGGAAAATCTGAAGAAAACCATCACTGCTAGCCTGGTACTGGTACAAGTAACGAAACCCTGGCGAACAATGATAGAAGCCTTTATAACGAAAATCGGAAAATATGACCACGTTCTCGATAAGAGCTCCAGGCCTATCAGCTTCACCTCTCTTATTGGAAAGCATAGGGAGAACGAGGGAGTTATGCGAGAGTGCGCTTCAAATTGAAGGCGCAATCGACGAGAAAGAATACATGCTGGGCATTTATATCTATATCAACAGTAAAGGACTTTTCGGCAACGCAACTTTTGACGACATGTGTAACTCAAGCAGACAGTGTAAAGGATATTTCTGCAACACGTTGGGGTTGTCACACGGGAGGGTACTTTGGATCAGCATGGCTATAATAAGGCCAATGATATCGTTTGCTTCCGTGGTGCGGTGAAATATGCTTTCACGAAGATGCGTTACTGCTATTTTTTACCAAACTCCAAAAACTAGGTTGATTTCAGACATATGGGGACTTTTCATAACACGCCTGGCTCTGCTCTAGACGCACTTATGAATCTCCTGCGCCTTGATACTAATATCATGGACAGTACTCTCAAGTCCGGAAAGAAACGGAATTTGATACATAACGCAGTTTGACATATACATAGATATGCCGTCCGGTGTAATGACACCAGAACTCCTGTTACTGAAAAAAATACGAAATCGACTTAACATACACTGTGTCCAGAAATGGTTTCGGTCTTTTTTCGGTCTATTATTTCTTTCTCCGCCTTAGGAAAACTATTTTCCAAGGGAAAATATACGCAGCCCTGATAGCAATGAACTCCTATATTGTGAAGAATCGGCGGGCGAAGTATCTGTATCGTTGGTGATGACCAAGCTGCGCTTAAAACCTTAATGAACCCTCTCATCACTTCCAAGCTAGTTCAAGAATGGAAGACTTCATTTCCGTAGTCGGCCATCTGAACTCACTGAGTTTTGTTTGGGTCCCATGGTAATTGGAACCGCCGATAAACTTGCTGGCATGGCTTAGAGAAGAGTTTGTCAGGACGCAAATATGCCTGCGTCCTCTGTTAGGGCTTACATTGACAGTTGAGTTTCATATGAGCATAACTGCAGATAGCATGACTCTCTAGGTTGCCGACAGACCAAACGGTATCTCTAAGAGGTTATCGTCTTTCCTACTGACCCTCAAGAAAAAAGACTGTAGACTGCTTACTGGCATCGTTACGGGGCACAATGGGGAATTCTCCAAAATTTGGAAGACTTCTTTCATAACCGCGCTTCACAAAAAGTGAACAAAGAATGAAGCTACCAACTACCACCTTATTGTTAAGCTTTCTCACATACCTAAAATGTTCGAAAGTTTTTTATATGAAGTTCTAAGTTTCCAGTGCAAGTCACTTATATCACCCAGTCAGCATGGATGTCTGAAAGGTAGATCAGCTACTACAAATTTAGTTGAATTCGTATCCTTTGCGCTTTCAGCCGTAGAAAATGCAACGAAATTGATGTCATTGCTACAGATTTCGCTAAGGCCTTCGATAAAATATCACATCAATTGGTCCTTTTCAAATTGTCTTCCCTCGGTTTTAACCCCATATTGTTAAAATGGATATCGTCTTATCTGGAGAACCGTTATTATAGCCTTCGCTTTAGATCAGTCATCTCAACCCCGTTTTTCGCCACTTCTGGTGTCCCACAAGGCAGCCAACTTGGTCCCCTCTTTTTCATTTGAACTATAAACGATCTTGATAGATTGACTATTAAGCACTGCTCCCTATCCATTTACGCCGATGACACAAAGTTCTCCAAGTCTATTTCGTCAGCCCAAGACTCCATTCTTCTTCAAGAAGACCTCGATAGGTTTTCCGCTTTGTGTATAAAAAATTGCTTTGAGCTTAATTGTCTGAATGTCAATCTATGACTTGTCACGTCCCCCCTCGACTTTATTTTCTGCATGACCAACCTGTACCCCAGCTTCAATCCCTTCGCGACCTTGGAATATTATACGATAAGGATATAAACTTCCCTTCGCCTATTGATGAAATAATCCTTAAAGAAAACTCATCGCTCGGTTTTATCAAACGATGGTCTAAAGAATTTTGCAAACATTATGTGAAAAGATCATCCCCTTCACGAATATGCCAGTCAAGTGCGGTCTCCCTTTCAGCGAGCTCATATATCCCGAATCGAGAGCATTCAACGTCGCTTTCTTCGATTTGCCCTTCGTGGACCAACCTGGGATGACCCCTTTATCTTACCTCCCTATCGTGATCGCCTCAAACTGTTTAACCTGAATACCCTCGAAAAACGCAGAGACGCAGCTGATATTCTCTTCATTCATCTACTGCTTTCTGATTCTGTGGATTGCGCTGCCCTTTACAATTCTATATCCTTCAACACTAACCCTTGTAATTTACGCTGTCCTCGTCTCTTCTATATTCCAACCCACCGCACCTCTTATGGTTCAACTCAAACCACCCCCTTTTTTATTTTAACCTGAGCACTTTTCGTCTTAAACCCGATCTCCTCCACCATTCCTTTACCATTGTACCTAACCTTTAACTGTTGTTAGTTTTTAAGTTAGTTTAGAGCAATTGTTACAGCAGACAAACTTTGTCGGCCAGACTAATAGCTTGAGGATAATTATAGACCAATGCGTCGTGCACGACCTCCTATTCATCGATTTCGAGAAGGATTTTGATAGAGTGAATCGTGGTATGTTATGCAGCAGGCGTACTCGTATATTAGGAAAGCTGGTAGCTTCTTACGAAGATGCTGAGCATCGATTTACACACAATAGCAAGCTGTCTGTAGAATTTAAATTCCAAGGCGGGATTAGACAGGGCTGCAGTGTTTCAACATTGCTTTTTCTTATGGTCATCAGTTATGTTATTTACGCGGCACTGGCGTGCATTTTTAACACCCAAAGGAACGTCCTTAACCTTTCAAATTCTAATGTTCACGTAAGCTTAATTGAGCCGAGGACCGAGAAAGTTGGCAATTTTCTTCGTCTTGGAAGCATGACCTTGGTCGATGGTGTAGAACTTTTTGCGAACAGTCGAATCGAGAAATCAAAAGATGCGCTCAGTTTGTTGCCAACAAGAAAACTAGCCCGCCTTTGTTAAACTCCAACGTAGAATTAATGGTATTATAAGGTCGTAGTACGTGAGAGTAACCACAGCCATCAATCGCAAATTACAAGGTGCAACAAACGGAGCTCCCTATTTTCATTGGTGTGCAGTGAGCAATGGAAGATACTCAGAGTGATGGGGATAGCATCCATCGACGGAGGAGAAGTGAAAGTTGTTATGCCGTTCGGTACAGCGAGCTTTTGCCGTCGAGGCGTTCATTCGCAATAATGACTGAATTGTCCAGCATGCGTTTCCTGCCTATTTTGAATAGTTTTTTGAACCTATACTACGAGAACGTGCTTTTGAGAACGCCTGGTTTCAGCAGGACGGTGTCAGAGCTCATACATCCCGGATATCAATGAACATATTGAGGTAAATGTTTCCTGGTCGGTTGATTTTTCGGCCAGATGATATTGCATGGCCAGCGGGCTCGCCCGATTTAACTCCGTGTGGTTTTGTTTTGTGGAGCTACTTGAAAGCAAAGGTGTTCAAACATATCCCTGGGAACCTAAAAGGCAGAAGACAATCAATAAGCGAGGAAACGCATGCCATACCGTAAGCCATGACCAAGTAACCCCAATTACATTCGTTGTATACAGAAAACTTGTGTTTTTGTTTATACATGCCACCTTAATCAAAAAGTTCCCGGGGGACACCACCGTGTGGTGCTCCCATTGTTCCAATTTGAGTTCTGTTTTTTTTTTTTGTTAAGTTGGTAAACCTGTTGTTAACATTCCCTCTAAATCTTAGCATCATAGCTTGACATTTGCAAAAGTTACGTAGCCAAGAGAACATCTAACTCTGTGTGTGTTGGCGATTTTTTACAATTTTAGAAATGGATTTAAATTTGCAACAACGAACTTGCACTAAATTTTGCGTAAAAATCGGATTTAATAGTGCGCAAACGTTGGAAATGTTGGAAAAGTGTTTCGGCAACGATTCTCTAAGAAAACAGTCATTTACCAGTGGCACGAGCGGTTCAAAAGTGGTCGTGAGTCAATCGAAGATGATGAACGCAGTGGCAGACCATCGACATCGAAAACCGACGAAAACACTGATGAAGTAAAAGAAATGTTGGTCAATAACTGCAAATTAACCATCAGAGAGATAGCGGAGGACTTGAGCATTGCCTATGGATCCATCCAAGACATTTTGGTTAATGGTTTGGTTTCCGTCGTGTAGCAGCAAAGTTGGTGCCAAAAGACCTCAATTTCATGCTAAAAAGAGACCGTGATGACGTCCTAACAAAGATGATTTGCGAGGCTGAATCCGATCCCACATTCATCAAAAGGATCATTACTGGAGACGAGACATGGGTTTATGACTACGACATGGAATCTAGACATCAGACAAGTGAATGGCGTTCACCAAATGAGCCGAGATCAAAAAAACCACATCGTTTTCAGTCAAAAAAGAAGGCAATGCTCACGGTTTTCATGGATTACAACGGTGTAGTGCATCATGAATTTTTGCCAGAAGGCCAGACAGTAAACAAAGAGTATTACGAGTATTTGGGCGTTATGAGACGTTTGCGTGAAGCAATTCGCCGAAAGAGACCAGAATTGTGGGCAGAAAATTCGTGGATTTAACACCATGATAGCGCACCGTCGCGGTCGCACAGTGCCATCATTATTCTTAATTTTTGACGAAAAATGCAACAAATACCACCCAACAGCCACCGAATTCACCTGATTTGGCTCCCAGTGATTTCTTTCTGTTCAATCGCTACGGGGAACGCGTTTCAGCAGCCGAGAGGAAGTAATGGAAAAATCGCAGGAAGCACTGATGGACATATCGAAAACCGAATATAAAAAATGTTTCGGGGATTGGATCAAGCGCTGGCATAAATGTGTTGCAGTCGATGGGGATTACTCTGAAGGGAACAATTGTATTTCCAATTTTCTGAATACATTCCGGTAACTTTTTGATCAAAGTAGTATTTCTCTGGCCGAACCGCATGTGAGACAATGCCGGTATATCATCACTGTAGATATTATAATTTGGTGAAAGAAATGGCATTGGATCAACTACACTTTACGGTGTGAAACAGTAACTGTGTGTGAAACACAGAGGGGCGGATCGGATAGTTAAATGTGGGGCAGTTGTGAAGAAATCAGATCACTTCAGAAGAATTTAAGGCAGCTAAGATGAATTGCAAAACTCTTTGAAATACAAAAGCATTCTTGATGCCCCATGCTTCCGATGGGTGACAGAACCTAGGAAGATGTCACTCCTTGGGTACACTTTTATATTATTGAGCGCTGAATTCTTGAAGTTGTAGCTTTGATATATAATGACCACCTTTGCAGCACTATTCAGATATAGATGTGGAATAAATGACTTAAATAATAGCTTAAATGGATGGACCATATCGAGCAAGTATTTAACATTGCTCCAGCCAAGAGTATTATTAACTGATAGCCCTCAGGTTGGAGACGATGAGACGCCGAGCCACATATTAGTTTTAAAGACCATAACCAAGATATTGAGGACATCATGGTGGTCAGTTAGGCAAACAAAATTTTTCACAGATCGAAAGCTGGTGAAAGTAAGAGGTAAAAAAGTCGTTGATGAATTTTTTTACAAATTCTGCCATAAGATTTACTCATTATTCTCTTCTAAGAATTAGGAAGACTTTTCCATTAAAATCACTCGATATTATCCAAGCAAGGATGTTTTTTGCTAGGTTGGTAGTACTCTAGCAAACATCGGTAACAATTATCGGTCTCCTAAACGTTGGAAGATGAGAAATGGATCTACGCATACGACCCAAAAATAGCCAACCAGTCAAGTGAATTTCGTTCCAAAGGTAAGCCAAGACCGAATAAAACATTTCAAAGCAATTCGAAAATCAAGATGATGTTGACAGATTCTTCAATTATCGTGGTGTGGTGGATTGTAAATTCCTCCTGGTGGGCCAAATAGTTAACAAGGAATATTATTTTATCGTTTTGCTATTCGACAGAAGCTGGTGGAATTATGAGCAGACAATTCTTTGTTTTCGCATCACATCATGATAATGCGCCGTCTTACACTGCGTAACTGGTTGTACGTAACTATTTGGCCAAAAATTCGACCCATATCGTTCTGCAACCGCCTAATTTTCCTAATTTAACTTCATCTAAATTCTGGCCATTCCCGCAATAAAATAAAAACCGCTTTAGGGACATCGTTTTGACTTGATTGAAGAATATTCTATCCGCAGGGGATGAAATAAATTTGAAAGGATAATACTCGTAAGTCTTACTACTCCTTTCATCACAGGTTGCATACAGACCACACTATTGTACATGATTAGCTAGCTTGGACACCAACCAAATGATATTTATTGTGCTAGGACCTCAGCCCGACATTCGCTCCCTTTTTTTTGAATCACAGAATTTTACGTGGCCATTGCTTTACCATTGATTTTGTCCGGAATCTGTTAATTTTAGAATCCACTGCATAAGGCATGAATCTCGTAAGGTCTATTTTAGCTGGAACTCCACAAGTTGCTAATGCCAATAACTCGAGGAATGGCACATGATTTCATGCCGTTCCCCATCTAAGAATATGGCTTGCAAATTTTTTGTATTATATCGGCAATTTCTCTGTCCTTGAGCATCAGGATTGTGGTGAGTTAGTTAGTGTATGTTCACAAATGATCAGATGAAGTTTATTATGATGAAATTTCGACCATAAATTTAGAAATTTATTACTATTACATCTTTAAACAAATTACACTGGACAACAATGAAAAATACTCGGACATACTGAATAGTGTTTCTTATAGTATTCGACCTGTAGATAACGGAAAAAATAATATTTTGCTCAGGTCACGTACAGCTACACCTAACGGCACACACTTTTACATCTTTATCGAACGAGGTCAGTTCTAATAGAATCGCACATCGTTTAAATCGGTTTTTCTGTTAGTAATTTAAAAAAATAAACTAATTTGCGTAAGAAGAATATTAGAAGTGCATTAAAATAATAAAATGCCACAATCTTGTGTAAATTCTGCTATATTTGTGGAGAATTTACACCAAGTTTATGAAAAAAAGAAAATAACACCCTTTATTGAAAAGTATTACTTTTCTTATTTTAAATTTAAAATAAACCAACAGGATAAACTCTGGGCACCACACATTTGCTACCTTAGGTGTCACGGACGGCTAACTGGTTGGTTTAATGGATCATTTTCTGCAATGCCTTTTGGAATGCCTATGATATGGAGAGAGCCCCAGAGTCACACAGATTGTTACTTTTGTTGCAACAATATGAAGGGATTTTCTCGAAGATCAAAGCATTCCATGAAATATGCACATGTCTCTTCTGTAACAAGACCAGCACCTCATACAGAAATTCTGCCAGTTCCAAAGCCACCTTCCGGACGCCTTTCGGACACACCTCGTCAGAGACTTGGATTTGTCAAAACAAAAGTCTGAAATACTGAGCTCAATGTTAAAGCAGTGGAATCTGCTCAAGCCTGATGGAAAAATTACAGAGTACCATATGCGACAAAGTGAATTTGCTCCTTATTTTTCGAAAGGCGATAACTTAGTGTATTGTAATGATATTAATGGCTTAATGCTGTCACTGCGTTATGAGCACAAAACCGAAGAATGGCGGCTATTCATCGACTCATCAAAGGCTAGTTTGAAAGCTGTATTGCTTCATAATGGTAATAAACCTACGATGTTATGAGATTTATATTGGAAAAAATTGAATATAAAAAATATAACTGGTCGATATGTTCGGATTTAAAAGTTGTTGCTCTACATTTTGGACTACAACTAGGTTACACCAAATTTTGTTGTTTTTTATGTGAATGGGATAGTAGAACACGATCGGAGCACTTTGTGAGAGTAGATTGGCCTATAAGAACAAACTTTATTTGTGGAGAAAAAAATATAAGGAATCCTTCATTGATCGAACCACAGCGTGTTATTCTACCACCATTACATATCAAATTGGGTCTTATAAAAAACTCTGTAAAGGCGATGAAGATAGACCAACCTGGTTTCAATTTTTTGAAACAAAAGTTCCCATCACTAAGCGAAGCAAAAATTAAAGAAGGTATTTTTGTGGGTCCAGACATTAGAAAGCTTATAAAAGATCCAGCTTTCATTCCTAGTCTGGATTCATTAGAAAAACAGGCCTGGTGTTCATTTGTGAAAGACTCAATTTCTTTCCTGAAAATATGGGTGATGTAAGCGATGAGCACGGCGAGAGATTCCATCAAGATATTGCTGCAATAGAGCAATGGTACCAAGGAAAATGGGAGCCATCAATGTTGGCAGATTACTGCTGGTCGCTTATAAGAGAAACTCCGAGGTGTTCTTATAAACGGAATGCAGATGCTTCCCAAAAAACAACAAAATTTTACAAGAAATAACATTTTTCGGTAATATTTTTGGTTAAATTCTTAAATTCAAAAAAGCGTTTTCTCACAAAATCCCGATGTGACCTGGCTATTTTATATAGTTTTCCTGATTCTATAAACTCCAACGATTACGAATCACATAATTTTATCTCCGAGTAAAAAATAAATATTTTTTTGTTGACCAGTGTTATTTGTATATCACCGCACATTATATTACAGCCCATAGAATATACATTACTGAAAACTATCAGGAAACAGTGTATGCTTTGCTATTAAGTACATCTATGTACAGGAAAAGATCTGGGACAGTCAAGTCAGGGAATCACGGAGACCAGAGAAAAGTATCTCGCAGGATTTGTATGGTAGCATGAGCTAAGTACATATGTGTGATGTGGCACCGTCCTGTCGAAACCACATGAGCTGTAGGCCCAATTGATACGACTCGAAGATTTCTTATATGTCACGCAGTGATCACTAATAACAATAACAGCATTGTCAACCAAGTCCAAATTTGCTTCCGTCGTTCTGTTGCCAATAATTTTCTATACCGACATATAAGACTCATATACTGCCTCTCTTTATGGTCATTTTCTGTAGCCCGTTACCTCAAGGTAAGACACGCAAATATTTTTTCAAACATGATGGAGACATTTCCAAATTTTGTTCAAGGTTCCCGGATGATCAAAAACACTCTACATCACTGCATTTACAATATATTTTCTGGCGTACATTGGCTATACCCCTGTCCAGACCTTGCTTTATCTCCCAATGTATGCACATTTTTGAAATTATTCATTATACGGTGAATGGTTGACATGCGATCCTACTGGCGATCCACAACAGCCTTAACTCTTCTCCCATTACCATATCTTCATCCTCTAAAGTCGACTTTGTCGCTATAAAAATATCACTTCCCTTCAAGTCCCTTTACGTTTTATGTTGCTACGTCCTGCCAGCTCAACCTACCGAATCTTACCAACTTGTTGTCGATGCGATCGACTATTTAATTGACCTGTCTGACTCTACTGACGATATCTTTGTTTTCGGCGACTTTAATCTTCCTCAGCTACAGTGGATTCCATCAGACGATCAATCATTCTTCATCGCTTCAAATGCCAACTCAGCTAAGGAATGTCTCTTCTTATATCGCTTAACAGACTCAAGTCTATGCCAAGTCAGTGGTGTATCCAACTATATGGGCAGGCAATTGGACCTTATTTTCACAACAGATTCAATTAACTCCTCAGTCTCACTTTGTCCCCTATCTCTCTCTACAATCGACAACTACCACCCCCCTCCCCCCCTTCTACTTTCATTTTTTCATAACTCTTCTTTCCAGTCCAGTCCTCCCACAACTCTCTCATCCTACGACTTTCATAAAGCAAACTTTCACAAAATCAGTGACTATTTTAGCAGATCCCCCTTTTACTTTCACAACCTAAGCGTAAATGATGCCTTATCCATTTTTTATAAAAAAATATTTAATTCTTTCAGTCTTTACGTTCCGTTTTCCCGCCTTAAAACATCATCTACTAGTCCTCCCTGGTATAATCGCAAGCTTCGTTCCTTACGAAACAAGAAAAACAAGTTAAGGGCTGTTTTCCTGCGTACCAGATCCTTGTCCGACTATTCCAACTATCTTGGTGCTTATCTTCATTTCACCGAACTTTACGATTCCCTTTACCAGCGTTACCTTAACAATGCGCAAGTCAACCTTATAAATGACCCTAAGTCCTTTTACCAATTTGTTAATTACAAAAGAAAGTCCGATGGTTACCCTCCTTCCCTCTCTTTCTACAACAAGTCATCAACCGATCCACTCACCATTGCCTATTTGCCAGCTTCTTTAAACAATCCTTCACCAACGACTCCTTTGTACCAGATCCATCCTATTTTCGTTACCTACTGAACTTCTCCAACGGCCCACTTCTCTCTCACATCTTGGACCCCTCCTATATCGAATATAAATTACACCAACTCAATGACGAATTTACACCCGGTTCAGATGGCCTCCCTGCCATATTTCTTAAAAAATGTTCTTCGTCTCTTTCCCTTGCCCTTTCTGATCTCTTTCGTCTATCCCTTTCACAAGGAAAATTTCCTCAGGTTTGGAAAACCTCCTTTATAACCCCGATCCACAAAAAGGGATCAAAGAACGAAATAACAAACTATCGTCCAATCGCTAAACTCTCCCATATACCCAAACTCCTCGAAAGTATTTTGTATGAAGCTCGAAGTTTCCAATGCAAATCATTTATTTCCCCTAGACAACATGGCTTCCTAAAGGGTAGGTCAACCACCACAAATCTCGTTGAATTCGTATCCTTTGCCATCTCTGCCCTAGAGAACGGCAACGAAGTCGATGTAGTTGCAACCGATTTTAGCAAAGCCTTCGATAAAATCTCTCATCGATTAATACTCTTCAAATTGTCTGCCCTCGGCTTTGAACACATAACTGTTAAAATGGATATCCTCTTACCTCGAAAACCGTTTTTACAGTGTCCGTTTTAGGTCAGCCCACTCCGCTCCATTTTTGGCCATCTATGGAGTTCCTCAAGGTAGCCATCTCGGTCCCCTTCTCTTTATATTAACCATAAATGATCTTGATAGGATCATCAAATACTCGTCCGTCTCCCTTTACGCCGACGATACCAAATTTTTCAACACCATTTCCTCTCCCCATGACTCCTTCCTTCTTCAACAAGACCTTGATAGTTTTTCAATCCGGTGCCTCAAAAATTGTTTGGAACTTAATATCACCAAATGCCAACCCATCACCTTTTCACATAAGCGGCACAAATCTCCTCCCCGACTCTACCTTCTCCACAACCAACCTATCTCTTCGCGACCTCGGCATTTTGTGTGATAGGGAGCTCAACTTCCGTTTACATATGGATGGGATAATCCTTAAAGCCAACTCTAAACTAGGTTTTGTAAAACGATGGTCCAAAGAATTCACCAACCCATACGTGACCAGGTCCCTCTATATTACCTTTGTTCGTCCCCTTCTAGAGTACGCCAGTCTAGTATGGTCCCCATATCACCGCGTTCATATCTCGAGAATCGAAAGCATCCAGCGCCGTTTTCTTCGATTTGCTCTTCGAGGTTTGCCCTGGGATGATCCTTTTACTCTGCCCCCCTATCAAAACCGTCTCAACCTTATTAACCTAAACACCCTTCAGGAACGCAGAGATGCAGCCGACTTTCTCTTCATTCATCGACTTCTTTCAGGTCAGGTTGAATGCACGTCCCTTCACAATTCTATTTTCCTCAACACTAACCCTCGTAATCTACGTACCCCTCGTCTCTTCTATCTCCCAACCCACCACACCACCTATGGCGCGAACGAACCAATCTCCCGCATGCTACGAAAAATTAATTCAAACCCTAGCGTCTTTGACGTCCACCGCACCACTTCCTACCTCAAATCCGTTCTCCTTCACCACAATAACCAACCTTAGTTTTAAGTTTTAGTTTAAGTTTAATTTTAAGTTATAGCTTGTATTAAGCCGAATAAATGGGGGCTTTCGCCCCCAGCAAAAACTGTAAAGAAATTGCCTAGCTATCTCCTATTTTTCTCTTAAAGGAATCGTACAGGGCAGTAGAATGTCATAGATTTAGATACTGCTTTGGCTTTCATTCTAACTAAGACCCCACCTCACACATTTATCTGAAGTTTTTAAAAGGATTGATTTGAAGCTTTTGTGTCCTATGGTTTCTAGAAAAGTATAACAAATAGCAGACTTTAAATACCCTTATGTCAATAACTTTTCCCAAAATCAGATCTTTCATTCTACGATCTGATACCTCATCATAATTCTTTCTAGATATTTTCAAGTTCATTATTAAAAGAAAAGAAGGCAACATTTGCCTTCGATATAACTGCACTCTATCCATGCATACCTTGCCAGCATATCAATTGATTTCCTTTTTTGTCCAGTCAATACAAATTATTTTGAGTCCCCAATATCCATTCCCTTGCATCAGCCTAATTATGAAAGGAAAATCCTTTTGGCATAGCTTCATGCGATGAACAACAACTTCCTGCTGCAAAAGCAAATCATGTAACCACTTTCGTCTCCATTTCTGAGAGTATCTATCCATCTACGGCATGTGGCGCGCAAAATCTCTTTTAATTGCCGATGTAGTGGAAAAATGATTTTTCCATCACATTAGTATTCAGATGGAGATTTTCATTTATGAACCCGTCATTAGAGTATTACATGTGTTCATGCCACAGCGTCTTTTCGCCCAAGTGGTGGTAGAGGTAGATACATTCAATATACTCGTACCACACCATCTCTTACAACTCACTCTCTACCCTGGGGACTTAATTTTCGTTCGATTGCTTGGCAAAGTTTTTATCCAGTTTCTACCAGAAGGAGCTCCACAAAGAAGTGGATCACAACAAATTAGTTGTCATTCGGGATGTCCTTTCACAAGGGTAGTTGGATGGGGTAAGGCAATCATCACCAAACGAATGGACTCTACTTCTCAATGACAAATAACTAATAATTAGCTGAAAGGGAAAAACTGTCCACAGAAATTTGAGCAGATTTACACAGGATTAAATGCGAAAGTAGTTTCGGAGTTTTTAGTTGTGTCTTGTGTCCTTGTGAATGGAATTTTGTAAAGTGCACCGGAAAGTTGGTCCTGTTCAAGATCAGGAAGAGGATTCCGCGGCAAATGGGATGGATCTTTTTGTTGCTGTTTTACTATTTTTATTTTTATTCTGTTTTAAATAAATGAAACAAAGGACTAATAATATTGAATTAAGGACTACTAGGGAATTGCTAGAGCTGCTTGAGGGTCCACAATGAGTTTAGTCTCTTTTCTTATTTTATTTTTAACAATTCATAATGGTGATACATTTTAATTCCTTGGGACATTTCTGTTGCTCCCTTTTATGGAATGGACTGATGCTACTGAAATTGCTGCACAAAAAAAGAGCAGTTTTTGTTTTATATTGTAATATAGAGCCATAGAGGATGCGGTGTCCTTCAGTAGCTTAGTTAAAAAGTTGAAATCTATAATGCTCACATAGAATCGAAAACAGTTGTCTTTCGGATACGTAAAGAATTTTGAACAAGTTATTGGGTCTACAAGTAAGTTTCCAGCGTTTTTTTCCAAAATTTGAAGTTTTATTATGAAAACATAGTTACAATGCTTTATTCAAAGTATCGTCCATCGGAAGCTACAACTTTCCCCCATCTTTCTGGCAATTTATGAATTCCGGACCAAAAAAATTTATCGTCTTTCGAGCCCAAGAACGTATCGAGCAAATTTTTGATTTCCTCTACTAAGCTGAAGCGTATTCCCGTAAGAGCGTTCTGCATCGAACGAAACAAGTGGTAGTCAGATGGTGCCAAGTCTGGACTGTAAGGCGGGTGAGGCAGAATTTCCCATCCACTATTTTCCAAATAGTTTTTCACCGAAACCGCAACATGTGGCCGAGAGTTGTCGTGATGAAAAATGACGGACTCATGCCTGGTCTCATATTCTGGCCGTTTTTCTTCTAATGCCCGCTTCAAACGAATTAGTTGGGTTCGATATAATGGTCCTTTGATGGTTTCACCACTCGGAAGCAGTTCGTAGTATACGACACACTTTTGATTCCACCATATGCAGAGCATGACCTTATTCACGTGAATATTTCGTTTCGGCGTCGATTGGGCAGGCTCGCCGGGCTTTGTATACGATTTTTTGCGTTTAGGATTATCATAATAAATCCATTTCTCATCACCAGTGACAATACGATGCAAAAATGATTTATTTTTATACCGCTGCAGTAACATTTCGGACATGCAAAATCGCCGTTCGACGTCTCTTGGCTTCAATTCGTACGGCACGCAGTTTCCAACCTTTTGAATGAATCCCAGTGCTTTTAGGCGCATGGAAACGGCTTGTTGCGTGACGCCCAATGATGCAGAAAGTTCTTCTTGAATCTGACACGGATCCTCATCCAGTAAAGCGTCCAATTCCTCGTCTTCAAAACTTTTCGGCTTTCCGGGGCGATCTTTGTCTTCAACTCCAAAATCACCACTTTTGAACCGTTTGAACCACTCGCGGCACGTTGATTCACCAATCATTCCGCCCCATAAGTTTCCGAAGGCAAACGATAGGCCTCAGCCGCACTTTTCTTCATATTAAAGAATAAAAGCAGCGCTTCCCGCAAATGACGTTTATTTGGCTGGAAACTTGCCATGATTTTGCTCGATAAAATGTACGACACCGATAGAACTGCTCAAATATAACGCTGCAAAGTTGTTGACAGATACAAAACCTACAAATAAAATACATGGGGTCTGACATTTCTGCCCGGGATCCACTGGTGGCGCCATCTCTGACAAACGCTGGAAACTTACTTGTAGACCCAATATTTAAAGAATCAAGAGTAGAATCCTTCCTTTCTTTGGTTGGC
This sequence comes from Volucella zonaria, assembly GCA_963966105.1. NCBI lineage: Eukaryota > Metazoa > Arthropoda > Insecta > Diptera > Syrphidae > Volucella > Volucella zonaria. The sequence goes on along the minus strand of OZ014532.1, from coordinate 122,862,975 downwards.
TTGGCGTCATGAAGTCTTAACAGTCATAGAGCCTAAAGTTTCGAAAATAATCCAGTTGATACGGGGAACTAAACGCCAAAGACATCCAGACAAGATGTTAAAGGATTATACGTAGTACCCGCAACAATGATAAGTCACCCGTGGTCTATTTAAACGCAACTGGGGCTCAAGCCAGCATACTAAGGAAAACCCGACGATTTATGCTACAGTTGCAAGATTTTTTAATTATGAGGACTCCTACAGCAATTTATACGACACGTTCGGTAGATTGGACCGAAAAGATGGTGAAAGGACCGAAGGTTACAGCCCGTCACGGTTAAACTTTAACAGATAGGCAGTTGTTTGAGCAGAGTGCTGTTTTTGACGACTTTTTCAAGAAATCGGAAGGTCAATTGGGCAACAGAAGAGTCACACTCTAAAGGACCGCTGACTAAGTTTTATCTGAAGAGGAGAAGAAGAGGTAAGGCAAACGTAAGGCACACTTAAGGTGGAGTTTGTGCCAAATATGTTGCCCCTGGGAGCTAAGACTTTTGATGTTTTCATACCACCGAAACTGAAGCGCGTTATCTTCTGGATTCCGGTGCAATTCTGGGAAATGAAAGGTGTATTCATGCGTCTTCATACCCAGAGCACTGGACTCGACACTGAAAAACAGAAAATTGATAAAATATCGATGACTCTTTAAGGGCTTAGGTAAAGTTTAGAACCAACATATGCATCACTCACATTCATATCTGCACCTTGGAAGAATTAATTTCTACTCTTTTTCCAAATGAGTGCAGACGAGAGACGACAGTCCCAACACTTATCTTTTGTATTTAGTCAGGACAAACTTCAAAATTCCGAGTTTGTTACTGCATCCCTATGGAGCAGACTTATACAATACAGAACCTTAAATAATATTCATGCCATGGATTAAACGGATCTGTGTCCTGTCTTTTCATGCCTTACTCTCACTAACCATCTCAACTTGGGCAACATTTCAGCCAAGACTTAGTTGCAGCACCCGTATACTACGAAATGAATTTAGAATGGCAAAAATTCATCGTTGCGACAGCTTATTGTTACTATGATTTAGCACACTTGCCAACGTCAAACGCAGTAGCTGCGATTCCAGAAGCGTTGGACATGCTGCATGCTAATGCTTAGAATACTTTCAGGGCAGCAGCAAACACAAAGTGAAAGGGAATCATCTCCTGGCCTTCATACAATTGTAGGACCTAGTTTTCAACAGCGTTGGTTCTAATGTAACGAAAAATACGGAATCAATTTGACGCTATACAACAGATACACACAACAGGAGATTACGGGCTGGAAGGAACTGCCGGGGGCTTAAATCTCAGACCAGAAGTATATTCATCTTAAAATTGGATGTGATCACTCTGTCTTGTTGGAGAATAAACTCCGCCGAAGTTCAGACGCAAACAAAAGTTAGAGCAAGAAATCAAAACATTGCTTTCACCAAATGTTTTGTGTTGAAGGCACGAAAAACCTCTCGCGATTACCCGTTCCTTGGTAGAACGCAAATTTGCAGAAGCTGTCGATGAAGCCAGCAGGCTCTTCGAAGTTCTCAAAAGGTGCAAATAAAAATCTATGATGGCATCTACAGTCTATCTCACGCTTGCAACTTATTTCCCAAGTAACCTAATAAACTCATGACTAGCTCCTATTACCGAAGCTGCAAGTGAGCTGCCAATATACTTGGCTTGGGGACAGGCTGCACAATATATGTCGTTGCTTCCTTTTATCGCTTCAAGTCGCTTGGCACCGATGCAATGCTACGAAAAGGTAAAGACCATATGCTAGCAACTCTGAAGAGAATCTGCATTCCCAGCTTGGGGAACCGTAAGTGTAGCCTTTATACCGAAAATCGAAAAGGTCAAACCAACAGCTTTAGACCTATCAGTCTGTCTGTCGAAACAGAGCACTCTGAAAAAGAACTAGCGCATTGTACTCCATACGCTAAGATGCTCACCAAACCCTGCACGTGCACTTTCTGTCTAAGGTGGAAAATACCTACCAATACAGTAGATCCAGCGAGACTGCGCTCCAAGATCTGATGGAAGAATTGAAGGCGCACTCGATAAGACGGAGAACTTGCTGGGCGTTTTCATCGACCACGAGGGTGCTTTCGACAACGCACCATGGACTCTGATAGCGGCTGCCGGAAATAAATAGTGGTGGGGGTAAAGCGGAGTTTCCGGCAAGACGGCGCGCCTACGTCCTGTCCTCCTTGCTATGGTAAATCACACATTGCAAACGTGGAGGCCGTTGTAGAGTAGGCAGGGTTAGACGTGTGGATTGGTGCATTAGAAATTGGCACTATCCGTTTTTCCAACTTGTTTGGACTGAAGATGCCACGTTGAAAACCTCCAATGTGCTGTCATGTTTCTGGAAGGATAAAGGAAGTTTCAAAAAGACATGAGACTTGTCACCGAAAAGGGTCCTCACAGGTATGATAAGACCAATGATATTCTACTCGGCGTTCCAATGAAAAAACGTCAATGCTACTTTTACCTGACTCTCATTGCAAGTCTCAGCTGCATGGGTGCACTGCTCTAGACACACTGATGGTTTTCATATCATAGGCTGCACTCCTACAGCCATATTTCGTTTAAAAAGAAGTGGTCTTTGACACAACACGTACTGGAGTCTTAATCGCCTTGCACACTGACGTCTTTTAACATCGGTCTTATGGACATGCCATCTTCTCCAATAACACCAGAACTCCTGTTGGCCAGAATGCTAGTCAGAAAAGAAATGTAATCGGGTGCTCACGGATGGCTCCAAAACCGATCTATGCTGCGGCACTGGTGTCTTTCAAAGGCACGAAAAATTGGATTTCGGTCGTCGTAAAGAAACATGTCTTCAAATCGGAGATATACGCCGTACTCATGGCAATGGGCTACTTTGTAAAGAAGCATTGCCTCTATAGGCAAGATCTCCAAGCTGCGGTTAAAGCCTTGCTGAACTCCTTTTATGGCATTCAAGATAGTTCGACAATGCATGGTTTCTCGGAACAGAGTCGGAATGCTGAATTCGCCGAGTCTTGTTTGAGTCCCAGGCTCTGAAGAGAGTTTTTCAGGACTCGAACTTACTTAAAGACCGCTTGCGTGCTGGTTTGGTTTCACACATGGGGTACATTAGTACTAAGACGCCAAATTTCAATTTACATTTTAGAAGTCAAACAAGTTCTAGATTCTTATTTTTAGTTTTTGCTCAACAAATTTAAAATTTACGAGTATTTTTTTTAATTTAACAACTTGCGTGCATTAACAAATGCACTAGGAGGTCTCAAGTTGCGAAAAGCTCTATTGTACAATAGACTGCGCTAGGAAAAACAACTTTAAAGATGTGCTGCAAGCAAGAGCAACTTCCTTAAAAGCACATTCAAGAGTCTGGAAAATTTTAAGTTAAAGAAAAGCCTCATTCGTTTGCAAGCTCATGTTATCCTAGAAATGCCAATCGCTTCCCTTTTCTATAATCACACTCGCGCTATTAACGCGATTTTTCCAACCTTCCCCAGCGAAACTGCGTTCGCAACATCTTTTTACAAAACACAAAAGTGGAGCGGATATGCACTCAAATTTTTATTCTTCTTTTTTGCTTTTTAAAAATCGCGCTTGCCTTAACTTTAAGCCGATTAAGAGATTTGGAATTTTAATTTTGCAAATTTTTCACACGTACCATGATGGAAATTATGTTCCATGTAATGTTGCCCAGCAGCAGCAGACATTTTGCAACAAACCAGATGGTTGAGTGGGGTAAAATGGGTTCTTCGAAGCTACTGTTTGAATGTATTTATTTTTATCCGTCCCAGTACAGCGCTTTTAAAGGACGCTCAGTCCTTGTTCTCGAGCTGGTATTGCGGCGGCGTTGATATAATTTTCGCATCATTAAATTTATTGACCAAATAAAAATCGCATTTTTACGTTGTTATCCTTTTTTTTCTGCCTGCAATCCCTTTGTTGTTTTGCATACATTTTTTGTTTCTGTTTTGGTTCTGGTTTTACTTCTGGATATGAGAGAAAGACCATAAAATTGGAAACAAAAAGTGTAAAAGTATCCCACTTTATGGATTAAGCGAGAGCATCCTCTATCGAACGAGATCTTTGTGAAATTTAACATGTGACGGGCATTTGAAGGACTAGCGATTTATTTGTATTGTGTTTTATTCACAGACGCATAGGTACACGATGTAATAGTTAAGAACCATTTGACATAAAATTTTCATAAAGCTAACAACAAAAGTATCTTCAATATGGAGAAACTTTTCCAAAACGTTAGTACCAAAATCAAATTCCTTTGTACACAATCCAACCGCCCAAACTAGAAGCAAGTTAACTTAACACATCCTTTGGGATTTTAAGAATATTTAGACCTTCTTTAGGACAAATCTACCAAAGTTTTGAACTATTACTTTGTTACTAGGTGGAGTGACAAATGAAGCAAGTTGCATTGCCGACACTTTCAGAAAGCAATGTAACGTGGCTGAGTTTCATACGATTAGGGTAGTCACTGTGCGGCACCAGTCTGTGCTGTAACTATGAGTACAGAGCAAATGTGCTTATTTTACCTCCTCCTTCGTCTAATCGTGTTAACCAGGATAAAATAGCAAAACTGTAATGTCCTGTAATTAGGGCTAATGTCAGTAAAGAGTTTTCAGGATTATTCCAAAGCTGGAATAGCGATGGTGGCCAATTGTCTTAATGTACCAATGGTAGCTCTTATATCACCGAAGCCGATTGGAATGACCAGTGAATTTCGACACGCAATTGAAACTCATCAAGGCCCAATTTGCCAACATCAGTCTGATATATGCCCACGACCTACAGTGGAAAAAGACGTGCTTTCAAAACTGCTCGACAAAACCTACGAGTAATGTCTGTAGCATGACGGTAAAATCGTATTAGGTGCTTTTGATGCTGAAATATGTACAAAGAGATGACATTTTTGGCAGCACTATCGGGAAGTATGGCTTACATGATACCACGTCTGGAACCATCAATACAGCTAGCACACAGTGGGGAAACCTTCATATCCACAAAGTGGACATATTGATTATGTTGCGATCGACCCAAAAAATCCTTCCAGTGTTATAGATGTCCGAACTTTCCGAGCGGCGACTATAGTATCGGACTACCGCACTATCGCAACATCCCCTCCTTCGTAACTGTTGCGCGTTCCCTTGCGTAACATTTACCACCTTCAAATAAATATATACCAACCTTACAGTAGGCCTGGTAATCCAATCCATTGACCGTTTTAACCACTGCGCTTCGAACCTCGCCATCGTTTGAAAGATATATATCCACCACAAAGGGAATCGTTCAGAATTTGATTTGGAGTGAGTGCTTCACTTTCTGGTCAGTCCAAAGGAACATATGTCAGCGGACGTAAATTTAAAATATGTTCAATGTCAGCCTCTGTTGCTCTCAAAATGTTTTCATGCAAGCAACTCTCATGCAGGATATTCGTCGATATTGATTTCAAACATTGAATCATCCTTTCCCATGCACCTCCCATATGAGGGGAAGTTGGTGGCATGAACGACAACTCAATTTCGGGATATTTCTGCGCCAGCTGATCTCAATTTCTTCCACCAAAATGCGACCAACCACGAAAGTTGGTGCCTTTGTCTGACAATCTCAATCTGCGTTGCTCGAGTTGTAAGACACGTAAAGCACACCCCATCGCTTTAATGGCTAGTCGCTCGGGCCGTGAGGCCCCATGCTGGAAGGAACGGGACTCACTTAACGAGCAGTTGACACTGCTTGGTCACTGCACGGACCAGAGCTCGAAGACCACTTATGTAGAAACACTGCCGCATCTCGTTCGCAACGATCTGATTGTGGTGGTGGTTTAACTTTCGGTGATAGAAGTCAGTTATCAGGCGAGTGATTGGACGTTTGATACTCGTCGCTACTTCTGCGGCCAAATTCACTCTGCCCTGGGCTCGTAGGATACCAAAGTCATCGACGTATGAGGGGCACAAAAAATATAACTTTTATGAATCACCAAGGTTCCAGATTGCAAGCATGACAGTTCTTCTAAAACGGCCTCTTCTCGGGAGATGCGAAATATGATTGGCTCAGCTTTACTGATAACTGGTACATCCAACAGCATTCCAATTAACTCTGATGTGGCCGAACGTTTCATCAGCAAGCCCAGAAACCGCAATAGGTAACGCTGAGCATTGCACAACCTTCCCCATTTGCTAAAGCCGCTTAGATCTGGTAATATGACAGTCAAACCTGAGATAGGTTGTAATTTTAACTTCCGCATGGTGAACAAATTCCATATAGGCGCAGCCACCAAATAAGCCATCAGCTCCGGTCTCGGAATCAACAGCGGTTTAAGTGGTGCTTTAAGCGTTTTCGACATTACTAGAGAACAACAAATCTGTGGTTCGTTCCCAGCGCTCACGTATAAAACAGTTGCATGTGCATTGATGCTTGCATCGGCAAATGTATGTAAGTCAACATGATCACTACTGCTTACAAGCAGATAACATCGCGACAGTTGTATGGTTTTGTTTAACGGAGGTCGTCAATGGTAATGGATCATCACGAACCGGTTCATCCCAAGTTACTTTAGGTCGCTAGATATCATGAAGGAGACTTTATCGTGAATGACATAGAATCCCAAAAAGCAAAGAGGGTGAAATATAGTCATAACCAGTCGTAGAGTCTAACGTTTCCCTTGAAATGTTGTTTCGCCAAAGACTTCCTTTGCGAATTTTTCAGAGAATGTTAGTACACCCGTGCAAATCCAAGAACCTTCTCGAATACAGTATTGAACTCCGTGATGCTTTTACCGATTTGAATTGTTCATCACGTCAAAGTTGCCGAGATACTTTTTCAATTTGATGACCAATTTCCACCAATTTCATCCCGAGCCCACCTTCGCCATGGATGCGTCTTACCGTTTCCATGCTTTGCAACATTGCAATATATGTTAAGTATTTCTAACGATAGCGTGTACAGCCTCTGAGTGATCTTTTATACATCGATTTGCATTTCTATTTTTGATGTACTTTGCCAAGACTGGGGAACGTGATGCACCAAAAGTCATAACCAGCATCGCAAACACTTCTGGATCTCTAGATGTGCCACCTTCGCGCCAGAGAAATTTTTGCGCCATCTGGTTCTCTTCCACACGAGATCCTAATGAAACACCTCTCTTATATGACCACAAAGCGATACAGGTCGTTCTCGGAATCGAATTAAAACGCCCATCAAAGGTATTAAAAGATCAGGTCCTTTCATCAAGACAGTGTTAAGACAGACGTCATAGCCTTTTCCTATTTTTGTTCGGATTTGCCACGGTATAAATTAAGATGTATCATGACTTTCCGCAGGATGAAATTTCGCCTTTCTTCAAGCTCCTCATACACCCTCTCTCCTCTTAGTCACAGATTGCTTCAAGCAGATATTTCTTTAATCGGATTGCGCTTCAGTTTTGATTCCAGGCACTGGAATCTGCGTTCAGCCATTTCGAAAGAATTCGGCAAGTTGATGTTTTCATACTTCCATACTAAGCCCGTTTCCGAGCTCCTTTCAATGGGGAGATATTTTGAGGAAGCGTTCAGCGCATCCAGCGTTAAAGTATGCCTTTAACATATATGTCTCAATGTTTGCAATTGTAAATACAAATTTTCCTTCCTTCTTGTATGGTGACGTCAAGAGTTCCACCAGACTCAATGAATTCAACAAGAACTGAAATCATTATATTATGGCGCAACAAGGCTCCCGGAAATTATGCCGGAAGAATTACGCCAGATTTTTGTTTGGAAAATATGCCAGAAATTACGGATATTAGGCCAGACAGATGTTTTCGGGTGTTTTTCGATTATCAAGAAAGAAAAATATGTCAGAAATGGTAACGTGAAATAAGGCCCAACGAAATAAGACCAAATGTTTTTTTTTTTGTTTACATGAATTTGCGTTGATATGAGCAGACTGTAATACAATTAACAGGTATTACATAGGCGCCTGCCTGACAGTTGTTGGGGTGTCCTTAGCGGAGCGTCTCGAAGTGGCGTGAGCGTCTAAACCACACCGGAAAGGGGAGTTTAAACAAATGAATCGCGCTAAGCCCTGCATCTGCTGCCTCTTAGCTGGCGTTATTTCTTTTTGCAAAGCGAAATAAGACCAATTTGGCCTTTCTAAAGCGAAATAAAGCCAAATCGGAAATTTGGTGTTATTTCCAGATTTAAAACGAAATAAGGCCAAATTTTTCATTTTTGGCTTTATTTTGTTGGGCCTTATTTCACGTCACCGTCAGAAATATCCTTTCTGGTATTTTTTCCAAACATGTTCTCTTTGGCGGTTTTTGGAAAAAAAGACCTGAAATTTCGGAACGATAGCCAGAAAATTCTGGCTTTTCTTCCTACGAAAAAAGGCCAGACTTGTATAGAGAATTTTCTTGCGTTTTTTTCATAAAAAAATCTGACCTTATTTCCTCTGGCGCAGTTTCTGGGAGCCGCGTAACAACTCTCATAGCATAATGGCAATGGAAAACCCATTGATCTCGCTTTACGAAGTAGTTACTGTCATGTTCAGCGGATGCAGACAGCTGATATAAATGGCAACAAGCTCCAGCTATTGGAACGCAACCTGAAGCACATTCGACTCCATTGCATCTTGATGTCCAAAAAGCAATTCTTCCCATATATAAAGATTTATCAAGAGATGAATTGCTATAGAGATGTTTAGGAGGCCACACAAAGAATGCAAATATTTCAACTCGACTGTTTGGCTGTTGGCTCCGAAACACCGAAACTGGTTTGAAAATGATCGAGATCGCAGCATGTGTGGCTGCTTGCTTATTGAAGTAAATTCGAGCAAGCCCTGTGTTTTCGTTTCCTACCTCCACATTGAGTTCGTCCATCACGATCAGAATGTCCCCGTCGGAAGTTGGCTGTAAATATCATCCTTAACCTTGTCTTCTGCATATCACTCTGTGATACCCTTAATTCTAGCCGTCCATATCCTATCACTGAGTAGCGAATATTACATCAGATCGTCACTTTCTTTTGGAGTCAGTAGTAGTAGAACTACTCTATTTTTATATGAGGCGTTCAGCGGTTTGAGGGAGTAGAGAAGAAAGGTGTTTCCTTTTGCGCGGGGATATACCACCTTAATCCGGAATTTATTCAGAAAATTAAAAATACAAGTTTATTCATTAAAATCTCTATTGTCCCCTTCGACTGCAACACACTTATGCCAGCGCTTGATCCAATCCTCGAAACATTTTTTATGTTCGGTTCTCGGTATGTCCATCAGTGCTTCCTGCGGTTTTTTCATTACTTCCTCTCGGCTGCTGAAACGCGTTTTTTTTAACTCGATTGAACAGAAAACAGTCACAGGGAGCCAAATTAGGTGAATTCGGTGGCTGTTGGGTGGTATTTGTTGCATCTTTCGTCAAAAAATTACGAATAATGATGGCACTGTGCGACCGCGACAGTGCGTTATCATGGTGCAAAATCCCCGAGTTTTCTGCCCACAATTCTGGTCTCTTTCGGCGAATTGCTTCACGCAAACGTCTCATAATGCCCAAATAATACTTTTTGTTTACTGTCTGGCCTTCTGGCAAAAATTCATGATGCACTACACCGTTGTAATCCACGAAAACCGTGAGCATTGCCTTCTTTTTTGACTGAAAACGACGTGGTTTTTTTGGTCTCGGCTCATTTGGTGAACGACATTCACTCGCCTGATGTCTGGATTGCGTGTTGGTCGTACTCATAAACCCACGTCTCGTCTCCAGTAATGATCCTTTTGATGAATGTGGGATCGGATTCAGCCTCGCAAATCATCTCTTTTGCGACGTTAACACGGTCTCTTTTTTGCATGAAATTGAAGTCTTTGGACACCATCGTTGCCGAAACACTTTTCCAATATTTCCAACGTTCACGCACCAACATTTAATATAAGTTCGTTGTTGCAAATTTAAATGCATTTCTAAAATTGTAAAAAATCGCCAACACACACAGAGTTAGATGTTCTCTTGGCTACGTAACTTTTGCAAATGTCAAGCTATGATGCTAAGACTTAGAGGGAATGTCAACAACAGATTTACCAAATTAACAAAAAAACAGCACTCAAATCGGAACAATGGGAGCGCCACACGGTGGTATGGTGTGTGAACTTTTTGATCAAGGTGGTATGTTGGGGTCCCACCACCTTATCATGCTAACTCCAAGAATATCTGGAAGAATGAAGCTGGTGGAATCTTGGATTTTGCAGTCTTTCTTCCCATTGTCGAGGATAATGTGAATATTTCAGACTCCAACCGATATCTGAGCTCGATAGCCAATATCAAAAAAATATCCTTCCGTATGCGAGGCATTTGTATCCGTTTCGTAGCGCATTGGGTTTGACGGTTGCAGCTCGCTGGGCCATAGACCAATCAATACTTGCCCTATTATACTGGATCAGGATAGTCTCCATGAAATTGCAGGGATGCCACGGAGAGGCGTTAAAAGTCCGATTTACTAGTAATGCTTAGGTCGTCGACTGCAGAGGCATCGTTTCGTGATTTAGGAAACTAGGATTCATAGGCCGCTGCTGTTTCTACGAGTATTTCGTGCATTTAACCAAGTTTAAAATTTAAAAAGGTTTCCAGTTGTAGCCAGTTTTAGTTTCCAATTTTGGTCATTCGAGCCGGATGGACATGATTTCTTTTTTTTTTAACTTAAAACCAATGACTTCAGTTCTAGATGTTGGCTGTTTGAAGGTCCTTAGATGATTCTAAATGTAAAAATCTTTAACCAAACTTTTGTAGTGGGCTGCAATTAATGGGTTTCCATCGTTAATGAAGCAAATCCTGCCCAAACCGAGAGCCCTGTCATTCTGAAAAATTGTTGATAATAAAATTATAAAAGCCAACTGCTTACTACTAGAACTACATTCAAACTAATGTTAAACAAACTAATGAAAATTTTCGAATTTTAATTTTCACTCATTACAAACGCCTTTCCAAAGATTTCTACTAATTTCCACAGCTGCTATGTTCGCTGGCACTTTGAATTAATTACAAAAAATTGTGTCCAAGAAAAGGAGGACACCGTCTTGTCTTCCTTCAAGGACTTTCTGAGAGCATTAACTGCATATGTTGCCTTTCGCGACCACAACTATAATCATTAGGCAGAACTTTTATTCAACCGAAAAAACACTTGTTTCAACAGATTGGAAATATCCCAGTGAATCTCCGTCTAGTCGTCTTTCTTTTGAAGGGACATTGATTTTTTTTTTTTTTAAGGATTCATAGATTGTTCCATGAAAATCACTTCAATTCAGTTCGGGACATTCTGCGCCAGATACAATTAACTGATTACAAGTTCCGCGAAATCTCTTTGAACATTGAGATATGGTTTCTTGTATCCAATGCCGCCCTCGTCGTTGTCGTCGTCATCGTATTTTAGATTCTTCAAGTCCTTGTCCGTGACTCTACAGCAGCAGCAACAGCAGTCGTTTGTGGGTCATTTTGGGATTTTCAAAAAGGACAACATTGTTATTCCTGAAACGTTTTATAACTATTTTTCTTTTTTTTTTTTTACTTGTTACATAATCGAAAGAGCTTGTGAGAGTTGAGGGTACAAAATGACAGTGTCTAGGAGTCTTGATCCAATGGTGGTGGTGGTAGTATACGCATTGGGACCAACCATTATCGCTGTAATAAAAATATTTTCATTTGTCAGAGAGACGCCAGTTGAAATTTGAATAACAGATGACGACGAGCTCTGAAGACGAACCAGTAACTATGTTGATGGGGTGTACTCATACTTGCCAATTGTACGTGGCACAATTTAACTGACGGATTGTCCTGGATGTGTTAGGGTTTGTTTTTTTTTTTTTTTTTTATTTATTTCTATTTCTTAAGCTGGTGTGAAGAGGTTTCACTTTAGTAGGGAAGATGGAGTTGTCTAGAGTTTGTTTGGCCGATCCAGATTTATTGATAATTCTCGTGGTTTTGGTTGCAACTTAAGGAAAGTGTATTTACTACTTGATTGACGGCGTTTGGGCTCTGTATGGAATTGTAATTGCTTAGTTAAACTCAGAAGGGAAAATTTGACAGTTTCTTAAAAAATCATTTTTTTCTAGAGATAATTTATGAATTCAATTAATACGAGCTAGTCAATGTGCTCATATAGTAAGTTATGTTACGACTGTAGAAAAGTTAAATTTGTAACACTAAAAAGAATGTGGAGAGTGATTGAGTATCTTCTTCGTATTTTATAGAGACATCAGATATTTTCACTTCATCCGAAGTAGCAGAATCGCTTTTTTCTTTGATGTCAATAGGTCCTCAGCGGAGTTGATAAATGCCGTTTCACTTAGAACTACATGTCACTAAATTCCATCCTACTTACTTACTTAAAGACGCTACAGTATAATAAAACTCTCCAATTAGCACGATCTTTGACGTACTGACTCTAGTTGCAGACTGGGGACCTCTTTTTCTGAATAATTCATCCGTGTAAGAATCGAATTCGATCCGAAGCGTTGGTGTCTTTTCGATTTACATGTTATAGTCTCCTCATCTGCGACTGAAACGCCCTTTTCTGACCAGTTTAATGTCAATGTACAGCGCCTCTAAATCTCGTCCTTGGGAAAAGGAACAGCGATTGACAAACGTAGTTCTTCGGTTAATTTCTGATGAGATGTCGCTACCACACTTTCAGTACTTGCAAACACACCAGTAGCAGCTCACTGTCTTCCGCCACTGATGTCGATGCTATCAAAATATGTAAAAAGTTGTACAGTCTGTTGAAAAATTGTGCTTCAATTGTTGGCTTCTGAATTTCGCACAATTTTCAGAAGGAAGATGTTAAAGAAGTCATATTAGTAAAGCGCACCACCTTGTCTATACCAATTTTAGATTGTCTCCGATCTTTATAAAACAGCGAGCGTTCTTCATCTTGAAACGAATATAAACACTAGGTACAGCTCTGTTTAACTCGCCCCTGTCCACATGTTATATGCGGCCTTGAGATCGATGAAGAGGTAGTATGTATCTGTCAGATGGCAACCCTAATTCTATCATTCTATTACTATTGTTTCCTACCGCCTATTTAAGTTACAATAAATACTTGCGAAATCACTTGAACCATTCTTGAAGTCAGTCGTGCTCTTCTTTTATTTTTGCCTTTTGCCCAGTTCTCGCTCACATTATCGATCTGCACTTCTGGGTTTTTCTAAGTAACCATGTAGACTTAACCCGACTAAAATCGCGTTGAAAGTGTCAAATTATATGTTGATAAATGGTTTTAGGCGTTCTGAAAATACGGTAGATAAGTACTTAAACACGATCTCTATAGTTGGCGCAGTTGAGAAGGTCAGACATACTTTCCTTCAACCAAAAAAATGAATCATTCATTCTTCCTGATAGCAAAAACCGGTCCTCCGTCCTGTAGGCTAAGTCTTTCCGATAGTTCTACCGAAGATGTCCTATCTTCCTAATTTGGCGGTGAAATCACCTAAAATGATTTTCGTCATACTTATGGCATTGCTTGTGGGCTTTTTTTTATGTTTCGTTTTTGACAGCATAATCTCTTTCCTCTGTTCACAATTACGGCATATCGGGCTTATTTTGTTTGATTGCTACAGTGAGCTTGCTCTCGTGCCGAAACCACAACACATCTTATCTAGTCTACCATTTACAACAAATCCACATCCAAATGCTGTTTTCAGTCAGTGTACTCGTAGCAATTATTTATCAAAGCTTCTTTTACGCCTTTGGATTCCTGGATGGCGACGACATCTGGTTTATAGCAGCCTAGGACTTGCGTTAGGGAATCTGGACGGTAAATCAAATGAAAGGCAGAATAAGATTCTGACTGACATCCGGCACAATTACCAGAATTGGTTCGATCACCTGTGCGAACTATACACCTTTTGTATTTAGTGTAAGTAATTCATAAGAAATATGAAAAGATTGTTAGCCGGCTTAGAAGTAGCAGCAACAGAGAACCTTTGTTTTGACTTATTCTTGTAGACCAGCAGATAGGGCTCACAATTCAGAGATGGAAAAAAAGTGACGAAGTAGCTAATAGCCTCGGATAATAACGAATACACTGTTGACGATGATGCCAAATTCTGCTATTACGCAGATATCACTGGCATACAGGATGTGTAATGGCATGGGCCGGAGATAGGAAGGATGAAAAACTGCGATATCTACTATGATGATTGCTATAGGGAACATAAATAGCGCTTATTTAGATGCGAATTTGTTACACGCGACAGATTTAGGCAAGAAGTCTTGAACTTCCGACATCGAGTACGAGCATCTTATGCCAAACGCATCAAAGCTACGAGTAAACTTGGTAGCATAACCCTAATATGCGTCCATGCTTCCACGGAAGGCAGTGACGACGCTACCAAAGCATGTGCCTAAGAGATCCTCGATTTATGTCTTGTCGAGGACATTGTACTTGTAGTGTCGTTAAAATCGTCGTGGCAGACCATCGACATCAAAAACCGACGAAAACATTGATGAAGTAAGGGAAATGTTGGTCAATAACCGCAAATTAACCATCAGAGGGATAGCGGAGGACTTGAACATTGCCTATGGATCCGTCCAAGACATTTTGGTTAATGATTTGGGTTTCCCTCGTGTAGCAGCAAAGTTGGTGCCAAAAGACCTCAATTTCATGCAAAAAAGAGACCGTGTTGACGTCGAAAAAGAGACGATTTGCGAGGCTGAATCCGATCCCACATTCATCAAAAGGATCATTACTGGAGACTAGACGTGGGTTTATGGGTACGACACGCGATCCAGACATCAGGCAAGTGAATATCGTTCATCAAATGAGCCGAGACCAAAAAACCACGTCGTTTTCAGTCAAAAAACAAGGCAATGCTCACGGTTTTCGTGGATTACAACGGTGTAGTGCATCATGAATTTTTGCCAGAAGGCCAGACAGTAAACAAAAAGTATTATTAGGGCGTTATGAGAGGTTTGCGTGAAGCAATCCGCCGAAAGAGACCCGAATTGTGGGCAGAAAATTCGTGGATCTTACACCATGATAACGCACAGTCGCGGTCGCACAGTGCCACCATTATTCGTAATTTTTTGACGAAAAATGCGACAAATACCATCCAACAGCCACCAAATTCACCTGATTTGGATCCCTGCGACTTCTTTCTGTTCAATCGCTAAGGGGAACGCGTTTCAGCAGCCGAGAGGAAGTAATGGAAAAATCGCAGGAAGCACTGATGGACATACCGAAAACCGAATATAAAAAATGTTTCGAGGATTGGATCAAGCGCTGGCATAAGTGTGTTGCAGTCGATGGGGACAATATAGATTTAGATGAATAAACTTGTACATATTTCAAATTTGCTGAATAAATTCCGGGAACTTTTTGATCGAGGTAGTACATTGTTTTTAAATGTTTATAAGTTATAACAACCGGGAAACACAGAGATCGGAATGGCGATCCATAAGCGAGTTGTACGGCTTAGGAAAGAATGACGATATTTTTTAGAGTACGTCCGAAAATGGGCTTGAGGGTATACTGATGAGCATTCATAGCGAGACGGGTGTTACGGTTGAAAGTTTGAATGGGCGGAATGCTACTGGCGATTTCAATGGAGCACTGGTGGTGGAAATAGCGATAAAACAAATCATCTATCTATCTATCTATCTGAACCAGCGGATTTATGTACAGGAAGATCTTAAAGTACTCTTGCTACCACACGATTGCGAAAGTGGATTTATCCCAAGGAAGATTTGACGTACTCAAGTGAAGGCGGGAGCAAAGCGCAATCTGGAAGTGTTGAACTTGCCACAAAGTGTGCAGCAAGCAGATTGGCCTTGTCCAAAGAGCTGGCAGGTAGAATGCTATTGTAAATGAGTGTTGGAATGGAGGCAGGATTTCTAATGTTTTTGACGAAGGGTCAAAAAGTTTTACTGGCTTTGGGACATTACAGTATTTTCCACGTCAGTTTTTGGTCGTATTGGAATAACACGTGCTTAAGAAAGGCGTTGCAGTCATTTCTGGCTTGTTTGAACTTTTTTCGGTTTTTCTCTGTCGGGTTGGACTTGTAGGGCCGAGAAAATATTTCTCTAAACCTGTCAGTCTCTTTACAGCTCGAGTCCTACCATGCCTTTTCTTTTGGTTTCATATTCATCATCCGATGATTGATAAAACGTCTCATTTCAAGTATGTAACTATAGCAAGACTATCCAAACCAAATATCACTTTCCTTGAGTGTGTATGTAGATACGAGTACTCAATGAGCTGTGCTTGCCATACCTTATTGAAAAGCCTTCTCTGTATCATTTTTAGTTTAATTAAATCGCAATGTTTAACATTGGTCAAATATAACAATGTAACAATTTACCAACTGCAATTGAAATTGAAAAAAATCTTTTGAATCGGTTTACCCCTATTACTTGGTGAAGGAAGATCTTTCGTTTCCTCCTTTGTTTTTATTTATCAATTTATTTTCTTTTTTTTCTGTAGTTTCTCTCATCGCCCACCAATTTTAGTTGAACAATACTTGTGCGAGTATGTTGAACGGCCGGGTTTTAACATTGGTTGGGGTCAGTTTTCATTGTGGTACTGCACCTTATGCTGCTGCAATCAAATTGATGTTTCGTCCTTTAGAATGCGATATGATGACGGACAAAACAGGAAACTTCTTCACATACGGCCAGACAATAACAAATGCCCAACAGTTGCTCTGTGCATTCAGAAACAACCTAAAGAGCATCGTATAGCAGATAGGCATCACAGATATACTGACAAACACTCATCTCACATTTCTCAATGTCCTGTCTAGAATCCTAGAGTCACAGCTGAGAAAAGTACATCACTAATGCGCCGGAGTACATCATCTGTCGACTTGTTATTTTGGTTGACCATTATTTGAATTTATTCAAGCAAAATAAATGGGATTTTATGTCCTTGTCCAATGTTTGCATACGGGTGCATACTATCCAGCATATGCTCGGGGGTTTTCACTTGGCAATAGCGTACACTGCGTGTCCTTTATCATTTTTTGGGGAGAGAGGAACACTTCCTTATGCAGTTGTAAGTTTGTCCTTGTCATTTGTGAAAGGCTCACGAACTCACAAAATTAAAGTTCGAAATGAATAGGTAACAAATTGCAAGGATCTCCATGTACATACAAAACGGTAAACCTCTACCGTACATAGGGTACGTGTAGTAGTTCTCAATCTCGTTTTCGATTCTTTCTTCGTCACTCGAAAAGGGTGTTTTCTTCTTCCAGTGTCATTTTGGTTAACATCCATTCAAGAGTGAAAGGATAACAATGAGATGATTTATGCCATCAGTTTTTGGGTTCTAATATTTTATTGTCCTTTTTTTTTTGATGGGAAGAGAGAAGGTTGAAAAGCATCACAGCATCACAGGACGAAAAGAGGTTATGACAAGATATCTCACTACCATCAATTTTGTCATTTTTATTTTGTTTGTTCTTTTTTCCGATATTTTTTTTTGATGGTTAACAGTTGTTTTGGCACCTGTCAAAAGTTTATCGGGCGTTTTTCTTCTTCCTTTTTTTTGCCAGAAAGGAGTTCAATGGATTTTCTCTCTTGACTTACCTTGACAAATTCATCCTCTTTTAACTTTTATTTTCTTTGTACTGACGATGATAATGGTGGGATAAAACTGGAAAAAAAACCGCTCTTAAATCAAAATATTTTTCTTTGGAGGGATTTATGGTGACGAAAAGTTTTTTTGTGGATTTTAAACGAATTATTAGGGATAATGACGGAACAACTTTGATTAGGTTTGAAAGTTTCGAACGCTGGCAAAATTAGTACCTTGGTTTGTAAAATTACAACTCCGCTGCGTGAGACTCACCGGAAGAAGCTCATATATTCATCGAAACTATAGTAGAAGAAAGTGCCACGAACTTGCTGATGTTATGTCATTTGAGTCTTACTCACTACAGCGCTACAGTCTGAGGTGGGCCTGTTCAGTTACCACGCTCCCTGGCTAACTGTCTTAAGTTGCGCATTCCAAGGTGGTTAACGTCCACTTGTGAGCGCCACCTAAATCATGGGCTACCTCTACTGCAGTGTCCGTCCTGATCGGAATCGAAGAGTCTTTGGGCTGGAGCGTTGATTTTTTTTCTCTCTACATGTCCTATCCATCTAAGCTTTCAATGTCACTGTACAGTTTATAGAGTTCGCTGTCAAATCTCCTCCACAAAACGCAAATGGGATCAAAAATCATTCGAAAAAAATTTCGTTCCAAGAATCTAAGGATAGCCTCACTCACTTTAACTAATGTCCGTGATTCTGCACCACAAAGTAGGACAGGGATGATCAAGGTCGTAGTGCTTCTTGACAAGGCCTTATTACTTATTTGAGTTCTTAGGCCGAAGAAACAGCGATTGGATTGTGTCTGATGAGATGCCATGCCGAAGTATACGCAGTCCCCGACTATCTCAAAATTAGAGCTGTCTATTGTGATGATCTGTCCGATTGGCCACTGATTTTGCGCGTTTCATGTTTATGTCCCAATTGGAAAGTGAACTATTATGCATGTACACTTGCAATCATAAAAACCGCACCATATCAAAATGATTAAAAAATTGTTAATAACTACGATAATAATTTTTATAATGAAATGAAATTTTTGTTGAGTACTCTGCAGTAGTTTATAAGTATTTCTATCTAATTTCCATCTGTTTATTGAATGTTTGAAAAAAGATATTAACAAAGAAAGAACAACCAGGTAATTTTCTTATTTTTTTAAAATATTTTAATACAGTCATTGGTTAACAAAATCAAACGATACATTTTTTATGTATGTGTATATAAGATGTTTAGATATGCCGCTTTTACCAAAAAATTATCAATACCGAGTTGCTCCTCCTTTGGCGGTTATAACCGCTTTTATTCTAGAAGGCATCGAGTTTACTAGAAGTTCAGTAATATCCCTTGAAATTTCAGTATTCCATACATGATCCAGAACTTCATTTAGTTTTTTTTTACTCTCTGGTTTATGTTCAGCCACCTTGCGTTTCATTACATGCCACAAGTGTTCGATTGGGTTTAAATTGGGCGAATTAGCTGACCAGTCTAGTCTGGTAATTCCGAGGTCATCAAACGTTGTCTTGAGCTGAAAATTATTGAAAGACTCTAGTTACTTTTCTGTTTATTATTTATAAAGTAGACATCTAGAAGTTGATTTATAGCACTTTACTTACGGATTTGGCGCGGTGGCAAGGTGCAGAATCATCTTGAAAAAGGCACTTGTCAGTAGACGAATGATGCTGTTCAATTGCTGGTACCAAAAACTCCCTTACTACTTCTCCATACTTTTGAGCGTTCATAGTTCCATTAACAAAGTGCAAAGGGCCCAAAACGTAAAAAGAAAAACATCCCCAAACCATCTGGCTTTGAAGAAACTTCACTGTTTTGACTATGCACTCGTCCTTGAACCTTTCACCTGCTGAGTGTCGTACGTATGGCAAATTATCGACAACCAACAAATTAAATTTACTTTCATCGGACCATATTACGCATCGCCAATCATCCTGCGTCCCATCTTCTTACTTTTTTGCCCACGTCAAGCGAGCTTTTTTCATTTTTGTGGTTAGGAGAGGTTTTTTCGCTGGTCGTCTTCCATATAAACCTATCTCCCGTAGCCGTCGGCGTATGGTTTCGGCGCTTAGATCAACTTGATGAAATTCACTCAGCTCTGCTCTTATACGGACAGCACTTTTAAAGCGATCTTTCATGCTAATTCGTTATAATACATTGTCCATCTTCTGGGTTGGTTTACGTTTTCGTCCCGAGCCTTTTTTCCTTTCCAGTGGATCCAAATTTTCTTTTTTCTTCATCAGTCGTACGATAGTTGAATGACAGCATCCTATTTAAACCGCAATCTCACGATGGCCAAGCCCTTCTTCGACTAAAGTCAATATTTGAACTTTTTCGTCCCTAGTCAGTTGATGATATTTACCAGACATTTCACTTTTTTTTATTTGTCACCGTCACAACTCAATTCAAACAGATTTTTTTTGCACTAAATACGAGGCCGAACTCCGCTATGGGGAATACCCTTCATTAGTATGAGAAAAACCCTTACGATCTGATATAATTAGGCATTTTTTGAGAACTCATTAGGTGGTGTGGTTTTTATGACCGCAAGTGTATATGCCGCTTCCATCTCAATGCATACAAACGCATCACTGACAGCTCGCAGCGTTTTGACATTGATATCTACTCGTACACCATTGAACGGGTTCATTTATTTAAACAACATAATATGTAAATTAATTCAATAATCAAAGTATTGGGCATCGTTAGCTATGACTTTTTCCCATCTTTCTTGCAATTGATGGATTCCGCGCCAATACCACTGCACGTCTTTTAAGGTCAACCATTCATCATGCCAACACTTCTTCGTAAGAATGAAAGTGCTTTTCTGAAAGTCCGTGTTGTATCGATCAAAACAAGTAATAATCAGAAGCGGTCAAGTCAGGCGTGTGGGGCAGAACTTCCCGTTTAATATTTGCCAAATAGTTTTTTGCTTGGTTTTCAACATGTGAACGAGCATTGTCATGATGGAAAATAACTGATGCATGTCTTTAGGCTCAATTCAATTGTATCAGTTGCGATCCCCAGTAATCGTTTCACAAGGTTTTAGCAGTTTGTAGTACACCATTCCCTTCTGGTCCTACCAATTACACAGCATATACAAGTATATCCATACACATGGATATTGCGTGCTGGTTACGAAATTGACGGTTGGACAAAAAACCTTTTCATTTGTGCTGATCAAGCAAAATTTCTGAAATGGGTTTTCGCCTTTCGATGCCTCTTTCTTTCAATTAATCCCATTTTCCTTCTTTTTGGATCTTTCTCAAGGCTTTTAAACGTTTGGAAACAGTTGTATGATTAACTACCAATGCTTCTGCGAGCTGTTCCTGTGTTTGAGTGAAGTCTTCATCTAATAATGCTTGGCCTTCCACGGTTTTTGTTGTCGATGCCAAAATCATCAATTTTGAAACGAATAAACCAACGTTCACAAGTCCTTTGAGCTGAAGCATGTTCACCATAAACTTCCATTAATAATCGATGACTTTCAGCAGCGGTTTTCTTTGTAAAAAAAATAATGTAATGTTTTATTACCGGCAAATGGTCCTTATCTAGCACAAAATTCCAAATTTTCAAGGCAACAAAAAAAAACTTGTTTGTACAATTACAACCTATGACATACTGGATTTTTTGACAGATGTTTACCTTCCAAAATACGATATTTCTAATCATAGACACAAACCATATGTAGTACTTAAGCCACCTGTTGGTCAAATCGACATTTCATATTCACACACCATTAGTTGTATAGAATTTTGGAATATTGAACTTTTATTTCGCAAGATTCTTTCACCTCACGACAGAGCGTCACCTTGTCCGTTTTTGAGATCAACTTTATCAGGGATGCCAAAACTTAACATAACTTTATATACCACGTCTCTGTAAATGCTGTTCTAAGCTGGTGGTGGGTATCGATTTGAAGTTCCTACATTTTGTGGAAGGTCTGTCGAAAGATGAATAATCTGGTCGATAGTGGATATACCAAGTCTAAAACCATACTGAGAAGGTCCTATCGGATTGTTGCATGCTTATGCAGAATATACCCCACTTCGTCCAAAGAGACCAAACTCCTTGCTTTCCAATCCGTAATAACGGCCATTGTTCGAACAGCCATTGTATGTCCCCAAACATTGTTTATACATTTATGGAATTCTCAGCGATCGCAAAACTATTAACTACTAACCACAAATCATTAACTGCTTATATGGGCTACCTCAACACATTTAGGGCTGAGGTCAGTAAGGTTTTTCAGGACTAGCCAGGCTGCTAAAATAGAGATGGTGGCGGATGAATCCTTGACTCAACTACATACTTCCGAAGGGAGTTATTGACTCCGAAATATCCGGCCCCTTTCACCCAAAAGGTCATAAAAAGGCCTGGACCTTCTGATTACGGATGGGGGTTATGTGTGGATTAGCTAACCGCCAACGTAACAAGAATCGCTGTTGCAAAGAGACCAGAAGCCTCGAATAATGACGGGTTTACTATTAACGAAAAAGGACAATGATGTTCAAATCTGCACATGGAATGCGCGAACAACTAACTGTGGCCCACGACTGACAAATATCACTATCATTAAAGAGATGCGGTGGAATGTGTCGGACGAAAGAAGGATGAAAAACTGTAAAAAACTACATACAATGATTGGTACAAAGAAACCAAACCAATAGGTTTTAGTGCAGCAGAGTTTGGCAAGAAGCCTTGAGCTTTCGATACGTAAGCGAACGCCCTATAAGAAAACGCCTCAAAGCCCCATTCGCCACAATCAGCCTGATTTACGCTCACGCCCCCACAGCGGAAAAAGACGACGCTGTCAAGGAATGTTTCTTGGAGCTTCTCAACAAAACTTTCGACCAATGACCAAAGTATCATGTTTAAACCATTTGAGGTGATTTCAAAGTGAAATGAAATGAAAGAGATAACATTTTTGGCAGCGCAGTAGGGGAACTTGCATTACACCATTAAAATAGACTAAGGCTAATTAACTCTGCTGAGTGGTGGAACATCACTATAGCTAGCTATAGTTTTCCGCTTTAATATTCAAAAACGGACATTGCGGTCACCTGGTCATCAAACCGTCAGGCAACTTGATCATGTTGCGATCGACCCAAGTATGATATATGACCGAGCTTTCCAAACGGTGGACCACCAGGCAAGATACGTCTACGGGTATCGCAAACACCACTACAACGAAGAAATACTGTGAGGAGATAAAACGTTGAACGGCTACAATCGCAACTAACCATCAGAGTCTTTGCCGATGGGGTTGCACTCAACCTGTCGACATGTCCTAGGTAACCAACGTCAAGTACTGAAGAGCAGTGGCATCGATGTCAAGAAGCCATCATAAGCACTGAAACTGATATCATGGTTTGATGAAGAATACAGACAAGCACGCGTAGGGAAACAGTTGCATAAAAAACGAAAGCGGTCTGTGTGCTCCACGAGCAAAAGAGAAGAGTAGAATGTCAGCGATAAAATAGAGAGGTGCTAATTCAGTAACAATATTCGGAAGTTTTACTGAACAGTAAAAAGGACGTGTCAAGGTAGTAAGTTTCGGCCATGGGGGATTTGAAAATATGGTTGTAAAGTCACAACCCTTTCACTCCCACAGACTGTGAGATGGTAATGATAACTCAAATTCCGCTGACAGGCAGAATGAACCATCCAACCCGGACGGTGAAAATCAAGATCATCAAAATAAAGTGAGGATAGCAATATCCAAGCTTAAGAACAACAAGCCTGAACCGGATGGCATACCTGCTATTTTCAGCAACTCTTTTCAAGCTTTGGTCGGCAGAAAGCATACGAGTATCTGTATAATTGAACCTTGGCACCTTTTATGACAGAATGGCAATGGAGAACATTCGCTGTTCGATAGAGATCGGCACCTTTAATATCAAAAAAGGATTTAGGCAATGTAATGCGCTGCCATGGAACTTTTTAACATCATATTTGAGAAAATTGAGAAAAGTCAACACCAGAGGCACAGTTTTCCAAATCTGTACAACTACTTGCATATGCTGACATTGACATTGTTGGCAGAACTCAACGAGTCCTCACAAAAGTGAGCTATAACTTTGAGGTAATCAAGTGCATTGTACGAGTAAATCTCGGCACTGTCTTCAATCTGATAATGGCATCTCATCAGAAATCAAACGAAGAGTTACCCTTGCTAACCGCTGTTTCTTCTGCATAAGACGGCAACTGATATAAAAATCAGGATGTAGTATTTTATTTTTTTAATAAAGCAATTGCGCCTTTTAACAATAACTTCGTCCAAACACTTTTCAATGCCTGATAGGATTGTCCTACCGGACGCAAGCAGTGTCTTCCAATCAGAGGTTCTGGCTGTCCTCAGGGTGGCTAAGCTAATTCAGACGAGATCGGTATCCGAAAGAGATATCGCTATCTACAATACATCGATAGCCAGGCCGCACTCAAGGCGGCCACTCAACTGAGAGGCACTATCGAGGAAAAAATCACAAAGATTGCCAATTTAAGATGGTCATGTCCTGAATGACAGAGACTTTTTGACGGCAAAAGATCTAGGAAGTTAATAAAAATTAAACAGGGATAAGCTTAGGACATTAATAGGAATCCTGACAGGACACTGTCTCCTGCGGCAGCACGCCAAGGGACTCAAATTGTCAGACACGGATATCTGCAGATTCTACGGTGATCTGCAAGCTATTGAGGACATGACACACATTCACACAGTATGAATGCGAGGCAATATCGAGTAATCAAAGAAAATTTTTAGAGAAATACTTTTTCGAAAACCTAGAGGAAATAGACGGCACGAACTTAAAAGGCCTTTTTGACTTTTGCAAGAAAATTGGGTGTTTCACCAGGGCGCTTGTTTAGGCTTTTGCTATTTGAAGACAAATTCAATTGGTTCCACGGTGTTGGCCTGTACTTTTGGGTATCGTTTTTTACACCGGCCTTGTGAATTGGACGAATTATAGAGGTTTTCATTGATCGTGGTACATAACCATGTGTTATACTGCAAGTGCGGAGCAAGTGTGCGGGCATTGGTCTCATTTTGCCTACTCCAGGCACCTTTTTGGCCATTCATTCGACAAAACATTTGAAATATTTCCTCTTCGGCGACTTGTTCAGGATAAACACTCTGCTGTAATTGCAGGTTTTCATGATTTTATAGTTTCAACAAGTTGGGTCGTATCTTGAAAACCACTGACTTGAGATGAAATGATTTAACTCTTTTTTTATAAGTTTCGAAGTTACCAAGAGTGACATATTTCCGAAAGAAATTATGACAAAATCAAAATTTTCAGTTTTTTTTCAAAGAAATCACTTTTGACACATTTTTTTCAGAGCAACAACTACTTTGAAACAATTAAAGTACTCATAATTCCGTGTTCAATGATATCCTATTTGTTCCAATAGGCACATCAATTTTAAGGATGTTTTTTTCAATAGGAGTCAAAACAGGACACTGTAAGGCTTTAGTTAAGACCTCTGTATCTCGGAGAAGTTGCATTTTAGACCCCCCTTCCTTGTGTCAAGTAATCTCCTGTTAAAGTCTTTGACACATTATCCTGAACACCATGTATAACCACTTAGCAGCCTGACCTATGTATATGAACGAGTCCCAAACGGATTGCATCGCACATTCAAACTTTCACCTCTTCACCGTACATATATTAAAGAGAAAGGATCTACAAAATGAATTGTATTTGTTTGTGGAAAATATAATAAAAACCAAAAACTGAAAAGGAAATTCCATTAGCGATAAATCACCCCCGGGTAATTGAAACAAATTCATGCGACAGGCCGAAAAATCACTCCATGCCCTCTAAACATGGTTTCTCAAAATACGGAAGAAAAATACAAACAAACGACAGCCGACACAAGCTGCGATACATTCCAACCCCTCAATTGAAATGGCTCAAATTGACGCAAATAAATCGTTATCCACCGCATTTATCTTCAATCCTTACCCCCAAAAGACAAGGACAACGTGCCAAAAGGACATCAGGACAAAAAAAAATAAAAATAAACCAAAACCCTATGCCCCATCGCAAGGGAAAAAAAATTTGCGGTCAACTTTTCCACTCTGCAGACTCACAAAAAAGAAAAAAAAAAAAAAACGAACGAATTCAAACGAAGTGCCCTCTAGAGTATTTTACAATTTGGTAACCATTTTCACACCCCCAAAAGTCACTCGTTGATAACTCTCTTCAGTCCTTGTATATCTAAGCTAAGCTAAGCTAACCAACTCAAGATGACGAAAAGTAACAGCCAGCCAATTCGGAGGAATGCCTCCAAGGGAAATATATTCATGAGTCTCTCAGCAGCAGGACTCAGACTCACCCTTACGATTCATGGCTTGCTAGAGTCGGTATGGGAATGGAATGTTGTTAGATGATAACTCCACTTCACTTCAGTTAGTCCGTTCGAGGGAAAGTTGTGGAAAAGTTTTTCCACCCGCTACACACATTCACATTAGGACAACAAATTTATTTTTATTCCCTCGCACACGCATCAGCATAAGCGATCCAGGAATACGAATAACAACAACAACAATAACGACGACAACGACAACGACAACGACAACGTCAAAGACAAAGGTCAAAGGATTTCTCAAGCCCCAGCCATAGAGCACACAATGACCGGTGGGTCGGTTGGATGAGTTTATGTGTGCCTCAGACGGGGGGCTTTGTGGGAAGTTCTCGGAAGAGGCCCAAGTGAGTAATAATCAGGACCAGGAGAAGGACACTTTTATCTCAGTTTCTATTCATCTCGTTGGGCTTCTACATCATTCCGCTGCTATTGCTATTACCGGTGTTAGGGTTGGCATCAGTGTTGGTGTTGATTTGGCAGCAGCAGTATTGGATGCTTGAACACAATCTAGGCAAGAATGGGGGGTTTTATTTCTCTCAGTCCTTAGTCCTGGTTACATTAGATACTAATTTCTCAGAACATTACTTTTATTATGTGCTCATGGGGGAGTAGGTATATGAGGATGTTGGGAAAAGTTTATTTTAGTGAATGATCCAGTGTGAAGGTCAAACATATGTGTGTATACAGATAGTCAGACGCACAGACGCACAGACAGATGAAATGGAAGAAAATGTATGCTGTAACGTTTACAACTGGACAGAGGTTACGTTGCCACTTAAAGAACAGACGGTTGGGAGCTGTGTTAATTGGTATGGACAAAGTGGTTATTTGCTTTAGTTGGACGTAAATATTGTCACAATGAGCCAATAACCGAGCTGTGAGTTGTTTATTTCTCTAACTATGAGACGATTATTTCGAGGATATACTTGAGAATGTGAAAATGGTAGTCTTGCAATAAAATAAGTTCCTTTGATGGAATTACTCGTACTTCGGAGAATCCACTGCCAACCATAAATGCTGCTCAGGATAGAACAAGTGAACTAAAACAAGATTTAGTTGAATTGAATTCAATAAGCTGGCATACAAGGAACTTCAGGAAAGACCCCGTTTGCAAGGGAACTGCTGGTAAGGCCAGCTAGACATGGCGTTGACTTCCTGAATATTATGGCAGTTCAAAGAACAAGTTAAGTCAAAGAAATGCACAGCTGGTGGCAATCTGATGCTTTCACGGAGTGTTGGTTAACAATGTCAATTCCCTAGAGACTTTTGGATAAGATAGATTTGAACGATGATTCAGCAGAGTCTATGTCAATCTAGGAGGAGAAGCATTCAAAGAGCCAAACGAAATAGAAATTTTTGTAGTAGAGAAAACGTTTGAGCGCCAGCCAGTAGAATATATAGGCATATCAAGAAAGCACTGCAATTAGCAGGCTAAGAAGTTCCAATCTGATCTTAGCTGGATATAGCATCAATGCAACAGTCTTAGCTCATAGAAACAACAGTTGCAACGAGGTATTCTTCGCTTCATCACTGCGCTGAGTTCGCTGCAGAGCCTAGATCCATCATTGTTATATTTTGCCTAGGGGTTGTCATTTTGATTCACATTTATTGAACACCAGACTCATGCTTCTAGATCGGCAGTTAAGTCATCTTTGTTGGTTTTGAGTTTGAAATTTCCTATCCCAACTTCGCTTTAGTAGTTTTCGAGTTCCCGTCTGTGCTGAAAGCTATGTCCCGCCTTACATTTTTATTGTTCTCGCCTTTTAGCAGCCTGCAGTGTTTTTTTTTACAAATTCTCAGCATCGACTACGTGTCTACTACGATATTTCCGCGATTTTGTTTACAGACTTTGGTTTTATTGGGTCTACAAGTAAATTTCCAGCGTTTTTTTTCCAAAATTTGAAGTTTTATTACGAAAACATAGTTACAATGCTTTATTCAAGGTATCGTCCATCGGAAGCTACAACTTTCCCCCATCTTTCTGGCAATTTATGAATTCCGGACCAAAAAAATTTCTCGTCTTTCGAGCCCAAGAACGTATCGAGCCAATTTTTGATTTCTTCTACTGAGCTGAAGCGTATTCCCGTAAGAGCGTTCTGCATCGAACGAAACAAGTGGTAGTCAGATGGTGCCAAGTCTGGACTGTAAGGCGGGTGAGGCAGAATTTCCCATCCACTATTGTCCAAATAGTTTTTCACCGAAACCGCAACATGTGGCCGAGCGTTGTCGTGATGAAAAATTACGGATTCATGCCTGGTCTCATATTCTGGCCGTTTTTCTTTTAATGCCCGCTTCAAACGAATTAGTTGGGTTCGATATAATGGTCCTTTGATGGTTTCATCACTCGGAAACAGTTCGTAGTATACGACACCCTTTTGATCCCACCATATGCAGAGCATGACCTTATTCACGTGAATATTTCGTTTCGGCGTCGATTGGGCGGGCTCGCCCGGCTTTGTATATGATTTTCTGCGTTTAGGATTATCATAATAAATCCATTTCTCATCACCAGTGACAATACGATGCATAAATGATTTATTTTTATACCGCTGCAGTAACATTTCGGACATGCAAAATCGCCGTTCGACGTCTCTTAGCTTCAATTCGTACGGCACCCCGTTTTCAACCTTTTGAATGAATCCCAGTGCTTTTAGGCGCAGGGAAATGGCTTGTTGCGTGACGCCCAATGATGCAGCAAGTTCTTCTTGAATCTGACACGGATCCTCATCCAGTAAAGCGTCCAATTCCTCGTCTTCAAAACTTTTCGGCTTTCCGGGGCGATCTTTGTCTTCAACTCCAAAATCACCACTTTTGAACCGTTTGAACCACTCGCGGCACGTCGATTCACCAATACATTCCGCCCCATAAGTTTCCGAAAGCAAAAGATAGGCCTCAGCCGCACTTTTCTTCATATTAAAGAATTAAAGCAGCGCTTCCCGCAAATGACGTTTATTTGGCTGGAAACTTGCCATGATTTTGCTCGATAAAATGTACGACACCGATAGAACTGCTCAAATATAACTCTGCAAAGTTGTTGACAGATACAAAACCTACAAATAAAACACATGGGGTCTGACATTTCTGCCCGGGATCCACTGGTGGCGCCATCTCTGACAAACGCTGGAAACTTACTTGTAGACCCAATAATTTTTTTGGTAAAATTTCCGAAACCCATTCCTACAGTTGCATCTTTAAATCGTCCCGACCTCAAATTTTGAAATCCCTTTTTTTCTTCGGGTATGTTTGTGTTCCTGCATTTCTGAATATGATTACCACCAGGGATCTCATACTTGGAACCAGTGAAAAAAGAGGTTCTCTCAATCAATCCCAGCAAAACAACTTTTATTCCATTCGCCAGGAAAAAGGAGATAAACTTCTGCACCTTGTTACTCGTGAGCTCCTGGGTGTCCCTAGGTTAAAATTTCACTGAGGGACCTCATCTGAGCTACAATACAATATACATATAACAAACAAAGCTATAAAATACCTATGGGCCACAAAACAGCTATTGGGAAATCGGGCTTCAACCCCAAAATGACATACTGGTTGTACGAGTACAATGAAATGGTGAAACCAATCATACTATGATGCGACAAAATCAAATAAAAGTTAAGAATAATGAAACTGAGCAGGATTCGACGGCTTACGTGTCTGTGCATTGCCCAGTTGTACGCATGGAGGCCTCATTAGACATAGCCCCGCTTCATGTAGCAATTCAAGAGGAATCTTTACAAGTACTCAAGCTCCTTCGCCCAAACCACTTCAAACAAAGTAACTTCATTGGCCTCCTGGGAATACTAAAGAAGGTAGAAGGTACCGTTGTCAAATTTCAACACAACATCGGTTGAACACCACAGTTAGCCTTTCAAAGAGGTATAGTTGACCACGGAAGAATGGAAGAGAAATCCTGTATAGCTGAACGATGATTCACAAAAGTGCTATACCGTGCCGAGTGGTATGACCTAGAAACTATTTCCTATACTCACTAAGTAAAGATGCCACCGTCTTGCAGGCGGAACTAACAAACTTATTGGAAGCTGTATGCATACGACATAAAACTGTCAAACTAACTACAGTAATGTCTCACTAATCCGAATCAATTATTGCAAGGGGGTATTCGGATTATCGAATTATTCGGACTAACGAGTACAGGAAAAGGCAAAGAAAAGAGGTGTTATTTAATAGCAAAAATTCATGTTTATTGCTGCTTAAAACCAAAAATTGCAATAATACTCGTAATAAAAATTAAAAAAAACAACTTAAAACAAATTCATAACATATTCGATTGTGTTAATATAGCTCATACAGTTTGGAGCGTGAAATCAGTAATAAGCGTTTGTTTTTTCTTTTGCCCGTGTATTGCAGCCGAGGCCTTTTCTTTAAGGTATTGTAAGACTAATATATCAGATGCAGATGCTTCGTTCTCCAACGCCCATTTTGTAGAAACAGCCAACGCTGTTATTGTATCTTCATGCTAAACCTTTTCTTGTTGCTGAAGTATTGGTTCTTCTTCTTCGCTATCTGGCTGTGTACTCTCCTTAATGTTGTTGTCGTTCATCCAGTCGATAATTTCATTATCAGTCAGTTGAATTCCTGATATATCTTCGATAGTTTCCGTAAAATTTGCTATGTCAGAATTTGGGATACAATTTGCTTGGTTCATTAGTCGAGCTAGCGGAATATCGTCTTCAAGATCCCATTCATCTGACTCGGTGAAGGATAACAAAACTTTCCAACAGTTTTTCATCATTTCCTGTGAAAGCCCTTCCCAAGCACTAGCCAAGAAAAAAACGCGTCATGCTTTTCAAAACACTGGTTATTTCAGCAATTTGGCTCATGACGTGCAATAATAAACTTTTTTTATAGTTCAGCTTTGTAATTCTTATGATATTCTGATCCATGGGTTGGACTAGTGACGTGCAGTTAGGTGGTAAGAAGAATGTTGTTATCATGCCGTCTTCAGTTGTAAGATCATTTGCTGGTGGGTGGCATGGCGCATTATCCAATAACAGCAATGCTTTTTCGGGCAGCCCATTGGAACGCATAAACTTTCTTACCTGGGGCACGAATAAGTTGAAAAACCACTTCTTGAAAACTTTAGATGTCATCCAGGCGCTTACAGTAGAGTCGTAATCTACAGGCAAATTCGCTGTACCAAAGCAACGTGGCTTCTTTGATTTGCCAACCACAAACATTTTAAGCTGATGCGACCCTGTTGAATTTGTACAGGCCACAAAAGCGAAACGCTCTTTGCTCGTTTTTCCTCCAGGAGCAGTTTTTTCCGTGGAGCTTACAAGTATTCTCTCTGGCAAAAGTTTCCAATATAGGCCGCTCTCATCAGCATTGTAAATCTGGCACAGTGAAAGGTTACTCTCTCTTATTTTTTGGGAGAACTTGTTCCGAAATTCGATTGCGGCTTCTAAATTAGCAGAAAGTTTTTCTCCGCAAATTTTTAGATTACGAATTTGAAAACGTTTTCTGAATTTTGCAATCCATCCTCGGCTTGCATTGAAAGAACATTCTGCACCATAAACGTCTTTGAAAATAATTTTGGACTTCATTTTCAACAAGTCTTCAGAGACAATAGCATTTTTTTTCTCTTTGTTTAAGAAACCATTCGTGTAACTTCTTCTCCATTTCTGGGTATTCCGCAGATTTTGTTGTTTTTATTTTTAAAATTTTTCCACCGCTTGATGACACAAATCTATAAGAAACAAAATTAGGTACATAATGCTCAGTTTCTAATTAACGCATGTATACCTTATCTCAAAATGTTTTCCTTATTGCGTTTAATATCTGATATTGTGGAAGCGTCAACATCATAGTCTCGAGCTAGTTTTTTCCCACAAACACCGTTTTCGAGTTTCTCAATGATCCCACATTTTTGTTTCAATGTTAGTGTTGTGTGCTTCCTCTTATTTGCCATTTTTGAACAAAATTGAACTCAACAAAACTATTTAGCACGTGTTTAGCCGGAAAGAACCAAAGCTCAATGCATGCAGGGAAGCAACAATAAATCTTATAAATCAATATAATCTTAGTTAATAAAGTGGACAGGGTTTTTATTTTAAACTTTATTTTCGAATAACAATTTCGATATGCTCTCAACGACGTACAACTTAAGAATGCCTTTTTCAATTATCCCTGGTTTACAAGTAACCTACCTACACTGTGTAATAAGCGGCGTTGAAGATAACGACGGTTCTTTGTTTATTGCGGTCCACTTCCGCAGACGATGTATTTTTTATCTTACAGATGATTACTGATTAGTGATGATTGGTGCTCTGACGGAAGGATATCGGTCTTTGGTTTGCCGACCGTGGACAATTATTGTTTATTTAGGTGGTGTTAACCTATGCATTCAGAATTGTGGTCGCCAGAATACGAGCTCAGAATGCGTAAAACGAGTAACGAGCATTAGCCCCATAATATTTATCTAACTTTTCTTTTGTTTCCTTCGCCGTTTTGCCTCTCAAAAAATAATGTTTTATGAGAGAACGAAAATCGTTCAACATGATGCCAAACACGTCAACAACAATCACCTGTCAAAACAAAACTAAAGACAGTATCGCACTGAAATTTGGCATGTCTGCCTAAATGTGAACGGACTTCAAGGCACCACAACCTTTTTTGCAGTAGCAGCGCATTCTGGCGGTCAAGGAGGTCACTTTTCACTCCATCTAGTATTCTCCATGAAGAGGATTAGAAGGCGATCTCACAGAAAGGGCAGATGCTAGGGTGTACAATAAATCAAACTGGTCGCAGTGCAGAATAACCTTTGTCATATCCTCATGTTGCCATACCTTACCATACCATGAGTTTTAGTTTGTGGTCATCTTGTGAAAACAAGCCGACCAGAGGCAACACTTCTGATGGCCTAAAAACTTCCTCACTATATTCCGATGCTGCGAGGCGTTATTATGCGGCAGGCTGAAGAAATCGGTTTTTGCAAAGCCTCTTTGAAGTTCACACATGCACGTACTCGTACCTTGACTATAACTATTGTCGATTGTCGGTACTTCGGAAAGTGCCGACGTCATAATACTCGATGCATGTTTTCCGTATGTCGCAATATTATCAATCTGGCTTGTAATCAGAATACTGCCATGTGTTCTTGTGGACCCGAAGGTGTAGAAAACACTTGTTTCTACGGTGATTTTGCGACCGTTCGCAAAGTCTCAAAACATGTCTCAACAACTTTCATATTTGCAGCATTAGGAACGTGTCCAGTCAGGAAAACCTAGTTCAACGGATTATCTGTACATGTTCAAGTCCATTTAGATAGCTTCTTGAATGCGTTTTTAAGGAAATAATAGTCAAAAGGGATTCATCTTTCATTCATTAACAATCAATGATTCTTTTCTAAGTTATACGAATAGTTGCCATCAGACATTGAATAACTTTTGAATATATCCTTAGGGCAATCATTTCCTTGGGGAGTATACTCAAAATTGTATTACTTACTTACTTAGGCGACACTACAGACCGGGGTGGATCTGGGCCTGAACCCAATAGCGCGTTCTTTGGCTAACTGCCTCCAGTTGCGCACTCCAAGTTGGTTGAGGTCCCCTTCAACTTGTGCGCGCCACCTTAGGCGGCAAGGACTTCCTCTACTGAGCTGTCCCTCCGGATTAGAGTCGAAAATTCTGCGGGCTGGAGGGTTGGTGTTCATTCGCTCTACATGACCCAGTTTTCCCTAACGTCAGCTCGATGTCGCTGTACATCGTTGAATCATCTCCTCCATAACGAAGAATTTTTCTCTCAAAACGACCAAGGATATCTTCGGAACCATAGAGCAGGACTGGGATTGCAAGGATCTAATATAGAGTTACCTTGGTTGTTCGGGAGAGCGTCTTACTACACAGTGCCTTTTCAGCCCAAAGAAACAGCGATTGGCAAGCGTTAGTCTTCCTTTGATTTCTGAAGAGATAGCGTTTTCAGATGTGATAACAGAGCCGAGGTAGGCAAAATCCCTTACTACCTCAAAGTTACAGCTGTCGATTGTGATACCCTGGCCGTTTCGTCGGTGTTGGGTGTCCCTTCTTGTTAACAGCATACACTTTATTTATGTCTCTTTTTGAAGGTCTTCTAATTACACTGCTCTGTCCTTTTTGATCAAGTTTCCCGAAGCATCAGGAGCCATATTGTAAGAAAGCCATCAGAATCACTTAATTTCACCTGATCATCACAATGTGAACTGTGGGGTCATGAATAACCCTGGCGAACGTTTGCACTGAAGCAGAAAACATAAAATATGACGAGAGCTTCTTTTGCCAGTAAGTACATAGAACGTGAAAATGACACAAGACCGAACAAAACTCAGCTGATGACTACTACATAGTAGAGCCAAATTGGATGCTGAAAATCAGTATGAACTACCATCGCGGACTGTTCAACATCGATAATGGTCAACATTGCTCCAGCAGCCAGAATGAAATGATCAGCATGCGCAAGCACAAGAAAACATTTACATTTACTATACGCGATAGGCTAATTGACTAGCGAGAGTAGAATTGAGATGAAGTACGAGTATACCAAATAAATGTGATCCTATCAAATCATAGTTGGCCGTTGTTATGAAATCGCTCACCAGCCGAACCAGCAACTCTCAGTTTACAACTCTGTGAAATATGAACATAGCCTTAGCTTATGTAAACGCACTCAAAAATGCAATTTACAAACGCACCCTTCGGAAGTGTCAAACTGGCCAACACTTCTTCCTCGCGTTCATTTTATTTTGAGATTGTGTTCCATGTGGTGCTTTTTTGTACAAAGGTTGAACAATTGAAGTAACGAAGAATTAAAGATTAAAGTGCAGTTTTATTTCCAGTTTATTACAAAGTCATAATTGGAAGACAGGAAAGCCGGAAGCAGTCAGGAGAAACTTCAAATGCGCAGTCGTAATCAACAAGATGTCTCTTCAGCCAATAGGCTTATCAACTATGATTTCTCAGCCTACGTTAAAATTTATAAGGCGCATGTTTTTTTAAGGGGGACGGAGAGAAATCATCAAACCATCAATCCCTCAGTGACTAAATCGTTAGACTGTGTTAATGATATGGTGATGGCAACCCCTTGCTGGAAAACTACTTTTTGGGGTCAGGCAAGTGGACTCATACTCGTACGCGAACCTAAGAATGATAGAGCTTAAATTTTATGATTGTAGGAATAATGATTTAATAAAAATCTCCATCACTCTAAAGTTGCATCTGCCGGTTAACTAAAACGTCTCCCCAAATCAGGAGAAGATATTGATATTGTTCTGATCCAATAACACTGGACTGGAAATCGAAAATTAAAACACCATCCTCGTAGAAAGTAAATTTTAACCAAGAGCCTGTATTCAATTTCAACTAATTTCAGTGCTGTAGACAAAGTCAATTCTAGATTGACTGGAGAGGCTATTACGTATTGGCGGCTTAATATATATCCTTCGGGATATATTGGAGAGACTCATTGGAGCCAAAGCCAAGCATAAGGAGCTTATTCTAGGATGCCGCGCAAATATGCATCACAATATCTGGGGAAACTAAGACCTAATTTAATACTCAACTTTGCTACGAAAAACCGCCAAGAAGTCATACACATCAGTCTTCTATTTTACGTTAAACTACGTTAAAAACCACTCTGGACACGTGGACATCTCCTTCTTTGATCATAATTCCCTTCTCTTTAATCTCATTGACCATCCCACAATTAAAGATCTTTCTGTAATCGATGTGAGCTTATTTGATGCAGGTTATCTAACCTTTCCTATGTAAAATTAATGAAACGCAAGCAACGGTTGCTAAGTCTTCAGGAGGAGATGCCATTTGATCAGTGTCTACTTAATGCATTCAGAATATTGTCTGCTGACATCTGCATCAATAACCACGGACTCAAATCAGGGATGTTCTAGACCTCATGAGCATACTCGTGCCATTGCCAAAATTATGTAAACCAGTGGTTACTTTTGGCTTCCCTGTCAATCTAGTCAGATTGTGTAGACTGACGACGGAGAACACTCACTCCTCCATAAATGCCTGCAGTTACACATTCGAATCCTTCGATTTTAAAAAACGATTTCGAAAAGCATTAATACTCGTACGTGCTATTGTCAAACTTAGTCATAGCGGCTCATATCGGAAGTACAACAGCTGAAAAGCATAGACACCATAAGAAATCACTGGAATGATTACGTCTTTTGAATCGATCAAAGTATACAACAATGGAGTACATCTAACATCAACGATAACCAACAAAACTTTGGAGAGCTTTGATGAATCGATCGCCACACCTCCCAGTTCTTGCATCTTTGTATTTGGAAGGCAGCTGAAAAGAGTTTGGTTGACGAACACTTTTTTGAACGACCTCCACTGACGAACTTTGACTAAATGAGTCCATGTTCTTGCACTCCAAACTATCTAACATCAGACATAAAACCTAGGAAAGCAATTAACCACAAGTTAAACATGGAAATCAATAGTTAGTGGAAACCGCTATATCTTCTCATTGATTCCTTTGTGAAGGACATTATGGCTCACAAGTAATACATATGTCCATTTATGGAAAGATGTTTCGTTATTCGTTGCTACATCTATGGACTATAATATTGTCCGCCAATCTTAGGGGAAAACCAAAAGGTTAGTAAACTCATATCGTATCTTCAACATATCGGGGCCAACTTTACACATTTCAGGACAAACAGTAGTCCTTCGGATTTAAGTTCTCTTCAAACTTTTCAAATCATTTTTACACTCAATTTCACAAGTCAACAGGAAGTTCTTCAGATTTTTTTTGTCTCCGTTTCTAAACATCTGTTGCCTTTTCGCGTGTGAAATGCCAAAAAAGTATCCTCTGTAAGGATATACGGCTCTGAACACATAACCGTATCACGTGTAAAACAAGAAAATCATTCATCGAACCCTTGTCGTCGAAGTCATAGCAGTCGTCACAGTCGTTATACCTTCGGAAAATAGTTACAATCATCCTGGGCTTGGAAAATTCCTTATTTTCAATTTCACCCACGTACAGTGGAAGTATTTACACACAAACAGATAGACACATGGATATGCTGGCATCTTTGGCAGCATATCCGTGCAAGTAAGAGAAGTCGTCGGAATCAAGACAAATATTTGGTTGCTCCCTTTGGAAATCGCAGAATTTCTGTCACGGATTCAATAAACACTTCACACATAAACCTTCACGATTTATTAGAGATCACTCATCCTCGCACAGATATGTTATTGTACATAGTTACGAACTTAGATCCAGAGATGATGTCCCCGTACCAAGAAAGATGAAAACATCGGAAATGATGACAAATGAGATATTTATTTGGACTCTCATACGTGTGAATTGCGTCTTGATGTATAATTAATACCTTCCTCTTGCAAGGATGCTATGATTAATCGTTTTGCGCTGCGAAAGGTAATCAAAACCGAAGGGACTTTGTCCAGGATTAACTTTTTTCCAAGCAAGTTCAAATACATACGACCGGATTGGCCATTCTATTCTTAGATGCGAAGTTTTCCCTTCCACAATATCCAGAATATCTTACCCTCTCCACCTACACGCACTGGAGAAGAAATTCTCCACAGAGTGAACTGATATGGATATCATTGAGAAGGTAAAATGGGCATAATTAAAAGATTTGAATATTTAAAGTTTCATCCTTGAAGTTCACGCTGGTGTTGAGATAAAAACGATACTTTGGTAAGGTACTTGTGTTCAAAGTATCCGAATCAGTGGCTGTTTGTTCCTTTGCAGTTGGATAACCGTGTTAGTGCACTTCTTTTGTGAATTTTAGTGAGGCAAAGATTATTTGGCTGTAATACTCGTGTGGTGAGATAGTTGGAGTTGATGATAGCGCCTTTGTTAAGTGTTTGTCTTGAGGTAGTTTTAGTTTACCTGAACTTTTAAGAGGAAGTATTGTTTTAATCCTGACAATGGCGGTGTTTTCACGTTGTTCGAAAGAAGTTTGACTGACTAACTTAAGGGATTGTTATTGTTGTCATAACTAAGGGTTATTCAGGAAATATACTTTTGTGAGGAGCTTACTCTGAGGACACTCATACATAATCACTTTCGAGGAAATTTTTGGTAAACACTGTTAAGGATAGCCATTTCTTGTATATAAGGGGGATATTTAGTGCGAAAAAGTGCAATCTTAGAATATTATTTCAGATTATATGCGGAGTTTAATGACATGAATCCGGCTTACTGATTCTAAATAGACTCTGTGTTGAAGCTGGATACGTAAGATACAGCTTTCTTGCAGTTTTTTTCACGTCTCATCACTCATTTGTATACATACTCATACTTTAAAAGAGATTCCTTTGCATATTCTGAGAAAAAGATCGTAAGGGATGTTGGGAATCGGAAATGCTTCCCTTTTGCGACACAGAGGGTTTAAGCAAGGCCTTACACCGCCCTGTTTTCACTCCTATTGAAAATAACGTATTTCAAATGTATGCGTGTATGGTAATGGATGAGAGATCGTTGAACTGGTAGATATGAGCTTATTAATTTTATTATATTTGTTATTAGTTATTGAAGATTAAAAGTGTTTTTTTAACTAACAATTTTAATTTAGGCATCTAGAGTCTCATATCCTGCTTTAGCAGAAGGCCGTCGCAGCTACGAAGACGTTTTATACTACGTCTGAAACCATCCACATACCAGAATTAGGCAACTCATTTAATTTGAATTTAAGCAGGACTTTCATCTGGAGAATTCTACATTCAGAAGGTATGCATGCATTCCATTCCCGGAGACTCAGAAAAGGTTTTGGAATTCTGCAATTACATTCTCGAAAGACGCTTTACGAAAGATAACTTTATTGGTCGGATTGTATGGACGGATGAGTCCTAATTCACCGGGGATAGAATCGCTAATTTCCACAATTTACATACCTTAACAGAAAGCAACCACTGCACCGTGAAACACAATTTTTCAGCATAAGCTCAATGTCAATGTGAGGGTATATTGAGTTACAAGCTGATCGGACCCTCTCAGCTTTGTCCAAGGCTTAATTCGAATCTCTACTTGGAATTTTTTCGAAACAAATTAACCATTGATATCCCACTGCAACAGAAGTAGCCATTGTGTACCAGGAGTATGGCGCTGCCACACACCATGACTGTTGGCGGACTTGCGACAACGGCACTGCTTAATTTTTATGAACGTGAATAAAAAGGCCTTGTTCAATTTAGTTTGTTTTTTGTTATTGTGAATCGTTATAAAATCATATTTAGATAAGAATATACAGTGTTGGCCAAAACTAAAACAACTAAATTTGCAAGTCCGTGTTTTGCGATACATTTCACATAAATTTAGTCCAAAGTTAAAAGAAGAAAATGTTCCCAATAGCTTGGAGTATTGTTGATTAATTTATGAAATAAATGAGCAGCAATCTTAGGGCAATAATAAAAAAAATACAGACATCCAATTGAATTCACTTTACTTTTCATCTTGCCAAAACAAAGCAACTTAATTTGCTCCGTAATTTTTCCTTAAAGTTCTTCGTTCTAGAAAACCGTTACTTTAACCAAACTACTCATATCTGAATTGAATATTAAAAAAAAAAAGATAATTGACTCATTCGCGTGTATTAGTCTGCTGCAGCAAGATCTACAGATCTTGTTCCCTAAATTTTATCTAAAGTGGCGAGAAATAAATACTCCAATGAGATTAAAGAAAAAAATTATTAGCGAATATACAGTGTGTTTGACAAAAGCGTGTGTTTAAAAAAAAAAAAAACCCGCTTGACTTAGGGAAACAAAATTACTTATTTTAAAGCTTTTAAGATTTCCCTTTATGCGCAATGTACTTAATACCACCTTGATCAAAAAAATCCCGGAATTTATTCAGAAAATTAAAAATACAAGTTTATTCATCTAAATCAATATTGTTCCCTTCAAAGTAATCCCCATCGACTGCAACACACTTATGCCAGCGCTTGGTCCAATCCTCGAAACATTTTTTATATTCGGTTTTCGGTATGTCCATCTGTGCTTCCTCTCGGCTGCTGAAACGCGTTCCCCGTAGTGGTTTTTTTAACTCGATTGAACAGAAAGAAGTCACAAGTGAATTAGGTGGCTGTTGGATGATATTTGTTGCATTTTTCGTCAAAAAATTACGAATAATGATGGCACTGTGCGACGATGCGTTATCATGGTGCAAAATCCACGATTTTTCTGCCCACAATTCTGGTCTCTTTCGGCGAATTGCTTCACGCAAACGTCTCATAACGCCTAAATAATACTCTTTGTTTACTATCTGGACTTCTGGCAAAAATTCATGGTGCACTACACCGTTGTAATCCATGAAAACCGTGAGCATCCACTGAAAACAACGTGGTTTTTTTGGTCCCGGCTGATTTGGTGAACGCCATTCATTTGCCTGATGTCTGGATTGCGTGTCGTACTCAAACCCACGTCTCGTCTCCAGTAATGACCCTTTTGATGAATGTGGGATCGGATTCAGCCACGCAAATCATCCCTTTTGCGATGTCAACACGGTCTGTTTTTTTGCATGAAATTGAGGTTTTGTGCCACCAACTTTGCTGCTACACTACGGAAACCCAAACCATTAACCAAAATGTCTTGGATGGATCCATAGGCGATGTTCAAGTCCTCCGCTATCTCTCTGATGGTTAATTTGCGGTTATTGACCAACATTTC
Source organism: Volucella zonaria (assembly GCA_963966105.1). Classification (NCBI taxonomy): domain Eukaryota; kingdom Metazoa; phylum Arthropoda; class Insecta; order Diptera; family Syrphidae; genus Volucella; species Volucella zonaria. Next base: position 122,822,353 of record OZ014532.1, on the reverse strand, counting down.
TTTTACTTCATCAATGTTTTCGGCTGTTTTCAATGTCGATGTCGATGGTCTGCCACTGCGCTCATCATCTTCGATTGAATCACGACCACTTTTGAACCGCTCGTGCCACTGGTAAACGACCGTTTTCTTCAGAGAATCGTCGCCGAAACACTTTTCCAGCATTTCCAACGTTCGCGCACTTAAATCCGATTTTTACGCAAAATTTAATACAAGTTCGTTGTTGTGAATTTAAATCCATTTCCAAAATTGTAAAAAATCGCAAACACACACAGAGATTGATGTACTCTTGGTCATCAAGCTATGACGCTAAGATTTAGAAAGAATGCCAACAACAGATTTACCAAAAAAAAAAAACAGAACTCAAATTGGAACAATGGGAGCGCCACACGGTGGTGTTGTAGGGGAACTTTTTGATCAAGGTGGTATGTTGTCCAGTCAGCTCCGTTCCCAATTATTGCCTCGCACCTTTATCAACAACGAAGAGCTAATTTTTCTGCGTAGTCCTGCGGTAATTGTCGCCAAATTCTTTTTAAAAGCAGCTTAAGCAGTTTTATTGTCCTTAAATTGATTCCTTTAATCCTTTGCTTCACAAATCTCCAGACATTTTCAATCGGATTGGTATCTGGAGACTGAGATGGTCAATCCAACATATTGGCGTCATTTCTGAATTTGAAGCCCTAACAGATACGACTACGATGTAGGAGCTTATTCCGGTGTCCATGTGCGAATAGCATTTCAGCGGATGACAAGATGCTATTGCTGTGTTTAAGAGATATTATTTACGCCGGGTTTTTAATGATCTAATTGCAGCAATTGATGGAAAGTGAGAGTTAACAAATGGTCGTGACATGATTCGGACGTTCTGGAAAGATTTTAACATCCTGAAAGCAGTTCAAAAAATCAATCAATCCTGGGATGAGGTCTCGGCTGTAACAATGAATAAGGTATGGAAAAAAGTGTGGGCTGAATGTACCTGTGAAGACACAAATGGGGATAATCCTGAACAACTTCAAAGAGAAATCCTTGATTTAGCGCATCGCATAGGGTTTTCGGATGTTGATGAAATAGACATAACTGAGGTATTCAACGAACATGAGGAACCGCTGTCTAATGAGGATCTACTACTAGCACTTAAGGGAGATTATTAGACCTAAAATAAGGAGGTTGAGGATAGTACTCAGAGGCTGTTAATGAAAGAGAAGAAATCCGATTTTCGCTGGGGAAAATATCAGAGGCTCTTAATCATATTAATCAAGCTATTGAACTTTTTGAGAAACACGACAGGGACAAAGAAAAATTTGAAACAATAAGGCGCTCAATCACTTCCAGCGTTGTATATTACAAAGACCTGTATGCAGAAAAAAAGAATTGTTTAACGCAGAAGCAGATGGAAACATTTTTTAAGCCACTTCCAGTGAAAGAAACCACTGGACCTCCTTTGAATCGGGAACAACCTACTCAAGACCATCAATCATCTGCAGCTAGCTGCTGTCAGTTAGAAATCATTTCTTCGGTTGAAGAAAGCCCTGAAGATTAATATACCATCAGAACACTATTTATTATTTTTATTACTATTTTTTAAATAAAAACCTGCAGTATGTATAAGTACTAGTAGTATAAAATGTGTATGTACCTATATGTCTGCACATTCGTACTACTGCTGAAACGGTTAGTTTTACGAGGGTTGTCTGAAAAGTTTCCGAAGTTTCAGTCATTTTGGACGCGTAGTTTTTAGTTGACAGTCGTTTGAGTGAGTCGATGTGAGTATTTTTTGTGAAAATGGAAAAAATTGAGTATCGCGCTGTTATTAAATTCTTGTTTTTGAAAGGCAATACGCCTATGCAAATCAAAAATGAGTTGGATTCTGTGTATGGGGACTCTGCACCATCATTTACCACAGTGAAATTTTGGGCAGCTGAATTTAAACGTGGCCGTAAGAGCTTGGGAGATGATGAACGTTCGGGACGTCCAAAAACTGCAACCACTGACGATAACATTGCTAAAGTTCACCAAATGTTGTTAGACGACCGCCGAATTAAAGTAAGAGAGATAATAGAGGTTATGAAAATGCCCAAAGAACGTATTTGTTACATTAAATCAAGATTTAGGCATGAAAAAGCAATGTGTGCCGAGTTTGCTTACGTTAGACCAAAAACGTGTTCGAATGAACATTTCCAACGCTCTGTTGGCGCAGTTTAGGCGCAATAAGTCCGAGTTTTGGCGCCGATTAATTACTGTAGATGAAACTTGGATACACCATTATACGGCTGAAACAAAAATTCGATCAAAACAGTGGACTGCAAAGGGCGAGCCGGCTCCAAAAAGAGCAAAAACTGTTTTTCCGGCTGGGAAAGTGATGGCGACTGTTTTTTGGGATAGTAAAGGAGTTATCTTAATCGATTATCTTCAAAAAGGAAAAACCATTACAGGAGCATACTACGCATCATTACTTACCAAGCTGAAGGCAGAAAATGCGGAAAAACGGCCACATTTACAGAAAAAGAAAATCATGTTTCACCAAGACAACGCGCCGTCTCACAGCTCAGCGGTTGCCATGGCGAAAATCCATGAATTACGGTTTGAACTGCGACTTCCTTTTGTTCCCTCATCTAAAAACTGCGCTCGGAGGACAGAGATTTTCGTCAAATGAGGAAGCAATCACCTTCGTGAACAATTATTTTGCAGAGAAAAACGCCAAGTGCTATTTGAACGGGTTAGAGAGATGGGAGCATTGCTGGGAGAAGTGTGTAGAGTTACAAGCAGACTATGTACAAAAATAAAATAAAAATTTGAGAAAAAATGTCTTGTATCCTTGTTCGGAAACTTTTCAGACAGCCCTCGTATTATATCAGCACTCGAATTTTATTTTGTTATTTCCTGTTAATCTTCTTTTACAGATTTTTTTAACACAAATTGAGCAATACTTGAAGCAGCAGAATGAATGTTATTAATTATCATATCATGCGTCGTTAGTTGAAGCGGAGGCGGTAAATCCATGAGTCCACAAAATTTCATAGCTCCACGAAAACCAATATCTAATAAGGGCTTACCGAAAAAGAATCATTCACGATGAACATGAAACTACATTTTTAAAACCGAGTTCTCGAGTCTTCAATTTTTTGCCAGTATGTCGATTTTTGGGCGGTATTTTCTTCTAACTTTGATCTTTGCGAAAAGATCCGGATCGATGAGCTTCTCGAGAACTTTTTTCCATTTTCTTCAGAATATTTATTCACAAACGAAAATTCACTGTAACGGACAGTTGTACGAACGGCAAGCTACTGACAATTCTGGCAAATAATCACCTCAACTATCAGTTGTTAGTTGATACTTGTCAATTAATTTCTTAAAATGGTATTGCGAGGATCAATTATCAATGAAGAGTTGATCCATTGTAAATGTGAATTTTCGGTTGACAAATCGGTATTGTGAAAGTCAACAATTTTATTGATCGTTGTCAATTTTTCTGTCAATCACAATTTCGGTGTTGATGAGGGCGATTCGTACATAAAATGTAAATATTTTTAAGTTTTAAGTGTTGAAAATAAATATTTTTGATTTTTTTTTAAGTGCTAAAATAGAAAGCAATTAAAGGCAACTCAATAGATTGATTGAATTGATGGGGCAAAATCTTGGCATATGTGATTTTCCATAACATTAACTATTTCATTTAATATTAAGGAGACTGTTGGCTGCGCAAGACCTAGGTTGAAGTCATTCCCTACACTTAACTGGTAGCTCGCATGCGCGCAAAATCTGAGCAGAGCGGCAAGTTTTAAAATGTTCAGTAGTGCTCTTTGACTTCCGATCGGTTTCAGTTTTGGCTCAATGTCTTCGAGCAAGTCAAGAAATGCAGCTTTGAATCACCGAAAGTTTTCTACAAAGTTGAATTAGAATTAGAACCGAATATAATATACATTTATTCTCTGAACAAAAAATCAATTACTTAGATGCATCTCGCAAACTCCTCCGTATAGCAGCCAAATGCGCGTGCTCCGTTTCGTCTTTTTACACTTGTTATTTTTGTAGCACTCGTAATTCTAACTTTTTAATTAAATTGTTTGCAAAACTCATAACAATCACTTTTCAAACCAAAAAGATTTTAGAACTGTCAAAGTTGAAATTGCAATGACTTTATTTTTTACTTAATGTTCACAATAGCTAATAGTTTTGTCAATCGCGTTTCACAATACCAGTATCAACTTTAATTGATAAATTTGTCCATCGTCAATCCAATTGATAGTTGATCTTCGCAATAGGGGTAAATAACAGTCGTATGATATTTTCGTTATACCTGGTGCCGAGCACGCCCAAAAACACAATAGAATCATAAAATAGGTCTAAAACTCGTTTCACTCTCTCGGCTTTATCGAAATATTGACTTGGCGTTTTCACCAGATATTCTTGAGACCTCTAGCTTCAAGAAAATGCAAAAAAAAAATCAATTTTTCGACCATGCTAGGTGTATATCTCTCCGTAAATGATCAAAATATTTTTCTTTCGGCTTTTCCTTTAAACCTCGGCTGGAATTTGAACTTCTATTCCATTTTGGACAAGTTTTCCCGATGGGATCCCGAGTTTGTCAGTATGAAGTTTTTCCACTAACCTCGAATGCATAGACTTCTTATTAGACCACGTTTTGTTACGCCCGCTGCCATTCGCAACATTTTTATTTTCGTCGGTGTCATTTTCTCCATTATATTTCTCGCTGATCGCATGATTGTCATGTATAACAAACCTTCTAGTTTAAGGGGCATTTCCCTGGCGATTATCATACTTTTGCGCAAGTCGGATTCGAACTTTTTTCGAAGCTTCGGCATGTTTTTCCATCATGCGACATTAATTTCACCGATTCGTAGTTGTTGGATTTTCTCGTCTCGCCTTTGCCTTTATAGAGTGGAACAAGAAAACTCGTACTCCACTGGTTAGGATCATCTCACAATATTTTATTGAACAAAACCGCAAACCATTATATCCAAAAATTACGATTATCACCCATACTTCGGAAGCAATGCACGAGCATGTTTGTGCTGCACTATTTTACTGATTCCCTAACGTAGGTTTCCGTAAAATCTGCCATCTTCTACTACTATGAGACAGTCGAGGGACGGTACTGTTCGAAAATTCCTTGTTCAGAAAGCCGAGCAATACAATACTCTTTCAAGCTATTGCCAACTTCGTCCTTCTCCCTTAGCGCCCGCACGTGCTCGTTTTCCATGTGTTTCAGGGTTTGAATCTTTTTCGATTTTTGTTGTCATTGTACCGCAGCCTTGAACACATTGGTTCTTTTCTTTGAGCCTCGACGCACGTTGCAATTTTTCTATTGCTTGTCACCTGTTTGTTGGTGGTGGGGTACATTTTCTATTTCAAGAATTATTAATTTTGCTGGTACCGCACGAGCTCCTGATACCGCATTTCAAGTTTCTTTTTTTGCAACTTTCGTAGTCTAACCCGAGATGAAATTAATCGGTTTCACTATTTTAGTTTTACTCGTATCTACTCCATGCCTGAAAGGCTTGTCTTTTATTCTTCACTGTTATTTTGGTCTCATAGTTTCACCACAAGTTTTTTTTACTTATGTGGAGTGCGTGTTTTAAAACTCCGAGGAGAGCTGAAGTAACACTCTTACGTTTTTCTTCGACCGTCTTCCACATTGTGCCCTCAGCACTTGATTTATGGCATTTTGGAAAAATTCTCGAAAATTATGTGCCCACAGCTGAAGGGGTGAGTAAGGTATTCAATTTTGCTTTTTTTGCATTTTTTTTTACTTTTTTGTATTCATGTAGGTACAACATGTTGACACAAAATTGCAAGTCGATTGGAGTAAAACTAACGGAGATATGGACTTGTGAGTCTCCGCTTCTGCGGTCCGATTTCGCGCTGCTATTTGTTTCGGACAGCGCAAACAAAAAGAAATTTCTTGCAGCCGCTAGAAGGTGAAGTAAGTAAAATGATTGACAAATTAACTGTATATTACGCTCTGGCCATTCGACGAAACGATGATTCTGTGGAGAAAATAAAGGATGCCATTTGGGCCACTATCACTACAGCTCGACAGACGACAATCCACAGCACCAAAAATGTCCAAGCCGCGCAGACTCGTAGTGTGAACGGCTGAAAGCTGCAGCTGAAGATGAACTGGAGTTGTTCAAACATCGTTATACTGCACTTCCAAGTAAGGTTTTAGAAGCTATAAAGCCTACTTATGAGTAAGGACGCCCTTCTGGAGCCATGGAGGCTTCACTCAAAACAATAATGAGAGTCTGAAGCAAATTATATGGAAAATTAGTCCCAAAACTATTAGTGGTTCATCATATGTTGTTGAAATCGCAGCAAATGCAGCAGCCTGTATTTTCAATGAAGGCTGCTTTGTTTTGCTGTCTTTTATGCAAGCGATGGATATCAAAACAAGTACAAGTTCTCATGAATGGGCGCGTACAGAACACAGCATTCGAATAAGCCGGGCGGAGCAAGAAGCTGCCAAAGAAAACAATGAAGCCAGAATTCAGCATAGACAAGAGCAAAAAAATTAACTAGACATCTTAGCTCTAAGCTAATCTGAATTCATTCCTAGCTTAAATTTTGCCAATTTATTTTCTCGGCTGATGCCGATTTTCTTTGCTTTTCTCTGGTTTTACGAAAAATTCTGTCAGCAAATGTCGATGCTGACTTTTTAGTAGTTCGCTCAAGATCACTTTAGAATCTGTAACTCAACTGTTAGCATTATTCCAGCATAGGTATTAACCTATCTGGGCTTGGTGTCCACCGCTGCAATATGCCGCTTTTACTTAGTAAATAACGTGTTTTGTACCTATAGTAACATAAAGGCTGAATTCCTAAACGTCAAAAAAATGCAACAATGATGCTTTGAAATTTGTGACATTCTGAAACGCCATTTCCACACATTCCCAGCCATGGTTTTAATTTAATAAAATCGTGAATATGAGTCAAGACAATGTAAAATAATACAAAATAATAAGCAATATACAATACGAAAAATTATTTACGAGCTCGGCGTAGCCTGCATTCTGTATAATTTTTGAACAAAAATATTGCATCAGGTCTGTTTCTGATGTAAAGGTTGCTTTTGTTTGCGCAGTACACGCTTTTACACTGCGATTTGAAACGTTTTGCATTGTATCACTGCAGTAATATTGCATTTCGAAACGCTTGACGTTGCAGTAATGAGGCAATACTCCATTAAAAAATTCAGCCAAACTGATTTTCTCGTTCCGAAACCTTTTTCTTGCTTTGTATTCCATCGATGAAAGTATTTCCTCCTTTGATAGTCGGTTTAAAAAGTTCGAATTTCGTGTTCATTGTCACCGTTCAGTCGTTAATTTTTGATGCACCTACGATCTCATTTAGGAGTCCAGTTGTCTTGATGATGATAATTGCGTTTCGTTGGCTTTCGTTTGCAATTTCAAGTAGGGAGCCCTGTTTCCGACATTTCGCCACTTGGTTTCTTGAGCTCATATTGGGTTGTACCACATGAAATATTTCGCTCAGTCGGAAATAGGAAGTTCTCGAGTGAACATCTGTGTCAGAACATTAAATTTTCTTTTTTTATAAAATAAAGTGGTACATATGCTTGACCTGTGCGAATATTAGGGTTCGTTACAAGTACCGTTATTTTTTTTTTTCTAGGAATTATTTATCATGCTGTCGGCAGTTCAAATTCGAACCCTCTCCCTTTACGAATTTAAAATGGGACATAATGCCTCATTGACAATGAAAACCATTAATAACGCATTTGAGGATGTAGCGGTAAACGAACGCACTATACGACGTTGGCTTGGAAAGTTCCGTTCGGGACATTTCAGCCTCGAAAATGAACTACGTGGGAAGCCGGAAACGTTAGTTGACAACGATGTTTTAAGAGCGACGGTGGATCCGGACCCAACGTAATCGGTGCGGTGCGGTGCGGTGCCAAAGCATGGCAGTATCCTCAATGACAATAAGTCGACACCTTTCTCTCATAGGAAAGGTAAACAAACTCGATAAGTGGGGGTACCCCATAAACTGAACGAATCCCAAAAATTACGGCGCCTGGAAATCTGCGCATCGCTTAAATTAAGAAACCAAACTGAACCGTTTTTGCACCGGTTAGTCACTTGTGATGAAACATGGATACTGTATGATAATCGTAAAAGATCTGGGCAGTGGTTGGATGCAGATGAAAAACTAAAACACACCCTCAAGCCCGATCTTCACCCAAAACAGGTTATGGTGACAATTTGGTGGACATCGAAAGGACCAATCCACTTTCCATTTCTTCAACCAGGAGAAACGATAAACGCTGAAAAATATTGTGAGGAAATCGACATATTGCATTCCAAATTGGCTGAAAAGCAACCTGCGTTGGTCAATGGTCACGGTCCGATCCTTTTGCATGACAATGCTAGGCCCCATACCTCGAAAGTAACGGTGCAAAAACTGTTGCAGTTGGGATTTGAAATTCTTCTGCATTCACCGTACTCTCCTGATAGTTCTCCAACGGATTACCATCTTTTCCGCAATCTGGATTCATTTTGCCGGCAGAAGGTCTTCCGGAACCGAGCAATGGTCATAAAAGCCTCTGAAAATTTCATTGCCTTAAAAATTCAGCTCTTCTACGAAAAAGGAATATTTGACCTTGTATCACGTTGGAAGAATGTCATAGATGCCAACGGATCCTATTTTGGTTGGATAAAAATTTACGGACAAATAATATTGGCCTTTCAATTTTTACTATAAAATCGGACATTTCATGTAGTACAACCCAATAGTATACCGACTATATGTTGCCTTTATATATTTTTTTAGTTCGATACGTCCCAGCCCGCGGTACGCAATTATCTCTGTAAAGCATCATCGAAACTGAAAAACTTCTCATTTTCGGTATCAATGATCACATATGTTATATGATGTCGCAAAATAGGCTACGAAAGGTTTAATTTTCCTCTGGTCTGGTCTCAATAAATAAGGCGTTCATCCGCCCAATTCTAATACTCAATCAATTGGCACCCTCGAATACCGACGTAACGTCTCCTATCTCACCTTGTTCTATTATATTTTCACCAGCAGTGCTTCATTGAAATTGCCACATGAAAGCTCCAATCGTAATACCCGTCTCGCTATGAATCCTCATCAGTTATCCTTTAAGCCCATTTTCGGAATAACGTGATTTTCCTTTAATCTGTGCAATTCGCTTCTGAGAGTCCCTACTCAACTCTTTGTTTCCACCTCATTGCAACTTGCACACATTTCACACCAACCGGAATAGGTATCTCTTCTTCCAACCCTAATTTTGGCTGAAATTTTCTTCAGTTGCAGTAAAAGACTTTACATTTTAGCGAGTATATTTGTGGTAGTATGCCGGCTGTGGTCGAAATGGTATTCAACTAACTCCGGTGGAATTTTCAGGCAATCACAGTGCTAGATGTTAACAGTCTCCTACGCTTCATCATAAGCTCGAATTGGTTCCATGAGTAAGAGAATCACAGATCCACGTGGCATTCCAACGGGCCGATAAGCCTAAGTGGGTTGGTCTTTCCAACAGCTACTTTTACCTACCTACCTACCTACAGTACTAATTGAGTCCAGATGACTGAAATTGCACCCGAATGTTTGATTGTCAGATGTAGTATGCTTATATAGAAGTACCGAAATGGATTCTCTATCTTTCCGAACTATAGATTCGCATTCATTTTTTAGAATGGCATACAAAATTATGTCGGATGTATGTATTATGTGAAAGCTATAGCCGGGTTGTAGTTCCGGTTCAGCACAACAGGATGATTGAGGGATTTGTAGACCATTTGTTTTTTATCCACGGAAAAAGAAATTTACTTTTCAGTTGTTTACTGAGGGTTCAAGTCGCCAAGAATGATTTTAATATTGTGATAAGGACATCTCATTGTCTCAATTTTGAAAGTGTTTCACATGATGTGTAGCAAGAGGGGCCCATCCTGTTGGTATTCTGTACAGTTTGCGAATCTTTGAAGAAAAATGGTCCAACGATTCCTCCAGCCTAAAATGCATCCCAAAAAATGGCACATTCACGATTCAATTTCTTCTCATGAAACACATGTGGGTTATCATCACTCTAAATGTGACAAATTTTTTTTGCTTACGAAGGCATCCACATGAAAAAGAAGTCACTTTGTGGCAAAACCCACTATTAACCTGTTGTTGCCCAACGAATCAATTGACGAGCTCTCTGAGTTGTTAAGTCAGTCGGATTTTATTGGCGTAGAGACGTAAATCTTTCTTGAAATATTTAATTCTTGACTTCGCTACCAAATATATAGATGGTCCCACGCTCTCGACCATAGTCTGGCGAACAGAAGTGATGTTTTCTTCTGAACGATCTAGACAAATATTTGTCAATAGTCTCACATTAATAATCGACCTCGTTTCCTCGAATATTTCGATGTGTCAACAGAAAAATGACGACAAATTTAAATGTTTTCCTCTTGTTGGAACACCATTTATACATACAAGTATGCCACAAGACTCCTTTCCATTCCATTCATCGTTTTCCTCTACTGCGGCGATGTGAGGTCTGCCTACATAACGCCAACTGGATGGATAAATCTTCTCAATTTAGATACTCCATGGATGTGCAAAAGTCGTCATCAAAAATCAGCGTACGTAATATTAAATTGAGATGTCAGAAAATACGAGTAACATTGGCTCAGCGATTCACTACATACGAGACCAGCGGCAAGATGATTTTTTTCGAAACCATATCTTGGCTATGAATTTTCTCCATTGCACGAACCTTGTCAGTCTACTCGAAGCTAGTTAAAGTGATTTAACCATTGAATACGAATACGAATAACAGAATCGATTTAAGCACCTAAATACACCGTCCCGAAACGAAGGCAAACAAATCAATTCGTTGCACGTTCTTTACACAGAGATCCGGCAAAAAAATACCACTCGACTACGACTACGATTCGCATGAAAACAACACGCTCCGGCTCCAGTACCGACCAAGTCTTCCGGAGTCATTGATTTGCCTTAGGTGAGCTCCAGTTCCCTCCAACTGCCGACCGACCGACCGACCGACCGACCGACGAACCACCTTATCAATTATCAACCCTTGTTGATGCTGTTCATTAAACTCTCAGCTAAGCTGAATTATCGCTCTTTCCATGGACCGAATCTGAGTCTAGGATTCTAGGCAAAGAAACCTCAGTCCCGGTAACTGTTGTTGCTACACCAGTTGGTTTGAATGTCCACATCTTTTTTTATTTATTTTTTTTTTGAAATTCCTAGGGTCAGTTTGTGTGGGGGATAGTCTATGGTGGTTCTCTCGCACCATGAACATAAGTGAGTTGTGTCTAGTGGCATGTTTACAGGCTTATCACACATATGGTACCAGGAACTTCGCCACCAGTGCTACCACTGTTACAACAGCTTTACTCCACACTTCCACTCATTTAATTACACACAAAAGATCGCATATAGGGTGCAGGGTGGTACGACTAAGTTCGGAACTGTTTTAGAGTACATTAAAGTGGGTAAAACAGGTGCTTCAGTACGTGAGGCATTGATTAAAGCGTTTAATTGAAATATCAAATTTCCATTGGTAGGAATGGGTTTCTCATTTAGATAGAGTGGGAATCAGAATAGCACATGGTACGCACAACTTTAAAGGCCTAGGGCAAAGTTTTCGGTTAACTCAATGAGTGAGGCAACGTCACATGGTAGATCAAGGATAATCAGACGAGCAACACTCTCTGTGTGTCGTTGGAAAATCGTGTTCCAAGTTTTGCCAGCCATGTGTTGTCATGTTGGCGCGGTATGGCTGTGGCCCCAGAGCCACGGGGAAGAAGAAGGCCTTGTTGTTTTCGAAATGAAAGTTTTACATCCAATTGGATTTTGTTACCCGTGATTCGATTAAAATGAAAACAATTTCACAGAATTAGAAGAAGAGGATGAGGAAGGTGTAGAAAGTGGAGGACTGATATTCATGTGAACCGAGGTGAAGAAAGTGCTTCACAAGATGTGGTTATAGATTTCGTTGTTGACAGAGTTTCTACATGAGAAACAGAGCGATCTAGAGTTGAAAATTCATATCAAGACACTCTCGCCAAGTAACAATACCAGGGACTTGGCATACACTATGTATCTAAATCAGATACACCGTGCACGGTAACAGCGATTTTAATCTTTTATTGTTTAACTTTTAGTTGCAGTCGCAAGCGTGAAATGAAATGAGAAATAGGAACTGCAGAGCTTGATGGACACTCTCAGAAATGGTGTTTTATTTTCATAAAATCACTGGCCTCTTAAAAAAATTGTCCTAAGCTACTGATATTCAGGTCACTTTTGGTTCAGGATTTGTGGCCCTTTAAGAGCTGGAAACTATTGTGAAAAGAGCTACTTAAGTATCTTATAAAGCACGTGATCTCAAGGAATTTGTTGACCTGACTTTTGTTTGTACCATTCGAATCATCATAGCAGAAATCCGCTGCATACGCAAAGCCGTATAAATATTCCTTACAAGTAGTGTTATGTGGTCATGGGCTGTAAGACGGTTGTTTAAAATGATACCAAGACTTTTCACCCTTTCAGAGAAAGGTATCTTCTCAGTAGATAAGTAAGCATCAGGGTATACACCAACAATCCCGATGTTCTGGCCTATCGGTAAGCATAGAGACTTGTTGAGATTAAGTAGAAAACTATTCGAGACTCCCAGAGATTTATTGCCTTTAAGTTCTCATTCAACTTACCGACACAGTTCCGGATTTGTGACCGCGACAAGTGTATTTGGACATCAGCCACAAAATGACCGTGTTTACTTGCCAGGAAGGCCCTTCGAAAATATACACCTTCGGACGGCCACCAGAAAGCAGACAGCATGGATGGTGATGGTTTGAGCCGCCATAACCGCCGATGGTCGTTGTCCGCTCGTATTTTTGGACCGTGGCGTCAAAATTAATGCGATCGTATACCGTGAAACTGTCTTAGAGGTAGTATGGAAGCTTTGGGCAACCAATCATTTCGGTCGGAGACCGTGGACATTTCAACAACACTCGGCACCGTCTCACAAAGCGCGCGTCAACCAAGATTGGTTAAAAAACAATGTTCCACACTTCGTTTCTTCGACACAATGGATTGCAAATTCTCCGGATGCAAATCCGTTGGATTTCTCTGTCTGGGGTATTTTGAAGGCGAAGGTTGGCACTAAAAAATAACAAAGTTTGGACCACCTCAAACAAGCACTTCGCCGGGAATGGGCCAAAATACTGCAGAACCACTTGCGTGCAGCGTGCGATGCTTTCTTCGGCCGTCTCAAGGCCAATATTCGCGCCAAAGGTGGACATATTGAAAACTACTGACACAATTTGAAAATTGGTGTATTTTTCAACATTTTTTGCTTTGGCACAACAAAATTTATCAAAAAATAAAAAAATTATAGCATTTTAAAAGTTTTAGTTCGAGTAAGTTACCCTATAGATGGTTACAAATTTGGGGGAGGTCATGAATATCTATATAAAACGAAGAGCAGAGGTCCAAGGACTGAGCCTAGTGTAACGCTCGTACAAAATCTCAGCATGGTATGAACATCTCCGTTTAAGGGAGCTTCTTGAAATCTTTCGCTGAAGTAGTTACGGATCAGTTCAACAGCCCTTTTGTTTAATCCGAACCTAAAATAAAGTTTCCGACAAAGTTTGCTATGATTCATTGAATCAAAGACTTTTGAAAAATCCAAGATTCAAAGCTCAAACAGATGTCGTCAACTATTTTTATGAGTACAGTGGTGCAGCTATATCCTGTTCGGTATGCAGATTGATGTGGGCATATTAAATCTTGGGTGTGAAGATGTATCCTTAATAATCATTTCTAATATAAAACTTTTGATAAGCCAGAAAGAATGTTAATTGGACGAAAGCCGGAACATTTGACTTATTTGCATAGAGAGAGCAAGATCTAACTAGGCAGCAATTATAAATATCCGGAAGCGTGTCTAACACCAATGGCAGTATTAGCCTGATGAATTTCAAAGATGTTCTGTCTAATCCAATATTAAGAGATTTTATGAATTCACGAGTAATAGTGAAAATAATGTCAGTAGTAGTTAACATTTTGAAAACCAATCTAGGGTCATGACTGGTACACATGTAGCAAAGTAGTTATACAACGAACTCGACTCGATGTCTATATTGTTCGAAGACGACTTCTTATTGATAACAACGAGCTCACGCAAATTTTTCCAAAGATCACGGGAATTATATGATAGTTGACATTAAGTTTGGCACTATAATAATATTCTTCACTTTTTCCGAACTTCGGCAGTGTTGATGTTTCTCAGCTTGACAAAACTAGTTCTATTTAAAGACGTCGGATGGATATCCATCTACGATACGCTTTGTCACGAAGCCGCATTAACTTTCTTGCATTTGACATAAGTCAAGATCGCCTAGGATCTATTATAAATGGTCCTATGAGTGGAACATATTTATCACAGACCTCCGTAATCATTGACTCAAATAAAGCCATTTTACTATCAACCTCTGAAACATTCCAAAACAAGTCCGATGGGTAGGTAAGTAAAGGCATCGTTATGCAAAGCATCTAGGTTAACATCTTTAAAATTTCCAAACCGTTTCTTTTTAGGATAACGTTTAATATTCATATGCACATCATAGATTAAAAAGCTTAAATCGTGAGAAGAATTAAGGGACACACCTAGTGTTACCGCCAAGAAAAAGTGATTTTTGCCAACTTTTTTAAAGAAAATTACTACATCAAAGGTCCTCCACTGCTGCAGTGATTACTGCCTTCACCGTGGCTACAATCGAAAAAACAAAAAACGTTATTAAACTAGAAGGTATTGTATATATTGTACAATGACCCACGATTGTGAAAAAAAAATTGAAATTTAACGAAATGGCAGAGTTTTGGAAAAAAAATGTTGAATTTTGCCCAAAAATTTGGTGATTTTTGGCCCACCAAAATTATATTTTTGATACAATTGAAAAACTGGAGGGTCATTGCATAGAGATACATATACAAAATAATCAAAAAATAATTCAAAGCGATCGGATGATTTGTCTTCGAGTTATAAGTGCAGCAAATTTGAAAAATGTACTCGTAGTTTCGAGGAAAGGCGTTTACAGAAAAAATGATTGATTTAATTGTTATAAATGGATGAAAATCCTACTTAGAGCTAATCTGCTCAATTATATTCCAGGCCCATATAATTCACCTACGTCTTCTTCAAAAAAACGAAATGATCGGCCCTCTTTGAAAGCAACCTGTTGGTGACGCTCTGCTACTCGTACCCTTTTTTCATCTTTGCTGGCGACACAATCTCTTGCTGCTGGTCCAACTATCACTCTCATCTCATTAAACATTTTTAAAATAAATGTATAACCGTCATTGAATATTCAAGTAGAAAAGTAATTGTAGCTTTCGTTATTTTTCTGCGCATTATTACCCTTACATCTATCCAGCAATTCACGCTGAGACAAGTCCGCGTATATTGGCTTTAGAGCTTTTTGAACATTTGGATCAAGTGGGAGATAATCGTGCTTGAACTTAGTCAAGTTCATTTATTCAGTTTCCGTGCGGCGATAAGAGAACCAACTCTTTGCGCCTTCTGAACAGTTTCCATGGCTTGGATTTCTATCCGTTGAACTCAAATACTTTTGAAGTTTATTAATTAAGTTGACAATTAATTTTATCGTGGTTTTACTTTTTCCTCCTAAGCTCTTATCGGCTTTTGTCAAACTACGGCATCGTGATCCCATTCTTTTTTTAACATGTAGATAGCATTCTAGTTTTTCTACAAGAATATTATATGGATTCAAATCTAATCTTTTATATGTGGCACTATCACTATCACAAATATACCGGGAATATTTCACCCCGTATTTAATAACTGAGCGATCAAACATGTCTTTTACACTGTCGGCTTACATTTTTAAAGCCGATCCTTTATGATTTATGTCGCAATCATCTTCGGGTAGTGAGAGCCATTCTGCGTACGCTTCAGGATCGCTGTCTTTTTTATTTTCCCAAAAGACACAACTCTGACAGTAAGTAGATGCACTTGCCATCTCTCGCAACTGTCAAATTTGTCTCTGAGTTTTCTTTCTCCAATGTCTGCTTCTACATTTCTTCAACAGCTTTTTCCATACTAAATTTACAAACTGAGTCTGCTGCTATCCATAAATTCTATCAAACCCCAAAAAAAATTAATCCCGTTTATTCCGAGACCAAAAATACGCATAACAGCCACTAAACGTCTATTCATTTCAAATGCATTTTCAATCATAGGCACGGAATTGATGTACGAAACAACGCATTCACACATGACAGCAATTTTGAATCCTAAACCTCTCGGACTTGCTTGATTAAGTCACATTTTTTTCACAAGTTTTATATACCACCTTGATCAAAAAGTTCCCGCGCCACACCACCGTGTGGCGCCCCCATTATTCCGATTTGAGTTCTGTTTTTTTTTTTTGTTAAGTTGGTAAACCTGTTGTTGACATTCCCTCTAAATCTTAGCATCATAGCTTGACATTTACAAAAGTTACGTAGCCAAGAGTACATGTATCTCTGTGTGTGTTTGCGATTTTTCACAATTTTAGAAATGGATTTAAATTTGCAACAACGAACTTGCACTAAATTTTGCGTAAAAAACGGATTTAATAGTGCGCGAACGTTGGAAATGTTGGAAAAGTGTTTCGGCAAGGATTCTCTAAAGAAAACGGTCGTTTACCAGTGGCACGAGCGGTTCAAAAGTGGTCGTGAGTCAATCGAAGATGTTGAACGCAATGACAGACCATCGGCATTGAAAACCGACGAAAACATGGATGAAGTAAAAGAAATGTTGGTCAATAACCGCACATTAACCATCAGAGAGATAGCGGAGGACTTGAACATTGCCTATGGATCCGTCCAAGACATTTTGGTTAATGGTCTGGGTTTCCGTAGTGTAGCAGCAAAGTTGGTGCCAAAAGACCTCAATTTCATGGAAAAAAGAGACCGTGTTGACGTCACAAAAGAGATGATTTACGAATCTGAATCCGATCCCACATTCATCAAAAGGATCATTAGTGGAGACCAGACATGGGTTTATGAGTACGACCAACACGCAATCCAGACATCAGGCAAGTGAATGGCGTTCACCAAATGCGCCGAGACCAAAAAAACCACGTCCTTTTCAGTCAAAAAAGAAGGTAATGCTCACGGTTTTCATGGATTACAACGGTGTAGAACATCATGAATTTTTATCAGAATGCCAGACAGTAAACAAAGAGTATTATTTGGGCGTTATGAGACGTTTGCGTAAGCAATTCGCCGAAAGGGACCAGAATTGTGGGCAGAAAAATCTTGGATTTTACATCATTATAATGCACCGTCGCACAGTGCCATCATTATTCGTAATTTTTTGACGAAAAATGCAACAAATACCACCCAACAGCCACCAAATTCACTTATTTTGGCTCCCTGTGGCATCTTTCTGTTCAATCGAGTTAGAAAACCACTACGGGGAACGCGTTTCAGCAGCCGAGAGGAAGTAATGGAAAAATCGCAGGAAGCACTGATGGACATACCGAAAACCGAACATAAGAAATGTTGGATTGCATCAAGCGCTGGCATAAGTGTGTTGCAGTCGATGGGGATTACTTTGAAGGGGACAATATAGATTTAAATGAATAAACTTGTATTTTAAATTTTCTGAATAAATTCCGGAAACTTTTTGATCAATTGCTAATAAAAAACCGAAATAAACTGAATAATGCAATATCCATGAGTTGGATCAATCAAAATATTATTATCAGCGGACGTACTGGGATTCGCGGTAGACTGCTTGATTTCCTGTAAAATTTAATTTTCTTGAAACTGATCTATGCCTGGAAATACAGTGAGTACCTTTTTGGTTCGAATACAGAGGTCGATCACTTATTTTTACTAAAATAAGTTACGAAGTGCTCAGTATAACGGTCACAGTAAAACTAAATGTGTCTATCTCCGAAAACATGTGACGTATTGTAGTTATAAACGAAAAAAACCTTAGATGCATTTCTGTATACCTGAAGGTCAACAATAGAAACCGAAATCATATTATAATGATGTACGATGATCACAGAGCCCGAACAATAACTCTAGTAGAACCCGTAGTAAACGTAACTTTCTGACCGCTGAGCGCCTGCTCTTTAGAAGGCTGTAACTCAACAACTATTTAAGATTTTCTTTTTTAATTTTAGTATGTTATGTGTAAAGATATAGACTATCGAAATATGAATCGATTTTTTCAAAATTTCACACTAGGCGTGCCACTTAAAGTAAGAAGCAGAAATGTAATCAAGAATTAACACTAAACTTTCATCCGATATAAAAGAAATAATTCGACATCCTGCTCTCAAATGTGAATATTCAGGCCACAGTTGGCAGGGAAATCGTTGACAGAAATTGCTCTTGGACCATTATTTAATAAGTTAAGACGAGTTTAAGTAAGACACCTAAGCCTCGAATTCAGTAAGAACAAAATCATGATGTCGAACATAAGCACAGCCAATTAGACATTTCAGGTTGTGGTCAGAGATTTCAGATCTCATTTTGAGATCTCATTTAAAAGCGGACTTGTAAAAGATTGCAAGCCCTCCTCCCCTACTATCTCTGTGATGCTTTTTATAATTCTAAAGTTCAATACGAATATCGTCATCCCCGATATCATCATCACAACCAGGAACCAAGCAAGTTTCAGATACAGAAATTATATCTACTTTGCTGCGAATAAAATAGTTCCCTAAATTCATCTATGCTCGATTTGAGACTTTGCAGATTGATATGATGTGCTCTCAATCCAGAGCACCTGTTAGCAAAAGTGTGGAACATTATTCTTGAACACTAAAAGCTATTCACACGCCGTGTAGTATGTAATTGTTATCCATATGAAACTATCAACAACAATAGAAAAAGCGATAAATTTGAGCTGATATGTCACATTCCAACCATCAACCTCCTGGGCAGAAGGAGCACAAACAAACTATAACAAATCTAACATACAATTAGCGAAAAACAGCTAGACATAATATGGTATGTTATTCAGATTCAGATTCAGATTCAGGGATTTTAAAAAATATGATGCATATACTCGTACTCGTATGTATACTTAGAAACAATGTGTAATATAGAGTGACCAGATAGCAATGATAGTTTTTCCAATTCTGCTGTTTCAGCAGCTGTCAAAGTTACCACTGACATCCAGCTGTCAACATATTCAGTAAGGCTTGCCATTTCAGCACGCATTGTTTTACGCTTGCTGAACGTGCGGAAATTATTAAAAAATTTTATCGAAATTCCGGCTCAATTGTAAATACGCAACGTGAATTTCATCGTGAGGTACCTCGTCATTCTGGCTTCAGTGTGCAGGCAATTCGTCACACCGTGGAAAAATTTAAGCGTGAGTACACTCTTTTGGATTTTAAGCCACCAACCAGACCGAGATAGTCGCTGTAGCTGCCAGTATCGGAGAAGACCCAGAAATGCCCAGCTGAATTGGACATCCCCAGAGAGATAACTCAGTTTATTTTGCGGTTGGATTTGGGCCTACATCCGTATAAGATTGTGCTAACGCTAGGATTGAAGTCGGACGACCATAAACAATGCAGTGAGTTCGCAAATTGGTTGCTGGAAATGTTGGCCGGAAATCACGATTTTGACCAAAAAATCATCTTCTCGGACGAGACTCAGTTTTGGCTCAGCGGCTATGGTAACAAGCAAAATTGTCATTGTTGGAGCGAACACAATCCACAATGCATCCACAAAGATTGACTGTTTGGTGGGGTTTATGATATGGTGGTATCATCGGACCTTAGTTCTTTGGAAATAAGACGGCGCTACATGCCATACAAGCGACGCAACGCTCTAAATTCTAAAGGAGAAATTTGGCAACTGCTTCATCTCACCGCGAGCGTTTAGCAATTGGCCGCCGCGATCATGCGATTTGACACCACTCGCCAACCAAAGCCAACCACCTTGGACGAACTCGAGGTCAACATTCGACACGCTATTGCCGCAATAACGCCGCACATATTAGACCCACCGCTTGTAGCACTGGAAGCGAAGCCGAGGCCGTTATTTGGATGATGTGATATTCCATACATAATATCATGAACGTAGCTTCAAAGTAAAGCCAGAATCAATTTTATATCTCACACCGTTGTTGTTTTATTTAAATTTTTTTCTTATCGTTCTTATTTGATCACCTGGGTACATATAGGCCTTCCTATTGTGTTTACTCGTATATTGTGCATATTTATTTTGTGTGCTCCCCCAACAAATCAGCGATAAAAGCGTATAAAGTTGCACTATGGTCGAAGTTACCTCGCAATACCTTGGAGTAAGACCCATTATATGAGGTACAAACCTGGCTTCCTGAACTTAACTCGTTCTTCTGCATAACATATCCCAACTAAAATAAACACCATTGGTCCAACGGATGTTCATTCCGTTTTCTTTGCTCATAGAGTTTGCGAGCGGTTCTTGCCCTTCTGGCTTAGTAAACCCATTTTTTTTGCTGTATGAGCTTGTCAGCACTCTTTGTCAAACCAAAGTTTTCATTATGGTTAACAGGAAAAATCTGGAACATCAGATGACGTGCCTCTAACGGTTTGCTGACAATGTCACCATTGGTCTTCAGCGCTTGATTTTGCTTGATTTTTTGTTCGTCAAATTTCTTCATAAGTAGTACTACTTCAGTATTCTGATGTCCGGGAGTCGATGTTGTCTCCTCAAAGGACATACAGAATATTACAGCTGCGCCCTGCGTCGATTCCAATGTGATCAATCCAGTTGACGGATTTTTGATCAGCTGACTGCCAGGTCTCTTGTGTATATTAGTCTGAGTCCGTTTTCAAGACGCTCGTCTTTCCTAATTTAGCATTAAAATCACAAAGTGTGATCTAGAGTCGCGCGTAGGACATAACGTACCTATCTCGTTCAGGAGCTCATAGGAGCAATCGTCGCTTACCTATGTAGGGAGGACGCTTGTGTTGGGGAACTTATCCTTGATGCGCATTGCAAGGAGGCGCTTACTCAGATGCTTGAAGCTTATAACTTATTGTCTACATCTTCCTCTGATGACAAATCCACATCCAAATAGGAGCTGCTTTTGTTCTCTATAACAACCACCAAACTAGATGTCACAGGTTTTTATCTTTCTTTTGCATAGTCCATATCATCGCGCTTCTTCTTGAATGGCAATGATATCCGCTTTATACTGGTTTTGGGACTCCACTAATTTTTCAGCTTCACGAGGACATTTAGAAGTTCCCCTATCATACACGCATAGCCGAAAGTCATTGGCCATTTTTCGGGGTCATCAACATAATTTTAGCCATATCCAAGGTTGATCTTGCTTCGGAGCATACGAGTATAGTGTTTTACGGAGGGCCTGATCCTTCAGAGAACTCAAACGTAGCCATTTCAATTTCGGCAACCTAACTTGACACTGAAAGATCCATATACATATGACTTCAGCTCCGTACATGACGTCGCAATTTAAATGAGATTTTGGCTGGTCCTTGATCGTAACGACGCCGTTGGAGTTTCTCATCGAAACGTCCATATTGGGCTTTGCCAAATACTTATATCCTGAAATTAACCCAGTTGTGCTTGTGCAGTTTGGTTGTGATTATCTTTTCTCATTTTTTCGTGAAGTGGCTGAGAAAAAAGTGGAACTAGGTACAGCAACACTAAAAAATCAACCAAACCTCTGCTTGAGCTATGTACATACATAATCGTCTACTCTTACTGTTGAATCCAGGAACGCAAGAAAGTATGGGATTCGATTTCTGATCAAAGTTGCCCCTAAAGACAACTGCTGCCTTACACGCATATTGATGTGAAGGACTGTTTTGCTATTGTCTAGAAATATTGAGTCCGGATTGTCTCAATGCTATTGCAGATTAAAGAATTAAGCTTAATAAAGCTTAATAAAGAATTAAGCTTAATTAGAAATTATCAGAGGTCGCTATTAATCACTGCCATAACTCAAGCCGTGTCAATGTACAATTTTAGTCGGAGATTACAGGTTATTGCTTATTTAAACGCCGGGCATGCTTTGCGTACAGAAAGTGCTGCAGTTCCATTTCGGAATCTATTCACGGCTTCGAAACCCTAACTAAATTCGTGTTCGGCTTTTTATTTAAAAAAAAAAAACCACATGACACTACAGATTAAATCAGTATTCAAAAAATACTCATCCCGATCCCACTTGCTTAACTCTTTCCCTTATTTCTATTGTACTTCTCCGGTCGTTATTCCTTAGAATATCCGTATAATGAAAAATAAATCCCACAACGGAAGTATTAAATGAAAATCGTGAAAATCTTCCGCAAATTCAATGCCATAAATTAAAAAAGGATAATTTAATTATTCAACAGATCCTGCTGCCATTGATTCAATCATCAGTTCCTCCGCAGAGACATTGATTCCCACTTTGCCCGTTGCCAATTGTTGTCAACTGAATGAGGAACAACTTCCTGCTGTTCTACTGCTGGAAAGTTTCTTGATCCATATAGCTGGTGTAAATTCTCATTCCTTCTGACTAGAGTTCCGGATGGTAAGTGAAAGTTTTCCGCACCACTTTTCACCAGCACATCCGGCTAATGTAACAGGAGTTACTTCCCCCGTCTGCTGTAGCTCTGTATTCGTTACCCCCTTGTGCATGGAGTTTGGATTTGGATAGATTCCCCGTGGAGTGTAAAATTTAATATATTCCAAAGTATAGATTTCAGATATCATCAATTGGGGGTATGAGTGGATGTTGGCGGAAGTGCTAGAGAGTTGATATGGCAATGTACAATATTTGCCGAGATGAAAGAGGATGATTGCTCTGTCTGCGGTGTTAACGGTTGCGATGATTGTCTAGTTCGGGATTTTGCTGCCGCCAGGAAGATATTAATTGATTGCCGGGATTTGTATTCACCTTAAAGATTTGTTCTTTGTTAATAAGGTGTTGGCTCGACCCGTATGAATGCAATGTTAAGTCGGATAAGTCTTTTAAAAACGAGCTAAGCCGAGTTAGAGTTTGTTAAGTATTGTATTTGAAAACAGGTTAGGAAGGGTCTTTGCAAATAATTACTGTCAGTTGTGGTAGTAATCTAAAAATGACCGATTCTGGAGAATTGTCTAAACTCATTGTCTTTTTAACAACTCACGGCATCTGCCACCCGGGCACCGGGGTACAGCGCCTACGAAATTCTTGATAAAAGTCAATTGTAACTAAAAATAAATAATTATATGCATTCGATCAATATTTAATTATTCATATTCTAAGAAGGTAGGAAGGTAAATTATGTACAGTGACCTTGGGAGTCCTAAAGCAAGTATAAAACAGAAGGGCAAAAGCAGTTCTTTTATAACTCAAGAATATTCGAGAACTCTTTTGAAAGACGTAGACGGAAACATGCCTACGCGTATATTTTTGGGGCAGTAAAGCCATATACGAGTAGCTCAGTTCTTATCGTTCGCTCGAAGAAGTAAGACGTCCAGTCACTGTTGGGAGAGTTTGGACAGTTTGGCTTATTAGTGAAGTGTGCATAGAACTTGTGCATTATATTTGTGGAAAACAGAAGCAGAAAGATGGAGGAATTTTCGAGAGTTTTTGAGGAGATTTAGTTACGCTGAAAAAGAGGAGTACTTGAAAAGATTACTCGGCGAAGAAGATGAGCAAAGTGATGACCCTTCGGACAGAGAAGATGAGTATTGGTTTCCCAACAATAACGCTCCGAATTCTGCCAATGCTGAAGTATCGGATAATGAAGATTGCGTTGATGACGAAGCCAAAATTGATGGTGAAACTCAAGAAGAAGAAGAAGGTGATGACGACGAGGAGGATAGTGACAACGAAGTAGCTTTAGATGTTTTAGCCAGCACTACAGGGTGAATGACTCGAACTCCAACTTTTAAAATGCTATAATTTTTTTATTTTTTTGTTAATTTTATTGTGCCAAAGCAAAAAATGTTGGTAAATACATCAATTTTCAAATTGTATCAGTAGTTTTCAATAGGTCCACCTTTGGCGCGAATATTGGCCTTGAGACGGCCGAAGAAAGCATCGCACGCTGCACGCAAGTGGCTCTGCGGTATTTTGGCCCATTCCTGGCGAAGTGCTTGTTTGGTCCAAACTTTGGTATTTTTTAATGCCAACCTTCGCCTTCAAAATACCCCAGACAGAGAAATCCAACGGATTTGCATCCGGAGAATTTGCAATCCATTGTGTCGAAGAAATGAAGTGTGGACCATTGTTTTTTAACCAATCTTGGTTGACGCGCGCTTTGTGAGACGGTGCCGAGTGTTGTTGAAACGTACACGGTCTCCGAATGAAATGATTGTTTGCCCAAGGCTTCAATACTGCCTCTCAGACAGTTTCACGGTATACGATCGCATTAATTTTGACGCCACAGTCCGAAAATACGAGCGGAGAGCGACCATCGGCGGTTATGGCTGCACAAACCATCACCATCGGTGCTGCCTGTTTTCTGGTGGCCGTCCGAAGTTGTAAAATTCTCTGGCAAGTAAGCTAGTTCATTTTGTTTGTTGACATACGAGTATTGCTCGATAACAAATGGCGACTCATCGGAAAAAACCAAATTCGGCAACTTACCACTTTCGTGCAAGCGTAGCAACTTCTTTTGCTATTTCGACTCTAACTTTTTTCTGTTGCGGTGTAAGATCGTGTGCTTTTTTGAACTTCAATGGCTTGAGCCCAAGTTCATTTTTCAGTATGTGTTGCATCCGTTCCAACGATATGTTGAGCTCACGAGCCAGTTTTCTTCCGCTTCGACGCGGATTTCGCTCAACTCGAGTCTTCACTTTCTGAACCATTTCTGCCGATTCTGTTGGTTTTTTATGACCACCTCCATAGCGTTTTGCAACACTGCCAGTATCACGGTAACGAGCTATGGTTCGAGACATAAATGATTTATTCACGTTGAGGTGCTGGAGAGCTCTAACGATAGCTACTTGTGGTTTTCCAGCTAAATATAAAGCAATCACACTATCACGATTGAATTCCATCTCGGATAAAAATTTTCAACACAACTGAGACGCAAATCGTTTAAAAGGCTTGTAAATAATAAAATTATCTGTCATGTGTCAAAATTTGAGCTCACTGTCATGTACGGTGTGGAAATTATAGCAGTCTGAAGTTGGTTGCAGTTCGAGTCATTCAGGGTGTAGTACGACACAACGGTTTGGAGTAAAACTCTACCTCGAAACCAGCAAGCTCCGGCTAGAAATATTGTTAGGCAGAGAGCTGGACTGCATAAAAGTACGGAAATGTTATCGATCTTTGGCACATTCCAAAAATTCATGACCGTTGGGCGCACACAGAACGAGTCGTGTTTATGGAAGAAATTTACGGTAACTGAAATGTTGTCTTGTTTTTGAATCTTGATAAGACATAGATGAAATGTGGAAGAAAAACTCATCTCCGCTATATCGTGCAACGATGGGACGAAGGCGATTTCAGTCGCTTTTACGTTTTATACTTGACACTCGACGAACAGATCTTTCCTCTTCGAGGAAGGGCGAAGTTTACCCAGTACATGCCATCGAAGCGTGCTAAATGCGGTCTAAAAGTACAATATTTTGGTTGTGTGACACAAGTAATGCTTATCCACCCAAAGGGATTTTCTATACAGATAAACAAGGTAGTACTCGAGAAGTCAATCAAGAAGAACGAGTTGGGTAAGAACTGGTCGCCGCTTACAAAGTATCTACCCGGAACATAAGCATGGACAGATTTTTCACGAACTTATCGTTGCCAGAGAGTCTTTTGTCATGGAAGCTCACTATCATCGGAACTTTGAAAAGAATAAAATATTCATTCCTCAAGAAATAAAATCGTTGAACCCTAGACCGTTATTGTCAACGCTTTTTGGATTTCACGAGAAGATTACCATCTGTTCGCATGTTCCGAAGAAAAGCAAAGCGGTGATTCTTCTCAGTACGATGAATAATGATGCTACGATTTTTGATGCATCTGTCCAGAAAACAGAAATGATTTTCTTTTACAACAACACCAAAGCTGGCGTTGATACTACATATGGATCAAATGTGCATGAGAACGGCGAACGTGCAGATGGCTGCAACTTTTTTTTTTTACAATATTTTATATATCGCCCGTGTTGCTGCTTAATATGAAGACAATGAAAAAAACTAACAGACGCAGACTTTTTCTACCCCAGGTCTCAGAAGAACTTAGCCATGCCAATGATAGAAGATCAATTTTCTAACCAGCAAGTTATTGCGAAATCATCCAAAGAAAATCGCAATCGGAAGTGACTATGAAAGGCCAGTAACAGAAGTAGTAACTGATAACAACGATCAACGAGATACTAGTGGCGGAAAATTTGTAGTTGGATCATGCTATATTTACAACGAGTAACCTATCCGAAAGAGAAGAAATTAAAGGAAGTCTTGCGCTGACTGTAATAAGCCCGTTTGTGATTCGCACACAGCAAAATTCACAAAATATTTGAATTGTAATCATTGATTTATAATATATCTATGGCCAATCTTTTTTGTAAAAAAAAATATTCAACAAAACGTACGCCGAGTACGCCGGGTGGCAACACTGGGGCTAAGAGCATGCTGTTATGCGTGAAAGATGAGAAAAAATGTCTCGCGTCCATTTTCGTCTCCATACCTATTGATGAATTAGTTACCAAGTGCTTTTGGCTAATTGACTTTTGCAGTAGCTGCAGATAGGAGTAGAAACAGCGACTTATATTCTGGATTATCTGCAATGAAAAAAACCTAGTAGTCCGGCTTTTTTCGGCCAAGCTACGAGCCAAATTTCACACCCTCTTATCAATGCAATGTACGAGTACATATATCCGAATATGACAAATTGAGCGACAAGCCAGAGACTGGCTGCATTAGGACATCAACGCTATGTGCTCGCCAATAACAAACTCCAAAAATGTTTAGATTCAATACACAAAATCACCATAATCAAACGCTTTCCAATATTGATGCGATTAATGACGGCAGAGGCGACCAGATTCTTCCAAGAGCGCTTCATCCTGTCTCTGCTGCTAGTGTGTCTTCTAGCTGACTCTCTGCTTGACGCTTAAAGCAGTTCTAATTTCTACGTTGTAGATGTACTGGCTGTCAGAATACACAACTTTTTCAGGGTTATCTTACTAGCATTTGAATTTTGATGACCTTGTACGCTAGCTGGCTTTTTACGTTGGCCATATGGCCATGCCGTCGCACACAATGACAAGTGAAGTCTGCATGAAGTCTATTATTTCTGAAGTCAAGAACAACTTCGGGTGAAAAACTATTCTGCAAGGTGACGCTACAATTGAACCGTTATTGGAGGGTCCTAAGTAGTACTTTCTCCTAATAATCTCAAAGTATGGTGATGACAGCTTCCGGGAAAAGACTACCTTAGATACATTTATAATCCTAGTTAAGCTAATTTTCCAACTGAATAATAAGTGGAACGGGTAAGTACCTGCTCTTTACGCGACCGCCACGCAGTGCTTAAGGTCTTGCACTGACTTCCAACATACCAAGTTAGTTTTACAATGCAAGTCTCTGAACGCATTTGAAGAATGAATGTACTAACTTTTATCGGGGTGCCAGTTCGCAAGAGAATCGCAGGAAACGAGATCCTCCGAATAATACTTCTCAATATCAGTGTTAGAAACAACTGAAGCCTCGATTATGACTTGACATTTTATTTTTATATAAATACAGGAGTAGGAGGCATAGCTTTCCATGATGCACTATGATGGACTATTCTTACAGTTCCCAACAGAAAGGGCTGTGGATAGATCCCTAGGTCTGTTTATCACCTAAATGAGCTAAGGCTTGATGTGAAACCTATGAAGGCATTGCAGAGCATTTCCTACGTAAGTGTCCAACTAACAATCGCATCAGGCTGCTGGAACTACACATTGATAATGCAGGGGACTTTGTTGCTGAAGCGGTTATTCATCTTTTCACCGAAGCACGGAGAGTATATTGAGCAGGAAGTAGATGAACATCGGAAAATGAAGAGGCAAGAAGAAAACCACAATATTTGGTGCAGTATGTAAGATCAGCTATTCAAAAGCTAGTAAGGCCATTTCCAGAAGGCGGTTCTATGTATTGGAGCAATTACACTTCTTACGGTCGGATATAAATCCGTATCTTACGTACTGTGAGAACTTTACAGTCGCTTTTTCAACATATTACCCTTGCGGCTCTGACCTTAAATCTAGGGCAAAACCCCGAAGAAACTTTCAACTTTCTCCATATCGGCACCTTCTAAGTAGTTTCTCACAAAGCTTTTTCGTACCCAATGTGGCTTCATTCCTGATTTAGGGTACTAGTCTTTCTCTATGTTTCGAAGTGGGGTGCCGAAATTAAAAACACTTATAGTTGGAGCATTGCCGTCCACTTCTCCATCTTGGTTAGGATAATTAGTCAGGGGTAACGCTTTATATTACATTCATTCTTCTCGCACATTGGATCTTCCATCCGATGAAGTATGTTCATATCATTCTTTTGAAGGACTTCAATATCACCCACGTCTTTCTTTCATTACCGATATAGGGTAGATCTGATAGGATCATGATTTTGTACAACAACAATTTGGTTTTTGAACCAAAAACGTATGGTCAATCTACGAAGGATCACCACTAAAGTGTTCCTTGAATATCTTGAAATTATTCTTGTCAACATCAGCATTTTTTGAATGCCACAATCCGCAATAGTTCTGGAGCAGATAGTGCAAGGGTCAGGTGTTTCTGTTATATACATATAGATAATATCGACACGCAATCAGTCATCCTCACATACCTTAGGCGACAGAGGATCAAACTAGTTAGTCTTGAGATAAAATTAAGCTATCATGTTAACAAATGAAAGAACTTTAGCGACTTTTCGTCCAATCGTTGATCATATGTGCAAAGACTACGAATACACAGCATCTTCACGCTGAAACATCAATTGAGCTGTTCCCATTTTATATCTTCCAATCTAATATCTGTATGAGAGTGAACTATGGTAGATTAATTTAAGAGTTAAGGTGTAGTCATCCTTATCACCCTTCGCGGACTCCAAAGTACGCTGAAGCTGAATTGATTCACTCAATATCTCTACGGCTTTTGAGTAAGAACTGAAAGTCCCTTGATGCCCATGTGTTTAGAATATTCCCAAGGGCGGAATTGCTATCAGTTCGGTTTTTGTCAGTATAAAATGTTCTGTTTCCATACCAACCACAGCTTAAACGTAGACATTCAGCTGAAGAATTTCTAGAAAAACTTAAGTGCGACATGCCTGTTCGACATGATAGTTCTATAGTGGATAAAGCGAAGAAAAACCGCCACTTTATATTAAGGTTCCTGGACTGTCCATATCATCTTGACATTGGAGGTTTGTCCTAAATAATTCCTAATTCCTATTTAAACTCCTTGCTGTAGTCGCTGTGGGCCGTAATCGCCTTTTATACCCAACACATTAAGGTGCAGAACTCCATTATTCAAAATGTCTGAAGTGCTGTTGGATGCGGAAGTGTGGATATGTTTATTTGGAAGACAATAAGAGACATTCAACACATTTCAATTAGTTTTGAAGAAATTTATGGCACATCATACCTACCAGTCGTATTTTTATATTTTTATTATGAATTTGATCCTCCAGTTAAAAAAGAAAAAACTTCCTTATACCAAAACGATGATACAATTGAGGAATCTCAATTTCTGCATCTAGGGTATCCACCGTCTTCGAAACTCCATTGTCAACTGGTAAAAAAAACTCAGTTAACGTCCTAATTCGCAACGCACAACCGACCTTTCACATCGCTATACAACTCAATCCACTTCACTGTTCATCATATACTCCTCCTCCAAAACCTCCTGCGCAGGATCTGATTTTTTTATTCGCTGCTTTTATTTCTTGCTATCTAAACTATCGGCAAATATTTGCTCGATACTCCCGCACAGGATCCACCATGTGCTCATCAAGCACGTGTTTACCTCAAGAATACCATCCACATCCATCGAACAAATTCATTCTGCTGGTTCCTGATGAATTTTCCACTAACACATGTAAAATGTGGTTGCTCTCTGTCGTTGGATGCTGCGACTTGAGTTGAGAGTATTGTGTTTTCACAGAATGAATGCAATTCTTTGACACAAAGAGAGAATCATCATCATCATCATCATCATCAGTGTCCTGGTCCTGGTCCTGGTTCTGGTATCCCGTATCTTACATCCAGTATCCACCATCCAGCACACAGTATCATCATCTCCAGTTCTCATAGTTGTATAGGTAGTCGTTAGTCGTTTTTGTTCTCGTTTTGGTTGGATTCCTGCTGCTTGTGGTAGTTCAGTTCGTCCATACATACATTCATCGCATTAACTGGTCACATGAACACACGGAACCAGTCGCAGTCAGTGGATTCCTTTTGGTCCTGCAAACTTTTTCAGTTTATTATCATCGATGATGACATTTGGACGTTGTCGACGCGACGTTTTGTGCCTCCGGTCGGATGATAACTCATTATCTTTGGTTTAATGCGCTGTGACAGGATAAGTGTTTCTCTTATGTGTTATAATCGAAAAGCCGATTTAATTCCCCATGTAAGTTTAGTGCAATTAAAAAAGGATAACGATAAAATATAAAGGATATCAACTACTTCAAAAAAAAAATATATATTCTCCCTGAAAATGTGAAATAAAAAAAAAAGTTAAAAGTGCATAGTCAATAATAATGCGAAAGTGATCAATTGTGTGTTTAGTAAAAAATTAAAACAAAAAAAATCTATAGAAAAAAGTATTTATTAAAAAAATATATGTATATGACAAGTCGTTAACAACAAAATTTGAGTGCTAAAAATTTGTTGGTAATGCGAATTGTTTCAAAAGTCAATCTTTATCGATTCATCATGTGGCTGATCAATTCAAATGAGAAGATCCTGATTGTGTTACTAATGCTGTTCGCAATAGTAAAAGGTAAAACCAAAGATCAGTGACATCAAGGATAATACTTCATCGTATGCTGAATATTTTTAATTGACTTAATTTGTTAAAAATTCCATTGTACCACCATCGCTTTTCTATATTTAAACCGGTCTTAAGACTGCCATTGTGCCATTGTTCTCTATCTAAATCAATGAAGATAGACTTAAATTTAATTTTTTTAATTTTAGTAAATATTTCCATCTTCTAACAATTAAATAATTAAGAACTGATTTTAAATGATTAAAATTTCTTACACATTAAACAAAAAAATAAATTGTCAAAATATCTTGAAATAGGAACGACTTTGGATATTCTTTAAAAGGCAATCAAAATTAAATATAGTTGCATCTATTCTAAGTAGGCTATATAATATTTTACATCAACGCGACTTAAAGTTGGAGAATATAAATTTTACCAAGCAACAACAAAATTAAATTTGTTTAAACTTAAACAAAATAATATTTGAAACCTATCGAAATAGTTGCTTATATTGAATATCAATCCGAGACAGTCTATCGTAAATTTATATTTTACATAAATGTAAGAAAAAGTTCTGTCGTCTTATTTAAAAAAGCAAAATGTCTTTCTGTTTACTTTTAATTTAAACAAAAAATAATCCAACATGTAGATTCATTCATTGGTGAAAAGTGTTTGCCAGTGCTTTGGCAATCTATCCATCCTATTGGGAAAAGGTTCTTACTATACATTGGTGATGAAAAACTGTTTCACTGACATTCGGAAACCCTAAATATTTAAACACGTATCTCCATCGAAAAAGTTTTGTAGAAATTGGAATAAGTGGTAGTCCGATGGAGCATTATTAGGTTAATTTCATGGAAGATTTTCTTTCCCATATTTCGTCGTGCGTCATCGTGCTGGCCGAAGTTGGACATTCGTGCTCCAGCATTACAATTACGATCAGCATATATTGTTTCATTTTGGTTAAGCAGCTCATAGTATACCAAACTTTTGCCGTCCCACCAAAAATCACAGCACTACCTCCTTCTGATGGACTCTAGATTTTGATGTTCATTACGGAGATTCCCTCTTGTTAGCACAAGCTATTTTCTTACAACATTCACAAAGTATCCACATTTCATTTCCAGTAACTTAGCGGTCCAAAACCGGTTGCATTTTCTGACGTGCAAGGTATAAGACAGATATGGAAATTCGGTAGATTAGAAAATTTTAGCTTGATTAGAAGATTTTGTCACAAAACTAAAGCTTTTTGTTGCGATCCCACGCAGTTAGTGTTGAATTCCATGTTTGAAGGTCACACTACCGAAGTTTATGTAAGATTATTCAGATTTCGCAATACATTATGGACATTAATATAGTATTTCTGATCGGGGTTCATCTTTCAGAGAAAGTTAACCTGACGGAATCTTGAAAATCATCTTTGTCATGTCCGGGCCCTCACTGCGGTCTGTTTAACCACTCCACACTAATTTTCTGCCTGCACCGCGTTGTTGCCTGTTTAAAAGTGATAGAGTTTACAATGTCTCAAGTGTCCTTTTTTTTATAGTCATGTTGACGGTTCGTAAGCCTTTCATTTTTCATAAGATTTAATATGGATTACACGTTTCCGCTTATATGGCTATACAAGCTTTTCTGCAGAAGGTTCTGCCTCTAAAAATTATAAACAAATTTAATTTGGATATATTTTAAGGGTTTTAAAAAGAAATATTATTTATAATTCACTTACTATTGTATTCAAGATTAAATCTTAAAGGAAATTATTAATGTTTTTCTTTATATAACAGTTTTAAGATTTGCTATGTTTTTAAACTCTTGTAATATTATGTTGTAGAAGCACAACAAGCTATTTTCTATAGTTGCTGGGCACTTAGACCTTGCCTTGGGCATGTCTTCTTGTACTCATCTAATAGTTGATTACCTTTAAAAATCGGTTGTTTTCGTAATACTCCAGTATAAACGTCACCTTAAAAATATTTTCGATATCAAGAACATTAAATCTTCTTTCTTCGGGAACATTGCCAAGACTATTGCCGTTCATTTGCCTCAGTGCTGAATTTTTAAGTTTCCGAATTATTTTTGAATGTGAGTTGTTGAAGCATTATCCAAGTCAATTATTCCATATCTTAACTTTCATTCTATTGACACAAAATTCGCCTATTTTAAAACAGGTGTTGTGGCACGGTACTGTAGACGGATGAATGAATTTTTTTTTTTTTTTCAAGAACTTAACACTCAAGTGGGTATGACTACACTTAGATGCCAAGCATGTGTTAAGTTTTTCAGAAAATGGGACAGAAAGAGAAAGAAAGATGTTTGGGCTCAGCGGCTATTTCGCTCCATGGTTGGCATCCAACATTTAATGGGGAGCCTAAATTATTAGTCTACATTGGCTTGATGTTGTATTTAGGCAACCATTCATCTCACGAGATTTTAGTTGCCTGAAAAAATCTTTCGGTCACGGATGGTATTGAACCTCGAACCTTCCAATTGGGAAGCCAACACACTACCATCTAAGCTACGGCCACGGCATTTACTCGTAAAATTCAAAGAAGATGACTGTCGATGTTAACTTCAAGATTCTTGTAGCTTTTCACAATGCCAATCAGATAGTTAAATGTATTGGCACAAACATCATTCCTGTAGTAGATTTTGTCTTAGGTGGCTTTGAACAACAAACCATTGCTATGGTACCATTTCCCTGTAGCATTGAACTCCTCCTGCAGTATTGCTCTCTCCGTCTCCAAAGACCCGTAACGCAGCACTATCGCTGTATCGTCACCAAAAAAGGAATACTCTGCTTAAAACCGCAAAGTAGCTCGGTAATGTGTAATATGAAACGAACTGGACCCATTTTTCATCCTTGAGGGACTCCATATTGAACGTATTCTCTTTTACTGATTTTGACACAAAAATGCCTGTAAATGATTACATGTAGGTAATCTTTCAGTCAGTCCGCTACATCGGTCTGTAATTGCTGAATTGGTCTTATGATAGCAATTTTGATCGCGTGTGAAATTTTTGCACAGATAAACAAATTTGCCCAAGATTGTAGTACAAATTTCACCGTGTCTTCTGATATCCAGCTTGAATTCCAAGGACTTCTGGCTATCTGTTTTCGTAATTATGCTGCTGTTTGCTAGCATAAGCTCAGTTTATTAAGGTAGTATTCGTATACATCGATGAGATCTTATATTCAAGTTTATAGGCTCTACCCAGTATATTGTTTTTCTATTGGGTCTATAACTTCGTGCGGTTTGCTAAGAGATGGCGTAACTTGTGTTATTCCATTGTTATTATTCCATTGGAACATGCGTTGGAAAGCTACTGTCATTGTACGTCATTTCAGTATATGTCATTCATTTGAAGCGTAGACAACAAGAATTTTTTTTCATTCAAATATGTCGAACTTTGTGCCTGTAAAAGTGTTTTTGCGGGGAGTTCTTCTTCATTACTTTCATATGAAGAAAACTGCTGCCGAAAGTCATCGTATTTTGGTGGAAGTTTATGGTGAACATGCGCTAGCTGAGCGAACGTGCCAAAAGTGGTTTGCACGATTTAAAAGTGGTGATTTTGGCTTGGAAGACGATGAACGTCCTCGGCAGTCACAAAAGTTTGAAGATGAAGAACTGGAAGCATTACTCTATGAAGATTGTTGCCAAACACAAGAAGAGCTCGCAGAATCTTTGGGTGTCACTCAAGCAGCCATTTCAAAACGTTTAAAAGCAGCTGGATATATTCAAAAGCAAGGAAATTGGGTTCCACATGAACTCAAGCTGAGAGACGTCGAAAGGCGGTTGGCATGTCCGAAATGCTGCTGGAACGCCACAAATGGGAGTCATTTTTGCATCGGATTGTTACTGGTGATGAAAAATGGATCCATTACGACAACCCCAAGCGCAAAAAATCATATGTGAAACCCGGACAAGCAGCCAAATCAACGGCAAAGCCGAATATCCATGACGCGAAGGTAATGCTTTGTATTTGGTAGGATCAGATGGGTGTGCTGTATTATGAGCTGATAAAACCGGGTGAAACCATCAATGGACAACGCTACCGAACACAATTAATCCGTTTGAAGAGAGCAGTGGCCGAAAAACGCGAAAAACAATAATTTTCCATCATGACAACGCTCGGCCCCACGTTGCTATTCCGGTTAAGAACTATTTGGAAAACAGTGGATGGGAAGTTTTACCCCAACCGCCTTATAGCCCAGACCTTGCCCCTTCTGACTACCATTTGTTCCGATCGATGCAGAACGCCCTCACTGAAATACGGTTCACGTCAGAGCAGAATATCAAAAATTGGCTTGATTCATTCTTGGCTGCCAAGCCGGCGCCGTTCTTTTGGGATGGGATCCACAAATTGCCAGAAATATGTGAAAAAGTCATAGCTTCAGATGGGCAATACTTTGAATAATACTATTGTACATGTTTGTCTTAAATAACACTTTTGTTTTATTCCTTTTTTAATATTTTTTGTAGATGTCGATCTTTTATATAAAGGATAATAGAATCACATTGATTTAGAACTTCCTCAAAATCTGTTTCACTAATTAGCTAACCTATTATGACGTTACATCAATTGTTCTTCGACAGCGTACGTTCGTGCGTATTCGGAGTATAGGGTTTCCAAATTATCGGAGACACAACTTTCAATTACACCTGAATTAATTTGGTCATTGAGTGGGTTTACTAGGACGTAGTCTATTACAGACTTTGTTCCTGTTTCTGGGGCTACCATGGTATATTCAATTACGACATTCACCAGTACTCTTGACGCTCTAGATAATCTTTAACGTCATTTGAACTCGAATCCTTGACATTGATATTCATATACCCCATAACAGTCACCACCTCATTTCTTCTCATTTGTCCCAATTACTGACTTATATGTATATGCAAAATATTACCAAAGTCACCGCTTACCAAAATCGGCTTTATTAACGTCAAATTATTTACTGTGCTTGTCACAAAAAACGACAGAACTCTCCCCTACACCCCTATTAAAACTTTATACCCTGTGGTTACCCAAATTTTCTAAACCTCAAAACGCCTAAATAAAATGCTTCTCTTCACTGAAATATATTCCAATAGATACAACTCTCAAAATATGTCATTTTTCATAGAGTTCATTGGTATTGATGTTTGTTTGACAAATCATCAAAAATACATAGACATAAAAAGAACACTTTTGAGTCACTTAAATTTATTTTGAAAGTCGGTCTTCGATTCGCGAAACGTATGCCGTTATTTACTTGATCATCTTTATAGACCAAGTTAGCACTCTTTTCGTCGTATGAAACTGTAGCTTCTATGAAAGAAAGTGCGACGACAAATCCCGAATTTTCAATTCAACGTCGATCACAACAGTGTACAATTTTGTGAAAAAATCTCTGCCTACACTCGTATACCATCCAGCTGGTGGAGTAACCATATTCACGAGACCATGGCTGCGCGACAGAAATTCGCGGATTGGTCTCTTGAGCAGCTTGAAGTAGACTCTTATTTTTTTTTTGCAGAAAATCGTGTTCAGTGATGAAGCTGACTTTCGTTTCAATATGTTTTTCGAAAAATTGTCGTTTCTGGAGTTAGGCAAATCCAGAAGAGTCTCAAGAAACTTAATTAAATTCAAAAAAAAATGCACTGTTTAGTGTGGTCTTCACACTGGTAGCATCATCGGTCCTTATTTTTCCAAAAATGAATATATGGCCAAAATAGTCAACTTTCCCAAAAGATGATCAACGATTATTTCTTCAAAAATATGGACGTCATTGACCAGGAGGATATGTGGTTCCCATAAAAGCGTTATCTAACAAAGCAGTCTATTCAAGGGCGATATTATGTCGGGAAACGGACTAGCGAATTGGCCACGGAGATCGTGTTATTTAACTCCACTCGACTACCTTTTACAGAGCTTTGTAAGCCCTATAATGTATGATTGCGAACTTCAAACTATACAGACTTGTAAGCCTACGAGGGGCGATCAATATATTCTCGGTATCGATGTGAGGAAAAATGCGAATTCAATTTAAATTGTTTTTATTTTTCAATATGATCTCCCTAACATCAATGCATTTGTTACATCTTGAGATAAGCTTTTTTAAACCCTCAAAAAATTAATTTCCTCCTCCTCCATTTATTGCCAACTTGAGTTCTTCATCATCCGAAAATCTTTTTCCACGAAGACATTTTTTCAAATCCGGAAACAGGAAATAATCACTAGGGGCAAGGTCTGGACTATAGGGTGGGTGTTGGATTTCTTCGAAACCACAATCTCGCGCAGCAGCCTTGGAAACTTGCGCCGTGTGAACAGGAGCGTTGTCATGAAGAAGCAACACACCCGTTGCGAGTTTACCCCGTCTTTTCTTTTTAATTTCCTCCCGCAAATTATGCAAAGTGGAAGCGTAGGATGTGGCGTTGATGGTTTCACCTTTTTTTTTGTACTCAATGAGCAAGATTCCCTTTGAGTCCCAAAAAACTGTGGCCGTGAGCTTCCCGGCAGACGGAGTGACTTTGAACTTCTTCGGGGGGTCTGTTCCTTTTTTATGCCACTGCATGGACTCTTGTTTGCTTTCAGGGTCATAGTGGTGGACCCATGTTTCGTCCCCAGTAACAATTCGATCCATAACACCGTCCGCGTTCTCACTACACATCTCCAAAAGCTCTCTACAGCATGCGATTCTCACTTTTTTCTGAGGCGCTGTGAGCATTCGTGGCACCCACCTTGCACTGACCTTTGAAAGGTTAAGATGGTCATGAATAATGGTGTGAATGGTACCAATTGAAAGCTTGGTGATCTCTGCCATCATTTTCACCTTTATTCGGGCATCCTCAAGAACAAGTTTTTCGACTTCTTTGATGCTTTCTCCCGTACAAGCAGTAGCCGGGGCGCCGGAGCGGGGGTCGTCTTCAATGCTCTCTCTGCCTCTCTTGAACTCACTTGACCACTTTTGCACAGTTGATAATGAAGGTGCGGAACCCTGATAGACAGCCACCATCTCTTCATGAATAGTTTTTTGACTTTTTCCTTGCTTAGTGAGAAATTTAATTACAGCGCGATGCTCAATTTTCACCATCATCGTCTCAGTTGCCATTATGATTCTGTTTAACTAGAGATAAAACGCGAATTAATAATCACATTTATATGAAATTTTACATGAATGCACTAAGATAATAGTATTACTTGATAAATAAGTCAAATTATATATACAACCACAGCTTCACCCCGATACCGAGAATATGTTGAACGCCCCTCGTACATTAAGATCGTTTTTGGTAACATGGAGCCAAATGCCAGCATTCAAATCATTGTTGGTGAGATAGGGCCAAAAATATGCGAACAGGATGCGCTTCGTCGAGCCCAGAAAACCATATATCTGTAGTCATGATCAAAACAAAAGCATGAACCATTCTTCATAATTCTTCATAATTGATCCAAAATCAATTTCTATTGTTATATGGTATAGTTTTAAAGGAAACATCCTTTGCAAAGATACTTTGCAAAGTATCAAAAAAAAAAAAGTTTTAACCTAAATATTTTTTTTTTAGAAAATATTTTAAAGCAAAAGAAAACAGGAAAAACAATAAACAAAATGTTTTCACAATCAGTTATTTTTCAAAATTATGCGAGTCGAAAAGATCGCTTGAGGTTATGTTTAAGGGAGTATTGAGCCGATCGTTTTGATCAGCATACTTTCTGGTCTGTTCCTCTCTAAAAAAAAGAAATGCTTCTCCGTTTTTTTTATTAACCCTTGAAATATATTATGCACATATGTAATTGCATCTTATGCTATATATTCGTCCTACGTATTTTGGACCACCTTCTTACTTAGGCCAGAAGTTTAATAATGTTGTCGCGTTTGAGTGGTCCAATTGTTTTTCTTTTTCTTCATCGAAAGTCACCTGCAACTTGACTCTCCACTACTTTCTGGACTGGATGTTTCAGCAACCTTCTTTAAGCATGGCAAGACCAGCCGATTTGCTTCGTATAATGTTTGTTCACTATCGGTTTTTGTAATGTGGAGACTACTACGGATACATGTACTTCTAATAAGACCACATTTTGTTACACCCGTCGACAATCGAAAGATTTTCATTTCTGCCACTGTAATTTTTTTCTTGAGCTTGAGCGATATTCTTCTGTCACAAAGTAATGCGGATGATTCCTTCTAAATAGATGTTGTAGTCTGGCTTTTAAATATTCGTTCTTAGTACGACTGATTCGTAGCCCGTTATATTCTAGCGCCTTTGGCTAATTAGTGAGAATTGCCTGAAGAACTATTGCTTATCAGCCGAAAGAATAGATGTCTTCCTAGATTTGTCAATTTTTTCCTTCAATATATTGAACGCCATTAAAAAAAACCGCAGGCTTTGAAACTACCACAATGTACTCCGATTTTAACTTCCAGTTATCCGCGCAAATTACATACTATCATTTTTCGTTTAAAATTTGGTCACTTATCAAAGAGTTTTTTTTCACATTGAATTGATTATGCCTGACTCTCTACTTGAAATCACAGTTTTACTTTATTGCCAACGATGAGTAAACAAATGGTCAGTTATCATAAATAGATAGCGCTCTCGATTGACTGTAACGTTCTGGCCGGTATCATTTTTAAAGAGATGGTCAATGAGTCCACTAGCTCATAAGACACAACAATCAGTGATTTTTTATGGATATCACAGCGTCTCATGGCTTGTTGATTTGCTTCACTTCAAAAGTGGAAATGTTGCTTTTTTGCCATTCAACCAAAAATAGAATGGTCAAGGGATTTCAATTCTTGCACAAGCTGGATTTTGAAAGCTGGTAAGCCAAGATCTTTTCGCTCATTTTCCATTGAATGGATAGGCACAGCTCCAGTTGCTGTGCACGATGGCAAATCGACTCATTCGGGTCCTCGACAATACTACGCAACAGCTTATTCAGTTTACAATGGCTCGTTTATCAATTAGCGTATGCTTCGGTTGTATAACGATCCATGGGTATTCGAATTACTCACTCAGATGGCCGATTATGACGAACATAAAAATTCGCGAACCGATCCACGATTTTCGAAATAGATTTGAACAATTTACAAGCGTTATTCTGCCGTAAGTCGACTCATGGTGAAATGACAAACAGAACTCAAATCAATCTTCAGCTGTCAAATTGGCTGTCATTTTAAAAAGTTGGTAGGACTTTCAAAAAACAAACCTCAAAAAAAAGCCAAAGTAATTTCTTTTCTTAAGGGGTTAGGCCACTCTAGAGTCCGTAAAGATAGGAATTTTTGTGATTTTTTTTTTTCAGAAAAAGTATAGAAAAATATAGTTTACAAAGGTAAAAATTTGTTGCACATATGATTCACTGTAAAACATAATTTTTATAGAATAATTTATTTACAAATGGCGGCTGTGGAGCTTTCTTCAGATGACCTCGTTTTTTTGGATGGGTCTACGGCCGTACCAACAGCTCCTGTAAATTTTGAATTATGATGAATCACAAATTTTATTTTTTATACATAACAGCAGCTAGAGAAGTACATAGGATTTCTTTGATATATTGATTTTTGGCCGAATGGCGCACTTCCGAAGTCAAATCTGCAAAATTCGCAGAAAAATCGCCAGAAAATTGTTAGTAACCAATAAACTAAGCCATATAAAACTAAAATCCTACTTACTTATTTAGACAATATATTTTTAAAGATCTAGTTAAAATTTGAAGTGAATTGGTTGAAAATTGATCAAGTTATGGCCAATTGAAAAATGTAGTTTTGAGATAAACGCGTTTAAAATTTTAATTTATAGAAAGTCATGAAAAATTTCGCAATACATTTAATCCGCTATGCCCGCACTATATAATTGGCCTTCTAGATTAGTGTCCTGCTCTTCTATTTCAATTGGATTTTTGTGCGATCCTCCGCTCTTTTGTAGCTTCAGACAGCGATCTTTCTACAAGCTTTGTGCACTCTTTGCCAATCTCCAAGCACATTTCGTAGCTGTTCGATTTCTAGATCCATTGCTTTCAAAATTGAAGCAAAGCCATCATTGTACACCCAAACTGCAATATCCATAGCTATATCCAGCGCAGTTTTACCATTAGAAATGGATTTTGGGGCCCATACCAACACAGTTGAATTAAAACTTTCATTACAGTTTCGAGTATAACCGCCAATGCATCTACTAAGAAGATCGTCTCTGGTCAAT
This sequence comes from Volucella zonaria, assembly GCA_963966105.1. Classification (NCBI taxonomy): domain Eukaryota; kingdom Metazoa; phylum Arthropoda; class Insecta; order Diptera; family Syrphidae; genus Volucella; species Volucella zonaria. The sequence goes on along the minus strand of OZ014532.1, from coordinate 122,781,210 downwards.
TCTTCGTAGACTGGCTTGATAGCTTCATACACTTCAATTGCAAGAGCTGGCCAAGTTATTTGTAGCTTAAGCCTTTTGCCATGAACACCATGAATCCTCTCCAATCGGATATTTATCGTGCTACCGTTTTGCATCGGTAGATGGTGCTGTTTCTCATGTTTTCAACTGAATCACAGTTTTTACAAATGACTAATCCATAATAAATAAAGAGTTCGTCTATTAGTTTTCCCATCAATTAGCTCCTTCCACCGAGAACTTTTGTATTTTGTTTTTCAAATTACGTAGCCGTGTACCCATTCGCTGCCTACCTGGCGGCCTTGTACTGTACTTTCAAAAACGAGTACTTCGAGATATTTTCCGGCCATACTCGTAATTATTTGGGATATCATTTTTGAGGTCCTAAGGGACCATTGAAAGCAATAACAAAAATTAATTTTTTGAAAATCCTAGAATGGCGTAACCCCTTCAAATAGTTCCGGAAGCAATACGAACTGATCAGTGCAAAAAGGGCCTCAACTTATCCTGAAAATACTAAAATACAAAACGTTTTCACCAATAGCTGCATGAGATCCACAGCTTTCAAAAGGCAGTTTTGGGTGAAATATTTTTGATATGAACACACGCTACAGAAATAGAAAGCTCCATTTTCTTCCATAAACCTTACATCAAGGCCTTTGTTTTAAAATCATAATTCGACAGCCAGGTTTTGGACTTACAGTTGAAGTAAAAGACATTTTGAGAGCGCCTACAAGGTGGTACAGAAGAGTAATTTGAAGGTGGATCACAAATTTTTTTTTATAATTTTTCGCGTATATTCTTGTAACACTGCCAACTATCATCTGTTGGTAAACTAATATCAAATTTTGAGCAAACAGCATTATTAAGCTTGTGTGTGAAAGCCATTGTAAACAGACATCCGCATGGGTTTAGGCGAAAATGGCAAAAAGTGAATTTAATGTGATATCTTCGAAGGGAGTTGTTAAACCGCAATCCAGGCGAGTTTTTGCTCCATTTCACGAAAACCGTGGACTAGCATGGGTTCACCATAATTGAAGAAGGTGGATCTGTCGGCCTACAAGGTCATAGCGCGATAGACGCTGCATAATCCACATCGACGGCGAATATTTTTTTATTGGACTGATTCATCGTCAACTGTGTTTCACTGCACACAGTTGTCAGCAAGACAATGCACGAGTGTACATATGTGTGGTCGTTATGGTGAAATTGAATTGGACTACAAATTGATCCCTCATCTGCCATATCCTACGGACTTACCCTCCAGTGACTATATCCAGTTTCCAAAATGGCTCCAAAGATGAAGTCACCGCTAAAATGAAAACTTTTATGATTTCGCCAAATCTTATTGCTTGCAACAGATAAAAAATTTTGAGAAACGTTAGACAAAGTGTATTGAATTTAGAGGAGTCTACCTACATATATGTTGTTTCCAACACGTTTTCCGAGTTTGCATTCTAAAAACCACGGATTCACTTTCGTAACTTAAGAATAGATGAGTATCTTATGGAGAAAAAGAAGCATGATAAAAAGCAAAGACATACAAAAAACCTTAATCGCCTAAAAATATCGAATACGAGTCGAGGTGCCTGGTAAGGGAACACTATTTTCAGTAGATGGAAACAATATTATAACTTAACCGGAAACCGTAGATTTGAATGGCTGGCAATACTGTTAATTAAAATGAGGCGATCGAATGCCTAACCCATGGAAGAGAGCTCTCTTGTTCTACTGGATAAAGGCAAAGGCGAAACTGGAATGCTATTGTCGAGTACTATGAAAATATACGAAAATGTTCTACCCAGTCGACTACGTAACATCATTAAACTCTGTGGCAATCAATGCGGTTTTGTGGAAGGCAGATCATCATATGACGTGATTGAGAATTTACGGATAATGATTATGAAGCATCGCTATGTTTCGAAGGTTCTGCATATCTTCCTCATCTATTTGGAAAAAGTTCCACCCATACAAGATGCAAAGCCTGCAGGGTCTAAATTAAATAACTATCTTTTGCAAGAAATCTTCACAAGACCAAATTTGGAAAGTTTTTGAACAGTACATGAGTACCCTTGGATACATACTGTTCAGTGACGAAGCGCATTTCCATATCGATATGGCTAGGTGAACACATAGAACATGCATTACTGGTGTCTAAACAACCCTATAGTGTGTAGGGCGATTTCTGCGGAGGGATAATAGAGCTTTATTTTTGTAACTACGGAGAAACAGTGATTGCTGAAGTATATTGCCGAAAGAGGTTCGAGTTTCTGTTGTTGTTGTTTTTGCATAATACCAAAACCGAAACAACAGAATAATAATCCGCCTATAGCACGGACGCTTTGTTTTAAGATATTTGCGAATGTAAGTGTCCATCTACAAGAACGCTTTGATTAAAACAGTCATCATTTAGACGATATTGCCTTTGAAATATTCTGTATTTTTTTTTTTAATTTTAACTTGAAATTTTTCACTAGACAGCCGATACTTGACCTCTGTTGTTAACTATCAAGGAAATCGCGCTAGCAAAGTCGCACATCAAATTAACGTGGAGTGGCGAAATGACCCCGCACTATTTTGTGCCCGAAAAATTGCTCTTAAACTCAAAGGTTTTTTATATTGTACATGACAGTCGTTTATTAAACTTTGATATAGTCATCACCATGTTGGATGTACGAGAAGTATTATACAAAGTGACAGCGACGGTGGTGAAATCGTTATACCGTGATGCTATAAGAAGTGCTAGCATTCGTAGAAGTTCCCACATTGGAGCAACTTCAAACTGAGCAAATCACCTGGTTTGTCATGTTCAGCGAGGGTCGTCGGAAGGTTCAAAAAGGCAAAAGAAAGTTCCTGGCAAGGTTCGAGGAAGACGGTGAAACACAAGCAACAATTTAACGAAATCTACAAGCGACACAGTACAAATGCCGATACGGAGAAATATGTGGCGTGAGTTACTCATACTTACGCCGAGTTGAGTGAAGTTCTTTCCTACATTTCAAGATTCAGAGTAACACGTTTCACACATATAAACAGGCAAGAAGCCTCTCGAATTTTTGAAATTGCGGACATTTCTGATTATTATAAAAACCTTAAGAATGGAAATACGAGTATGCCCCATGACTCAAAATGTTTTTTGATCGATTTCATGCATTTCCAACACCCAATTGACCTGATGATTAGCAGGCGTAAGTTCGTCTGTCAAAAATAAATGTTATAGGATTTACGCAAAATTCGGTAAAGCCCAATTCCTCTGATCCCAATTCCAGTACCAAACTTGGGTTTTTCGCTACTTCTTGGGCTACAGAAGCAATTCTCTGTTCTTTGCTAACATGCAGCAATAGAACCCATTTAGCAATTGTCTCTTCCGAAACTTACTTTTTTCGATAGTATCAAAGTAATCAAGATTGTGCCACGCATTCGTTCTTCGGCACAATCTGGCAAGTATGGCAAAAATACATTGAACATTGCTCTGGGTCTTCCCTGAAATCTTTCGTACTACATATGAGGCGCAGGTTAGGGGAACTCTTTATTTGAGGATCCGTAAATCGGCAACCATATTTCATAGATAAGTCGGTGGATGCCCCTTACCAAATTATCTTCTGCTGCTATGCTATGGTCATCTATAGATTACCGTCACTGTTACAGAGTTTTGACTCGAGCTTTGTAGCATTGAGAAGTTATTTGTACCCTAAAGAAAAATTCTTGAACCTCCTTTCTGCAATAGCATCTCCCTTTTTCCTCAGTCATGCGCCTCTCTTGCTCCTTACTTTTCCTTCAGAAGAATTGATGTACATTCTATTTCTTATTCTTGTAGAGTTCGCGAAGCAGGTATGATTATCCTTTGCAGCATAATGCTTCTTGTTTCGCTAATTAGCGGCATTTTTAGTAAAATCAGAATTTCGTTTAGTGTGGCCGAATGATTCCAACACATCAGACGTCAAACTGTAATGGAACTTTACAGCCACGCTACCACTGCTCTTCAGTACTTGATGCTGAGGGCATAACACCTCATGAAAGATTAAGGGACTCTCGATTGGAAAAGGTTCTAGCGATACCTCGATCACCAAGCTGTCTATCTGGACGACAATGTTTCTCTCCGCCGCAATCTTGTAGCAATATCGCAATATCGCAGATTTGCATCCTTTTTTTATTCGACTGGTCCCAAATTACATATAATAATTACAGAACATCAGATATGTCAGCCTTGCAGCGATCCAGGGCTTCTGCCCTTCCAAGTTCTTTGTCCTTTTTGTTGATTTGCGACAATAGGCAGTCAATCCCATTCAAAAACTAGATCGCAATATACCGAAAATATGCATACATACAAGTACCTATATACATATATGGATATATTGGAAAAAATGTTCGGGTATCTGACGGATTTTATTTTTATTTATTTTTTTATATTGTATTTTGCCCTTCCATCCGAACAACACGAGTTGTGTTCATCCTTTCGTTTTCGTTTTATTTTTTAATTTTTACGAGTACGAGTACATATTTAAAACTTATTCTGTTTTTGGATACAAAACAGTTATAATCCAAATGCGAACATGTATTCAAAGAAAGGGATAAAAAGCTCATTAGCGGATTATGTGGTACTCTATATTTTAAGCTGAAGTACTCGTACACACGTATTAGGAGTCCATTTCCATGTATTACCGCTATTCACGCAGCTTTCTGCTGCATTGTAACTTTGTTTTGCGAGTAGATTTGCCAATGAATACCCTACGCAAAGTTGTATACAGTGAAAATATAAATTGGCTTCAGTATTAAATTGTTTCATGTGAAAATTAAAATTAAAATGAGAAGTTTTTCCGAATTAAATCTGAAGGTAGGGACAGATTTAGTGTTTGCTAGTTTATTAGTATTGTAGTGTGAGGCATGGATGGTCGTGTCTGGGGCTCTCAATTCTGTGGAATACTCCACGTTATTGCTACGAAGATTGGAGTATGTGGAATTCTTCCTTGGCATGCTTTCTAACGCGATGTGTGCTATCTTAAGACCGCAGCAAACAAAGGCAGATAATGATACTAATTTAAAGAAAGGAGCTCAAATTTTCTTTAAAAAACTTTTCAAAAAATTACTACGGCTTTACAAGATGGTAGAAGAATACCTGACCATCGTACTTAAATCAGCCCAAGTCTGATATTTTTCCTGTTAGTGGAATGCATTCAGAAAATTGGTAATACAAGTTTATTCTTCTAAATCTTGTATATTGCCCCCTTCAAAGTAATCCCCATCGACTGCAACACACTTATGCCAGCGCTTGATCCAATCCTCGAAACATTTTTTTATATTCCGTTTTCGGTATGTCCATCAGTGCTTCCTGCGATTTTTCCATTACTTCCTCTCGGCTGCTGAAACGCGTTCCCCGTAGTGGTTTTCTAACTCGATTGAACAGAAAGATGCCACAGGGAGCCAAATCAGGTGAATTCGATGGCTGTGGGATGGTATTTGTTGCATTTTTCGTCAAAAAATTACGAATAATGATAGCACTGTGCGACGATGCGTTATCATGGTGCAAAATCCTCGATTTTTCTGCCCACAATTCTGGTCTCTTTCGGCGAATTGCTTCACGCAAAGGTCTCATAACGCTCAAATAATACTCTCTGTTTAATGTTTGGCCTTCTGCCAAAAATTGATGATGCATTACACCGTTGTAATCCATGAAAACCGTGAGCATTGCCTTCTTTTTTGACTGAAAACGACGTGGTTTTTTTAGTCTCGGCTCATTTGATGAACGCCATTCACTTGCCTGATGTCTGGATTGCATGTCGTACTCATAAACCCACGTCTCGTTTCCAATAATGATCCTTTTGATGAATGTGGGATCGGATTCAGCCTCGCAAATCATCTCTTTTGCGACGTCAACACGGTCTCTGTTTTGCATGAAATTGAGTTCTTTTGGCACCAACTTTGCTGCTACACGACGGAAACCCAAGTCATTAACCAAAATGTCTTGGACGGATCCACGGTCGATGGTCTGCCACTGCGTTCATCATCTTCGATTTACTCACCACCACTTTTGAACGGCTCGTTCCACTGGCACGAAAACGACCGTTTTCTTTAGAGAATCGTCGCCGAAACACTTTTCCAACATTTCCAACGTTCGCGCACTTAAATCCGTTTTTTACGCAAAATTTAATACAAGTTCGTTGTTGCAAATTTAAATCCATGTCTAAAGTTGTAAAAAATCGCCAACATACATGGAGATAGATGTACTCTTGGCTACGTAACTTTTGCAAATGTCAAGCTATGATGCTAAGATTTAGAGGGAATGTCAACAATAGATTTACCAACTTAACGAAAAAAAAACAGAACTCAAATCGGAATAATGGGAGCGCCACATGGTGGTGTCCCCCGGGAACATTTTGATCAAATGTGCTTACGAAATACGAATCCTGAGTGAATTTACATTGATTAGGAAGCTGTTTTTATACTCATTGTGAAGGAGCTTAACAGATGTTCTTAGCGTTTTAGAGTTTTTTAATGTGTTAACAGTGTAGCCATAGTGCTGAAATTACATAAAAATGGATAGTTGTTGCATTACGGCGAAAGTATAAAGGGAGAGCCAACAGATGGTGTGGATATTGGTTGTCAATTACTGTGATTTGTTAAATTCAATGTGGGTGATCTTTTTGACAAATATCGTACAATCTTTGGTAATTCTAGTCATGGAGCCGTTTACCATAAATTAAAACATTTTTGTTATTCGATCTTATTGCGAAAATGGGCGATCTGTAAAAGTAACATTTTGTAAAATTCGTGAATTTTCCGGTGAACATAATCGCCCTAGTGAGTCCGGAATTCGTGCAAAGATGTAGCGTTTTGAAGAAACTGGTTCCGAATCGGGTCAAACTCCATACCAGCATGCTCGCCCAGGAAGTTCACGCCATCCCCACATCCCCACTATGAGAGAAAGTATTCAAACCAGCCAGGCACCTCAGTTCGTCGCCGAAGTTAAATTTTTTTTTTCAATTGAATGAATTGGGTCTTGACGATCTCTGTTTTCAACAGGATGGGGCTACTACAAACCATCAATCAATCAATTTATTGCGTACGAAATTTGAAGATCGTATTATTTCGGTCAGAGGAGAAGTTGATTGGCATCCAAGTTTATGCGATCTGATACCCTTAGACTTCTTCCTGTAGGGTTATTTGAAGAGTAAGGTCTATGTCAATAACCCAGTGATAATTCAGGATTTCAAACATAACCTCCAAACTAATATTGTATCCCATTCATAATTGCCATAGAAGGAGCTTTATTAATTAATTAAAATCTACATTGGTTTCAGAATAAATGTTTAATTTAATGAAAACTTCCACCCTACCTGTTGGCTCACCTTTTCTAAACACATAGATACTCGTAGATGGTTGTTACAGTATTTATTTTCTACTAAAATAATATCTAATTCCCATAACTATCTGGGAATGGAAAAGGAAAGGGCATGCAGCTACACGTTTATATTACAAGATCTACTAACATGTATCTTAATTCGATAATTTTAAATTGTTTATAGGTACAATACATATCTCATCGCCTTTTTTCATTTACACATACAAAAAAAATATAGCGCATTTATTTTTTCAAGTAATTTGTTTATTTTTGCACTTAAAAAATCACTAAATGAAATTTGGCCTTACACAAAATCAAGTAATTTACATAAAGCACATTTTTTTCGGAAATTTTCATATCTGGTAATCGCGCTGGCCAATTCAAAATATCAAACATTTTATCTAAAAAAAAACCGTAGATGCCGCACACTGGTAGAAATGCCCAATCTACGTGGAAATTACTCGTAAATCCTTGAAAAATAAAATTTTGTCATACTCGTATATTCAAGATATGCAAAGAAGTTTTTGATATCAATTCAAAGCGATACGTCGTGCGACAGCAATCCAACGGCCGTGCGATAAATATTGTATAATAAAGAAAAACACGTGTTGTATTATTTTTTTTTTAAATAACTTTCAAGAAAGAAACACTAAAACTATACAGAAACTTATCGAAGAACATGAAAAAAATTTACTCAATTAATTCAGAGATATACATACGAGTATGTAACTTTTTCTAGTTAAGACAGTAAAATGTTATGACTACTTGGTCATTCCTGACTATGACAGTAGAAATATCAATTCGCCTGGAAAGCGACTAAAATTTTGGGTCACATTCTCGTATATCAAAGCACTTCCATCCTTATTAGACAATGTCGAAATGAACAAGTTGCAAGATGCAAGTTAACTGTATTGAGACAAGTTTAATCTATACAATATAATGCAATCTTATTTTAAATATGGTCGACTTAATGACTTGTCTGACTTAAACAAAAGTGAAAGTAAATATTCTGGATAATTAGGAAATACAGCAGAGCCTCGATAATCCGAACACCCAAAATGTATACCCTGTTCGGACTAGCGAATCGTTCGGATTTGAAGGCATTTTTCGAAACAAAACAAAGTTTTTCGTATCTTAAAGTTAATGTAAAAAATTTTGTACATATATGAAATACATATTAGAGTGTAATGCAATTTATGTAATCACACTTTTTTTTAAAATTCCAATATAGTACTTTGACGAGTGGTATTTAGCGACATAGGAAACGCTTTATCCCTTATTTTACGTGATAACACTTTTTCTGGAATCAAAATATCGATTTCATCCGCCCATTCTAAGTAAGCATTTAAGGCAGCCACAGCTTGAGTATGTGGAATCCTTGCAACTAGTTCCGATGACTCGAATTCTTCTTCGCTTTCGAAGTCCTGCTGATTCATTACTTGTCTTCATTATGTTTTCATCAGTTAACGGCTCCTGGCAGTCAATGTCATTCGTGCTTCACAAGAAATTGTTAGTGTCTACTTCTGAAAAGCCTCTGTTACGAAAAATGCTTAATGGGAGATTATCTTCATGATCAAAATCATCTATGTACATCTTGGCTTGACATTTCCTCTGATTTAAATAACAAAGGCCACAGAGGCTTCCAAGACTTTTTAATCAAATTTGGAGACAATTGCTGCCAGCTTTGAGCCAACGAAAACACTGCATCCTTCATTGTGGTCTTTTGAAGAAGTTCAGATACTGCGCATTCTGGATCAATTTCTTCCTGGCCAAAAATTTGCAATATGAGTTTTTTCTTGTATGTCAGTTTAATGTTTTGAACCACATTTTGGTCCATGGGTACAATTAGGTGGCATGCACAAAACAGTGAAATTTTCGTCGATCGATCTTCTTCAAGTGGATACACTGGTGCATTGTCAAGAAGTAAAAGTGCTTTTAGCGGTAGGTTTTTTTTTCAATAAAAATTTCTTTACTTCGGGAATGAAATGTCCTTTTAGCCGCTCTAAAAATATTGGCCTTGTAAGCCAAGCATTTCTTTGACCTATGTAATGGACTGGTAACTTTTTGGCTGTAGCAAATGCACGTGGCCGTTGTGCTTTGCCAACAACCAGCGAAGGCAGTTTGTGCGTTCCGGTTACGTTTGCGCATGATATAAATGTGATCCTCTCCTTCGATACTTTGGAACCTGGGACCCTACTCTCAGACCCAGACGACAGCGTTTTGTCTGGTATCATTTTCCACTACAAGCCTGATTCGTCAGCATTATAGATTTGATCTGCAATCAGATCTTTTTCCCTACAAACGTCCATAAATTTTTCCTAGAATGGCTTCACAGCTGCTTCATTATTCGACAATTTCTCACCGGTTAGTTTTAGTTGGCGTATACAATGCCTTTTCTTAAAATTATTTAACCATCCTCTATTGGCAGCAAACTTTCCTTTTTCAAGTCTTTCTTGGAAAAATTTGGCCTTTTCCCTCAATACTCACTTCACCTGATAAAGGGACTTTCTTTCTTCGCTGCTCTAAAAAACTTAAATAAAGCATCTTCAAGCTGGGAGTTTTCAGTAGTTTTTAAGGTTTTTTCTGGTGACTGAACCCTTTTCTGTGTTTATTGCAAATAATTTTATTTTTTCCTCCTTGCTTTCAACGTCAAAAATAGTAAATTTTCCAACATTATACTGCATTGCAAGAACTGATAACGAGATACCTTGCTGAATCTTGTCCAAAATCTCGCACTTTTGTGATATTATTAATGTGATACGAGTATTTCTCCTTTTCTTCGATGTTGAAGCCATAATTTAAAAAGCATTTAAAAACCCCTCGCAACAGGGTTAAATAAAACAAAACTGCGCGACAAATCGACTGTAAAAAATGTGAGCCCGATTCAATAAATAAAACAGTTTTTACTGACTTCACTTTTAAGGACAATTGATAACTTATGACTTAAGATCATCCCTATTTATAGGCATCTCATTGCAGCTGTCCACCCTGAAGATACGCAGTTACGCCTACGCAGTTAGCCTGTAGTCATCCGTTTCGCCTACTGCGCAACCAACAATTTACGATTGTAAAGTGTTTTTGACGATGATGATTGACAGCTAATGGGTTGCAATAGTCCTGGATTGAGATGTCATCTTCCACGATTTGTGATCCAAATGTTTGTATCTGCGTATTATTGGGATTGTTGATGTGAAGTGTTACCATACTTCGTCATCGTTCTCCAGTACATTTACTTACTCTGCACTTCAACTTAAATTTATTGGAAAAAGTAAGGCCCGGCGCATATAAGCTGCAAAATAAATAGGAAGAAATACGTTGCAGTTCATTTACACCGGGCCTAAGGGAACAGACTTAGTATTGCGTGGTGTGTGTGGCACTGCGAGTGACAGTAGACTCAAGTTAAATTCCTCTTGTTCCCGGATCCAGGGGGTCGTTCGGATTACTGGGGCGTTCGGATTAGCGAGTGTTCGGATTATCGAGGCCCTGCTGTAATTACAAACCAATTGTGCTGGGCCTAAAATTTACGTACGCTTGCTCCCGGCGTACCTTCACTGCTTTGTCCTTTTTAGCAGTCTTAACCTAGTATCTATAACTTAAAACTAAAACTAAAATCTAAGCTAATTAAATCTAAAAAGTATTTATTTCATCTTATGAGATAAATATGTACTGAATAGTGCGAAGGATCATTAATCGTTCGTTGGCTGCAAAAGCTTCTCCTATGGCTTGCTACAATTGTTCGTATCGATTTGTATCTGATCTGATACTGAGTCCTCATTTAAAGGTTAAAGTGTGACAGATAGTAGTTGTCATTCAAACTGTCCATAACATTAGAGTCCATAAGAGATCTTATCAGTATAACCTACTGAACGGATACTTTCTAACTTTTTTTGAAGTTGCTTCATATATGTAGAGTTTTGTTAGAGAACCATTTTTTACCGGGTTTTCCAAACATTCCGCAACAAGGCCTCAGTATTTTTCTCTCAAAGACCCCCATTTTCCCTATCAAGTGCTTAGATTAAGTAATGGTTTAAGCATTCCTGTGGCCATTTTTGCTTTATTAACTTCAGCTCTGCCATACTTGTTAAAGAGAAATCTGTTCTGGAAATGTATTCCCAGATGATTTCTTTCAGAACGTAATGGAATTGGGAAATCATTTATTCTTAATGACAAATCCTTGCTTTCTTTAACCTCACGATAATGTCCCTTTCCGCTGGCATTTCTAAAACACGTGAGGCCACATTTACTAGTAGTGGAAGTTTTGCTTTAATTTTGTCAAGAGCTAAGCTAATATGGTGGTATCATCAGCGTAGTGAAGTGATGCAGGATTTTCCGTAATTCGGTCCGAAAGAGGGAAATCCTGAAGATAAATATTAAATAATCATGGTCCGAGTGTGGATCCTTGAAGTACGCCTGATTTCACTGGGAGAGGTTCTGTGGGTTCGAATCCAATGTATATTGAGGTTGTTCTATTTGATAAAAAACTGTGTACCATTCTTATAAGCCAATTCGAGAAGCGTATAGTAGGCTTAGTAGCTTGAATAAGAGTCCCTGATGCTAGAGCCAATCGAAAGCTTTTTCAAGGTCAATATCTAAGCTCACCGTACACATTTTATTTCTCAGATTTTGAACAACTTTGTTCTGAAGAATGAGTAAAGCGTCCTCGGTGGATTTTCCTTTGTTGAATCCGAATTGGTTGTTTGGGATAATGTCCTTCTCTTCATAGAAATTATTTAAGTGTTCGGCTAATACCCGCTCGAGTAATCTTCCAATATTGGAAAGAAGCGAGATAGGACGAAAGTTGTTTACTTCTTTCGCAGCTTTCTTTTTAGCTATCGGAAAAGCTTCGCTATTTTCCAAATCTCTGGAAAATAGACATTGTTAATACAGTGGTTAAATATTGATGTCAATAAAGAAAAGGGACATTTTTTTAAAATGAAATTCGTGATCTGACCAATACCCGTAGATTTTTTATTGTTCTGAAAATATTAACGCTATGGGACGAAGTGAACGGAGATACCCCTGGATCACAGGTGCTGTTAAAAGATGAAAAAACGGACAGCGTGTGCTCAAGATGTCTTTCCTCAAATTGGTTAATTGCATATAGAACTTCGGTTTTTAAGTTTCGATCATCGGTGGATGCTCTTTCACTATAGTTTTTAAATGCATTTAGTTTGGCTTGAATATCAGTCAGCTCTTGGCCATTATGGATTTCGAAATATTTGTTCCTAAATATTTGCGCCCGGTTATTTTATCTGTTTCTTTAAAAGCATGTGGAGATGGTTTTATTTTTTCCAGTCTTGACTTAAAGGAATTATTGAGATCTAAGTTAACGTTTTCTTTAATAATTTCACTTAAGCACTGTATTCTAGAATGCATTTCAAGGTATTCAGGACTAACTCTATTAAGGTGACGGTGATACATTCTTTTAAGTTGATTGAGCTAAATTCTCCTTAATTCAATTAGTTTCTTAGTCAAATTCGAAATACAGTGATACTTATGGTCGGTAACATTGTGAATATTGGAGTGTGACTCTACCTTTGAAATAATTACTGCTTTTGGCTAAGCATATCTATTTCAGCAGTAGATATATTTCTCTCCATTGGTACACTAATTGAGGGTAAAGAGTTATGAAGACTAAGCCAAAAGGCTTCCTAGTTCGAACTTTTAAAGCTTCTATATGTAACAGGTGGGATCAATATAGGGAAAAAATCTTTAACAATTACTTCTATAAGAATTCGTGATCGGAAAATGCTGAAAAGGTCTTACAGGTTAAAACATTTGATGGATTAATATCGAAATGAATAGATCCGATGTGTAGAGGACGGTGTGAAACAAATCTTCTATAGTATTTTTTCGCTTGAATTTTCTAGTGTTGTGTTTCCAGAATTTTCTCAAATCTTTATTTTTCGCTTCCAGTGCTTTTTTGGATATCATGCAGTTTATTAGTTTATGGAAACTTGCTGGCATTGGATAACAGGGATATCAAGTTACATTTAATTCAGCAGTCTTGCTGGTGTAAGCCGAAAAGCGCACAATAATAAACAAATTTATGCAGAACCCATTTAAGATAATTTCAAGGAAGATGGTGAACTGCTTAAACAAATTTTTATTAATTCCAATGATGTAACACATGGGCTGGAAAGTCCGTGCCGTTTTATAGTAAAACACAAAATTTTTTGCAAAATTCAACTTTATTTATCAATATAGTTGCCTTCAAGGGCGATACACTGATTGAAACGATTTTTCAATCTTTCGATACCAGTTTTGTAGTACGATTTCGGTTTAGCCTCAAAATCGGCCTCTGTTTCGGCGATTACTTCTTCTTCGGTCTTAAATCTGCTTCCGGCGAGCATTCTTTTGAGGTCTGCGAACAGGAAATAGTCGCTGGGGGCCAAAACAGAGAATACGGTGGGTGGGGAAGCAATTCGTAGCCTAATTCTTTCAATTTTGCCGTCGTTGCGAATGATTCGTTCGCCTGGTGCAGAGTCCGGGTAACACTTATCAAGCCATTTCTTTGCATCGGCTGCATTTTTTCCCATCAAAAAGCAATGATAAATCAACACATGAAATTGCTTTGAATCCATTTTTTTTCACAATAGCAAAAGTTGCTTCACTCACAACGCTATATCTCGAGAACTAATCGTCCGACAGCTGTCAAATTTATACAGGTATCTTTTGAGGGTTGGTACTAACTGAAAAAAAAACGAACTGCGGTATTGCCATCGTCGGTTGAGCCAAATCCTTATTTAACCACATTGACGAGCAATCCAGTCTATTCTTGTATCTGCTTTTGAACTTTTTTCTTTGTTTGCACAAAAATAGCTTGATTGGTTTGATCTTTTTTTCGAAATCCGCCACGTGTAATAACTCTAATTCTTTTGGTGGAGTTGTTTCCTATGTTCTTACAGGTTTCATGATAGTGGTGATGTCTTCCTTGAAAACCGACAACTATTTAATATTATTGGCTGCTAATTGAATTGCAGTATTAGCATGCCTATTCGTATCTGTGATAATTCCAAGCCCTGCATCGACCATATTTTTTGCAGAAAGGGTCATTTAGAGAGCTTTAATTTACTGCGGTCTAGCATCTATTATTTAGGTATTCTAAATGTTAGTAAAGTAGATCATTGCGCCTTTAGTAAGTCTAAAAGGTTAAGAGAATGGATCACAGAGCATCTTTTAAACCAAGTGAACGAAAAAAGTATAAAAAAACACCCATGCAATACAACAATATGCCAACATCCTCAGCAACTTCTCTTATGGCAATTCGACGATTTTCCAAAACAATTTTCTTCAAGGCTTCGAAGTTATCATCTTTTATTGATATGCTGGGGCGTCCAGAGCGGGGTTCGTCATTGGCATTTGCTCGGCTATCTTGGAAGAGCTTGTACCATTTGTAAACATTTTTTTTTTACTTAGAGTAGACTCACCGTATGCCACTGTCGACATTTCAAGTGAGTGTTTTAGAGCACTTGATTCGCTATATACTTGAAACTGTGAACATATGTTCGAGCCATGTGTACCAACACAGCAAAAACAAAAATCGTTAATCGAATGTACGTTGGCCGAGAAATTTTAAAAGTCACCTTACTTTTTGAACACACTCGTATTAGTTGCGCTGATAATTGCTCCCAGGTGGACTTGGTGCAAGTTTTTGAATATTTTGGATTTATATTGGGTGATAACCTCAACTGGTTCGACCACGACTAGCTCAGAGAAAAATTCAATCGAAGAATCATTCTTGTTAAACCAGGCTTCCTTGGGGTTAGAAGGCAAGTTAGCAAAACCCTCTCACCAACAACTAAAAAGAGTTTATTCAAGTCACTGTTTATCGCAATCCTGCTTTGCGACGCATAAGCTTGGACATTGACGAAAGCAAATGGAAATTCTCTCAGTCGCTTTGAGAACAAAGTTCTTGAGGTGTCTTTTGGTCCCGCTCCAATCCAGTGGGACAATCCAGTAGCGTATTTCCTCATCTTAGGTGGTGCACACAAGCAGAAGGATTCCTCCTAACTTCGTGCTCAACTAAGGGCAGCTGGCAAAAGATCACGCTTGGTGGAGAGGCATGTTAGCCCTGGTCCACCCGGGAATACTACAAATTTCAACTGTTTATGAAAGAAGAAAAAGATAACGCGTGAATAAAGCGTGAATAAAGCGATGTCTTCTTCACATAATGACATGTTATGGAGCTGCAGGGCCAAGTAAAGATTGATCCCTCGGATCAATGCAAATTTTGTGATGAATTTTTCGACGCAGAGTGTCGTGACAAAAAGTGTCAAGCCGTATCATTCGAAGACAAACGTGGCTTTAGATAGCAAGCCGCGAAAATACAACACCTCTTTAGTTTGTCGGGCCATGGGTGTAACCTACTTACTGACGTAACCGGCGCACGATGGCTCCTAGTCATAGTAAAAACTCTAAGGCCTTCAGGGTTTAGAGAACATAAGAGCATACAAATATTGCAGCTCAATCTGGTACTAGTAAAAATGTGTCCTCGTGTCTTGCAATGGGAGATTAATTTCAGGGTAAAACATAAGTACACGGCTCTTGTACGAGTATATATTTCATTTCGAATGAAGGTTCTTGAAGTTACCCCTACACAGTGAACCATCTGTCATTCAACTGATAGAGGGTAACCTGGAACAAATTGTCTGCCGTATTTATAAAACATCATAGCAGAACTCGAAGAAACCAAAACAAAACACTCACCAAAACAAACTTTTAATGAAGTTAAGGTTAACTGACCGGGGACTGTAGTACAATAATAGCAACTGTTTGTTAAGAGCAATTCTCATCACCTTACGAATACGTTACCCTAATTGAAGATGAAAACAATACTCGCTTGACCAGACCAGACGAAGGAGAACATTTGCTTCAGATGAAACCCCATTATGGAGAAGCAAGACGCCACCAATGAGACTGGTAATTAAATTGTTCACTTTATTTTAGGCGCCTCTATGAAATAAGTGCCATTGCCATGGTTATGGGAAGTTGCAACTTGAAAAATATCATCATCAGAGAGGACACCACGTTCACGTTCCCTTCAAACGGAAGCAGTTACCTCTCCATTCCTATGGACACACTAAGAAAACAAACTTTTTCTTAGTTTTATCGCCAACTTTTTGTTTTGGTTTCCTCAGAGGAGTCCAGCCCGCCATTTTACTTCATTTCGGAACAGTAAAACATTTTCACCCGAAGCTGGATAATTTTTTGTTGTTTTTCTCTGTCAACGGTGCAACACTGCTGAGGCGAGTTAATAGCGGAGTTGCATCCCAAATAGTTCCTCAGCACCACAACGGGTTCACCGTAGAAACCTACAAAAGTCCTTAAATTTTTTTTTCGTATTTCTCTTTTTTTTCTTCTTGTTTTTACTGAGTAAAATATTTGCCGAGTCTCGGCATGAGGCCATTAGGACTTTTGGTCTTTTGGCGGTGGTTTCACTTCCGGTGAGTGATAAAAAAAAAAAGAGGGTGTTGGGATAGTTTGTCTTGGTGGTGGGAAAGGACGACTTTTCGAATTAAGTGCGCACTCATCATGGAGAGCAAAGGTGGGTAAGACGAACAGAATAAAAAATCCAAAAAAAAACAGAAAAAGTATTAAAAAGGACAAAAAGGAGTTAAGGACTAAATTCTATCAGGTTTAAATAATTAGAAAAGTTCCGTGAACTTTGCTAATTGTCTTGTGTTTTTCTCTTTCTAATTCCAAAAGTGTCTGTTGGTCCTAGTACGAATCATTCCGCGGTCGGCTTTGGAGAAACATTGTTCCAGGGACGGTTCCTTTTATTTTTTTCTTCTTTGTTTGTTTGTGAGATTTGCTTAAATTAATTGCCAGGCTAGTCTAGAGGGTTTTGAATTGGGTTTATTGAATTAAAAGTGTTCGTTGAGGATTTTTTTTAAGATTGGATTACTTGATGGCGCGTTTAACATACGTGCATATAATTTCGAAGGATATGATTTCCCTTATTTTGATGAAAATAGTATTTTTCGGTGTTTATTTCTGCTCTGTTAACTAGCAGTTTAATGAAAGTTATGTTTCCTAAGAGTGTTGTAAATCTGCACAGACTTTATAATTTTTACGTCAGTGCCAAGTGGTATGCTACGGACTTTGAAGAGACAAAACCAGGTACAGGTAGTAGGGGAAAGACAACATTTTCCGACCCAGATATGTTCTGATATAATAAATACGTAAATAGCTAAGATCAAAAAAAAAGTGTTCAGACCACTTAAAGCGTTTCTTTCTTTCTTTCTTTTTCTTAATTTACTTTCCTTTATATAGGTTTTTATCACAGAAGTCTCTAACCAGGATGTCAACAAATAGTTCTATAAGCCTGCGAAAGTTCCCACATTCCCTTGGGAAATAGGCTGGTCCCAGAGCTTCTAAGTCATGTTACAAACAGACTTCTTAATCAAATATAAAACATGGA
Organism: Volucella zonaria; assembly: GCA_963966105.1. Lineage (NCBI taxonomy): Eukaryota > Metazoa > Arthropoda > Insecta > Diptera > Syrphidae > Volucella > Volucella zonaria. Next base: position 122,763,433 of record OZ014532.1, on the reverse strand, counting down.
TTTTAGGATTAAAAAAAATATAACAGACCTCAACTTATTTGTAGGAACTGTAGGAACTCAACTGTATTCAGTGCGAGTTTTATAAGTTTAACTCAGATTAATCAGATCTGAAGCCCCCTAGATACGAATTTGTGGCATTATTGTTTGCTTACCAAACTCCATCAAGACGTAATTTCTCCTCCAATCGTGTGGTTAAAACTCCATCTCCGTAAGCAAGTTATGCACTACTTCTGTATGTACGGAAGACCCACACTAGACAGCTATTTAAACTTCAATGAGAGCTGTCAGAGTCCATTCAAGGACTTAAGTCACGGGAGATTTCAGTAACATTTCCGTGTGGCTTGGACATTCTGGACAGATAAAAACTGAACTTGGAAGGACCCTGAACTCTATCCCACCCTCATAAGTACAGAGACGATGTGCTCTCCACTGTAAGCTCGTCAGAGTGCGGTGTCATATTAGCTTATTTCTGGTACACTGAATACAGAGTTAAGGAAAAGATTTTTAAGGAGCGGACCTTCTCAATGTCTCGGCTCAGTGCTGAGATATAAGCTAGTACGAAATCTCTTATCTCTAATCAGATGAAAAGCGTCAAACCAAAGGAGTGTTAGGGAACCGGTTTTGATTTTTGATTTCAATTTTACAAGACCAACCCGACAGAGGAAAACAGAAAAAAGAAGTTCGAACAGGAAAGTTATATGTCTTTGCTTAATCTTTTAACACATTTGAAATTCTGCTTCATCCTCCATCCCAACGCTCTTTCATAACACTCTCCAGCTATCAGCTTTTTGGGCAAAGCAAATTTCTGCTTGCCGTACACTTTTTAGTCATCTTAACACTTCCAGTGTCATGCGTTCGCCCATACTAGTACGCGTCAAATATCTATGGCAGGAATCCACGTTCGCACTCGTATAGTAGCAAGAGTCCTCAAAGATAAACGAATCCACCGCTTTAGGGAGTCTACCTCTCTTTTTTCTAAAAATGTGGTAAAACCACAGCGCAACCTTTTTTAACCAGTACTACACTTTAAGACTCTTTCCGATTATATACATAGAAAGCAGCATTCGTCCAGACCGTGTCTAAAAAAGGGGAATTGTCTTCACTCTCCTCCCACGGACCCATTGCGGTAGGGTTACTTCCAAGGTCATAGAGGCGTTGGTAAATCGTTAGCCATGATACAATTTAGGACGGTATATCAAGGTATATCTTACTGAAATGTAGAACCAAAGTCTATACCATATACCATAGACGGAAGTAAAATAGCTGCACTTCTTATATCAGGCTCATTTGTCGAGATTGGGGATCAACTGTAATCTCTTTTTAAAGGATTAGAAATTACCTTTCGAAACATTCGCTTCAAGTTGTTTTGGGACGGTTCATGTTGGTTATAGACAGAACCAATGCTGGTGTGCCCATCAGAGTGGAATTAAATGCTTTCAAAGGACAGTGATGTCAGTTGTCGTTAAAGCAAAATGTGGTGATCCACCCAATATCCGTGAATGCCACTTCCACCGTCGTCGCAACCAAAAAACTATCCATTCTCGGTATGTATGGCAATGACAACCAAGGTTTGAACAACCACACAACAACCCTCTGATCCGGCCGAAATATAAAAGGCATCGGAGTAAAATACCCGCATCCGATCAGGGTCCTATGACCTCTCTGCACGTACTAGATAAAACTCATAGGTAACATCAATGTTTATATTTTCACCAGCAATGTTCTAAGAAATTGCCTGCCACTTTCGAAAGTACCCTCAAAAATGTCCTTAGGCAGCGTACTTGAGGCCAAGAAATCTCAACCACCTTACTGTAAACAATCGCCAAATAAAGTACTCGTATATGTAGGGTCAGCACACATTTGCTTCAGTCCACCTGCTCTAAAGTATTATTGTGGTCACTTACTATCAAGTCTTGAGCGAGGATAACGCTGGCTTAATAATATGTCTCTTATTGTACATTGAGTGTAGTCTACATATCGAATTGAAGCTAAAATTCCGTCCTTCTTTTGAACCTTAAATCTTGTGCTTCCATTGTTTATTGAACGGAATTTATCGAAGACCTCTGTTGAACATGGCAGTATTCATATCAGTTTCTTAATTTGAAGACTTCCACGGATATGCGTACTTCGTATTAAGCCTTACTCGTATTGGACGCCACCCCTTCATATTCATGTGATCGGAACAGAGTACTAAGACAAAGAACTAATCTACTAAACTCCGTGTGTGTTCCTTTCCTGGAATGTCCAAATATTTCGTAGAACGATAAGTAAGAGCTTCAGTAATAAAGTGCCTATAGTGCCGAATGCCAATATCCACTATATCAGTGCCGAGCAACTTCAGTCTGATGCGTAGTTAGTGCTCCTCCGCGGTGTCATCACTTTCACAGCAAACGTCGCAGGATGTTTATGTCGCTCATGTTTAGCAGACTTATGTGCTTAGCAAAAGCGGAGTGCCCAGCCGCGACGCTAGTAAGCAGAATGCAGTCTTTCCTACCGAGGGACAGTAGGAAAGTTGCTGACCTTTTACAGACGTCGAGAAGCATTTGTTTAGTCTGCCGAGTTTTAACACAAATTCGCATCCTGAAAAACTCTCCTCTGAGCCTAACCTGGCTCCCAAACAAAACTCAGTGAATTCAGCCTTCCGACTCCGTTCAGTGAAGTCTTGCATTCTCGCACTAGTTAAGCTTAAAGCCTTAAGTCTACACTAAATCGTTAATTCAGAGTAGATATTGCAAATATACGCGAACTAAGAAGTAGTCACTTATCTGCGTACGTCCAAGTCTGTGCCAGCTGTTTTACCACTTACTGAAGCACAGGTAGATCCCCTCCCACACTTCTCAGAATACTCAGATCTGAAGCCACCTGGCTCCCATCTCTCATTTCTCACCGCAGTCCCACCATTTGCGTGCGTAGCGATGTATCTTACCAAACTGCAAGATAGTTGCACTTGATATTTCTAAGGCATTTAACACAGTTTGGCACCAGGCTCTTTAGTCGAAAATGCGTGCATTTGGGATCGATGAATCTGTTTCTCAATGGATTAGAAATCACATTTCGGAACGTCAAATTCAAGTTGTCTTGATCGGTTTCAAGTCTGACATCCACAAAATAAATGCTGGTGTGCCCAAGGGCTGCGTTCTGTCTAAGGTCTCTTGCTCACTACTTCTAATCCAATATATTCCTTTGCTAACGACAGTACTCTCTGCTTTTCATATTCGTTCCCGAACTCACGTCCCTGCTCTTCAACTGTAGAATGAGAACGGCAGCCTATGCTAAGCTCATAAAATTCCGACATAAGCAGCCACTAAGAGAGTAGAATTTAATGCTTCCAAAACACACTGCTGTCTGCTGTCGTTGAAGCGAAATTTAAACGCCCAGCCATTATCCATGAATGGCACTTACGTCGCCGAAACTGAAAAACTTTCCGTTCCCGGTGTGTGTGCCAATGACCATAATTCGGTGTCGTCAAAATTGCTACGAAATGTATGGGTTTCCTCATTCGATGTAAGAAATATTTCACTCTCTCTGATCTGGCCTCAATATACATATAAGGCATTCATCCGCCGAAAATTGGAGTACAATGTCCAAATCTGGTCCTAAAACACCTCTGCACCAGCTAGATAGGATTCAAAACCTACTCATAGGGGTTACTAATAACCGTCAATCAATTGACACCAACACCGACGTAATGTCTCCTGCCTTACCTTGTTCCACCATTCTACTACCAGCGTTTCATAGTAATCGCCAGTTGCATTCCGCCCCTTCAAACTTTTAACTCGCTATAACCTCAGTATACCTTCAAGCCCAGTTTCAGACGTACTCTAAAATATCATTATTCGTTCCTAAGCCATATAACTCGCTTATGGAATGCCCTGCCTAGCTCTTTATTTCCTAGTCATTATAACCTTCAAACATTTAAAACCAATGTAAATCGGTACCTCTCTTTCTTTCTTCTCTAATTTGCCTTCACCCGCACAGTGTGAGGGCATTTGAAGGGTTGAGCACGTGAAGATTATAAAAAAAAACACAAAACGCGCAGCGACTTACTATTGCGCAGATGCAAATGCTTCGCTTCTCTACAGGTTGTTAACAGCATAGTTCGTTCAGATAAGGATTACATACCCCTCCGCTTGGAAGACATACGCAAGTTTCCCAACGAGGAATTAAATCTAGAAAGACCGCAGCGCCGCATCCTAAATGGCTCAGATTCTGGACGAATTCATTCCTGAACACGGGGAAAGTCGATTTCGTATTTTTTCAGCAAAACGAGTTCTGGTGGTCCATAATACCAATGCCAAAGTTCGTCAAAGCCCTGATGCACGTTGTACCAAAAACCTTTTCTATTTAATTAATGATGACTTTGAGACTGCAGTAGATGATATGATCTAATCATCTGATGTCATCTACTCAAACCACTTTCTGTGCTATTTTTGGAAAAACTTGAAACTCCGTCAATTACGACAAGTTGGATTTCTCCCATTTAGTTTCCGAAAGTTAAGATCCCTTTGACGGAGGTGTTTTGCAATTCCGAAGACAATTATAATTTCTTAAAAAGAAACCGTCGCCTTTTTTTTGAATGGGGCTACGCACTGATTAACTAAACTTTTCTGCAGTTTCGTTATTTTCCAAGTAGACCCCTGCTCCAATTATTTGCAAGTATTGTAGATTTGTAGCTTGTTACGTCTGGAGATTTTCACACAGGAGACATCGTTTTTGATTAGCAGCAGCTAACTTGGATCTAAAGTTGTTTTGTAAATTCAAGCATTGTACTTTTAGTTTCCGGAATCAGTTTAAGAAATCTGTCGCAAGAATTTGGACACCGTACTTCTGTGATCTTGATTACCTTACGTTAAAAAACTTGGGTTGCAAAGATAAACAAATGTCCCTTTAAAACCTCGTTAAATTTTTCTCAAACCGGCCAGGATTCTGTATCTATTGCTATCCGAGTTCAATGATCTTCATTACGTCTGACATTTGACATAAGCATTTTTACTATTCCCAGCCAAAAATGCAAAAAAGAAAAAACTTTCAAAACTCTCCATTGCAGAGAAACTCTATTCGAAACGCGCATTCCAACATCTCGACAATGGATTACTCTAAGAGTGAGGCGGTGTTGAAATTTTTACTTACAGCAGACATACTCGAACACCCTCTGACCGTCATCCATCCATTGGATAGCCAAAAGCGAAACGACCCAATTGGCAAAAATATGATTAATCGCAGTTGCAAAAATGCCATCGCCACCCGCCACCACCTTCCAAGACCCCAATAACCCTTTACCCTTTGGCAGCCATCACTGGTTTCACTTCACCCGCCCATGCAGTTTCTACCATCAACAGAGTAGTGGTACAATGTGGGGGGTGGAAATGAAGCCTTGGAGTGTAAATACTACCAACGACGTACAGTGGCGCACAATATTAATGACTCTACGTGATGACTGCTGCTAGAGAGAAGTGGGGGTCTTGTAACACTCGTATTCTATGGATTTGCATTGTAAATAGCAGCCGGGAGTCTTGGATACCTGCATTCTTTATCACTTTCGAAGATAACTCCACTGCGTATCTATTAACCTCTTTTCTCCCCATAGAGGGAGAAACGGAGAGATTTTCTACAAAGTTCTCGTCCAGTATTGTAATGATGGTATCATCATGTTTCTTATGCGCAAAGTACCCCACTTTGTCGAAAACTTAATCCACACGTGAGTCAATGAACTGCTGCTCTACTTTACTTTGCTCTCGATGGCAATAAAATCCATGTACAACAATGTGCACTCCTTAGAAGAACATGTTCTTCGAAATGGAGTTGAATTGGAATACCTATCCACCAGCCGGCGGGGTATCCTAATATTCTTTCAGTTAAAGATCTGGGATTCCAGTTACATTGCCGCCGATATTATGGATGCTATAAATAAGGGGAAAAAAAAACTCGCACTCGCATGGGATTGTCTCGGTCCTTCTCGCAGGGATTTTGAAAGTCGTTCCATTTTAAATCAGAACCAGAGACAGAGCGGTATTATATGGGTGAAATTTATGGCGAGATAACATTTACAATCACACTTGCCATGGCCGGAGACAGATGGGAGTAATGGGTTTCCGAAGATCCAGATCTCTATCGCGCAATGATGTGTGATAATTTGGAAAGCACTAAACCAATAAGACTGAAGCATTGTATCTTCTATTTATTCCTCTACTGTTTAAGGAATTTTGGTTCAGTTGGAAAAGTGTTAGCACGTTCATGTTTTATTAGGTAATGAAGGTGTTTATAAAAGCTCTTGATATACGAGCACATTTTAAGATGGAACTGAAGCAACAAATTTGCAATGTTGCCTATAAAATTAACTACATTTTGACCAGGGCAAGCATATCAGTCCAAAATTGATTTGTCTTTGGGCTTAATGGAATGTGTTTAAATAATCTGAGTCCGTAAGCGTTATATGTCGAAGCCATCTTGGACGTTGTGGCTGGCAAATTCCTCCTTATCTGCAAATGAAAACCAAGAACAAACAGAGAATCTTTCACTAGAAAAACTATTCGTGTTCTAAAATACTCCTGCCACGATTCGAGCTTTTCGGAGTCAAAGAGAGTGCTACTCAGTTGCTATAACAATAGAAATAAGTGTTACCAATAGTCCCATTGCTCTCGGAACTGACGCTATTAGGCCAAGATTGATGCAGACATCTGGTCATCTTTGAGTAAAATTATCAAAAGTGAAATTCCTTGCAGACAGATAATTGGCCTGCCTGGCTTCTGTCTTAGAACTTGCAATTTGCTTTCGCATTGATATTTGTATGAAATAAGAAGTTGAAAAGCATTCTCAGGACATTCGTTCCAAAAAACATCATTCTGTACATATTATCTAAGATATACGAGTATTTGAATAATTCCTTCGGGGTGAAACTCGATGACGTTATACGAGTAACTCGATACCCGCTGGGCCGAGGTTCAGGTGGAAAGAAAATTCCGAAAAATCGATTAATTCGCAATTTTCGCATTTTACGATAGTTGGCGTTGGGGCTATCCGGCAGTTTATTTGTATGAGCGTTATTATTTTGTTTTACAAAAGTGGATTGAGTAAGTCGAGAATTTCAGGTTGAGTTTGTGCATTGCTTCAATAGTTTCATGAAGAAGAACGCGAAGCAAATAGAGTAGTCGACAGAATGAGACATCGCATAAGACCAGATCGAGAGGCAAGCAATTTGAGAGTGCATCTAATAAGAACTGCGTCAAATCGTACTAGGCCCCTGCGTCCTGAGCACGGGAACCAGTACCTAACATGCTAGCTATCTTGCTCTCTATCCAGGGGCAGATGGCTCAGCTCCAACGTCATATAACTGAACAGGCAAGTGCTGAAGGTCCTTGCAGTTAAAGTTAATTCACTGATTAGGCACGAATGACGAGCCGCACTATTTAAGTTGCTTAAAAACCAAGCCCCTGATGTGCCTTTGGTTAGCGAAACTAAGCTTACCAAAAGACACAAAATGAGACACAGAAGATATGAAATATTACGAAGAAACCGACCCAATTCTATTCAAGGAGGTGGTGTTGCGATCTTTGTAAGAAAGGGACTGCGTTTCAAAAGAGTATATAGTCGTGTAGTACGTAGTTTCAGGTGCTGCAAGCATGCGTCATGTACAGGGTGAATGACTCGAACGCCAACTTTTTAAAATGCTATATTTTTTTTATTTTTTTGTTAATTTTATTGTGCCAAAGCAAAAAATGTTGGTAAATCCATCGATTTTCAAATTGTATCAGTAGTTTTCAATATGTCCACCTTTGGCGCGAATAATGGCCTTGAGACGGCCGAAGAAAGCATCGCACGCTGCACGCAAGTCCCTCTGCGGTATTTTGGCCCATTCCCGGCGAAGTGCTTGTTTGAGGTGGTGCAAATTTTGATATTTTTTAGTGCCTACCTTCGCCTTCAAAATACCCCAGACAGAGAAATGCAACGGATTTGCATGCGGAGAATTTGCGATCCACTGTGTCGAAGAAATGAAGTGTGGAACATTGTTTTTTAACCAATCTGGGTTGACGCGCGCCTTGTGAGACCGTGCCGAGTCTTGTTGAAATGTCCACAGTCTCCGACCGAAATGATTGTTTGTCCAAGGCTTCAATACTGCCTCTCAGATAGTTTCACGGTATACCATCGCATTAATTTTGACGCCACGGTCCAAAACTACGAGCGGAGAGCGACCATCGGCGGTCATGGCGGCCCAAACTATCACCATCGGTGCTGTCTGCTTTCTGGTGGCCGTCCGAAGGTGTAAATTTTCGAAGGACCTCTCTGGCAAGTAAACTCGGTCATTTTGTTTGTTGACATATTGCTCGATAACAAATAGCGACTCATCGGAAAAAACCAAATTCGGCAACTTCCCACTTTCGTGCAAGTGTAGCAACTCCTTCGCTCTTTCGACTCTAACTTTTTTCCGTTGCGGTGTAAGATCGTGTGCTTTTTGAAACTTCAATGGCTTGAGCCCAAGCTCATTTTTCAGTATGCGTTGCATTTGTTCCAACGATATGTTGAGCTCACGAGCCATTTTTCTTCCACTTCGACGCGGATTTCGCTCAATTCGAGCCTTCACTTTCTGAACCATTTCTGCCGATGCTGCTGTTTTTTTATGACCACCTCCATGGCGTTTTGCAACGCTGCCCGTATCACGGTAACGAGTTATGGTTCGAGACACAAATGATTTATTCACGTTGAGGTGCTGGAGCGCTCTAACGATAGCTACTTGTGGTTTTCCAGCCAAATTTAAAGCAATCACACTATCACGATTGAATTCCATCGCGGATAAAAAATTTTCAACACAACTGAGACGCAAATCGTTTAAAAGGCTTGTAAATGATAAAATTATCTGTTATGTGTCAAAATTTGAGCTCACTCACGGAGCTCCTCTCCGTAGTGGAAAGCGGCTGTACATTGAGTCTGTATACGAGTACCTAAGTCTACTCAATCCACCGTATTCATCTCAGAGCTCGAGACACTTTTTCGATTCCTGAGGCTGGAATTGGAAGACAATTATTTTATTATCGGCGGATATTTCAACGCCAAACATAGAGATTGGGAAAATAATACACCAAATACTGGAGGGAACCTACTATTCAGTTGGTGCGGTCAGCACAGTTTAATGCACCGACTTGGCCTTAAGGCGACGGATAGTCCGTCGTTTCCCAGACACTGGTCCTATTTGGATCTCCTGCTGTTCGACTCACGAATGCAACTGACGTGTACTAACCAACAAACTACAAACTGTCTACATACTTTCGTGTATGATAGTGACCATTGCGGTCTCAGTACCGCCATAACTGTTCCCAACGAAACTGCGGAATTGGAAGAATTTGTTCAAAAGCATTCCTACAATTATAGTAGTGTGCGTTGGACACACTTCTCAAGAATACTGACAAGAGCACTCTTCTCGAATTCGCTCAACCCACCGACCAACAGAAACCTGTCAAACGAGGAGATTGATAGGTATCTAATACTGATGGACGAGACAATCAAACGAACAATGGACAAAACGATACCTACGTATAAACACACTGACAACGAAGACTTATTCCGCAACGCAACTATTGACGCAAGACATAAAAGTAGGCTGCTGTCAAGACTAAAAACCTTGTACAGACAGTTTACTGACAGACATAACCCGGAGATAATGACACTGAAGTCGCCGATTAAAAACCTCCAGACATTAATAAAAGAAAATTACAAAAATTTTGTAAGTTTGTATTGGAACAATAAAATTGGAGCTGTAAACACCAGCAACTCGAATATGGTATGTTTCTGCAAATAAATAAAATATTTCGGAGAAATAATCAAAACTACCTTCCATGTCTTACTACAAAATCGCCCGAACAACGAACAACGAGCACATACCATACCTACAGCAGTAGGCATCGATCCAAATGAGGCAGTTGATGATGACAACTTCTTTGCGATCGAGGATCCGCAGGACAAGGTAGAGGCTATAGGAGCGACTTTCCAGGAAGTGTACAAGGCGAATGATATCATTGGCCCGAACCACGACCTGGAGAGTCGAGTCCTTGTGCACAATTTCTGCCTTCGAAATGAAAGTGCGATTTTGCGATTCGAGAGCTCGGGTTTCAAACAGTGCACTAGTGCCTGCCTGATTGACTTGGAAAAGGCCTTCGATCTCATATGATTAGAGGGGCTCTTCTCCAAGCTGAACAGGTTGGGCATTAGTAAACCACTGCTGTATATGCTCTCCAGTAGACAGTTCATCGTGAAGAATGGCGATGTGACTTCCGCTGGAACATTTAACATTAAAAACGGTGTGCAACAAGGTGCGGTAAATTCGCCGATCCTATTCAACATTTACACAAGTGATCTGATAGGTTCACTTTACCATGCCATAGCGTACGCAGACGACTTAATAGCGTACAAATCAGGCCCAAAGATTGAGGTCATTAATACACTTTTGCAAAGTGACTTCGACAAAATTAAACGATATTGCGACTACTGGAAGTTGAAAATCAACTTTCAGAGGACGCCTTGGTCTGGGGCCTTTAGTGATACCAGAAAGAATTGGCGAAAGTTCTCTATCGTCGGACAACATGGACAGCCACTTGCTTGTCGAAATGTAGTCAGATACCTTGGGATCTGGCTAGATCAATATCTGTATTTTAACAAACATATAGATGTTGCTCTGGCCAGAGCCAGAGGTGCTTTTGCCAGAGCCAGAGGTCTCCTTACAAGGAGACTGTTTTATAACAGCCAACTCGATGCGAGGGTGAAGGTGATCTGCTACATGGCCCTTATCCGGCCTATGCTTGTTTTTGGATCCCCAGTTTGGTTCAACGTGAGAACAAGTTTATTGGAAAACATTCGGGGGTTTGAGAGCGCTTGCCCCAGAGTCTGAGTACATAATATTCTATCCTAACGAGGTCTTGTACAATATGGCAAACCTAATAAGAGTGGAGAATTTTGTTATTAAGTTGACTCGAAGGCACATTGCAAGAGCAACCTGATATCCGGCTTACTACCCCAATTACTCGTATACCACCTTGATCAAAAAGTTCCCGGGGGACACCACCGTGTGGCGCTCCCATTGCTTCGATTTGAGCTCAGTTTTTTTTATTAAGTTTGTAAATCTGTTGTTGACATTCCCTCTAAATCTTAGCATCATAGCTTGATATTTGCAAAAGTTACATAGCCCAGAGTACATCTGTCTTTGTGTGTGTTGGTGATTTTTTACAATTTTAGAAATGGTTTTAAATTTGCAACAACGAACTTGCACTAAATTTTGCGTAAAAATCGGATTTAATGGTGCGCGAACGTTGGAAATGTTGGAAAAGTGTTTCGGCGACGATTCTCTAAAGAAAACGGAGGTTTACCAGCGGTTCAAAAGTGATCGTGAGTCAATCGAAGATGATGAACGCAGTGGCAGACCATCGACAACCGAAAACCGATGAAAACATTAATGAAGCACGAGTAAAAGAAATGTTGGTCAATAACCGCAAATGAACCATCAGAGAGATAGCGGAGGACTTGAACATTACCTATGGATCCGTCCAAGACATTTTGGCTAATGATTTGGGTTTCCGTCGTGCAGCAGCAAAGTTGGTGCCAAAAAACCTCAATTTCATGCAAAAAGAGACCGTGTTGACGTCGAAAAAAAGATGATTTGCGAGGCTGAATCCGATCCCACATTCATCAAAAGGATCATTACTGGAGACGAGACGTGGGTTTATGAGTACACGACACGTAATCCAGACATCAGGCAAGTGAATGGCGTTCACCAAATGAGCCGAGACCAAAAAACCACGTCATTTTCAGTCAAAAAAGAAGGCAATGCTCACAGTTTTCATGGATTACAATGGTGTAGTGCATCATGAATTTTTGCCAGAAGGCCAAACAGTGAACAAAAAGTATTATTTGGGCGTTATGAGACGTTTGTGTGAAGCAATTCGTCGAACGATACTGGCCGCTACTGCGGCTATATTTTCTTCATTTCGCACCAATTTCTGTTTGGTTGGTGGCTTAAAATCCAAAAGAGCGTACTCACGCTCAAACTTTTCCGCTGTGCGACGAATTGCCTGCACACTGAAGCCATAGTGACGACCTAGCTCACTACGAAATACACGTTACATATTTACAACTGAGCCGGAATCTTGATAATATTTTTTAATAATTTCCGCACGTTCGGCAAACCTAACTGAATATTTGGACAGCTGGATGTCATTGACAACTTTGACAGCTGCTGAAACATAATAAAAACCATCATTGCTATTTGGCCACCCTTTACGAATACTAACACTGATATTCTACTCTTATGTATCCATAGGCTTACTTACTTGCTGAAAGGATTCCTGACCGAAGGTCCTTTATCACGACACGACAGCATTCAACTCTTTTCGATCTCGGGAACCCTGCTTCTATTTATCCAGAACAAGTACTCTGCTATCCGCTATAGATTGGTCCTTAAAATCCAGTCGTCTTGAATCTACAGGCTGTGATTCGAAGATTCTCTTTGCTGGAGCATTATTGCCCATTCGCTATATAGCTGAACCAGTGTGTCTGAGCCGATGTGTCATTCGTGCAGTTGTGAGTTACACCGTGGTAGGTAAAATTCTCAACTACTTCGAAGTTACTATTATTGTCAGTAACCAGGCAGTGAATAGATGTTTCTTTATCTGTACATGGTTTCATCCTCATTTATTTCAGATGTTTCGTCTGTTTACGAGGCCTCTATGATGGCGCGCTGGAAGCAAAAGATGATATCGATGGGCATGTTGCCTTTCGTGTTAACACGTATCCTGTGTGCTTTCTTTTCTAGCACTAAATTGAAGAAATCACGTGATAGTACAACTTCTTCCCCTGTCACTCTTTGTACCTGATGCCTATTTAGCGGCTGATTAAACACGTCTACTATTCTCTGCGCTTCGGTGACTAAGCTTCCGTCACTATTTCGGAGAGCCAGCGCTCTGGGATTTATGCCAGCTGCCAGCTTTCCTGATAAACGAACATGTGGGAGGGGCTCTTCGATATTCTTGAGTTGGGAGGTTGTCAACGCCCTTTCCTTTCCACAGTCGTGGCTCGGTGATCTATTTGACATAATCCTCGCTCCACAGATTGCTTGCATTTCTGGATGGTGAAGGAACAGCAAAGAACTCAGGCGTTCTGTGTGGGATCTGTTTACTTCAGTCGTACTAAGGCTTCAAATGCTGAATTTATTTTCTATCGTCGCTGTCTGTCGGGCTCTGAGTTTGGCTACAGCAGGGAAGGCCTCATAGTCGACATTTTCCACTATGAATATTTGCATAATCAGAATGCTGGATGCGTGTCTCGCATCTAATAGTGCGAGGTTCAACAATCTGGAGAGAAGCAGGCTGCTATATGAATTCGTAGTCTCTGAAACCTACTGCTACTGATTATCGCACTACGGTGCTGCAAATAAATTAGCTGGAATCCACTATGGTATCGTGGAGGCTGCGCATTCCAACGTACAGCCTTAATACAAGTTGTCATGAGATGTCACGACGTGTCACGAGGTGTTACTTCACAGTTCGAGAATTAAAGACTGCTTTTTGCCACAAGTAAATATTGTAAAATAGTTGTTCGCCCTTCTTTCTCTCTGGCAAAGTATTCTAGAACTGCTGTCCTTGTTCACCAACAGTTTCTCGCCTTGCTCGAGGTTTTTGGTTGATTTTTTTTTTATTATTACTTTCGAAGACCACAGATAAGAAAGCACGGCGAAACCTTTCATTAAATGAAGCTCAAAATCCAGTCAAAATTTTATCAAAAACAATCCACTAAAGATTCCATTAAATTTCGCTCAATTTCAAAGCGATTGCCCTTATTCACTCCACTGAAAATATTTGCTCACTATCGTACAGAACAATTCCACGTAATCTCTTCAAAACTGCATTTCCAATCTCCGTCTTTCATTTAACAAGCAAATTCCCAACACCGACTGGCAACGAAAAGGTCAGCAACATCAACAACTTGACGAGGTCTCAAAATCCCAGATGATGTCTACAGATTATCACAAATTCACTGCCAAGCAGTTCCTTGAAGCACAACTACACTACCTACATAGATCTATGTATGTAACTCTCTACTCCAGCCCCAGTTTCAGATTCAGCTTTAACTATGCACATCTGCAGCGCTATAGAAGAGCCAAATGATAATGCTCGACATTATTCCGTCTGTGTAGTTTGTTCCATGCGACCAGCTTTTCGCAACAAAAGCTGTTTGTCGTTGAAATATTTCTCACCACTTCACCCTCTAAAAGAATAAAACCCTTTCCTATTCATCCCCTTTAAAACATTCTGTTACTCACATTTTGCTTTCGGTGTTTTCTCTTCCACAGATTTATCTGCATTTCAGCCGGAATTCGTCGAAGCGATAGCGAATGTATCTGTTGCCGTTGGACGGGATGCGACATTTACGTGCAATGTCCGACATTTAGGTGGATATCGGGTAAGAACATTTTCGTGTTCTCCTTAACAAAACTTTCACATTTTTGTCGTGTCATATTTTGTAAACATTCTCTTCCATCACTTTCTCTGTTGGGCAAGTGAAAGGAGTGAAAAGGGAGTATGTTGCGCGGTAGCCGCCTGGATAACAAGAAATTAAATTTTTTGTTAATACTTTAAGTATTCCATCTTGTTCAACATTCACTCTCACTGCTATCCAACCTCTGGCTCCCTCCTTTAACCATACCATAATCCCGTAAATCATTTCGAGTGCTCCCATACACCCACACATCCCTGCTCAGAAACTTACGCTTAACATCTGTTTCACATTCTCTTGCAGGTCGGCTGGCTAAAGGCGGACACGAAAGCCATTCAGGCGATACACGAGCACGTCATAACTCACAATCCACGCGTCAGTGTAACCCACTTGGATCAGAATACCTGGAATCTGCATATTAAAGCCGTCTCCGAGGAGGATCGTGGCGGCTACATGTGTCAACTGAACACGGACCCGATGAAGAGTCAGGTAAGTGTGTCCTGGAGTTTTGGAATTCTGCATTCCTCCTCGTCCTGTAGCTAACTGAATACTGTTGGAATGGGAAAGGGTTAATTTTTTTGTTCTACGTAGGTAGTCGGTTTGTGGAACATTGTTATGTGGTCGAGAGGGTAGACTGTCATAAGTCAGTCGGGAAGCCAGGATGTTTCTATAGGTTGTGTACCGTTGATAGCGGTGGTGGAAGAGTGAAAATGTTTTCATCCATTTGACAGGACTTTTGTCTGAATGTCCGGACAGGACGAGGCGATTAGTCTTGTGCTTTTGTGTATTGTGTGGAGGTTAATGTCAGATAGAGTGATGACTTGAGAACGGAAATGCCAGTATGCAATTTTTCGACATTCGAAAATCTGTGTTTTTGTCCTGAAATTGCTGCAAGCAGCAGTTCTTATGCTGACTTTTGAACTATATTCTCGTTTTCCGAAATAGAAACAAGTGTTTTGCAGAATGTAGCACTTCGAGATGTTGAGAAGTTGCATGCACAACTGGATTCATGTCTCATCGGACTACTTTTGATTTTCATCTGGAAATTATATCCAGTAAATTACTGGCCGTTCTTAAGCAGACGTGTGCTGCAAGAGACTGAATGAAGACAAAGGGAGCAATAAATTCACGGAAATTTGAATTCATGGTAGGAAATGACCGATTAAAGTTGTGAGTATTTATTGAATTTTGCTTTCAAATTTAGGGAAAAACCAGAAATATGTAGATTAAAGGACATTTTCCCACTTTAATTCAACCTTAGAGAGCATGGATTTCATAAAGCGATTTCGTCTGCAGAAAGAAATGCGATTTATATTTTGAGTTTCTGGCCACTCGATAAGATAAATGTTAAAGGAATGTCTGATTCATCAGAAAAAGGAACCTTACTCTGTCTAGGAATATTTTAATCTATGATCCTTGTCCACCCAAAAGCATCTCCGGTCATATTAGCACAAAGTAGAAGCCGAGTGTTCTCAATTTATCAGTTTATTCAAGAAAGATGAATAGCTTAAGTATTAAAGTGGCTACAGCACATAAAGTGCCCAGTACCTACGGCGAGTGTCGACATGACACTTACAGGGGACATTTTACGCAGTACTGATGGACAACAAGAGTGCCGCCAGCATTTAGGCGACAGCCGAAGCCCCAAGTACGAAGGCAATGCCACAGCAGATTCAGGCCGTACAAAGCCCAAAGTCCTTCACTTAGACACCAGCGTTGTATCAACATCAGAGTGTAGGGAAAGTCGACTTTAAATTCTCACAAATCAAAACCATAATCGACTACGCGACTTTCCCTAAAGCTGGGCTTCACTTTAATGTCCCTGTACCGTATTTTGGCTATACGTTCGCAGAAGATCGTATAAACCCAGGATCGTATAAACCATCGTGCACGTCAAACTTTCACTCTAGTGGGTTTTTTGGGCTCTATTAGATGGAAGAATATGCGGGTTTTCATGATAAATCGGCCACGCGACGAGGCACATATTTGTGTAAAATGGCTTTGCCAATAGGCGAAATTGGCGCATTGGTCAAGAGAACAGCCGGAGGTGTTGCAACGTCAATCA
Source organism: Volucella zonaria (assembly GCA_963966105.1). Lineage (NCBI taxonomy): Eukaryota > Metazoa > Arthropoda > Insecta > Diptera > Syrphidae > Volucella > Volucella zonaria. Next base: position 122,746,896 of record OZ014532.1, on the reverse strand, counting down.
TTGTACAATATGTGCATAGGAAAAAGTTGACTGGTAAGGTTGTCATGACGGAGGTGTCATTACGCCGTACTTCCTCCGAGATGAAACATGCCAATCGGTTTTAGTTAATGGAAACCAGTATCACATCATGTTAGCCATTTTTTTTTTTTCAAAAAAAAGTACGGTGATGGTCTTATAGCAAAAATTGGGGCTGGCAATTAAACAACTGTAGGCTGTTTTATTTACATAGGAACTTGGATATCCCTTGATCAATCACCCGTCATTCAGATTGATAACGTTGCGATCGACATTAGACAATCCTTCAGCATTCTGTATGTCCCAACTTTCTGACGAGACAACATCTTGTTGCAGCCAGGGTACGAATGCGGATATCACAGGCACAACAGATTCAAAGTGTGACTTCGACAAGCTGCAAGCACTAGAGACCGCTGAAACCTTTGCTGATCTCTCAAGCCCTCTCAAAATCATAACTCCCATGCACAAGTCACAGATCATTAATGGGAATATTGTCAACGAGCTACGAGTATCAAGGAAGCTGTTTCTGATGTGATTGGTTTTAAAGCTCAGCCAGCCAGTTTGACGACGAATGTACGAGTATGTAGGCAGGTACATGCAGCCAAACATATGATTTCCTGTCGTCTGAAATTATTGATGAACAACCTGGTTGGCCCATATCAGTGCGGCTTTAGGTCAGGGAAGGCCCACCCGGCAAATTTAGAAAAGCTGTGGACTCCATCTACCATGGCTCCGCAGTTACAAATAGCAGCAACATCAGCGCCGAAATCAGACAAACAGACGCAAGATTAGTCTTGTCAATGAATACTTATTTCTTTAGGCTCAGGAGCCAACTGACTAACTGTGACTTCTATCGAAAAATCTAACCGGCTTTATACAAAACCCTATTCATTCCGTTCCGGCTCTATAGTTCAGAGACTTAGATATTCCCCAAAGCGAATGATGAAGCATTTTGGCGTTTCGGGGGAAAGACACTGCGCATGGTTTTTAGTCCCGTTTGTGCTGACGGGGTACGGAGGATGATCTCTGATATGGCGCACTAACTTGAAAGGTCACCTCAACCCACTTAGAATGTGGCACTGTATGCTGAAGAGAGATGGCTGGGTTGAATGGTCGGATAAACATATGATAGGATACTATAGTAATGATTAAGTCCTCAAAAGATACATTTTTCGGGGATTTGGTTGATCTAATATTGAGGTTAAAAAAAGAGTTAGTTAGGCTACGACGCTGCGTCTGATGGTACCTTTCAAAAACTTACAAAAAACAAGTCCGCACTAAATTTCCGCACAAACCTATACGATACATTTACTGCTGCAACATCTGATTTTAAATTAACTTACACACACTGAGAGAAACGGTTTTATTCGTTTCTATGGTCCAACGCCAATCCTGTGATGGACATACTTACAAGTGTAGAACCTTCATATTCCATATTCGTTATTTCACACGTTTTACAGGTTTCACTACCTTTACCTGTTTAATATACATCAGCTCAAGTCGTAAAGTAAGCGTAGCAACAACACACGCAAAATGAAACTGAAAAAAAAAAAAAAAAACCAAAATCCCGAACCACTAGAAGTTAAGCTTCATCTTTGTTCCTACCTAGTGGTCATTCCATTCCATTATCCTGACGTGGTAAAATAAAAATTAAGGAAGCATGAAATACACTTTATTGACCTCATAAAGTACTTTCATGCCATCGACGAGGGGAAGAGGTTGGAGCTTGAGTTTATAGAGCTCTATAAGGAACTGTGCATGGAACTGTGAACGGGACTCTGGACTATACATGTATGATGGAGATACTTTTGAACGCTGGCAGTGTAGTCCTTTAGTGGTTTTAGTATTCGTATGTCGCCGCTAGCATTCTTATCTGTAGTCTGAACTTAGCCTATGTTTTGTTGAACTTTTTATTCGCGCATTTCCCATCCTATGTGCATCCATGCATGCATTCATGAGAGACACTTCTCATATGTTTCGATGGCATGGAGCATGTTTTTTTTTTTTCGGATTTCTATCCAAGAGTAACAGCTTTCGTTTTCTTTTTTCTTTTCAGATTGGATACTTGGACGTGGTCATTCCGCCCGATTTTGTTGCCGAGGATACATCGTCAGACGTTATTGTTCCAGAGGGTAGTTCAGTAAAATTGACCTGTCGGTATGTGAATAAACATTATATTAGTCCTGTATCATAGTTTATACGACAAACAGAAGAAGTAATATACGAGTACTCTTCGATGTCTAAAGTTTTTTTTAAAACAAAATAAATAAAACTGTGGATGATATAAAGTTTCGTTTTTAAATTTTAATCATCTGATAAGGGTCTGATATCTCAGGGAGGGAATAGTCTTTATACAAGAAAATTGAAAATATCCCTCATACTAGTCCTCGCATAAGTCTGGGGATCAACTAAAGTATCTATGTGTTGCGTCTATCGTCAGGAAGATTCACGGCTTCTGTGAATCTATAGCGCATATATTAAGTTATGAGCTTAAATACTAATACTGGCGTTGGTCAAGTCGCTGCATCAGCGGATTCTTTCATGTACCTTCGTGGTATCTATGAAATGGGACCACTTACAATCCGTGTTCATGGCATATGGAAACACTTGTCGTGGGAGCGTGTGTTTAATAAAAACTTCCTCGTTTTTTCTATTCACTTTTTTCGGAATATTAGAATTTGACAGATGGTAGAAATTCCTGAGAATGCTGACGCTATTGCTTAGTTTTCGGTTTCGGTTTCGGTTTCGGTTTCGGTTTCACCAGGATTCAAGTAAAGAGTATGTCATTAAGCGCTTCCCATTTTTAAATTTAAGTAAAACAAAATGTGTGTGAGATATCATCGAAATTTATTATTCGTTTGAAAGGCGTATCGATGCCATTATGTATGGAATATAACATCATTCAACTGTCCGCCGCAGCTTCTCTGGGTGGAGAGCATCCGAAATGTCAAATTTTCCATGACTCTGGCGCATAAATCCTGCTGAATTTGACCGATGACATGGGTTATGATGGCTTTGAGGGCCGCTGTGGTTTGTGGCTTATTCGCATAGACCTGCGACTTTAAAAACCCCACAAGAGAAAGTCTAATGGGGTCAAATGGCACGATCTCGGTGACCAGTCCACGTGAGATGACCATGCCCTCGAATCGCTCGTGCAAAATTTCCAATGTGGCGTGAGCTGTGTGGCACGTAGCGCCATTCTGGTGAAACCACATGTCGTTGATGTCTATACAGGCAGCCCAAAATCCACACCAAACAGTGACAGCTCTTAAATCTCATGTGGATTGGTATCGTCCCAAATTCGACAGTTTTATTTGTTGACGTACCCATTCATCCAGAAATGGGCCTCATCGCTGAAGATTTTTCGATAAAAATTAGGGTCAATTTCCAACTGCTCCAGAGCCCATTCAGCGAACACACGTCGTTGTCTGCAGCTCCTGCTTCAGTTGAATTTTGTACGGGTGCAGGCCCAAGTTACGACGCAAAATTCGCCAAGTTGTGCTCTGCGAAAAGTCGAGTTCTTGTGAGCGACGCGAAATCGACTGCCTCGGATTCTCCTGTACTCTCTCACGGACAGCGGCAATGTTTTCGGCAGATCGTACGTTTCGTCGACGTACGGGTGTTGGTTTATCGTTTACTGAACCAGTGTACTCATATTTATTCACCACACTACGAATAATTCTCTCGGTAGGACGATTATGGCGGCTGTAAAATGGGCGAAGCGCGCGGAACGTTTACCGAACAGAACACCCATTTTAATAAAACAATTTTATAATTTGCACGTGTTGTTGAACACTATGTCCGTCCATAGCGATTTGGCAAAACGGACTGAATAAATGACAGCCAATTTGACAGATGTAGCTTCAAGAAAGTGGCCGCTATCAACTGTCAAAGTTCAGAAGTCCCTTTTGGAAAACCCTGTAGTTGACCAATTTCCGGTCAATGCTCACAATTTGGCATCAGCAGTCGTTCGTTGCGTTGAATTTTGGTAAGACACTTGAAAAAGTCCTCTTATAAAGTGCAAACCGTGCGCCAATTGCTGCCTGCTGACCGTCAAGTGAGGTTAACTTACTCCCATGCTCTGAAGGACAGAAGAGGAAGATTTCTTATCCAAAATCATAATGAGCGACGTAGTCCATTTCCACTTAACTGGTTAAGTGAATAAACAAAATTTGCATTTCTGGGGCTTTTCGGAGAATCCACATGAAATGCAAGAGGGAACATTGCATCCCCTCAAAGTGATTTGGCCGACTCCACCACTCTAACCGTAATTGGTTAGCGCTGTAGACAGATGTTAAATGAGTTTCTTTTTCGTCGCAAGTTGGTGAATTGGGTTTCGAGCATTGTTGGTTCTAGCAGGACGGCGCCAGACGTCTTCCTTTGGGACTTTTTCAAATTTTGCAATTACCAAAACAGACTAACAAACCTTGCAAGTTTTGAGTTCCTACATTGAAGAAGAAATCACCAATTTGGAGCCAGATGTTTTGCACCAACAATTAAAAATGCCGTAAAAGGATTACAAATGTGCATCAACTCAGGAGGTGGTCATTCGGCCTATATCATTTTTTCAACTTAATACCATCCAGAGCCCAATTTCTTCCAACTCTAACAAAATGGCAGCCAATTTACATTATGACATTACTTTTGCTCCACCTTGCACATATATCGGGGAGAACGAATGAGAAGAGTATGTCTCTCAAGGCGTGCCGAACACCCTCTATTGCCTTAGACTTAATAATCTTCACTTGCGCGTATTTGAAGAATTTATCCAATCTAGCCTGGATATTGCGGCATGGGTAATGCTTGTATCACAGGTTTGTTCGGGTGCCTGTCATACTTATTCTCGTGACACACGAATCAGTTTTTTATTACTCTTTTAATTTTGATCCTGGGAAGTAGAAAGTTTCCATTATTTGTGTGCTCGTTTGTGTATTTTTATGATAATTTCCTCCTGTTCTGTTTCATTTATGATATCCTGAACCTGTAATTGAGTGAAGCTTATCTTATAATTGTTGAAATGAAATCCATAAATTTCCTGAGTCATCCCCAAGACGTATTCGACAGTTTTAATGCAGTTTATTACTGATAGGTTAAGAATCTCCTTAAGGATTCGCTTAAAATTCTCTTTGTTAAATTGAGGTTCTGTAACTACATGCATACCTATGGTAAGTTGGAAAAATTTTATTAAAAGGATGACTGAGGTTTACATCTGTTTGAAGGAAAATTTGGTTTTTATACGCATTGATTGAGACATATTCGATCTGTGTCAGATTTTGTGGAGAGCTCTCGTCGCTGTATTGGGTCACTGACAAGGTGCTGTGTAGTTGCCGTGTTCTGAATAGACCATCCGCGACTACATTCGTTCTTCCTCGTGCTTGTACACTTGTGTCGCCTTCCACCTCATCATTTTGCTCTTGTTATTTTTTTGGAACGAAGTTCCTTTACACGGCTTGCGGGACCTTACTGGTAGAAATCGTCACGCTAAAAAACGTAACGGAAGTACCCCATCCATGTGTCTCACTCTTTTATTTTTGTATTTATTTTTAAATTAAACGAAAAAGAAAAAAGTTTCTATTCCACTCGGAGTGGAACACACGGCCTATGATTTGTCAACAGAACACACTGCCACTGTGCTAATTGGAGCCCATATATTGCAAAACTCCTCAAGTGTCTTTCTTATTGATTTTACAACTCAATCGCAAGCCGAAACACGTCTAAATTCCACGGAGGTCTATGAAAGGCTGGAGGATCTGTACCCCCGTCCATTTTAAATGGACCTCAAAGTTTTGTTTTTTTTCCTTTTTCGATATGCAATCTAACTCCCTTCGAAGGGAAATAAAAAGAAATTCAACGAAAAAAGAACGAGAAAGGAAGAAAAAGATTACATTAAACCTTACTACACAATGATTCTTGAAGGACCACAAGAATTGTTGAAATTGGCCACAAATCCAGAATGATATCCTTATTATTGGGTGTATGACTTAATACGTGCAGTTTGCTAAGAGATGACGTAACTTGTATTATTCTATTGTTATTATTCCATTGGAACATGCGTTGGAAAGCTACTGTCATTGTACGTCATTTCAGTATATGTCATTCATTTGAAGCGTAAACAAATATAATTTTTTTTCACTCAAATATGTCGAACTTTCTGCCTGAAAAAGTGTTTCTGCGGGGAGTTCTTCTTCATTACTTTAATATGAAGAAAACTGCTGCCGAAAGTCATCGTATTTTGGTGGAAGTTTATGGTGAACATGCGCTAGCTGAGCGAACGTGCCAAAAGTGGTTTGCACGATTTAAAAGTGGTGATTTTGGCTTGGACCACGATGAACGTCCTGGGCAGCCAAAAAAGTTTGAAGATGAAGAACTGGAAGCATTACTCTATGAAGATTGTTACCAAACACAAGAAGAGCTCGCAGAATCTTTGGGTGTCACTCAAGCAGCCATTTCAAAACGTTTAAAAGCAGCTGGATATATTCAAAAGCAAGGAAATTTTGTTCCACATGAACTCAAGCCGAGAGACGTCGAAAGGCGGTTTTGCATGTCCGAAAAGGAAGTAATTTTTGCTTCGGATTGTTACTGGTGATGAAAAATGGATCCATTACGACAACCCCAAGCGCAAAAAATCATATATGAAACCCGGCCAACCAGCCAAATCAACGGCAAAGCCGAATATCCATGGCGCGAAGGTAATGCTCTGTATTTGGTGGGATCAGATGGGTGTGCTGTATTATGAGCTGCTAAAACCGGGTGAAACCATTAATGGACAATGCTACCGAACACAATTAATCCGTTTGAAGAGAGCAGTGGCCGAAAAACGCCCGGAATATGGGACCAGACACGAGGCAATAATTTTCCATCATGACAACGCTCGGCCCTACGTTGCTATTCCGGTTAAGAACTATTTGGAAAACAGTGGATGGGAAGTCTTACCCCACCCGCCTTATAGCCCAGACCTTGCCCCTTCTGACTACCATTTGTTCCGATCGATGCAGAACGCCCTCACTGAAATACGGTTCACATCAGAGCAGAATATCAAAAATTGGCTTGATTCAAATAGATAGGAATCATTTCTTAAGTGTCTCTCAATTCGGCTACAGAAGTGGTAAATTTACTGAATGTGCATTACTGAAGCTGATTGGAGAACTAACAGGCACTAACCAACATACTATGAACTGTCTACGTACTTTTGTGTATGACAGTGACCGATTGCGGTCTCAGCACCGATATAACTATTACCAACGAAACTGCGGAATTGGAACAATTGGTTCAAAGGTATTTCGACATCATTGGCCCGAACCATAACCTGGAAAATCGAGTTTTTGTTCACAATTTCTACCTTCGAAATGAAATAGTGAACTGGCGATTCCAGATCTCGGGTTTCACCCAGTTCAGTGACGAGAATATAGCAAATAATGTCATTGCATCTCTAAGGAGGAGCTCCAAACGATCTTCGAATCACTTAGAAATAAGAAGTCAGTGGGAACCGATGGAATACCGAACATTGTGCTTCGACATCTCCCACTAGGAGCGGTGGACATTTATACCACCCTGTTTACATAATAATACAAGGAATAATGTCCATTATTCAGCACTTCGGAATACTTCGGTGGTACACCCCATCCCTAAAAGGGATAAAGACACATCCAATCCGGCGAATCTCCGGTCTATCAGTCTTCTTCCAAATATCAGTAAGGTTTTCGAAGAAGGACTCAATAGAGTCCTGAATAAGTGGGTTGATGACAAACATATAGTTCCGGATAATCAATTTGGTTTCAAGGCGGGGCATGATGATATTCATGCCGCGTCTAAACTGGTTTCTGATATCGATTGACTTGGAAAAAGCTTTCGATACCGTTTGGTTAGAGAGACTCTTCTTCAAGCTGAACAGGTTGGGCATTAGTAAACCACTTCTGTATGTTCTTTTCAATATGCTCACAGATAGACAGTTCATCGTGAAAAATTAACTAGAGTTGATAAAATCCAGATTTTTTGCAAAAGCCGATACGCAATGGAATTCGTCTCTTTTTCAAAAATGAGCATACAACAATTTGAAGACAAAATTATCTCTACAGCTACTGATACAACTACTGGGTCCAGAAACCATGAGCAAGATGCCAATTTTCGAGCAAATTACATAGAAAGTCAGTTATCGATACTGGCGGTATACCATACGGGATTAATTTTGTATAAGGCAAGTTTTATCTTATTACAACAAACATTGATGTATCAGATGGTTTATGTAACAGTTCAAATGGAAAATTAGTGCATTGAGTTTGGATACAAATAGCATTGTAGTTAATGTTTGGTTGTAGTTTTGTGGCTCAACAATTATTGGTCGCACGAAGGGAAGAAATAGCTCAATTAGCTATACAAAGTGGAGTTAGTAATCTTACTGTGCCTATTGAACTACATACAATCTGGGAATATTTCGTTGACATCTGATAAGAAAATTATTACTACTCGAAAGCATTTTCCTTTGATCGCAGCTTGTGCTATGACTACATATACATAAATCACAGGGTTAAGCTCTCAGTGTTTATGAGTACAGTAAAGAATATTCGCAAGAAATCGTTTACGTTGCGTTATCTCATGTAGGTAGGTACGTAGGTATGTAGGTAAAAGTGGCTGTTGGAAATACCAACCCACTTAGCCTAGCCCTATGGTCCCATTGTGATGTCACGTGGGTCTATGATCCTCTTACTGATGGAACCAGTTTGAGCTTATGATGAAGTGTAGGAGACTGTTTACGTCTATATTTTTTAGATCGTTTAGGTCGTTGTAGAAAAAGCTTCTGGGAGAGAATTGGACATGTACAGAGTTGGTGGAGGATTGTTTCCTCCTCTTCCTCGTCCATACAGCTTCTGCAGAAATCGTTTGTAAAGGCGCCAAGATTTCTTGCGTGCTTGCCTATGAGGCAGTGTCCAGTAATGACACCTATGCTAGCGCTGAGATGTTCCTTATTTAGATGGATCAGACACTTAGAGCGATTCAGATCCAGTTTTGGCCAGATCTGTTTGGTCGCTAGACATGTTGGTCCAACAGTCCACCTAAGGTCTGTTCTTTTATGTTAACTTGCACGCAGCGATTGGTATACCTACGCTACCCTTTCCGGTAGAATAGGTAGAGTGGTTCCAATTTTGGCGAGTTTATCGGCTCTACAGTTCCCTGGTATCTCTCTGTGGCCCAACAAAGATGAAGGTTGAACTGCTCTGCCATCTCCATAACAGATGATCGACATTCAAGGGTGGTTTTAGAATTTTTCTTCCGAAAAGAAGCGGATATCCTTTGCAGATATCACGTTTTTCTTCAGCCAGGACAGAGGTCCTTTAATCGCCAAAATTTTCGCCTGGAACCCGCTACAGTGAATTGGAAAACGGAAAGAGAGGCTTAGATTTAGCATATCTGAGCAAACACCGCCAAAGACTTCGCTATCGGTTTTAAATCCATCCGTGTAGAGATAGATTGAATTGTCCTCCATGAAAACATCTTTCTCCCAGAAAGATCTAGAGGGGAAGCTTACATGGAAGTTTTTGCCAAACCAAAGTTCAGGTGTGGTGTAATCGAAGTTCTCTGTGAGAGAACTATTCGCTTTAAGGCGAATAGCTGCAGTCGTAGCTATTTACCTGCTGAAAATATCTAGGGCTGTTAAATGAAGCAGAATGTCTAATGCCGCAGAGAGGTAGACCGCAATGCTCCGCTTATGCATAGACATGCTGTTCTCTGGAGTCTGCTTGGTTTAATGCAGTTAACCGCACTTTCTAAGGCCGTCCACAAGACTACCACTCCGTAAGTAAATATCGGTCTTATGACCGAGATGTATAGCCAGTGGGTTATAGGAGGTTGAAAGCCCCATTTATTCGAAATGGCTTTTTTCAAGAGAATAAAGCTATTGCAGCTTTATTGACTCTTTCTTGAATGTTAGGTTTCCAGTTTCTGTCAAAAATGAGACCCAGATATTTTTCTGTATCAGAAAACACTAAACGGGTACTGTTTATTGAAGGAGGGTCTATAGATGGAATTTTATATTTCCTGAAAAAGAGGACAAGATCAGTTTTATGGGGATTTATTCCCAATCCACAGCGATCTGCCCAACGGGTTAATCTATTGAGATTTAGTTAAAGGAGTTCTTTAATCACCCTGCGACTACCGGCTTCCAGGTATATCAGCAGTTCATTAACCACTAAGTTCCAGTGAAGGGGAGAGAGGACACCGCTTTGCGGCGTACCTCAGCTGACACATCTTTTAGCAGAAGCCTCACCCAGTTTGGAGTTGATTATCCTGCTATGCTAAGACCGATCAGCTCTCCAAGTGAATCGTCTACCTGCAGAGTTGACAACGCAGTCGTGATTGCGGATGTGTTGACGTTGTTAAAGGCACCCTCTATGTTCAGAAAAGCAACCATTGTGTACTCTTTATATTGTAGGGATCGTTCGATGTGGCTAGTCTATGAATGCAGAGCCGTTTCCTCAAATTTTTCTTTACAGTAGGCATGTTGAGCCGTTGACAGAAGTATAGGATCAATTTTAGCTCGTATGTGGATATCAATCAATCGTTCTATAGTAGAGTTTTCAGAAGGAAAGATGATAGACTTATAGGTCTGAGGTCTTTTGGGACAACAAATCGTGTAACAAATATCAAAAAATTGTATATTGTACAATAACACCTCAAGATGATCCAACGAAATTTAAGTTTTATTATAATCGAAAGCAAGCTACATTAACAGAGCGGTTGCTTCAAGAATTGTATAGATTATCTTTAAACACAGACCAGAACACAAGATATCCTGAATATGATTCGTAATACAAGAGGCCTATCATTAACTGTCAAATTTTAAGAAATCATATGCTAGATATTATGGATCCAGTTGATCAAATTTCTGATCTTCTTTTACTTTCTGAAACGTTGGGTTGAAAAATGAAGAAAAAAATTTCTGTCCCAAATTTCAATTGAATTTCTCATGATAGAAGAAAAAAATTTTCTTGCAGGTGGAGTCGCGATATACCAGAACTCTGAAGATACTGTCCACATTTGTACAGAAATGGAAATGATTTTGTCAAACATTAGAGAATTGAGTACTAGGCATTCGTCAGTCGGTCACATTTGCCCTGTTGTTTGTAACATTGGACATGGCGTTGAAGTAGTTGTAGTAGCTATTTATATAAAATTTGTAATTCACTACTTGTTAACTAATTTTCAATAAATTGATAATTTTCCTAGTGTATTTAAAGAAACATTTTGATTTAACACCTCATTTTACATTATTTTTATTGAAAATACAAATTCAAACAAAATAAGATTATATGTATGGTAAGGTTATACAGCAGGCGACGCACTTAAAAAATTTTTAATAAATTTATATTTTTACATTAGGAGTCAAAGAAAAAGCGAAAGGAACTTCGTTCCTAACTGGGGTCCTCTAACCGCACACGTTTTTGTTTTTACTCGTTTTTAGCGCAAATATGAGGGGTTGGTGATCGGTAAAAATGCTCCCTATGGTGTGGCCGTATAGGTAGTCTTGAAACGAACCTAATGCCCAAACGATGACCATCATCCTTGGCTACGTAATTTTCTTCTTCTTTGCTTAGCTTTCTTGAAATTTAGGGGATAGGTTTGTTATCTTCGCACCAAGCGCGAAATTCGATGTGACTGTTGAAAGGCAGAAAGATTTATTGAAATCAAGGTATGAAAGGACTATATCTCTAGATGTGAGAGAATGTTTTAGCTTATTGTTGAGCTAAATGAAACACGTCTTTACAATAAGAAGGACAGAATTAGAAGAGAACCTTTATAGTATTTCTGCTTATAGCAAAGTACAAAAGAAAAAGAGTTTAAGAAGGAAAGCGAAATGAAAGGTACTTTATAAGTGAGGTTCAAAATTAATAGTACATACTCAATACTCGTACTTCTTATTAATTTAAATATCTAATATCTTTTACTTTAATTTAAGTTAACTTTGAAACAAAACTCCACAAAAATTATACATATTTCTAATGTCAAATAATAGGCACAACATTTAAGAGCTAAGCATATTAATTCAAATTTACATTTGCGTTCTGCAAATAAGTTGGTACTATGCTCAAAATCCTACGAAAGAATTAAAATTTTCTCCCTGGCAACATTGACGTGTCTACCCAACTATCTTGATACAACTCTCACAAAATATGATATGTCTGGCCTCGTTGCAACTGCCAAATACAACAAACTGCCTACGGCTTCCCAATAGGAAAAGCTGGCCGCCTATGATCAGATCTCATCGGCTGACTCACAGCTTGAAAATGTTTCTGCGTATGTGCTCATTGCATGACAGTCATACTTATTGAATCTTGAGAACCCTCTCCGAGTAGAGTAGTGTGACTGACTCAGATGAACATTTGAAAATCGAGATAAAGTCCTATGTCGGTAGCTTTGATGATTTTGGTATACGAAAACTGCTTGAGCAGCTCAGGGAACTCCAAATTACAGCATCGAGAAGATTGTTTCAAGCCATATTAGCTTTTGTTTAGCTTGCTTTTGTTTAGTTAGCGGCCACTATTGTCATCGAAGCACTCTGGTTATGACATGTAAATGGATTCTTCGAGACCGCCGTTTAAAAATGTCGTTTTTATGTCGAAACTGTTTCAAAATAAGACCTTCGGCAGCGGCTATTATCAAGATGGCCCTGATAGACTTGAATCTAGCAACTGGATTGAACGTTTCTGTATAATCAACGGCTTCCCTCTGTGTAAATCCTCGTACTACCAAACGTCACTTATACCTATCTATTTACTTGGACTTCGAAAACTTTTCGCATTGAATACCCACCTGTTGCCAATTACCTTACAATTATCGAGGAGATTTACGAGGTTCCATGTCTTATTTTGCTTAAGTGCTTTGATTTCGTTGTCCCTCGCTATTTCCATTTATCCGGATCACCAGGTTTCATCGCATCGCGATAGCTCTTTGGCGCCTGAAATTCCGATATAAAAGCGTGTCCCTCTATGAGGCTATCCCAGATGTTGATTCGTTTTGATTCTCCCGATCTGGAGAAGAAAAATCACGATTATCAGCTGCCGACTGAATGTCATCTTCACCCCTACTGACACTTTCTTCGCTTCGTTTCGTAGCAGCGATTTCAACCAACTCTCCAGAAGTATTAACCTTATTGGAATTTCAATCTCTAGAAACTGAAACGATAGGTATTAGGTTTTCATGCTTAAAAACGATACTACGAGAAATTTGTAATATATTCGCCCCAGTCAACCACACACGGTAACCTTTCTGATTTTCAGCATAGCCAACAAATAATCCATGTTTCAATCTCAGGCTGCATGTCAAACCAAAGCTCGAATGGGCTCTTACATCTCTATGGACTGAGACCATATCTATTTAAGAGGTGAACCGTAGTGTCAACTAAAAAATTAATGTTGCCCCTTCCAATCAAAAATAATTGTTCATTGTTTCCTATAGCCACTCTTATAGATTCAG